>OZ007561.1:185731282-186981282 GCA_963931875.1 Pollenia griseotomentosa
GGGTTCTTGTTCATTACCTTACACTTACTACCAATCTAGAATATAACGAATAAGGATACAAAGTAAAGAAAAGGAAATTGACGAGTATGATCAAGACTTTAACTCCTTTATTCTCTTTAAATATCTCTTGCACAAACTCAAGCGAAACATTTTTCAAAGTGTTCTATACAATTTTAAATTAAAAGCTATTTTTAAAGACTAGATTTTCTTTTAGAATTTTTTAATTGGCGAACTGGTGACTTCGATTTTCTGTAGATGAAAGATTTGGAAAGACTTATGGGGAATTTAAAACTTTCAACATTTTTTGGCAACAAATTTCCACAACATTTTTCCAAAGGTCAAACCCTTTGAAGCATTTAACGAAGATTTTTATTATTGGTAGTGTATTTTAAAGCAAGCATGCCTCTCATAAAATCAATGAATTAAATTGCAAGAAATTTATATTAAAATTCACACATACACCCAAAACAAACAAAAAAAAAAACATTAGGCAGCAGCTACCAACCAAAAATTGTATCATAAAAATAACAAACAAATGTTCATTAAACGTGATTACCATGAAATTAATGGTTGGCTGGTTTAGCCAAAAAAAAATTTTAAAAATACCAAAAAAAAAACTTTAAATACACTGAAAGGAACCCCCATAAACGAGGTTAATAAACAAACAACGTTTCACAACAGTATAATAATGATGTTGGTGATGTTAATAATGATGATTTCAATTTGATTGCTGTTTATTTGTTGCTGCAGATAATAAATAATATTAAAAAAAAAAAATATTTGAAAAAAAATTATAATAAAATAAATCTGTTGATGTAAATCTCATAGTTAATGTCTATCATGCTGTATCTTATTTTTTTTATTCAATGCATTAAAAAAATGCAGTAGTTCGTAGCTTTAGCCTTATTTGTAGCTGCTGCTTATTTATTTAAAAAAAAAAAATAAAAATTTTTTTCTCTTAATTTTTCTTTCAACGTCATCTTAATGCGCTTGTCAGTTTATTTCATTTGATTATTATGCCAACTTTTATGTGTTTTTTTACCTTTTTGACATGTGTGCAACAAAATATATGACTGACACTAATTTGTACAATTAAAAACAAATATTTTACGTTTAATTTATTTAGACAAATCAACAAATTTTTATTGAATTAAATAAGCAAAATAAAAATACAAATGAACGACTACGATGACAACGAAATATGTGAAAGGTGGTTTATGTAGACAAAGATTTTTGTACGATTTAATTAGTTATTTATTTTTTTTTTTTTTTTTTTCATTTTAATTTACAGTGTGCCAATTAATAATTTAAAGTATTGTGGGTTTATTTAAAAAAATTTTCTTATTTTGCTTTAAGGACGTACTGCTCCTAAACGTTTGCATATGTAAATTTGATTGGTTTTTTTTTTTTTTTGCTTACAACACCGTTATTTTTTGAAGATATTGCCATGTTTTCTTTCTGATTTAATAAAAAAAAAATTATACATATTTGAATTTAACATTAGCTTTTAAATATTTGAAACAATGGGATAAAGTAATTTCTTCAGAAGAACGAGCCCCGTGCCTCGCTAACTCCCTTGAAATAAAATATGTTATAATTTTTAATGAAGATTCGTGAATTGATAACGAAGCTTTATGTTTCAAACTTGGATAATTTTTCTGTTGACTTTCTACTGTACCCATGTTTTGTAACTTTAGTGAGAACTTCTCGCATCGAAAAGATGTGAAACAAAATATACCATCTTTTCTCGAAAAGTGAAAACAGCGTGTCTGTACGTCGTTACCTTATAATTGTCATAATATTACTTTCGAAGCCGATGTGACATTGCAGACGTTAAGAAGTCCAGTCACACATATCGCTGACGCTGACCAAAATTTACTAAAATTGAAACATTTTCAACGACGGCGGCGAAAATACTACCGTCGGCTGTAGCAAATAATGTAAAGTGCGACTTTAATGTTTGTTGTTTGCAAACGAGCTTCGTTTTTTTATAAAAATGTTATAAGCAAAATAATTAAGCAATGAAAAAATGTGTCAAGAACAAAATATTATTATTATTATTCTTTTAAATGTGCATTTTTAATTTTTTTCAGTGTTAAAATTTTTTTTCTCGCCCCATTTTTTGCGTGAGTTTATTTTAGAGTTCAAAGCAGGAACTTTTCTCACAAAAATTTTACAGACACACTTTTTCTATAAATTGGCGAGTAATTTCCTTACGTGACAGCTAGTGCTCGCCAAAAAAAGTTACAGACACAGTTTAGTGAGAATTGTGTTTCAATATATGGCATTTTTGTTTCATTTCACACATTTCAATCGAAAAGTTTCTCGACGCGAGAGTTACAGAACATGGGCATTGGTATATGGAAATCTTTACTATCTTTATAAAAAAAATGCCACTATCACATCTATAATCCAGTCCATTTTTTTTAAGACATTGTAAATTGTTAATGAAACTAATTGAATCAAATGTTTAAAACTTTTACAGGTACCATGAAGGTACCACGGATACTACTAAAGCCCAGGTTTTTTTTTCGAAAATTAATGTCCAAACTTAAAGTTTTTGTTTTTTAAAAAATATTTTTTGTAAAACATAGATGGGGGGGTGCACTCATTTTGCAGTTTCAACTTACACTTGCAACTCACACTTGCAAATATTGCAATCATTTTGTTGATGTTGAGTGATGAATAGAAAATTTGCAGCCTCACTAAACATGAGTGATAGTGATGTTAAAAAATTTTGCACTCAAAAAAAATAGTTTTATTTAAAAAAAAGCAATTATCAGCTCATTGCAACTTTTTTATTCTTCACTCATTTGAGTACAACTTAAATTGTTGCACTAAATTTTAAATTAAAAACTTGTTTTTCATGATTAAAGCTAATAATTATATCGTTATAGACAAAATTTAATTTTGTTTAATGTTTTTTACTTATGCATATCCTCAAAAGAAATCAAAAACCATGCATGCATTAGTGAAAAAGTGTATAGAGCCAAATATCCAAATAAACGACACAAGCGATTTGACAACAACAAAAAAAATGTTTGTGTAAAAATTAAACGTTTTTAACACAAATATTCTCTACACTTTTTTTTATATGTTGGTGCAGCCATTTACGTGGTTTGAAAATTTTAACAAAATTTTAAGCAAAACTTGATTTTAATACTTATCGTTTATACAGATTTTCAACAATTTATCATTTTAATTTAATTCATTTCTATTGTTTATATTTTTTTTTAGCAATTTTATAAATTTTTTAATGAAAAAAAATTTGCATTTAAAAAAAAAATTACAAATTGCTAAATTTATTTTTTTATGGTTAAACAAGGTGAAAATGACAGAATTGGCAACACTGCACTAATCACCACTCAAGAAGTACATAATTCGGCGCATAAGTAATTATAGTACGAAATATAAAGTATACGCCTTGCAACATGCAACTTCTACCATTTGACAAATGTCAAAATAGTAAAGCATACTTTAAGGGGTCAAACAACAATTTTATGGACTTTTTTCAAAATAATCTTTTTATAAGTTGTTCGCTTAAAAAATGACTTAGTTGGTATAAAAATAACCTCATCTGTTGTTAATGTCATCTAACTCATTATTTAAAGGCATAAACTATTTTTCAGAAATGTCCCAAAAAAACTTTAAATAAAAAATCGATTTCATTTATCAAAACTAAGAAAGAAAACAAATCTAAATAGCTTTAATGTCAAAATATGACAGCCGTCATAGTTTCTTCGCATTAAAATTATGAATGTATTTCAAGTCGTATTTTATTCATTTGTTCCATTAAAAGGTAGAAATATTAAAAAAAAAAACTCTTTTGCTTTTATTTACAGTCAACGAGCTTCATGCCAAAAATTCTATTGGGAGTATTAGAAAAGTAGAGAAATATGACATGTTTTCTTTTCATAGTTTTTCAAAAAAAAAAAAAATTTATTTATTTTCGTTATTTATTTGTTTCGTGTACACTTTTCGAAATGAAAGCAGTTTGTTTTATTTTTGGCCTTTCTTTCTTTAGTTTTACGTCCCATTATTGTGCTCATCAGTCATGAAAGAATGTGTATTTTCGAGTGTGTGTGTGTTTCTTTTTTTTTTTTTGCTTTTGTTTATGAATGTTTATGAAACATTCACACTTGCCAACACTACAAAATTTAGTTTTTTCAGATCTTTTTAGTTGTTGCCATTATTGTGTGTGTGTGTGTGTGTCTGTGTGTGTATGTGCGATGTATAAATGTACATTATTGTATTTTTTGACAGCCGTACAAAGGCATGTCAACACATCAAGGTTGCCAACTGTCAAACAGTTATATGTTAAAAAAATCTTGTATACAAATATGTTTTTTTACACACAAATTTTGTTTTGCTTTTAATGGTATTTCCGATTTTGTTTTGTATTTAAAGCACAAAACTCGGGCATAGCGCGTTATATTTAAAATATGTATTTAATAGTAATCAATAAGGAAAAATTATAGGGATTATGTTTTACAATAAAACTTACATGTAAACATATCTTTAATATCTAATCAATTAAAGAATTCAACAACAAAAACACGAGAGGAAATAGTTTGTAAATAATAATTATTTGTTGCGTGGAATTGAATAAATAAGAATTAATTGTTGCGTGGAATTGAAAAGAAAAATTGATTAGTCAGCTAAAAAGAAAATGTCTTATCAACTAAGAAAAGTTTTATTTAACATACATTTTTAAAATTTTATCAAAGTTATTTTTTGGAATACAAAATTTAAAATTTTTATTTTGATTAATACACTGAAATTTATTGTTGAGGGAAAGCTAGCTAGCGAAAGCTAGCTTCTTCGCGCATTTCACTGGCTGCTTAGGCCAAATCATCAGCAAACCTTTTTTCAAAAAATTTAAAATAGCTTAAGATATTAAAATAGGGCTGCAGAGTCGTCAAAAAAGTTCTAACTCCGACTCCATCCGCTGAAATTTTTTAGGTATGACTCTGACTCCAACTCCGAATCGTACTCTAACCTTGATTTTCAGTGTATATGAGACTTGTCCTTTGTTTGACTATAAACCCCTTTTTATAATGCAGTACCTTTTAAATGGTTAAACAAAGCAAGACGATTGAAATTTGAGCCTTGATATAGTTATTTACAGATGAGTTGGCAAGATGCAAATCTTGTTCGTTACACTATACATATATATACATATAGCGCCCGATTAAATAGACGAAATTAGTTATACTTTTTTATGCAATTCTTGATTAATAACTCAACAGTTGACAAATTTTAACCAACTGCTATATAGAAAAATAATAGATTTAATTTTGGAACGAACGAGTTTTGCTACGAATTTTTGAAAGAAACGAGTTTGGCTACAATCCATATGAGATCGAACTAGTTTTGCAACACACTATAGCTTACCAGGAAAATTAATCATTGAGCTTTGGTAAATGTTGAGAGTTATATGAAATTATTAAAATTATGCAAACAGTGCTGACAAATTTAACAATAGTTCTGTAGTACACCAATTCACATTTTTTCAAAATACTTTTTTTATACTATTGGAATCTTATGTGGATTCCCATAAGTTCTATTTAATGTAGTTTTCCAGATAGAAAAGTTGAAAACAACAGCAATTCAAACTTGCTTACACGTAAAGGGCATCAAGTCTATTTAGTGTGGTTTACCACTGAATTTGTAGATAATTTTTATTTAAACATGCAGATGCGCCTTCAGTTGTTACTTGAATAATTTGTAGGTATAACACATTTCGAGAGAAAAGTAGGGTAAAAAAAGTGTTGTAATCTTTAAATTATTTTTGGGATTTTTGTCAGTACAAATACCATCATGTAATGGTATTTAATAAGGTATGTTACATTATATAACGTAATTTTATTAGGAATATTATCCACATAAACAAAATATATTATTCAAATAAAATCTTTCAACAAAGGCAAATTTTTAATACAGAAATAAAAGCATTTGTGATTTTTAACATGTTTTTGTTTTGTCTGCTGTAAAGTTTTCAAAATGTGGCTTGGTGTAGTTTATCTCCCATCTGCAGAGAAAAAAATATATGACTTTTTAAACAAATCAATTGAAATGTTTTTTTTTTTCAATGTACTCGCCATAGTTTTTTTCGTCACATAATCAATATTATTATCGTCCAGGAAAAAAATATAAAATTGAAACTCTTTATTTTATCTCCAATTTTCCCCAAATTATGCAGAAAAAAGTATTCTAAAATAATTTTTCGGGTTAACCCCCACATTGATGGGAAGTATTAATGGCATGCATTTTTCCAGGAGCTACAGCAGATTTCCAGTCATATATATGTATTAACATCGCTACAAAAATATATTTTTCAACATACGATTTATAAAAAACGAATATGTCCAAGCGAACTTGTTTACAAATTTTCATGTTTAAATTCTCTAATTCGACCTTATTTCATCAACAATACCTTGGCGAGTTCACACAGAAACGTTGAAACAGTGAACCAGCGAGTTTTGTTACAGAAAAGGCAAACAGGTAGTTTTGCAAATGTCTGGTGAGTGGATAGAACCAGTTTTGTTACCAACTGCAGACATAAAAACATAGAAAAGGACATATCTCGATACAATCAATATATTTATTCTCATAAAGTGCTAAAAGATTTGTCAAAATCGATTATTTTCTCAGTTTTGTAATTTTTGCAACTCACCTTCTCATATGTAAAGTAGACTGGTCCTTATTTTCTGACTTCAAAATTTTTAAAGCAGAATCTCTTAAATTTTTTATATTTTAAAAAATATTAAAAAAGATTTTATGCCGAAAAATTTTGGAGTCGGAGTCGCGAGTTTTTGTGGGTACTACGACTCCGACTCCGGTTTAAAAACCTCAACTCCGACTCCACAGCCCTGTATTATACAAATCAAACTGTAAAACGAATGAGAATTACAAACGGTCTTACAATTCTTGCAGGCGGTACCAAAGTAAAGACAAAACACCAACAATAAACAGTGAGTTTATCTTTTCTTACGTTCCCCACAGTCGGTTGGTTTTCTCTCGATTCGAATTGTAGTTGTAAATGGGCAAAAAGAAAACACAAAATTAAAAAACAAATTGCTTCATTCTTTTGTTTTCGCAAGAAAACCAAAATAAAGCAATTCAGTTAAGTTCAGTTCAGTTTTTTTTTTTTTCTTTTTTTGAACAGGCACATGCAAATTTATTATGGTTATTTTTGGGATTTAAGTAATGGCATTTTATTCCTAAGGACGTATTTTTTTGGCGAAATTGAAGAAAGATTTAAAATTTGTTTTTCTGTATGAGACTGAAAATTTAATGAAATTCTGTAAAAAAAAAGGAAACTATGGTATTCTATCAAATGTTTTCTTCTACAAGCTTGATAAAGGTATCTCTCACCATCTTTCAGATGCCTGTAGGGGTTTTCTGCCGACATTTATGCAATGATTTTAGCTAGTAAAGCATTATATGACTGCAGTACTAGTGGCAATATTTGAATTTTTGTCTGCAGCTAGGCAGCGCTTCTCTTACTAAATTGATCTACTACAACATCACCATTGGTCAGACAATGTAATAATAAGCTGTCAAGGCTGGATCATCTGCCTGATAATGAATAGTCAGAGGAATTGGCGAGAATAAAAATGTTAATACTTCCAATACTATGTCAATGGTAATTTCTCTGGGCTCTTATAAAAATTCCATTCAGAAACTTCGCAGTAAATGCGCTTTAAGACTCTAACTAACCGTTTACAAACATGCTGCACAGAGGGTTCAAATTGATTATAAGTGAGGATTATTTTAAAAGCTAAACTGTATCCTTCACAATCATTTTTATTATTGAGTAAAAGAAAAGAAAATTTGTCTTCACCAACTGCTAAAATAACTGCTTTGTGTGGCCAACTTTACTGGCAGTGAACGTTCAAAATCAAATTATTTTCGTGCCCTGGTTAAAATTAAAAATTTTAATATTTCGCTAGTATTTTGTATAAAGTCTTTTAAATAAAAAGAATGTTGTTACGGAACCGTCATCTAAATAGATGAATATAAGTAGGTATATGGTTAAATCAATGTTGTAAGTAAGTGTTTTGGAAATATTTTTTTTTAAAGGTTTTAGAGGTATTTTCGATATATTCATGCAAATTACAAAGTGTTATATTGTGTCGTATTGGTTGTACTTTCTTTGATTTTATGACTTTAACATTCAATAAATTAAAGCAAATACAACCAATACGACTCAATAGAAACTTTTTGAATTGAAATATAAAATTTCAAGGCGATATCGGGCACATTTTATTCTTCTTTCTTTCTGCTTTTTTCAATTATTGTGAAAGAACTCAAGTGGATGAAAACGGCGTGTATTTTGGGGTGTGGTAAACAAAATAAAATAAAATTGAAGGATAATAATTGGCATTCTCAAAAAATGTGGTCGATTGCTTGAACTGAACGTGAACATTTTGGATCGTCCACATGACCATATTTTAAGAGAGTTTCTAGGATTCTGCTGGAACCAGTTCACAATCTGTTACGATTACTTTATCTTTTCCTTTGAAGCTTAAGTTCGTCGTGACTGCTACATTTATCGAATACATGACTTGAACCTCGAAAACATGAATTCGACCTGAGATTAGCCCAAGATGTGCTGAATCAAAATGTTAATTAAAAAGAATTTTGCGAGATTTAGAGGCGACTGTCTTGATTTAAGTCTTAGTCTGGGTGGGTTGCCGAGGTCGGACTTAAAAGAAATGTCATCGTTGTTTTGAATCTTGTTGCAGGCAACTAAACACTATCCAGCATTACTCGAACATCTAGATCCAAACTTAATGATCTTCTGAGATACATGTGTCTTGGCTATTGCCTGGATCCGATAGCACATTAGTGTGTACAACGATGTTAGTTAAAGTGGAGTGGAGATAAGTGTAGCGGTCTTGACAAAACGGTGTCCTTTTGAGACTCTACTTGACTGCTTGCGCTCATGCAACCACTACGATAACGGACCAACTGCTCTATATTTTACTCAGTGCATGTTATTTCCTACATTTTTATTCTTTTGACAAACAAGAAGAACACTGTTAAATTTTTTAAATTTAAACTTGGTTTCAATGCTAAACTAACAATCTCAAGGTTCAATTTCCTGTCTAATTATAGTTCATAGTTATAAAGCTAAGAATTTAAATAAAGAACTAGCAAACATAAAATTCGTTTTTATTTCCATTTTTTTTTTTTTCAAGAAGGTTATAAAAAATTTAATTATTTTTGTTATTTTTTCAGTTGTTTTACTTATATTTATTTAACACTTTACTATTTGATTTATATTTGCTCGTTATTGCTTTTTCTTCGTTGGTAGCAAAACACAGTGGTACTAGCAGTAACAAAATAATAATTTAGTTGGCATGAATCAGTTGGATGTTATTTATTTATGACTGCGTGTCTGTAATACGTTTTTTTATTCTCTTTTGTCGTATTAATTTTTTATTTATGACAAAACAACATGTAACCTATGGAATAACGATGTAATCTTGTTGTTGTTTCTTTTAGCTTTTTTGTCATTTCCATTTTTGTCATGATTACTTACTTAGGTTTCAGATCTTTTTTTATTTTTTGTTTAATTTTTTTTTTTTTGTATTTGTTGTGTGTTTAGTTCATGTTTATTTTGTGTAATTTTTTTCAAGTGTCAAGTGTCATACATTGTCATAGACATTATAACATTTTTAAGATGATTGAATGTGTTTCATGAATGTGAATGACATGATTGACAATCGAAAGACATTGACATATGAAATGTTTAGAATATAAATGATACTTTTCTAAAGAATATTATTAAGAATTAAATTGAATTTTGTAGAAAAGTTAAATATTTTGTTATTGATGATGATGATAATAATGATAAATGACGTATGAGTAATGTAAAAAATAAAGTATTTAATATTAAGTATACGTTTTAAGCTTAAAAAGGCTAAAAAATCTTGTACCTAGTTTTAAAATTTTTTGTAGTTTTTTTCTTTTCAGTGGCTTTAACAAAACTAATTTCAAAGAAAAATAAGGAATTTTTTTTTTTGCCCGTAATCTTGGATATTCAAAAACAGTTCTAACTTCCCAATTTTCTTACGTCATTTGCATTTCATTTTCTAACTTTAATTTGAGTAAAATCATGACTTCAATTTTTTTTATTTTAAATTTCCTTTTTCTCTGGCAATTTCTCGTCTGGCTATAAATATGAATTACAGGATAATCATAAAAACGGAAATTGTGTTTTGTCTGGTGTTTCATTCTTTTTTATCCTTCTCTCAATTCTCCTTTAGTTTTTTTGTTGTTGCTAAATGCCAACAAATCTGTACATTATGAAGGGAATCGTATAAAAAGGAAAAATACGTTTTTATTTTTGTTCATATTTTACCCTAAAGTAATTTTTTTTTTTTTTTTTTTTTTTTTTTTTGCTCAAATCCGATTTGGAATACTTTATGAATAAAAATATAGAAATAATATTAACTATAGCTAAAAGGAAATTGTTAAGTAGGTAATAAATAAAGGTATTAAAAGACATTTAAATAAACTTTTAAATGTGGGCAACATAAAGTTTAATTTTTACTACACTGAATGTACAGAATAAAGGAAAATGCACGCCATTTTAGGTTTAGAAGTCCAAAATAAAAAATTTGTTTAATAATCACGTTATAAAATTTGTATTCAACTGAACTTAAATATTTAGCTAAAAATATGTAATTTTAAATTTACCCGCTTAAGAACAAAAAAGTGCCAAAAAGTTGCCTCATAGATTCGTATCCATTCAGGACATTGCATGTTGAACTTTATGTTTTAAGGTCCAATATTAACGATAATTAAAAAAATACCAGTTGTAGAACCAAAAAGCTGAAGAAAGATATTATATTTCTCGAATTTCCCATTTTGGTACTACTTTTTCCACCCATTAAAGTATCAAAAATTGCAGTATTGTACTGGGAACCCCTAATTTAGTACGAATATGTCAATGAATGGAGAAAAATGTTTTGTAAAAAAACGTACCAAAAATAGTTACGAATTTCATCTCTTAAACGTTCAAATTTCGAGAATGTATCAAATTTATTAATTACAGGATATATTATATTCGTATTTTTTTGATAAGTTTCGAATGTGGTATATGCTTTATTTTAAAGTTTATTGGTTCAAAAGATAGAAGGGGTTATACCCGTTTTCTTCCTAAAAGAGCTGAATTTCAAAAGAGTTCCAGACATCTGTCCGCTTATTTTTCTAAAGAACAACAAAAAGTATTACAGTTTTTTTTTGGAGATATTAGGTTATCGAATTCACCCGTTTTTACCCTTTTTAACCCCTCAACATTCGAATTTCCTAAAATCCCGTCTTAGTGGATCGATGTGGGGAGAGAACCTCCTCCGGTCAAGTTTCAAGTTTTTAGCTTCAGGCGTTTAGGCTGTGAGATGATGAATCAATCATTTAGTAAATGAGTCAGTAACGTTACAATTTTATATATATATATATATAGATATCGTGCTATTGTGTCCACTTTTTGGTATGCCTTTAATAATAAATTAAAAATTGTTTTGCTACTACTAAAAACTTTTAATTTTGTGTTAAAACCCTCTTAATGATCAAGTGCGATATTTATATTAATTTTAAAAAACTCGATTTATTTTCGAAAACTGCTTGTCAATTTTAAAATCCCCTAAAACCTCAGTATAAATTTATCATTTAACTAGTAGCCTATCCGCATCTTTGAACTTATTAAAGTGCGTTATATTCCAATAAGTACTTCGCTTCCTTTTTCAAAATGAATAGTTTCTTTCCCTCATTTTGTTGTAGCTTTCTTCGCTACTATTTGCGATACGTAGCAGCAATTATATAATCACTTACATGTAATGATTTACAATAGTGATTCCAAAAAAAAAACAAATTTGTTTAATTATATTGGATTTTTAACAAGTTTGCAAATTTTTTTTATTTTTGTGAAGTTTTTTTAACAACTTACTTTTCAAATGCATGTAGGTATTAAAATAATGCCATAACTTTCATGTACCATTTGGTTAAATATAAATCCTTTCATTTTTGGTCACCCTAGTAAAATTCATTGGTTCTTTCAGTAGAATTGTAAGTGGTATTTTTGTTTTTTTTTCTGATTACTGAACACATTATTTTGTAGGCGAAGATTTTACTGGGTTATTTATTTATTTTAATTGCTGGTTAGGAAAATTGTATTAATTTGGTCTACTATTTTATCTAACCCCTATACAAAAAATCTTATTTTTTTTATTTTAAATTTTAAATAGTTTAATATTTTCGTTGTGTTTTACAATATCACGCCGTTTTATTCAAACAAATGATAATGGGTATCTTAAATTTGGCACGGCCGACAACAGTCTTATTTATCACTTGTTATACCCAATACTACTAGTGGTGAATATGTTTATATCAAGTTTGTCATTATATGTAAAACTTTTTAAATACAACCCAATTATGAATAAAAATTTCCCGAGAGTTTTCTCCCTTCTCCCATTTTTCTTTTGTAAATTAAATTGTGAAACTGGGAAAAAGGGAAAAAGCTAACGGGGAATGTTTATTCATAATTGGGCTGATAGTTATCTAGGACACCATAAAATAAAAATATTCTGGATCGTTTACATATTTTAAATCGATTCAGCCACGTTCATCTGCCTGTGTGTTCGTCTGTTATAATAACGCTCACTTTTAAAAAACTCAACAGAAAAGAACAGAGCTATCAGATATGGCGATTTCTTGCAAATCATGGTGACTTCGAAACGTGTTTGGTGGCGAGATTTTCCGATATGGCAATTTTGAAATAGTTGAACCCCTTGTTGCCTATTTCTAATACGTCAAGCATTAACGAGAAAAAAATCTTCACTCATTAAAACATTAATCAAAAATAAAATCAGCTTTAACTAAAAATTTAATCAAGTGAATTAAACATTTAATCAAGTGAATTAATCTTTTAATCAAGTGAAATAAAAGTTTAATTGATACTATTAATTTGTTTACTTTGTTTGTGCAAATTAATAGTATCAATTAAAAGTTTAATTCACTTGATTTACATTTAATTCACTTGATTAAATTTTACTTAAAACTGATTTTGTTTTTATTAATGCTATAATTGGTGAAAAATTTGTTTCTGTCTTTGTTTTTAGAGTCGTTAAAGTCAATAGCAAAAATTTAATTCTTTTTTTTTTTTTTTGGTATTTGAATGTATGAAATTTGAGGATCCTATTAAACATGAGAATAGGTATTTAAAGTTAATGCGCTTTTTCCATTATAAAATGTGACAATTGATTATCAAAAACAAAATTCATTTTTGTTAAAGATATTTTAAAGATTTTTATGATTTTGACGCCTTTCTTTTTGTTTTTTCAGTTTTTGGCGATTTTTCTAGCTTTTTTGTAAACAAAATTAAATTTTTAAAAATAAAAACAAATTAACAATGAAGCTCAAAAAAATCTGACAATACTGCAAAAGAACTATTTTGGCGTCACTTTTTTCTAGTTTTCTTAAGAAGTTTGATATTGAGAGCAGTCAGTTCAGTTGGGAAAACTTATGGACCCAAATGTGGAAGAGCCTTCTTAAGAATAAATTCTATGTCTGCTACAAAAACTAACATAAGTTAGAAATCTTTTAAGGTCCGTTATACAACTAATACTTCAGTAAACAAACACCCGTCAAACATTTCAAGTTCTAAAAAGAATTTAAATCCTTAATATCGTGACATTTATATGTAAAAATAGTTTAGTAGAAGAAAAAGTAGAATGTCGTTAAGTTTGATACTTCTTCCAACAAGTAATAAGCAGCTTGTTAAAATACACTTGTTAATAATCACAAGTATCATCAACGAAATACACAACACGCGTCAATGTAAATTTTAATTAAAAATAGAAAATATAAATAAATATTGAACTTTTAATTTTCATTTAAAAAAAATAACAGCAGATACTTGATTTTATTTAAACAATATACATTCAACTCATCATTTCGCTACAGCTTTTGCAAAAAAATAAAATAGCAACTCATGAAGTAGGTTCTTAAAATGTTACTGAATATAATGAGTGTGCATGATGTCAGGCATTTGTAAGTAATGTAAATATTTATATTTCGTTAGCATCGATGGAAAATATTGTATCATTTTTCATATTTTATAAATAAAGTATTTTACGCAAGAGAATGTAAGCAGATAAAATTCTGAAAATAAAGTACATATTTTAAATAGAGCTGTTCAAAATTATTCTAGGTATAATTTAGCTAAAAAATTAAAACAAATTAAATAAGCTTAATTAAAGAATGAAATTTTTGGATGCGTACCACCCAGCAAAGCCTCAGTGGATATTAGCACGATGTTATTACATCGAACGACCTTTCAAATTTCGACGATATCTCACACATACTTACTTTGATATTTGTTAATTCAAAAATAGAGAGCGGTTAATGAAATACCCTTCTTTATTTAAATTTAACTAAAATATTTATAACATGAAGAACAAGTTGAATAGTTTTTAATCCGTTCAATTTAAACTGTGTTAATGTAACAAACTTTATAATAAGTTATTAAGCAAATTAATGAAAAATTTTAACTGAAATTTACTTAAACTTTTCCTGATATTTGGAAAACATTCAATGTCCCTTTTTCAGTTTACAACTTAACTAAGTTGATTTCAAGCTTAACAACTTATCTTCATAACTGCTCGCGACGTTTTTGGTAACCACACTAATACAGAGTTTTAACAGTAAAGCAAAACTGCAAATGTTCAACTGAACTAGAAATAAGTTGTAAACTTTTATAATAGATAAATAACTTTTTTAATTCAGCGCAGTGTTGCCAAAACTTGGTGACCAAAAATGGCTAAATTTACGGAAATAAGGCTAAAAAATGGCTAAACATGTGCTAAAAAATGGCTTAAAGATTTTTTAAATAAAAACACATTAAAATTCAATAAAAAAACAGAAATAATTCATTTAAAGTTGTTTACGATGAAATTGTAAGTTAAGATCCATTTCTTAAATAAGAATAAACGTAAATTAATATTTTGAGAGATATTTAAAAAATTAAATCATCGATAAAATCGATGTCGTTATTGGTCATCTAATAGGAATCACTCGTGCCTATTAGTTTTTAATAACTTGAAGGAAAATCATAAGCACGACAACAGTAACCTACCTTTTGAGTCCAGATCTACAACAAAAAACAAGTAATAAAGTATAGGCGGTCAACCCCGACTAGATGATACCCTACAACACATTATAACCTATGTACCAAATTTGATTAAATTATCTGCAAATTTGCGACCTGTACTTTGCGCACACGGTGTACAAGGACAGCCAGCCAGCCGGACAAACATCGTTAATTCGACTCAGAAACTGATTCTGAGTCAATCGGTATACGTAAAGGTTGGCTAAGTATCAATATTTTAAGGTGTTACAAACATCACCACAAACGCATAGTACGCTCTCCACTATTGTGGTGTTGGTAAAAACATTTTATTGTTACGGTAAAAATATTTACCATATTAAAAAAATCGAATTAACGGTTGCTAAATGTAACCTAATTCTTAAATTACTATTTACGATGTTTACTTGGCAAAATACCCTATCAAATTCATCATGAGACCATGGAAGTGAGAGCAACTTTATAGTCAATTCTGAAATTTCGAAAAAAATGTTGTTGCTGCCTGCATCTTTTTATTGAAATACTTGTAACCAAAAAAACAGCGTTATTTGTGTTGATCCATTTAAAAATTTAATATTGGAATACTGTCCCTTTATTTTGAAAGATGTTTCATCATCTTAGTTTATAGCGATTTTCCACATTTGTAAAAGTTGTGATTTAAATTAAAGGCGTTTAAATTGTTAAAAATGTTTGTTTTACTTTTTTAAATTTGTATAATAAAATAAAAATTATTCCTATAAAAGAAAAACGGCAAAAAAATTTTATGGCTAAACAATTTGAAAAATGGCTAATGGCTAAACTCATTTTTTAATGGTGAAAAATTGCTAAATCTAGCCACTAAATGGCTAAATTGGCAACACTGATTCAGCCTCACTAAATTTTTATCCAAATTTTACCCTGCTGTACTACAAAATGCCAGATGTAAGACTATTTTTTATAAATTTTTTAACCAAAAAAAATTTGTTTTAAATGAAACAAAAATTGTCTACATTTATTACTGATACAACATTTATTGATTCAATGTACCACGATTTTGTGACTTTTTAAAAACTGACAAAAGTTCATTAAATTAAATAAATGATAGTATAGAACACGACAAAAAAAATCTTAAATAAAAACAGTTTTGAGAAATTAGAAACCTTTTTAATACATAAACATGTTTGATCAAATATATGAATTTTCTTCGATATAACAATTTACGATTTTTTGCTAAATATTTTGGTGCCTATTATGAACTTAATTCGATTTTCAACAGCAGTCGAATTCGATTTTCAACAGCAGTCGAATTAGCTGATCGAACGAATTTTCATTTGGTTTTATGGCGCGCATTCGAAGAAAATTTACTATTGCCATTTTGTTTATTCACAGTAACACATTTTCGATCAGCTGTCACTTAAAATAAAAAATTTTTGTTTACAAATTTAAAATTTACAATTAAAGTTAAACGTGACAATGGCGGAATTATAGTTATTTTCAAATAATTTAGCTTCAGTGGGGTTTTATCCCAGTTTTTTACATTTTGTCAAAAATGAATTTTGTTCCATAAGGAATATGAGCATTTCCAATTGCTGTTTACGCCGTTGGACTTGCATAAAATGAACAGATAAAGAATATGGTATTTGGTATACGAACACTAAAAAATGTACAAATAGTTAAATTTTCAACAAGTTTTTTACATTTATTTGCAGCGTCGAAAGCAAATTTGTTTTCGTTGAAAAATTCGATGTACAACGAAATATTGGACAGTGCTGTCAACTCATTATACAAAATGTATTTACATTCGGTAGTCGATGCTCAATAGCCACCGAAAATCGTTTGACGCATGTTACTCATTATAGGGGTCTTTATTAGATTTCTAAAATTGTTTATCCAATGATTTATCATTGAGTATGCTACGAATTTTGTTTCACTGTAAATATACATATATATCTACTTTTACTTTTGTTGTTGCTGTATGCACTTCACTTTAACAATAAATATATTTTTGTAGTTTTATCTGGAATTCATGTTTGCCATTTGGTTGTTTATTTTTACAAATAAACTTTTATTTACTTTCATTGTTAAAATTGTAAGACACTCATGTTTTTGTTTTCTAAAAAAAAAAAAAAAAAATAAATAAAAAATATTGGTTGAACAAATTGAATTGTTGCTAAGAAAAGGAAACTAACAAATATAAAAAGCACGATCGCCAACGACTTAAGGATGAATTTTAAAAAACATTAAGCTTGTTTTTCTCAAGTCCTAAGCAAGATCTTGTAATCCTATCATTTTAAAGTCATGTTAAGTTCGCTTAAATCCTAAAAAAAAGTTTTCGAGAACGGTTTTACATGAAACCCTTTTTGCCAATTGCTGCCTTATAAAAAATAAATTATATTGCCGATGAACAATAACAAGTTTTAACACATGTCTAACCATTAATAATAAAAAAAATAAAAAGTATTAAAAATTGTAAACAATCATAAAATACTTGTTAAGGTGTAAAAAATGTGCAAATTTACACCCATTAAATACTTTTGTGTAAACAATACGTACATTTAACAACACAAAAAGCAAACATTATTCATTTAATCAAATAAACACAAAAGATACGGAGACTAAGAAGCGGACGTTTTTTTAAAGGACAGACATTCAGACGTGTTTACATGCAGCAGATATGTAAACTAAACATTCAAGAGCTGCATATGCTGTAATGTTTGCAAATTAAAAGAGAAAAAAAACGTGCTTGTTTAATTATTCAGTTAAAGGTGTATAATCAAATTCATAAAAATAACAAACGAGAGTTTGATGTTTCTGGTATAACTGGCAGCAAACAGTGGGACAAAAACAAAAAAATTTATAAGAATCCTCATTTTAAGTTTTACCGCTTAATAGACTTAACCGCCTTTAACTTCTTTCTACAATATCCGACATTTCACATGGGCGGTATTATTTACATATCAGAATGGTCTGCAAAGCTAAATCAGCATATCTAGAATTGTCTATCTGTTTGATTTTGACATTGAATTAATTTTGAATTTGTTCATATGAGATCAATTAGGTTTATTCATATTTGAATTCTTCATAAGTAAAAAAACGTGAGCACGCTACTGTTGTCCTACATTGTTGAAGTTGCTTGGCGATTCGCTCGACTATAGCGTTGAAAACACATTTAGAAAAAAAAATTACTAAAAGCATTCTTGTTTTGAGAAGTCTTGTAATTGATGTGTAAATATCCAACATAAAAGCTCATTGCTCACGAGTGAGCATTGGCTATAAATGTTTATTCCTCAAACTCATGAAAGAATGGGCGAAAAACAAACATTTAGGAACGGGCGAAAAATAAATGTTTTTTTCTTGGTCGTGAAAAAGTTTAATTTGAATTCATTGCTGAGGAAATTCATCAATGACTAAATCTAAGCGCACGTATACGAAATTTTCTGAACTCTGGTTATTAGCAATAGCGCTACCGATAACCATATGGAATTATAGTTTTGTATTTTAAATTCTTCTATACAGCATTACCTTTTGGTAGTCCATTTTGCAGAAGAAAATCTAACCAGAAATGTTCCAAGAGTCGCAGAGATTTCTGCATTCCTTCAGATTGCTAAAATATTCTTCAATATTATTGCTTATATTTTAAACAGGTCGTAAGTATAAGAAAGAAAATAAAAAATTCAAAACAAAAAAAAAATTTAAAATTGATTAATTTTGCACATAAAGGGGTTTTTTTCTAAGGCCGAACTAGGACTTACGAAAGCTGAAAATAGATGTCGTCCTACTGCGCTCACTTTTTAGCATTAATGATATGCTTGCTCTGGCTAAACATCACGAATATGCACCCTTTAACAAATTACCTTTGAACTTTTTTAATCGACTCGCGCAACTACAGACTTCATTTCATACATACATACATACATACATACATACATACATACAAACATACTTAGGGGTGTTTTGGAAATCGAAAACGCAAAACACAAGAATTTTAAACGTCGTTTTTTTAAAAAGATTTCTGTAATAAAAGAATTTTATGACAAATATTTTACATATATTTCTCTTTTAAACAGAATTTTATAACAACAATTATAAAAATGAGATTAAAATTGTATTAAAAACAACTTTTAAATTCTTGCGTGTTGCGTTTTCGATTTCCCGAACACCCCTGATAAAATTGCACCGTTAGGTGCGGTTAACACACTGGTAGTATCATCGAAATCTTAAAGAAATCATTTTTGATAAATGGTATCAAAGATTCGGCACAAAATAACTAACAATCTGTTGATTTGGCTATTTTGATATTGTCAAGGTTTAAATAAAATGATAAAATGGAAAACCTTATATAAACTATGCGATTAAAGCTTCGTTCACAATAGGCAGCAACATTTTCCCTGGTGTTCATAATAGAGCAACAATTTTTTTCGCGACGACACACATTTTGAATAACGAAATCGTTTGCAAATTATGCCCAGAACAATATTACGTATTTATTATTAATTTTCATTCAAAACTAAATAAGATTATTATAAACACCCAGAGAAAAAACATGTTTAAATATGGCCACCTCCAATAAAACTAGTTTTAAAGAAAATTTTAAACATAGTATGATTCATTTAACAAGATTATTGTCACCGACAACCATATTATGGTTGAATTAGTCATCTATCAAGAAGCCACAACCATATAATGGTTACCTCCGAACATGTTATGGTCAAAAATAACTAAAACTTGTTTAACACTTATAATAGCATGGTTGGTTTTCAACCATAGCATGTTGCTCTTGAAAAGGATGAAAAAACTATTGTTAATTTTAAAACAAATTATTGTCATATTTAACCATAACATGCTAAGAGGCAACCATAATATGGTTGTGGCTTCTTTATGGAGGACTAATTCAACCATAATACGGTTGCAGATGACAATAATATGGTTATATTAACCAAAATATGTTTAAAACTTTCTTCAAAAATAGTTTTGTTGGAGGTGACCATATTTAAACAAGTTTTTTCTCTGCGTGAACATAATAAGCAATTTCATTAAAATTGTTGTTGAATTAAATAAAATTTTTGTTTGCAAAATAAAAGGAAAATATATGAAATACTTTGGGAAGAACTAAGATCGAAAAACGAACGAAATTGTTTCTCCAATTGTGAACAAAGCTTAAAGGTTATTTATAAAATTTATTATTAACTTTACTTCATTTTATTTAATCAGAGTTAAGTATTTTTAATGAATAAATACTTCAAATAAGATGACTAAATGCCAATTACTCAATATAAAGTGATGATAAGCGTAAATTGTATATATGAAATATATATTTTTCTTGCCAATTTATTTAACTATCACACCATTTAATTTATAGCTAGAGCTATTGTGTATAATAAAAACTTCAATATTTTATAAATTATTATACACCCTGCGACCAAACTGCACGTTTTCAGTCACACACACATGAGTTTACATGCAGGGAAAATAAATAACAAAAGGGTTTCGATTTTTTAGTAATTTATCGCATAGTAAATAAATAAGTGTGTGTGTGTGTGTATTTTAAAAATGAAAGAAGCTAGAATGAAAAGTCACTTAAAATTTTAAAATACTTTTTTTTGTAAACATATATTTTTTACAGAATCATCAAGACCTAAATAATATTTTAAAGCACGTTTAAGCATCTTCTTTTATATATATATACTAGCTTAACCCGGTGCGCTTCGCTACACTGCTTAAACCACTTCTTCAGTTGAGAGATATTTAATATATGCATCCTATGGAAGGTTTTCCCCCCTGCGCCTTCCCGCTTTATTTTTATTTTCAAAAGTGTAGTATACCATAGGAGTGACTTCTACTAAGTTTGAACATTCTTACTATAACAGTTCTTAAGATATGTGATATTAAACATTGGCGTCCTATGGGGGGTAACATTTCCCCGCTACTATTTTATTTCAATTTTGGGGTTCAGAAGATCATACTACAAAAAGTTTAATAAAAAGAGTGCAGCGGCTCTAAATTATATTTCTATCTATGAGGGGTACTGCTCCTCCTCTGTCTATTTCTGTATTGAAATTTAAAGTTTGCCATAATAGTAGCTTTAACCACGTTTGAAGACTCTCCCTTTAATAGTTCTTGAGTTGAGAGATATTTAATATATGCATCCTATGGAAGGTATTTCCCCCCTGCGCCTTCCCGCTTTATTTTTATTTTCAAAAGTGTAGTATACCATAAGTGTGACTTCTACAAAGTTTGAACATTCTAACTTTAATAGTTTTTAAGATATCCGATATTAAACATTGGCGTCCTATGGGGGGTAACACTTCCCCCGCTGCTATTGTGTTTAAATTTTGGGGCTCAGAACATCCTACTACCAAAAGTTCAACAAATTGCTTGCAGCGGCTCTTATTAATATTGCTATCTATGAGGGGTACTGCTCCTCCTCTGTCTACCCCGCCCATTTTTATATTGAAATTTATAGTTTACCATAGTAGTAGCTGTAACCATGTTTGAAGACTCTCCCTTTAATAGTTCTTCTGCTGAGCGATATTTAATATATGCATCCTATGGGAGGTGTTTCCCCTATGCACCTACTCGCTTTATTTTTATTTTCAAAAGTGAAGTATACCATAAGAGTGACTTCCACAAAGTTTGAACATTCTCACTATAACAGTTCTTGAGATATGCGATATTAAACATTGGCGTCCTATGGTGGGTACCACTACCCCCGCCGCTATTTTGTTTTAATTTTGGGGTTCAGAAGATCCTACTACCAAAAGTTCAACAAAATGCGTGCAGTGGCTCTTATTAATATTTCTATATATGAGGGGTACTGCTCCTGCCCCGTCTACCCCGCCCATTTGTATATTGAAATTTATAGTTTACTATAATAATAGCTTTAACCACTTTTGAAGACTCTCCCTTTAATAATTCTTCAGTTGAACGATATTTAATATATGCATCCTATGGGAGGTATTTCCCCCCCTGCGCCTACCCGCTTTATTGTTATTTTCAAAAGTGTTGTATACCATAAGAGTGACTTCTAGAAAGTTTGAACATTCTCACTATTACAGTTCTTTAGATATGCGATGTTAAACATTGGCGTCCTATGGGGGATTCCACTTCCCCCGCTGCTATTTTATTTTAATTTTGGGGCTCAGAAGATCTTACTACCAAAAGTTCTGCATAATGCGTAGAGCGGATCTTAATATATGCGATAATTAATATTGGCATCCTATGGGGGATACCAATTCCCCTGCCCCTATCGAAAAAATAAGTAGCCTATTTTATTTTTAGGGCTCACGTGATGTATCTGTAAAAATTTCAGGAAAATCGGTTCAGTAGTTTAGGAGTCTATAAGCCAACAAACAAACAAACAAACAAACAAACAAACAAACAAACAAACAAACAAACAAACAAACAAACACACATACAAACATTTTTCATTTTTATATATATAGATTTTTTTAAATCACTTTTTGGTTTAACTTCGTCTTTAAAGAAAATTGAGTTATAGCTATTGAGCCAATATAAAAAATAAATAAAAATTGCAACTAACATTTACACAAATAAAAAAAAATAATAATAATTGCAATATGAAATATGATCAAAAAATAACAACAAAATAAAATAAAATTGTAATGCGGGGCATGAAATATTGTATATGACCAAAAATTTTATAATACTAACAAATGAAAACAAGGACTACAGCGAGAGATTTAAAATAAGTAAGAGTGCTATATTCGGCTAAGCCGAATCTTATAAACCCTTCGTCATAAATACATATATAATTATGTATTAATTTAACGCGGTGCGGCTTGCTAACTTTTTCTATTACTAATCTTATTTTTATTTGTATGGCAGGTGCCACACGCACTTATCCAATAAATCCAATTTTTTAACAGATTGTGTGTATTTACAGCCCAGCCATGTGTTCTAAATTTGCACAATTTTTCTCTCAAAATTTTTAAGAGTGTTCTCGTACGTTTGTTTGTAATACGTGTTTTTCCTCAAGAGTGCATATTTTTGTGGTCGATTGGCTGGTGCATAGTACAATGAAAAAATAGGGAAATTCGTTCTTTGGCAGGACTGTTTGTTTGTAAAATGAAATTCCTGCGGAGGTCTTTCGTCTCACCTTTAGCATGAATAAGTTCAAATTGAACGTCCTTCCTCTATCCTCCCTCCCATAACCTATTTTCATAGTTCCAACACAATGCAATACATTTGTAAGGTTCATCCCAAAAATATATAATTAAATCTATTTTATGCCACGCCCACTTCTCCCATCTCGCTCAAATTTCGTCAGATTTTGTGTATTGATAACCCAAATTCTTGTACATAACTTGGCATGTTTAGATCTTGCCGATCTCCAGATATACAGAAATCTTTAAAGTCTTTATGTAGGAGGTGCCATGCCCACTTCTGCAATCTCACCCATTTATTAACGGAAGTTTTGCGTTGATAACCAAGATGCTTGTATCTTATTTGAAATCTTTGGCTCTTGCCGTTCCTCAGATATACAGAAAACGAACAACAAGGGATTTATGGATAAAGTTAGAGTCTCCTGTGTTTTTTTGCTCATATCTCCGGCATTTGAGGACCGATCAGGCTGAGTGTCAAAAGCAAATTTTAACGGAGTAAATGTCAGAGAAATATATAACAATCTAGTCCCATTGCTTAGTGGGATCTTCTAAAAAGCCCACGAACATCGTTGAATCATCTTCGCCAATCATAAATACACGCAGAGAAAAAATATGGTTGGGCATGGTTACCACATCTACACTATGTTAATTGTAACAATTTATTGTTGTCGTACACAAATAATTGGTATTTTTATATAATATCAACAATATTATAGTTATTGTAAACATAAACATTTCAATTATTACCGCAATTATACATAAATTTAATTATTGTTGACCGAAAAATAAAAATTTTTCTAACAACTAAATAATGATAGCTTTCAAAACATCTAGTACTTACAACCATATCATGATATTTAATAGCCATAACATGATAACTTTCTTTACATTTATCATAATATGCTAAAGATGCAATCAAAATATTTTTACTTTAATAATATTTTGTAAGCGCCATTTGTAAAATAATTTTTCATCAGTATTGTGTTGTTTGTTTTACACATTCCTATAAAATAAATTGTTTGTAAGTGGTTCAACAATTAAAAAAATACAAATAAAAAAAATATTCAACATGTTTTATTTTTCAAATTTGTTCTATGAACTATTACAAAAAAAAAAAAAAAAAAAAAGGTTTATAAAATACATAACTGAAATTTAACTCATAGAATAAATTTGAAAAATAAAAAATGTTGAATCTATATATATAAAAATGAAAAATGTTTGTATGTGGGTTTGTTTGTTTGTTTGTTTGTTTGTTTGTTTGTTTGTTTGTTTGTTTGTTTGTTGGCTTATAGACTCCTAAACTACTGAACCGATTTTCCTGAAATTTTTACAGATACATCACGTGAGCCCTAAAAATAAAATAGGCTACTTATTTTTTCGATAGGGGCAGGGGAATTGGTATCCCCCATAGGATGCCAATATTAATTATCGCATATATTAAGATCCGCTGCACGCATTATGCAGAACTTTTGGTAGTAAGATCTTCTGAGCCCCAAAATTAAAATAAAATAGCAGCGGGGGAAGTGGAATCCCCCATAGGACGCCCCTGTTTAACATCGCATATCTAAAGAACTGTAATAGTGAGAATGTTCAAACTTTCTAGAAGTCACTCTTATGGTATACAACACTTTTGAAAATAAAAATAAAGCGGGAAGGCGCAGGGGGGAAATACCTTCCATAGGATGCATAAATTAAATATCGCTCAACAGAAGAACTATTAAAGGGAGAGTCTTCAAACATGGTTACAGCTACTACTATGGTAAACTATAAATTTCAATATAAAAATGGGCGGGGTAGACAGAGGAGGAGCAGTACCCCTCATAGATAGCAATATTAATAAGAGCCGCTGCAAGCAATTTGTTGAACTTTTGGTAGTAGGATGTTCTGAGCCCCAAAATTTAAACACAATAGCAGCGGGGGAAGTGTTACCCCCCATAGGATGCTAATGTTTAATATCGGATATCTTAAAAACTATTAAAGTTAGAATGTTCAAACTTTGTAGAAGTCACACTTATGGTATACAACACTTTTGAAAATAACAATAAAGCGGGTAGGCGCAGGGGGGGAAATACCTCCCATAGGATGCATATATTAAATATCGCTCAACTGAAGAATTATTAAAGGGAGAGTCTTCAAAAGTGGTTAAAGCTATAATTATAGTAAACTATAAATTTCAATATACAAATGGGCGGGGTAGACGGGGGAGGAGCAGTACCCCTCAAAGATAGAAATATAATTAAGAGCCGCTGCACGCATTTTGTTGAACTTTTGGTAGAAGGATCTTCAGAGCCCCAAAATTGAAATAAAATAGCAGCGGGGGAAGTGGTACCCACCATAGGACGCCAATGGTTAATATCGCATATCTTAAGAACTTTTATAGTGAGAATGTTCAAACTTTGCAGAAGTCTCTCTTATGGTATACAACACTTTTGAAAATAAAAATAAAGCGGGAAGGCGCAGGGGGGAAATACCTTCCATAGGATGCATAAATTAAATATCGCTCAACAGAAGAACTATTAAAGGGAGAGTCTTCAAACATGGTTACAGCTACTACTATGGTAAACTATAAATTTCAATATAAAAATGGGCGGGGTAGACAGAGGAGGAGCAGTACCCCTCATAGATAGCAATATTAATAAGAGCCGCTGCAAGCAATTTGTTGAACTTTTGGTAGTAGGATGTTCTGAGCCCCAAAATTTAAACACAATAGCAGCGGGGGAAGTGTTACCCCCCATAGGATGCTAATGTTTAATATCGGATATCTTAAAAACTATTAAAGTTAGAATGTTCAAACTTTGTAGAAGTCACACTTATGGTATACTACACTTTTGAAAATAAAAATAAAGCGGGAAGGCGCAGGGGGGAAATACCTTCCATAGGATGCATATATTAAATATCTCTCAACTCAAGAACTATTAAAGGGAGAGTCTTCAAACGTGGTTAAAGCTACTATTATGGCAAACTTTAAATTTCAATATAGAAATAGACAGAGGAGGAGCAGTACCCCTCATAGATAGTAATATAATTTAGAGCCGCTGCACTCTTTTTATTAAACTTTTTGTAGTATGATCTTCTGAACCCCAAAATTGAAATAAAATAGCAGCGGGGAAATGTTACCCCCCATAGGACGCCAATGTTTAATATCACATATCTTAAGAACTGTTATAGTAAGAATGTTCAAACTTAGTATAAGTCACTCCTATGGTATACTACACTTTTGAAAATAAAAATAAAGCGGGAAGGCGCAGGGGGGAAAACCTTCCATAGGATGCATATATTAAATATCTCTCAACTGAAGAAGTGGTTTAAGCAGTGTAGCGAAGCGCACCGGGTTAAGCTAGTATAATATAAAGTAGCCTACGAAAGGAGATAATTCCCAGTTTCCAAATAAAAAAAACAATTTTAAAAAAATTGTAAAGTGCCATAAAATAAAAAATCAATGCAAAATTGAAATTACTTTTTGATAATAAACAGGCAAGTGCACGGCCTAAAAAACACTTAATTGACAACATCTTTTGTAAGTTGTTGTTGTTTTTATTTTGTTTTTCTTAACCTACTTACAACTACAATTAATGTTGAGAGTATTTCAACTATTGTAGTGGGGAATGTAAGATGAGATAAACCCACTGTTTATTGTTGATGTGTTTTGTTTTAACTTTGATATTATTAAAAGTAGAACTGTTGCTATAAGTCTTAAACGCTTAACAGTTTTATTTGGTTTAATATCTTTAGTTTTTCTAAAATCTTTATGGATGAAGTTTCCTGATGATCTGGCCTAAGCAACCAGTGAAATGCGCATAGGAATAGCTTATCCCATCAACAATAAATTTCAAGTGTTTTTATCAATAATTAAAACTGGGAATTAAGCACGAATAACAAAATCTTTTGAAATTAAGATGCAAAAAAATTTAATTTTTTTAAGCACTACTTCCAATTTTGTATGATAAACATGACAATAATATGAAAACTTATAAACATATTATGAATAACATGAAAATAATATGTCTACATCCTATTTTGTTATGATTAACATGACAATAATATGATTACTTCTTAACTTAGTATGATTAACAGAATAATGATATGATTTTTTTTATTTGCGTGTACCCAGAATATATATACACATATACTTTATAGGGTCTGTTGAGAGTCACCCTCGTATATAATAAGTATGACATTATTTAGTATAAAGTAATCAAAAAAATGGGCTGACTCAATTATACGAGTCAGCACCTTAGACACTTGCTGACTCTAGTACAGTCAGCATTTTAATTATAAGAACTAGGTATAAATAGCGGGTAAGAATAATTTTAAGTTGAGTTGTAAATAGCGAGCAAATAAAAATCTTCCTGTGATCTCCACGGAGCACTCCAGGTTAGGAAAAATACAAAAAGATCTTCTAATTTCAACTACAACAGGTCCAAGTTCAATATTGTTAAAACTACAAACAGAATGACAAACTTATATTTACGCTTTCCACTTGTAGTGAATTCAGAAATATGGACAAAGTAAATAAAATGTAAAATAAAATAATAAAAAACAACAGCTAAAAATATAAACACATATAATCTGTTTTTCTGTAATTTCTGATTTATTATGGTTTTTCTTTTTAGCCCATATATTTTCCATTACATACACATATAAATAAATATGTACGTTCAATTATACGACAACCTACTACTAGTATTTTTTATTAACAACATGCGGCAAAATGTCTTTTATAACGCCAGCTGTTAAAGTTTTGTTTTTATGACTTAAAAGTAACAATAACAACAAACATAATAAAAAATATCAATAATAAATAGAACCTTTTACAGAGATTATGGTTGTTATGTATTAATTTTTCTAGTTACACAGCAACAGCGAAATAATTGTAATAAAATTTTAATTTATGATTATAATGGCGCAAAAACTATAGGTTATATATATTTGTGGCATTAGAAAACTGTTATCACTTGTCATTGTTTTTAACAACTAGAAAATTGTCCGGAAAGGATTTATATATATGGAGCGTTTCACCGTAAGTGACCCGACTTTTGAAACCGCTGTATGCCGATCGGGATGATATTCGCATCAAGGTTAGTTCTGTTGGATATTAGTTTAGACACAACAAGATCGGTCAAGAACTCTCTGAGTTAGACGGAGTCAAAATTTGACATTTTGGCCAAATTTGTCCCAAATAGTTTAAATAGCTCAATCTTTCAAAAATAAAAAATAAATTTGTTAACGTCGGTGCCAAAAGTTTTGTCACTTGAGATGAAACCCCCCATATATTAAAGCCGAAAACCATTAGCGTGTCTTAGGTTTCTTAGGCAACCAAATTTTGCTTTTCTTTCTTTCTTAAAAAACTGACATACACTCCCTTTGCTGTTGCCGTGTTTTTTTTGTATAAACCAACCACCGCAAGTGGTAAATGATGATACATTAAGTTTATCTTTCCTTGCGAAACTTTAAATTCATTCTGGGTCGTTTAGTAATTCAAAGTCCATTTGGCCATGTTAAAATCACACTTCGCTTAACAGAAAGAAATATGTTGATGCCAAATTGTTTCTAATTCTCCCTAGCTGTATTTGAAATTTAGTAGAATGGGTCAAATCATTTTTTGAAATTAGGTAAGCCTAAGTATTATATGACTAGAAATAAGAACTTTATGATAAAAACATTCTTTCGGAATAGACTTAAATACGCCTTAAAACGCAACGTATTTGAACACCATGTAATAAAAAATGATAGTGTGACCAAATTTGGCACAAATTAGTAAAGGACTGGTTTATAATTTATTTCAGATCTTATATAAAATCCACTTTAAAAAAATTCTTATTCTAAGTTAAGGGTATCCAAGATTCGGCATGGTTTAACCTTCGCCTTACCAACGATTTTTAAGTACATCGTTTACCAGTACTCACCCAGGTGTTACTGCATTTTTATTAGCTATAAGAACAACTTTACGTCAAATTTTTTTCCCGTGTTTTTTTTAAGAAGTTTTCATTACCAAAAATTTTTTTTAAGTTTTTTTTGCAGAAAACAATTTGTTCAGTGAGTAAAAATTTCCTTTCAACTAAGGCAAATTTAAAAAAGTTATTAAAGAAATAAAACCGAAATGGTCACCCAGGTGGGTTTTGGTAAGGAGAATGTTAATGTAGAGTTCTTACATGTAGTACGTTCTTGATTTTATAGAAAATCGGTTATTGTATTTATATTCATCATTGCATTTTACTGATATAAATATTATAAAGTTTTAATCATTTAATCATTATAAATATTAGGAGTACATATTTCTTATAGGACTGTATATTAACGGTATAGTTTTAAGTATTTTGTTTTTTTTTTTTTAATAAGAAGTGTAAATAATTTATTTATTAGGTGGGCCATTAAGGTGCCCTTATCGTTAGTGGGTAAGTTTTTCGAATTAATGTGCTCATAAATTTTAATATGTAGCATTAAATTATATTTTATATAAAAATAAAAGTTTAAACGCAATGTAACGATAATTTATTGCGGTGCGATTTTTCATACGATTTTAAAGTAAAAAACCGCTGTGCGGAACGGCATAAAATAAAATTCTATTTTATTTTCATTGCAGACTTTCTTACTCTCTCAACAACTCGAATTTAATTCGCCTTGTCTCTCAATTTTTGATACTCGATCTCTTCCTGATGTTGCCATAATTTTTGAAAAATTGGCTATGTTCAAAACATTATTGCAAACAAACAACATGATAAAAATGTATGCACAAATAAATTAATAAAAATTTAAACAAAAAATGACAACTATTTCCGTCGCCGTCTTCCTTGTATTATGTTTATTTTTCTCTCCCGCAACCAGAAATCGCAGCGCACCGCAAACATTGTGTTTAGACTCTAAATAAAGACAATTTTATTTTATTAACAAATATTTGTTAATGCTTAAATAAATAGCCGGCAAAATTTTAAAGCTTCAAATGGTAGGATTTGTAAAATGTGGAAGAATAATGTTGATATTGCATTTTCGATTTAAGATATTATTTATGCTATTAACTTCAAAAGATTTTGTTATTCGTGCTTAATTCCCAGTTTTTATTATTGATAAAAACACTTGAAATTTATTGTTGATGGGATAAGCTATTCCTATGCGCATTTCACTGGTTGCTTAGGCCAGATCATCAGGAAACTTCATCCATAAAGATTTTAGAAAAACTAAAGATATTAAACCAAATAAAACTGTTAAGCGTATAAGACTTATAGCAACAGTTCTACTTGTAATAATATCAAAGTTTAAACAAAACACATCAACAATAAACAGTGGGCTTATCTCATCTTACATTCCCCACTACAATTAGTTGAAATTCTCTCAACATTAATTGTAGTTGTAAGTAGGTTAAGAAAAACAAAATAAAAACAACAACAACAACTTTACAAAAGATGTTGACAATTAAGTGTTTTTTTAGGCCGTGCACTGCCTGTTTATTATCAAAAAGTAATTTCAATTAACTTTATGTGCTATTGAGGTTTTAAGAGGTGAATTGATTTGGACTCAATTATTGCATGTTAAAGTAATTAGAGAATAAAAAAAAGGTTTTCGGCCGAAGAATGTGGCAGCTTTTATACTCTACACTACGATCGGAGGGTAGGATGTAAAAATGCATTGATACGCGTGTGTTTGTAAGAGTTTGTTGTAGAAACAACAACAGAACTACAAAAGTACACGCAGAAAAAAAATATGGTTGGACATGGTTACGGCAACTACACTATGTTTATTGTTACAATATATTGTTGTCGTACACAAACAATTTTTATTTTTATTTAATATCAGCAATATTATAGTTACTGTAAACATATCAATGTTTATCGCAATTATAAATTTGAGTATTGTTGACTGAGAAATAATTATTTTTCTAACAAAAAAATAATGATAACTTTGAAAACATATTAAATTTCTTACAACCATGACATAATAACTTTCTATACGTGTAGACATAGTATGCTTAAGACACAATCAAAATATGTTTACTCTAATAATATATTGTTATCGCCATTTGTAAAACAATTTTAAATCAGCTGTGTCGTTTCTTTTACATGTGAGCGGTTAAACAATTTAAAGATAAATTCTCATAAAAAAATAAGTTATAAAAAATTAAAAACATAAGAATATTAGCGGAGTTCAATTTTAGTGATGTAATAGTGCAAATGCAAAATATCATAGATCTTTTGTAAAATCCAACAACAAAACACACAGAGATTTCGTTATATTTTATAAAAGTGTTACGACATTTTTCTTTCGTCGGCTTAATATGAAAACTTGCTGAATCCACGTTTTAAGTAAATTGAGATTTTGATGCCGTGTGGTAGAGAAAGATACGCCTCGTCGACCAGCATGTAGTTTTTCTTAAATTTGAGTCTTGAAGTGTGTCAAATCAACTATATTTTTGGTTTTCCTCTATAGCAGCAAATAGGAAAAATAAAAAGTTTTTTGCCTCTCCTGCAAAATGTGTTGAAAGGGAGTTAGCAGGTTTGCATATTAAGCCGACGATTTGCTATTTTGCAAGCCTAATGTTGAACAACGCTATTTGGGGGATTCACAAGGTGTCATAAAGTCATATGCATTAAAATAATAACATGAAAAAAGACGACTGTTGTGAACAACCCCTCATAATTTAGTGTGCTATTTTGAATTTAAATCAGCTGATTTAAAACAAATATAAAAAATAAATATTTACCTAACATAAAAATATCTTTTAATTCTAATCCATGAATTAATAAATTAATTTAGATCTTATCTGACTATTTTCTATTTTTTAGACGCGAATCACAAATTAATTTTATTTTGTTTGTTTACCAAACAGCAGAGTCCTAAGCCGACTCCTGCTAGCCGCAGGTTAAATACGGATGTTAGCCGGATAAAACTATACCATCAACGGTGACGGCTACAAAAACTAACGTGGCACGGCTCAGCCACTCAGCGCTGGTCTCTTCTGATTCCTTACGGCAGCACAATAAACATAGCAAGCAAAGTTTTATTAATTTAAGCCATTTTTTGTTTACAAAGCAACAACAATATTTTTTAACCATTGTAAAATGTTAGAATATTATGACAAAATAACATGATAGCACACCTTGTGAATACCCCAATTGTATTAACATTAAGAAAAATTGTAAAATGCCACAAAATAAAAAATCGATGCAAAATAATTTTAATTTATTTTATATTGCTATGACAATTATGGAAGGTGCTGTATCATAATATGATTACTTCTAAATTTATTATGATTAACATGATGATAATATGATTACTTCTTAACTTATTTTGATCAACATGACAATAATATGAAAAAATTCTTAGTTTATTATGATTAACATGATGATAATATGATTTCTTCTTAACTTATTATGATTAACAGGATAAGAATATGATTTAGGGAAAAATATTATGATGTAATATTAGTCATAATATGATTCAATAATAATCGTAAAATGGTGACTACAATCATGAATCTTATCATAATATGTTGCTCTTAGAATATGTTTACCACAACCATGTTTTTTCTTTGCCTGTAGGTCAAAAAACGACTTGCTGGTTTTGTATTCAAATAATAACTAAAAGAAGGAAAACATACCCTAATTTTTTCGTTTGTAAAAAGTTAAATACGCAGCGAAAATTCCAAAATTTTATTCCAGATTTTGTTGTTTATAAGCTAATGATTTTTTTTTTTTTAATTATTTAGTTAAATACATCAAATTTTCAAAGTAGCGTGATTACGAATCATATCGGGCATGCTCCTTGTGTCTTATAACTGTGAAACGGTTTAGTTATTAATAATATTCTCTCTGATTTCTGGCTTAAGTATTTAGGTTAATATCAAAATCTTACTTTCGGATTATTTCAAGTACGAATTCGGGACTTAAGAGCAACCTTGAATCGAGGGCAGCTTAAGATTAACTTTTATTCCACTTTTACTTTAGTAAATGTCGTTTTCGGGAATCAAGCATTCTGTACCTGTTTTAAGAAAATTCATACTAAACGTACTTTTGACACCGCTACGGCTTGATTTAAGTAGAGGTGGAATGATTTTTATTTTCAGTACACCCGGAATAGTTTTCTATTGAAAATAAGTCATATCAGTCCCAAAATAGCTGAGATATAAACCTCTAATTTTTACCCTTAGACCTTAACTGTTTAAGGCCCGTTTTCACAACTTACCGATAGCTAAAAGAAGACTTTAACCGGCCTTGTAAAGAGTGTTCCATTATTAAAACTTTACTTTAACCTAAGATAAGCGATAAAGTAAATTAAGGTTCATCTTACCTGATAGGTTAAAGTCAAGTTGTAATAATGGAACACTTTTTATACGGCCAATAAAATCCTACCTTTAGCTATCGGTAAGTTGTGAAAACGGGCCTAAGTCTTCTTGTAATCTATGAACTTTTTTGCTAAGATATTTTTTTTTAAATGTATGAATACGAAGAACAAAATGTTGTAAATGAGATAAATCGGTATATTATTTCACCTTGCCCCCACACAAGTGTACTGCCAAACTGAAGGTTTTAGAACGATTTTTAATACAATGATGAATGATTCCAGCTAAATATATCACTTTTACTTGTTATGTATACCTATCAATGCCGGATTACTTAATAAACCTGAACGGACGACCCCACTAGGTCTGTTCGGCTAGCTGGCGGGTTGTCTTTCATAAGTACAATTCGTAGTTTAAAAACAATTTCATGATGCCATGCAAATGTCCTCACGAAATGAAGAGCGCTGATTGCCTTTTTTTGTTGATACGATTAACTACGTACTTTAAACAGGATTATTGTTTGGAGTAAAGTAATTATCACACACGTTGCTTAGCCTGCTAGAAATGGTCAAAATAGTTCTACGAGTTTATTAACCTAGAATGCAAATGTCCTCCCAAAATGGAGAGAGCTGATTAAAATTTGCGGTAATACAATTTACTTTGTACAGGACCATCGTTTGGAGTAAAATTATTATCTCTTATATTCATTCTCTGGTTAAAAAAAAAATTGTTTAAAGCCTTTTCAGACCTTCAACACTCAAACCAAGTTAATGTTATACATTTACAAATATATTTCATTTTAAATGACTAAACGTGACTTTATATTAACGAATTCTCTTTATTCACACCCTTTAAAACAAACATTCCTGGCAGAAAACAACAAAAAAAAATCATATCATAAAAAATTGTTTAACAACATTGAACCATAAAAAACTTGTCATATTCTTTGGAATAATAAACATCAACAACAGAAATATAATATTTAATGTCAAAATTGAGTGTTTGAGTTTTTTATTACCAGCACCACAAAATAGGAGAGGGTAGAATGCGTTTGTGCTGATGTGTGTGACACATAAAAATATTGGTCATAGAGCCATGCTTAAGTATTACGATTGCCATAGAATCACTTTATGAATCGATCTAACAATGTCTCTTCATCCGTCCGTCTGGCTGGTTGTCTTTTCATCTACACTTTGTACACAAAGCACAGGTCGCAATTACAGTTAAATAAAACTCTGTAAGGACCAAAATTATAATGATAATCGGTTCATAATTTTACATAGCCCCTTAAATATATCTTTCCGGATAGAGTCTTTCGGGTATGTTCTAGGAATCGAAATGAAGTGATATTAAAATCGAACGATAATTTAAACTCAATTATTAACAAAATGACCGTAGTTGTTTGTGGTTTTAATTGTTGTTCTTGGAAAAGTAATAGAAATTTAAAGAACGAAGTAGATAAAATGGAATATTTTTTGAACTTTTATTACAGGGTCGTTTTTGAAATTTGCTCGATTTTAAATCCACTTCATTTCGATTTCTAGAATACGCCCGTTTATGTCCATAAACTAACATCAATAAAATGGTATTAAGATTAAATTTGGTTCAGAAATATATAATTGAAACCTAAATCATCTTACCTAATTTTATTAAATCGATCCATATTTGGTCATACACAGAAAAAATTATTTTTCCAATTCAAACAAAAAATTTGTAGAATCAAAACATTTTTTGTCTGAAATCGGTCCTACGAACAAATTTGCATATTCAAACAATTTATTTGCATTTCGTTTATTGAAAAAAAACACTGATTTTTTCAAACAAATAATTTAACTGAATCAAACAAATAGTTTAGTGAAAATCATATAAATTTCAAACAAATAATTTTGCTGAATCAAACAAAAAAGTTTTTGCACAAGCAATGACGCGCACACAAGCAAGCACTGTAGTAGTAGATGAAGGCAGAGCAGAGCGGCGCCGGCTGGCTTTGAGACACATTTTTTTGTTGGAATAATTTTTGCACCAAGTCTTGTTTGTTCACACAATGTTTTTCTTCTTCAGTCACTGTTCTGTATCCTTTCCTTGGCAGCAGACCGACTCGACATGTTTTTCGTCATCATTTTATTTCTTTTATTTGATGTAGGTATTTAACTAAACATTTTTAAAAAATTGAATACGGGATTTTGTTTTTCATTCTTTTTTACCAACTTTGAAACCAACAAAAAATTTATTTTGTTTCTTCTAATGTTGTTGTTGTTTAAAAAGAGTGAAACGTTTTTTTACCTATTATTGTTTTTGTTGTTTTTTACTACAAACCTCGCCACGCTGTTTTATCATCTTTCTTATAGTTGTACCTTTTCAAAGCGTCCAAAAATAGACTGTATGTGTTTTTTTTTGTTGCTCTTATATTTCATATAAAGAAGTGTTGCTTACGGTCAAATAAAAAAATGCAAAAACACGACAACAATAAAGAGCGTTAAATATTTCATACAAAATTATGAAAACTAGAAGCCAATAACGCGTTTATTATATTTTTGAATAGTTGTCAACATTTCTGTTGGCTAAAATAAAAATCAAACAAAAATATTAATTGAATCAGTAAAAAAATTTGTAGAAATTAAAAAAAATTTCAAACAAGCGTTTGTTTGAAAATAATTCAGCAATAATTTTTTCTGTGTAGCTAAAACACACATACCACTCTATAAAAAAAGTTTTAATGATAAAACATCCATAATATGTTAATCATCCTGGTATTGATATGAAATTTAGCGACGATTACTTCTTCCATAGGTCCAAAAATTCAACATAGCTCCCCCTTAAGGCCCCACCCTAAAATCACTTGAAGACGAACAAATCTCGTTTAGATGTTTATATCTAGATTATATTCGGCACGCTAAACTCTTATATGAATCTTAACCTTAAAAAGTTACTTTATTTTGCCGGAAAGTGTTCACTGTCAAAATTTTTCTATATATTCTGTAGTGTAGTGTTTCGAAAGGTCGGACTTGACCAACTATTCTTTCTTACTTCTTTTTTTTGTGTTAAGGAGTCGTTATTCGAAAAAGGTTATAAACTTAACGACTTCATGCGTAAATTCATACAAAAAGGCATTTTCAATGCTTGATTATAAAACTCATTTAAGTCTCCTCATATTTAATGATAAAATTTATGCTCAAGTTACATTTACTGTATTTATAGAGTGAGTCTGGTATGGCGATAAGAAAATTTATGTATTTTTCGCTAAAATTAGTGGTACTTTTAGATTTTTTTTTAGCCAAATTACTTTAGTTAATTTATGTTTTTTTTTGTTATTTATTAACCGCATGAAGTTGTCAGATATGTACAAGATTAGTAATATACAATTCTATGCTTTAAGATTGAATAAGATACTTATAAAATAGATTTTATTATAAACAATGTAATCAGTATTAAAAATACTCGTATTATTCTTAACCCATTTACGCCAGCCATAGTCATATAAGGACGATTCTTTATATATCACCATTATTTTGTTATAATCCGCTTGCAATGATATTTGCATTTTATAATAAATACCCCTTCAAAATGAGATATATGTTTTTAAAATAAAAGTTAAGTATAAAGTTATTGAAATCGATGGTCGAAAAAAATAATTGAAAAGCTGTTGTTAAAACTACGCTAGTACTTTTTGTATTCGTAAAGGCACTTTTATTTACACCATGGCCCACGATGTCGATCGACAACTTAAGCGAGCTATAAAGAAGCACTCAATATCATTCTCATAAGTGCCCCACTAACTAACTACTTGTCGGTCGACAGCTAGCTTGAAAATAAAAATCGGCAAAGCGTGTTCATTAAGCCAATAAATACAACTCTGTGCTACAAACAAAGTAGTAAACAAACCAAAGCAGTAAACAAACAACAAGCAAAGCAGTATTCAAAAAATCAAGGCGAATTCATGTATGTTGTTCATGTTGTTACAACAAGTATTAACACCAAAAACACAACATTGAATTTTATTTGTCGCTTTCGTTGGTCGATATGTAAAAAATTCTCTAATTTAGAAAAAAATTAGCACAGCTGTTCTTTCAACGCCACCTGAAAATTGAATTCGCCTTGCCAAAAATATAGAATAGAATTTTTAAAAAATATTTTATAAAAATATATAATTTTATTAGTGGTGTTTTTATAAAAAAAATATAATTATAAAAAATTAGTGCTGGTGTTTCAAGAAATAATTTCGTTTAACAATCGAAAAGAAACGTCTGTCGGTAATCACAAGACAATTGAATGATGTTGACATTTGTGGTCGCATAATAATTCTTGGTGAGGCGAAAAATTTTTTGTATGAAAACTATTACGACTTGTCATGATGAAAATTATAGGTGGGGCGCAAATCAATTGTTTTTCGTGGAAAATACAAGCTAGCGATAGCGGTCGACATCAAAGTCCAGGCTCTAATTTAAATCTTGTTTTTAGTTATATGCATAGTTTGTTAGCCAATTAATATTATATATAAAAAATTTGTTAATTCGAATTTCGATCTACCAATACCATTGGTTAAATATTGATGTCTGGCTATAGACTGGCAGGCGACGCAGTTGCGCAAACGGGGAATAAGGTTATTTTCGAAACATGTTAATTAGGCCCGATTTCAATCCTGTGTTCAGTCAAGAATAAAATTATCAAAAAAATTTTAATATTCATTTCCTTCACTAAAAATAATTTAATGAAAATTAAATATGATGAACTTAAGCCTAATTTGAAAATCAAAAACTTCAATTTGACAATATTTAACAGTAAGGAATGGTATTTAAGCATGGCTCCAATAGACGCATATCTTTTATCGTTTAGTTTACTTTATTTTAACTGACAATCATGTATCTTCAAGACAGTAATCATCTTTAAAAAATATATGTATACTTAAAAAACTTCTTTAACTGGTACACTGAAAAGAAAAATCAATCCATTCGTGCATTAATCAAGCCAAAGTGGTGTCAATAGTACAATAATTTTCCTTAAATCAAGTACAGAATGCTTGATTCATGTACGGATTTTTAAAGTGCACCGTACTTCAAATAATACGAATGTGGGATTGAATTAAGTAAAAGTGAGATAAAAATTCAAGAATTTTTTAGTTGGTTTATGTCCGGAATTCGTACTTGAAATAATCCAAAAATGAGTTTGTTTTTAACCTAAAACACTTACATAGCGTTTACATTTGCCAGTACTGGCAAGACAGTAGCAATACATGCAAACTTTTTTACTAATACATGCACACTTTTCCAACTGTCTTGTCTACTGTCTAGCAAATTTTGCAGACAGTAAAATTGGACAGTGATTTGAAGTTTTGTTCGAAAAAGAAAAAAAATTAACATATTTTGCTTTGATTTTTTATGTTTTATTAGTTAAGTGCTATATTTGTTCACACAATAATGCTATTTTAAGTTAAAAAGTGAACTGTCTTAACTACTGTCTGGACGCCTACGTCACAAAGACAGTTAGTAGTGTCTTTGGCATCTAATATGTATTTTATTACTGTCTTGCCAGTACTGTCAAATGTAAACGCTGTGTTAGAACCACTCGCAGAAAAAAATATGGGGGGAGGTTACCATATTCTAATAGCAACATACTATGGTTGAATTTTAATAATGTTTATGTTTGTAGGTTAATATTTAACCAAAATATGGTTTAAATCAACAACAATTTTCCCGAAATCAACAATTATATGGTCAAAATTAACCACATTTTGATCAATTTTAACCATATTAATGGTCAAAATTAACCACACTATGTTTAAAATTAACCATAATATTTTCCAAAATTTGGACAAAAGTAACAATATTATGGTTACTTTTACATATTACATATTGTCAATTTAACGTTTAATACACTTGATTAAAAGTTTAATTCACTTGATTAAACGCTAATTTCACTTTATTAAAAGTTTAATTCACTTGATTAAACGTTAATTTCACTTGAGTAAATTTTTAAATAAAACTGATTTTATTTTTGATTAATGCTTTTACTACAAAATTTTTTTTCTGTGTATGAAAATTTACTTTTAAAGATTTCGTATATTTTCGATGTATTACTTTGCATTAAAGACACTATATTTCTTTAAATTCTTTTCTAATAGGGGGTAAGAGGGCAACATGCCATATTTTATTACAGTTGTTTTTGGGTTAAAAGATAAGAGATTCTTGGAGTAGCACCAAAAAAAAAAATATTTCAACAACAACAAAAAAATTTTAGCGTTAGTGCAGCATATTTATAAACAAATAACTAAACGACTACACCGAATATGCGCTGCTGCCGCTTAAATCTTGTGGCAATAAGCGGGAGGTATTGTTTGTGTCAGCAAGAGCGGCGTCATTCTGACTCGTAACTCATTTACTGCATATTATTTTATTTAATGTTCTGGTGTTGCGAATTTTTATTACCATTAAGTACCCAGACACTTTGTTATTGTTGGATTATTTTTGGTTTATTTTTTTTTTTTTTTTTCTTTCTCTTCGTGCATTTATGTTTTATTTTTTCCTCTTGCTGAGGAAGATAAAGTGAAGATAATGGGGAGCATTGTTGTTGGGTTGTTGCAGAGGAGTGTATCCGGGAGTTGTACTACACACAACAATGGTTTCAGTTTTTATGTTTTTATTTGTTTGTTAATTTATGACGCAATTATTTTATACTTGTTTTTTTTTTTTTTTTGCTTTTCTACTTTTGCGCATATAGATTGTATGTATTTATGGATAAGTCACAAAATTTATGACTTAATGTATTTTCATGGCTTTTTCTAGTAACTAAAGTAAGAGAATGAAGTACATTCACGTATACAAACACACACACACACAAATGTGTAGAAAATAAATTTGTTTTATCAGCAATTTATATCTTAATGTTGATATTTTATGTATTTAAGTGTTGTTTATCTTAGAGATACTAAAAATTATAGTATTAAAGTGAATGCTTATGTAGAATTTGTTGTGGTAGTAAAAGCGAATTAAGAAAATGAGTTTGATTTGAATAGAATGACAAAGGCAGCATTTATGCGATGATTTTTAAGACATGTCTTTAAGATAGGATTTTTTATTTGTCGACGAATTTGGTAAAGAAGACGAGCGGTAGAAAAAAGACATGATTTCTGTTTTTCGTGTTTTTTATACTGTCAATTAAAATTTTAATATTGTGTTTTATTGTTATCCGTTTTTTTTGTATTTTGTTTTTTAAACAACAATAACAAAATAAATGGCTTAAAAGTCATCAAGTAAATGTTAAAAGATTTTTGAAGCAGCTTTAAAAGAAAATAAAAAAGACACGTTTTAAAAACCGTCGTATAAATGCCACCAAAGAAAAGTTTTTTTCTATAAAATGACAAATTTTAAATCTATAAATTAATCTGTACCAAGAATCATTAACAGCAAAAGTCGAGTTATGACAAATGAGACTTATAACTTTTTATTTCTCCTTATCTCATTGCTGTATCATTAAAAATTTGATAAAAATGTTATACAAATGCTGACACAGAACCTGCAAATATAAACTTATTCTTATTCCCAATTTCCAGGATAATATTTAAATCGTATTTAAATACAGATTGATTTTTTGAGTTTTATTTAAAAAGTCTTATTTAATAAAGATAAAAGTATGGTAGCACTACTAAATATTATAAAAAAGTTATTGCTTTGCCTGTTATTGTTGTATTGTTGTAAAATTGAGGCCACCTTGCTAAGTTATTTCAATGGAAATATAAGTTGAAATTAAGTTATATTAAATCACATCCCTGAGTCAAGTTTAATTTAAGTGTTTAGTGAAGAAGAGAATTTTGTATTTAAAACGATTTCAAACATATATGTGTTTTAATATCAATTCTGAAAATTGGCCATTATATATATATATATATATATATATATATTCGTTCCTTTTACTCCTGCAAGGAGCATTGGGCCACAGAAAAAAAAATTGGCCATGGCTTTTCAATTTAAATACGCTTTGCTGAGCACTTGCTGAAATCGAGCTAAGTTGTTTATACCTGTGAGCACAGATATTATGTATACATACATATATAAACATAAGTTGACTTATGTTCGAAATTCTATACCTAGAGAACCACTCAACCAATTTACAACCCATACCTGGGTTGGAAAGAGGTATTTTCATTGACGGTTTCAAAAAAACCATCGAAAAACTAGAACCACGAGGGAAGGTAGAGGGCGATTTCTGACTCTCCGAAACAATCTAACCGATTTTAATGAAATCTAAAACTTATCTCTGGCCACAAGTCATTACAGGCTAAGGCCCGTTTTCACGACTTACCTTTAAAGTTCGATATAGTTAATGGTAGCTTTAGCACTAGTGAGGAATAAAGTTACCTTCAACTATTTTTCGTTTTCACAACTTCTGTATAAAATAAACTTAACATTTTTAAAAAAGTGGCAATACTAAAGAAAATACCGATTATTTTTGCCAAAATAAAAATATGAACTGGCAACCACGTACTTTTTTTACATATAGAAAATATACGTATAATTGGAGTTGCCATATATAAAAAACATGTGAATATAATATGGCAATCTCAAATCTAAACAAAAGTTAAAGGTAGAACGTTCCTCTCTTTAGCTTATCCTTCACTTTTAGGTTAAAGAGAACTTGTGATAATTAAAAACTCATTATCTGTTCAATAACTTCCTACATTTAGCTATCGTTAAGTCGTGAAAACGGGCCTAAGTCTGTTTTTCAATATTTTTAGTACAGCAGTTTAAAGTTTGGAAGGTTCACTAAAAATCAGGAGACGGCTTTTTTTTAGAAAACTTTGCTACAGATTCCAAAGAAACGAATTTCTTTACTTAAGCTACGGTCACACTTATTAAATATTTGATCAAATAAGCGTAACCCCTACTTTTGTTAATAGTTAGTAAGATTTAAAATGGTCTTAATATTACAAAATAAACTAATTATACTACTAGACATAGCAAAAAACAGTTTTTTGTAAGATGTGGTATTTTAATCAAAATAAATATTGATATTAAGCGAAATGATTTTTTAATTTGGTTGTTGGTCCCGTTTTTTTAGTCAAATATTTGATAAGTCTGACCGTAGCTTAAGTTGTTAAAAAAAAAATATTGGTTTATTCTCGTAGTCAAAAGATATTACCGAAAAACACACTAAGACTCTTATGAATTGTTGAACGAAAAAAAGGCAAAAAGTTAAAGTTGAGTTAGGCTTTTATTCCAGATAAAATAAAAAACTTTCAGTGCGCCTAAATTGACATAAATTATTATTCTATGCCAAAATTTTTTTGATTCGATCTCTCATGTTGAATTAGGTTGTTATTCCTGTATACTAATTCATAAAGTTTAAAGAATAATGACTTAAGTTAGTTGATTTAGGTAATAATGAAAAAATAATGTTTATATATGTTGTCATCCTGAATTGACGTAAGCGGTATGCCAAAATCTGACATTTAACAAAAAAATTAAGCTATTAGGTTTTTTATAGCAAATAGACTTAGACACGCTGAATGCAATGGTACTAACAACTCAATTGTGTCCTAACTCGAGTTAGGCTGTTATGGGTTGTGACCACAGATATATAGATCCTTATTAAGCATTGTATTTTTTTAAAAATAGGAAAAAAAATTTATGATTTGCTTCGGTTCAGCTCTAAGCCCTCCATATGTAAATTTTTAATAAAAATCTTATTTTCAGCAAAAATTTTCTAAATGTTTTTTAAGTTTTTTTAATTATTCGACCTTTTTTTTAATTATTATTTTTAAAATAAATAATTTATTCAAGCTCGAGGTCATTTTTTTCTAAAATGAAATTAAAAGAAAAAACGGACCTCGAGCTTGAATAAATTATTTATTTTAAAAATTATAATTTCTAAATTTTTTATAATTTCATAAGCATATGCACTAATTTCTCCATTCCTACTCTTATCTTTTCAGCTGGATACCAAAAGCAGTCCTTTGGCTCTGCTGGCTCAGACATGCAGTGCAATTGGTGCCGATACCACAAATCCAAAATTGCTGGCAGCAAATATAGAAAAGGCCACCAAAGCTCATAAATCATCTTCTTCCTCATCACTGGATAATCGTGACAAATCATCACCGCTCAGTAGTCATTCATCAGTATCAACGGGTTCGGTGGAGCAGCAGCAACAACAACAGCAGCAGCAACAGATTCCACAGCCACAACAACAACAACAACAACCTATTAAATGTAGCTTTAAGCCCTACGAAACCAATAATAATCACATAAGAGATCGCTTAGACAACGATAATGAGCAGGCAACGAATCTAACACAGAACCACAGTCAAACCAGAGTGAAAACACCAAAATCCAGTAGTAATAGTTTAGGACAGAATGGTCTACAAAATCGCTGTGATTCTAATCAATCGGCTACCTCACAAAGAGGAGAATCGCCTGCAAGTAATGGCGGCTTAAGAAGAACTCCTTCCTTGGTGGTGGGAGGAGGCCAAACAGAAATACCAGCTCAGCAACAACAGCACCACTCGCAACAACAAAGAAATCAAAATAGTCCAGCTCAACAAAAAGCCAAAGAAACTGCTATTAATGGTGGTAATAGTTCCAATACAGCAACCACTTCTATAGCAGCAACTAGTCCTACTCATTCCACTTCAACAGCAACTACTAGATTGCAGGCAACATCAGAAGCTGCTTATGTGGCTGCTTCCAAAGAGGCTAGTTATGTGAAAGCTTTACAGGCAGCCGCTGCTGCTGGTCAAGGTAGTAGTAATTCGGCAGCTTCCTACTATCCAGGCTATCCGGCAAGTATGCCTTATCCAATGGACTTAATGACTGCTAGTGCTTTAATGTCTCCTCATCATCCGATGTTTAAGGCCGCTGCTCTTAATCCCTATTTAAATTATGCCAGACTGAAAGGTTTAGATATGCCGCCGAATATATGTCGAGATCCCTATTGTACAGGCTGTCCCTCTAGTCCTCATTTCCTAAACAAGGCTGCCGGGCAGCCCTGTCCGGCAGGTTGTCCACAATGTGAAAGGGAGGGTAAGTCTACTGGTAGTTCATCGAGTGTTGTAGCAGCTGCTGCCGCCGCCTCATCATATCACGCTCAACTGGCTGCTTTGGCAGCCGCCTCACAAATGCCTTATGTTTGTTCTTGGATAGGTGGCGACACTCCCTATTGTGGCAAACGTTTTGCCACCTCCGATGAACTGTTTCAACATTTACGTACCCACACCGCTTCGCTACCCGAATCTGTATTGACTGCCGCCGCTCAAGGTGGTATACCGCCAAATCATCCTCTATTTCAACGTACATATCCCACACCACCTTTATCGCCACTATCAGCCGCCCGCTATCATCCCTATGGCAAACCGTCCATGTTACCCCCTTCACTAGCTGCTGCACCACCTGGTTCTTTGGCTAGTCTACAAATGCAACAACATCCTGCTTTAGCTCAATATTTCTCTCCCTATTCTCTGTATGGCCCTAGAATGGGCTCCTCACATCCATAGTAAAAGTAATTACTAAACACAATTTTAAATTTTCATTTAATTTCTTAGCAATTCAATTCAGCCAAAACATGGTTCAATTAATAAGGTAACCCTAATTCTACAACCAAGAAAATTAACATGTATTTTGCTGGTAGAAAAACCTGTTACATTGTCGAAAATATGTGTATTTCTAGCAACAATAAATACTATTATTTATAAACAAACAAAATTTTTATTATTTGTAACATAATGCAAGGTTCGTAAACAATATTCAGCTGGGCTACGGGGGTTACTTTATTAACTGTACCATGAGTCAAAAATATATCGAATGTTTTGCAAAACAAAAAAAAAATATTTTATATTTTATTTTTAATGATATTTTTTCCATTTTGTGAAACTTAAAGCTAGTGATGTTAATTAAGCATTATTGTAAAATATTTGACTTATTTATTAAACAATTAAATAATTACTAAAATAAACACTTTATTGTCCAAATATTAAATACTGTAAAACTAAAGAAAAAGATTGTACATTATAAATGTAAATGTAAATGTTTTTTTTTTTCAAATAAATTATTTAAATAAGTATATAAAAACTAATGGATCGTATGTATTTTAAACGCAAAAACACACAAAGAAATAATTAATAAAAAATTCAATAAAAATAATTAAAATCAAGTATTAAATTGTATATTTATTTAATATAAGGCATAGTGTATTTAGTTAAGGTGACCTCGGGATTAAAAGAAATAAATTTTGAGTACTTATGTTTTAATAATTAGTTTGGCAATCGTAAAAAACAACAGTGTTGTGCATAATAAACCAACTATAATACACTTTATACATAAACATATTCAAACAAATAACAAACAACTGGCTTGCCAAATGATATTGGGTGTGTTTTTATAACCTGCACCACTGGTGGTGAATCATCACATAATTAAAATGTGAGGGATTTTAATCGTCTAACTTATGACTTTTTAAAAGTCGACGGGATTTGGACTCTTGCGATACCGAAACTGTCCCAATTTAATGAACCTTAATAACTTATTAGGGGGTGGGGTTTTTCACAGAGGTGCACTTCGGTGTGGAACGCTATCTGCCTGCTATTAACTTGGGAATAGCAAGAAGCAATCACAGAAAAAAAATTTTTGCGCCAGTAAAAGAATTAATCGAAAATAAAATCAGTTTTAATTAAATATTTAATCAGGTGAATTAAACTTTTAATCAAGTGAATTAAACGTTTAATTGAAATATTGTCTATTAAGCATTTAATACACTTGATTAAAAGTTTAATTCACCTGATTAAATATTTAATTAAAACTGATTTTATTTTTGATTAATTCATTTACTGGCGCAAAAATTTTTTTCTGTGATTCCTCTGCTGGATTTCCCAATCAGCTCACTACTTCCGGTCCTTTGGCCAAGTATCCCCTGATAATGACGTTCAGACACCCGTCTGATGTCAGCTAAAGTGAGAAGGCGTACAGCTATGAGTAACCTGAATGGCATGCTAACACCGGTGCGTCTCAGGTAATTAGGTGGTAATCCAGACTACATTTTACCTCTGAAACTCAGTTGTATTTTTTTTTTGCCTGCCTAGAGGTGGTTGGCAGCCCCAACACTAGGATCGGAGTGCAGTGGTCCAATCAGATCTCACTCTTAAACTACTACGATTACAGAAACGTCAATAAATTTTGACGCGCTATGTTCACACTGAATTTTATTTAAGTATTTATGGTGTTCAGAAATGTAATTCTATTTATATTTAGATAAATAAAGGACATATATACACTCAAAATATTATGTAGTTAAATTCAAACGAAAACTCATTTTAAACAACTTAAAATTCATTAAAAAAACGGATCATTTACATTTCATTTAAAACAAATGATTTTTACATTCATTTTTAATTTTTTTATTTATTAAACTGCATATTCCTTAAAATTGAATAGTTTTTACTTTTAAAAAATATATTTTAACCGACAAAAATCAAACTACATAACAAAATAAATACGGAAAAACATTATTTTTGGTAGTTTGTTTTTTGAATATTAAAAATAAATGTTAAAAAATAAAATTATTCGTAAAACAACTATATTTTTATTAAATTTTAACAGTACGGAAAACGAATTTAATAACCCACAATCAGTTACTGTAATAATTTTATAAGTGTATATATAATAATTTATTACTTACAAGTGCCATCAGAAGGTGGTGATTTCAAAACATCCGAAACGTGTGGCAAGAAATTAGAATCCAAATTGGTGCCATCTTAATCTGACTTAATCGCCATAAACCAAATCTTGAAATTTTCCTTCAAAAAGAATGGCAGCTTGTGAATGCAGCATGTAGATTGAAAGCATCTCCAACGTTTAATATTGGAGTTTGTCTTAATATTCTTTCTGGAGATGCCATTTTTCATAATTTATTTAAAAACAATTCAAAAAACGCCGGGTCACAAATTAAATGTTTTTTTTTTTCTCAGTATTTATTTATTGAATCTTAATATATTAAATTGGAACTAACAATAATTAATCGAATCTTATCCTAATACATTATATATGTCCAGCTAGTGCAAGACAAAATTTCGTCATAACGGTTTATGTTCACATATGTAGGTGTTTATCGCTCTTCTGAGCGATAAACTTCTTCTTAAGCGAGTGTAGCCACCATGATATAAAATATTTCGAGCTAGTGGATTTGGGTGTAATTCAAGCCTTTTTAAATATTTTACTGCATATTTTGTAATCATAGTTTTTACTAATGGCTCGTTGAGATCCTTATAGATGTTTGAGTTTTTAACATACCAGGGAGTGGCTCTGATTATTCGAAAAAGTTTATTTTGGCGCCTTTGAATTTTTTCGATATTAGAGGCCGAGGCAGTGCCCCATAGTTGAATACCGTAGCACCAGATAGGCTTTAAGATTGAGTTGTAAAGTGGAAGCTTGCAATCTAGACTAAGGACAGAATTTCTTCTAATAAGCCAATGAATTTGAATGGCTTTTTATTTTATTTGAGTTAATTTTGCGTCTATATGGCTTCTCCACGCTAATCGCCGATCCAAATGTATACCGAGATATTTTACATTCGAATGTTGAGGAATTATTTGATTATTGATTTTAATAGGGGCGCATGATTCCCGGCGCAAGGTGAATGTTATATGTACGCATTTTTGCTTATTGACCATTATCCTCAATTGTCTTAACCATATTTCTAGTTGAAATATGTGGTCCTGTAAGTAACGAGATGCTTCATAACGGTTTTCGTGCACGCTTAGAAAAGCTGTATCGTCTGGAGTCCCTCAATACAGCAACCTGGGCCTTCTATTATACTTAATTTATACTTCTGACATGCCAACAAACAACTACACCCAAACTTCAACCAATTAAATGTGATGATAAGCTTAAGACATTTATTATCAAAAAGTAATTTCAATTTTTGGGAATACAAAATTTTAATTTCAAAAGACTTTGTTATTCGTGCTTAATTCCCAGTTTTTATTATTGATAAAAACACTTGAAATTTATTGTTGATGGGATAAGCTATTCCTATGCGCATTTCACTGGTTGCTTAGGCCAGATCATCAGGAAACTTCATCCATAAACATTTTGGAAAAACTAAAGATATTAAACCAAATAAAACTGTTAAGCGTATAAGACTTATAGCAACAGTTCTACTTGTAACAATATCAAAGTTTAAACAAAACACATCAACAATAAACAGTGGGTTTATCTCATCTTACATTCCCCACTACAATTAGTTGAAATTCTCTCAACATTAATTGTAGTTGTAAGTAGGTTAAGAAAAACAAAATAAAAACAACAACAACTTACAAAAGATGTTGTCAATTAAGTGTTTTTTTAGGCCGTGCACTTGCCTGTTTATTATCAAAAAGTAATTTCAATTTTTGGGAATACAACATTTTAATTTCAAAAGACTTTGTTATTCGTGCTTAATTCCCAGTTTTTATTATTGATAAAAACACTTGAAATGCGCATAGGAATAGCTTATCCCATCAACAATAAATTTCAAGTGTTTTTATCAATAATAAAAACTGGGAATTAAGCACGAATAACAAAGTCTTTTGAAATTAAGACATTTATTTGTTAAGGCTGGGTTCAAATCTCAGTTAAACTAGATTAGATTAATCTGAAAACAGATTTGTGCCGCCATTACCAAGTTTGTAGATAACATTTTGAATTATCAGCTTTGTTTCGTTTAAAGTGTTGGGGTTTAATGAATTAACAAAAAAAAACATTTCGCTGAAAAAATCCAAATTCCAGACTAACTTCAACTAATTTTATACTTAAGGTGTTTTCTTATCTAGAAAAAATGACACATTTTATTTAAAAAAATACAATTTGGTGTTTGTTTCTTAAAAATGCTTTGCTCTCTAAAAGGACAGCGTGTTTTATTCTAACAGAATTCACCCTTAATGTCATAAGGCATTGCACTTTACGCCCCGCATAAATCGAGAGTTTTGATAATGCCCTGTAAAAAGATGGCTTCTGTTTATATATAGGGTTACAACGAAGTTGGCAAAAAATCGCATCTAATCAGGGCAGTTAAAATGTAATAGTTATTTTTTCTATTATTTTATAGTAAAAACAAAAGAAAGCATTACATTGTTAATGGTAGGTTGTCAGTGATATAAAGTTTAAATAGATTCGGTGTTATAATATTGTTTTTGAAAAAAACGTCAAATCAAGAAATCGTAAAAACTTAATGTTAATAATTCGTCAATCTGACAAAGGTATTTTCTTGTTTACATATCTTATGAAAAACAAACTAAAGAAATTAGAATTTCGTCATTCATTTTATTTTGGTTAATGTATATATTTTTTATATTTTGAAGAACACACTTTTTGATTTATGTACATACATATGTTTTTTATATATTGAACAACAAACTTTTTGTCAGCTGTTAAAAACAGGGCGACCCATTTTTGTGTTTTGTTCTCGTCAAATAAAAAATTGCAGTATTACATGATCGGCAAGACATTTTATACATGCACCTTTTAAAATGTGGTATTTTTTTTTTTGTAGAAAAGAAAACACCATTAATTCACATTTTAAAAATCCGGACTTAAAGTTAACAAAAACTGTTTTTAATTTAATTCTAAATATTATAGATTTGTTCAATTATTTCTCATTTTCAATAATTATTCCTAGATTGTGTTCCCATTCTCGAAAAACTAGCAACAACAGAGTAAAAAAAGAGCATAATAAGTTGAGAGATAAAATTTTTTTTTTAAATGTCTGCTAGTTAAATTTTTACTGACAGGAATTGTTTAAACACCTGTCATCGTCTAGACTTGCAGTTATAGTTTTTTTAAATTTTGCTTTGAAATTGCATTAGTGTCCAGATTATAAAATTCTAGTTTTGCAAGTTTTGTATTGTGCAAATTGCTCAAAACTGTTCAATTAAGTAAGACCAAATCTCGTATTTTACTGGACGCTGTCGAAATGCCTAAAGGGTCAAATATATTGATCAACCCAGCTAGCATATTGTGTCATAATCCAATCTTCTAGTTATCAGCTTAACAAGCAAAATGATTGCATACGAACTTACTTTTCCATCATAAATAATACTCTCGTTGTGAGAAAAACAGCATCTTACCGATGTATCACCTCGAAAAATCATTTGTGGGATAATTTTCTGATTCCTTTTTGAGTAAATGCATGAATCATACACTCAAAATATTATGTAGTTAAATTCAAACGAAAATTCATTTAAAACAACTTAAAATTCATTAAAAAACGGATGATTTACATTTCATTTAAAACAAATGATTTTTATATTCAATTTAAAATTATTTATTTATTAAACTGCATATTTCTTAGAATTGAATAGTTCTTACTTTTAAAAAATGAGTGTATGTATGTTATCAGTTTTAAGTTCAAAACATTCTGAAATCATTATTTCTGTGGCATTTTGACAAAACAAATTAAGTCGAGATAAGATAGCAAAAAAGTTTAAAAAAAAACTCGGCGAAAAAATCATTTTTATTATACAATAAAATAAGCCAGAATTAAAGAAAAATTGCGTTTATAATACAAAATTTTAAAATCGTAAGCAAAAATGTTTTAGAATGAAAATTCGTATGATTAATAACATTTTTTATAACTTTTGATTTAAGATGTTTTGCCAAAATTCCACAGAATTGTACATATAAATTAATGAAAATTTTATGAAAAATTGTTTTAAAATAATTTAAGCACGACAAACAAAATCTTATTAATTAAAAATTTTGTATTCCCAAAAATTACTTTGATAATTAATTTGCAAGTGCACGGCGTAAAAAAACCAACCAAGCAACTTGCCGCTTTATTTTGATATTCTTGCGAAAACAAAAGAGCAATTTGTGTTTGTTTTTTCTTAGCCCACTTTCAACTACAATTAATTTTGGAAGAATTCTAACCAACCAACCAAAAAAGTTGGTCTCGAGAATGCGGTTAAGCAAAAAAACCGGAAAATTGCTTGCTAAAAACTTTAAATTTGTTTTTTTTTAACACTCTTTAGTTTAGCCCAGCTCTGTTTTAAAGAATAAATATTCGCTAAAATTAATAAATGAATAACAAAATTTTCTCTTAAGAATTATTAGAATTGTGGTTATTTTGTTGAACTGTTTATGAGTTTTAATCCAAATTTTGATATTTAAATTTAATTTTCATTAAATTATTTTTATCACAAGAAAGGAATTTTACAACATGAAATTAATTAAAATTTATTGATAATTTTTCATTCTTGACTGAAGCTTGCCTCGAACCCATGCTTTTACGGACAGGTTACCCTTACACGTTTCGATTGCAACCACTCATTCTCTTTAGATGGGTTTGCCGTTTAATTATCACAGCCATCGACGACTGCTGGCAGTCAATAGTCAAACATCAATTCTAAACCAAATTGTATTTAACCTTTCGTAGATCGAAATTTGCTTTAAATGATTATCTATTTCAATTGATTTACATGTTCTTCCTTACTTCTGTTTTTTTTTTTTTTTCTTTTTTTTTAAGGAAAACTTTTTGATGAAATTTTCTCTAAGAAGAAATTTTTCAAAAATGAAGCTCTTCGTGCCAAATTGTTTACGAATAAAGTTTGCATTAATTCGTCCAATATAAGTATTTCAGACAAACCCACGAATGATTGGAGTATTTCAGCGATTTAAAAGTTTTCTTAATTAGCTGAAGAATGCACATAAAAAGGAGAATATGTTACTTAAAATTCCGTATTCCTGCTAAATGCTGCTATCCCAGACATACATCCAAATATTTTGACTAAACGGTGTTTTTTTAGCCCAGGTTTATTCGAAGTTGTAAAATAGCAGAAAAACTTATATATTAATCAACCATTTTGTTTTTTATTCGAATGATCAATACATGGCATCAATATTTGAAAATGATTTCGGGCATTCAGGGCGTCTTATTTTAGACCACATATGAGCATTGCTCACCGTATGTCACTAAATGTTAGCCGTCAAGGCGTGAATTCTTGCTGGTTTATCCACATTAGCCAGTGATTTCAAGTAGACACACAGTTAATATTTGAGAGGAGTCAAATCGTATGACCTTGAAGGCTAATCGACAGGCCCATTTATTGAAATCAACTTATTGCGAAATTTTGATTCAATAAGACGTTATTTGCGGTCGCTGTATGGCACGTAGCACCATATTTTTGAAACCACATCTCGCTCGGATCAATGTCATCCATATTTTCAAATAAAAAATCATTGAATTTGGTTCGGTAACGATCTTTTTCGATCATAACATAAGCTCCGGTTTCATGTTTACGAAATAAATTTCCAAATGGTGCATTTTTCTGAATGTAATAGAGTCTTTAGGTTATGATATGGACTGGACTCACTCCTTATGCGGCAATTTTGCTTATTAGTAAACTCGCTAGGCCAAAAGTATGTAGTGCGTGATAAAAAGCACGAAGTCATCTAAAAGTCCCACCATACACTCTGGTTTTTACATAGTTTTACCCGTAAAACTAAATTGCCCGTGCGTGGAAAAAAATCGACGAAATATATGGTGGCTTAAGATTCTCAAATGATGGATTTTCACAGGGCTTCAAAAACTGCAGTCGAAACCAAAAACTGTCGAACAAAAAACCAAAATTTGCGTACAACTTTTCGCTTTTTGAGTTGGTTTGACAGCTACTGTTTACATCAAATGCATCAGAAGTAAAAGCAACAGTTTTTTGCCAATGACAAATAAAGAAGTGCAAGAAATGGTTTGCTAGACAATACTGATCATAATGGCAAAAAGTGAGCGCAGTAAGAGAGTTCGTTCGCTAGTATGTGCTATCGGGCTTGAAAAAACACCCTTTACTTCATTCCTTCTCACTAATCAAAACAAATATGACTATATATTTCAAAAAACATTAATCATTATAATTCTTTCATGTGTTGGATAATTATCAAAATCGCTGAATGTGTTGATTTCTTGTTGTACAAATGAATTAATTAAACACATTCACACAGAAACATATTTGTGGACAATTTCATAAAGATCTATTTTGATGATGATTATGAACGAAAATGAAAATATTGCAACACGAAAAAAAAATTTTAAATAGCGAAAATTAAAGAAGTGAAAAATAACAACATTTGCAAAAACAAAAATTCCCAAATGAATTATTGCTTGTTTTATTTGCTGTTGTTGTCATTTCTTTTTTCTTGGCAGTTCTTCTGAAATACACCAACACCAACGAAATATAAAACACAGATACTTATGGGTATTATGGTACTATTTCGTCTGATTTGTATCTTCAAACGAAAATCTCCAGAGACGACGTGTGCTTTAACAGAAAAATTAACGCCAACAAAACACACCAAGACAACTGTGAAGACCAACGACTTAAACTGTCATGGTCCGTTGAAAATTGTTGTATGTAGAAAATTGCAGCTGACGCCATCATTTAACCAGTCATGATCGTTGTAAGCTCATAATTTTTGTGTATTTTTTTCTTCGTTTTTATTTTTCTGTTTGGATTTCAGTTTCTGATTTCACAAAAGAAGAAAAAAGTATTTCTGCTTACATTTTAAATTTTTGCTTTTTTGTTGCTTCACATGGCACTAGTGGTTTTAAATTGTTTTTTAAGGCGAAACGTAATGAAAATGTTTTTTTGCGATTATTGTTGTTAATTTTTTATGTTTACGTGTTTAAGACTAACATTTTCTTTATTATGATTAAAAAATTAATTTGATATCTATTTTAAGTTGACTTAATTGTTAATACCCTACAGACAAGAAATTAATAGAAGTGCTTTTGTTAACTTCCTTGTGAAATATATTGAGAATAAAGGTAAGCAAAATTTTATTTATGTATATATATATATATATATATATATATATATATATATATATGCCCTAGAAAATCTTCCAGAATAGATTTGCGCTGGAACAGCAAATATCAAATTTTCCAAATTTACTTTGAAAATCAGTCACCGCTGTTTTATCAAAAAATTTTGTTGTGCAATAAGACTAGTTTTTGGTGTTAACATGTTTGTTAATAAACAAAATTGCACGATATGGAGAGAAAGTAGTCCACAACATACCCTACAGCCTACATTAAATTCATAAATATGCACCGTTTGGTGCGGTTTACATGCTGGTGGCATTATTAGATCTTATTTATCCAAAATAAAGCCAAAGCTCGCTTTATGGTCAATGGCAGGGTTGTCAGATTTCTTTGAGCTCCATCGCCAAACCGGATGTCAGAAATCTCTTAACGTCAATTTTGCTCAGTTTTCGTAAGATTTTTTTTTAATTATATTTTGCATACAAAAAAGCCAGTATAATATTTCAGTCAAAAATCGCTCAAAACTGAGAAAAAATACAAAAAATTCGCCGAAAGTTTTTTTTTAAATAACATAAATTTTAGTTAAAAAAAAAACTAAAATTAAGTACACAAGTCTATAAGATCGTACACTTCAGCCTCATCGATTTCATTGCTGGTATTTTGAGCTGCAAACATACTATTAAAATTAAATAGTGACTGCATATAAAATTCACTTAAAATAAAAACAAAACAAAAATCGTGCGAAAAAAGTTGCCAGATTTTTTTTAAATTAGTAAGAATAACAAAAAATTGCAAACTGTTAAAAAATCGCTGAAATAATATAAATGGTAAAAACAGTCAAGTAAATCGCCAGATATATCAAAAATCGCCAGTCGCCAAATGGAAAATCCTACGGCCAAACACGTTTCAAAATCTCCACGTTTGGCGAGAAATCGCCATATCTGAGAGCTCTGCTCAATGGAGATCATAACCGCACCATGATCAATAATTATTCGTTTAAAAATATGGCTGACAGTGATCCAGGCGAGATGCAGTGGTTTTAACAGGATGAAACTGCGTGCCAAACGGCGACTGCAAATAACTTATATTGAAATCAAAATTTCGCTACAAGTTGATTTCGTAAAAAAAACCTGTCAATTGGCCACAAAGGTCGTTCGATTTGTCACTTCTTGTATTAATTATTGCAGCGCTTCTTAAAGCCACTGATCTGTGCTGCTAAACAAGAGACAACTGACGCCTGGAAGGCCATATTGTTCGTGTTGTTCGTGAAATACGGCCAACAATTCTCAAAAAAGTGGTCGAAAATCGGACATCTAGATTGCACTCCGTCTGTGATATCTTTCCAATTTTTGGCTTTAAATTAAAAAAAAAAATAGATTTCAACATATTAACAGGACGATAATTGGAATTTTATGAGACAACATTATTTCAAATTTGTCATAAGGGCTTTATTTTAACTCAAATGGTATCCAACTCGACAAGTAGAATCTACGTAATTAAAATCCTTAAATAGGCATTATCTTAAACAAAATTACATCCATCATTTATTAAGCTAAAAAAAATTATCAGCGAGACTTTTAAGATCACCTGTAATGAATAAGCCTTAGATCAATCGGGTTTCGGTCTCCACGAATAAGGTCTCCCCGAATAAGGAAAAGGAGCTGTTAACACAAAGATGACTTTGAATAAATTTTACACAAGCTTCTAACGGCTTCTTAGGATCGTAGACGTAGATACATAGAAAACTGCTTCTTCTAGGATCCGGTATGTCTTACGGTTGTTCTTGTTCCGTTGAGTTTCTTAAAAAATGCCATCTATTTTAAAGCAGCGTAGTAAAAAATTAGGGTTTTCTAACGCCTTAATGCATAGTGCTTAAAGTGGAAAATTAAGGATAAACTCAGCAGAGAAAAAAATAAAAATTGATTTCAATTAAAAAGTTTTTGATATTAATTAAAAAATTAATTCAAATTGCACAAGGAGACAAATTACAATTCACTTGATAAAGTTTTTAATTAAAACTGATTTTATGTTTGATTAATGCTTTAACTGGTGAAAAATTTTAGAGAATTTTTTTCTGTGTGCAGTTTCTGATCGTTTTCGATTTTGATCAAATTTCACATTAAAAGAAATCGAAACGATTTTACATATTAAAATCTTAAATTGTATGAGAAATAGGGTTCGACTCACACAATTTCGGGAATAAGTCTAATACTATATAAAATATTTCTTAAAAGTATATCCTTAAGGTACCTTCAGACTTATTAACTATTTGGTAGCAAACATCAAATATTTCATTAACGTCAGACTACGACTACGTACTACAAAATATTTTTGAGTGTTTTGATTTTGAGTAAATAAAAGTATTTGCCGGCAAAAAAAAAACATTTGTCCAATGTGAGCATAGTGTGAACACAAAAATTCAAATATTTTACTAATTTTTGAGCAAACAACGACAAATAATTTTAGCCATGTTCCCGATAGAAGCAATTTTTCCTGTAATTATCCGGACTCTTCTTAGTTTAAAAGATTTTTAATAATTTTTAGACTTTGCTATTAGCAAATTTTTGCGATTTTTACTGAATTTTTGCCATTCCTTATACTTTAAGGGATTTTTAATCAATTTTTTGGCATGTTTGAAATATTAAAAATTTTCGCGAATTTTCGGTATTTTTGTATATTATTTTTTTTGTTATTTTCCGACAATTTGATTTTTTTTTAACAAATTTCAAATAAATTTTAGGGTTGGTTTCCAAGTTTCCAAGTTTTCAATTTTTCGCTAATTTGCCATGCTTGCGAAGAAGCGATTTTTCCCTGTGAATCTTTACAGCTTTAACGATTTTTAATAATTATTAGGCTTTTCTATATCGCTATTAACAAATTTCCGCTAATTTAGCAATTTTTATCGAATTTTTGCCATTCCTTATAGTTTTAGACACTTTTAACAAATTTTATGGCTTTTTGAAATATCTAAATTTTTCGCGAATTTTTGCTATTTTGGCAACATTTTTTGTTTTTTCCCGAAATATTGTCTTTTAACCGATTTAGCGATTTCAAATATATTTTAGGGTTTGTTTCCAAGTTTGCAATTTTTTCGCAAATTTTAGTCATGTTCCCGTTACCCATTGTCTTCCGGTTTTTTTTCTCTTACATTCTCCTGATCTTACACTATTAGAGATGCTGCTCATTTTTACTATTTGTGAAATATATTTTTATTTTTGAACACTTTCATTAAATTTTTTATTTTTTTTTTTAAATTTCCTTAGATATAGATAGACTATTTGCCAACTGTTTTCACAGACAAAAATTATCAAATACTTGAGCTCAGTTTGAACATTAAACAAAATATATTTTTGTTTCACACAGTTTGAATCAAATATCAGAACAAATATTTTCGTCAAATATTTCATTAGTCTGAACGTAATTTTAATATCAAACTTTATTTTAAACTTCTTATTAGTTTGTGCCTTTCCTTAGGTTCGCCTGCAAGAAAATTAAGCAAAAGGTCTAAAAATCAGAAAAGCCCCGTCAAAATGACTATAGTTTATACACTCAAAAGAAAAATCAATCCATCCGTACTTAAATTAATCCGAAGCGGTGTTAATAGAACGATGAGTACGAATTTTCTTGAATCAAGTACAGAAAGATTGATTCAAGTAGGGATTTTCAATCGCAATATACTTAAATTATCCATATTCAATTCCGATTTTGTACTGGAGATAATCCAAAAATGAGATTGATTTAAGTAAAACTAAGATTGAATCAATCTCAAAATCGACTTGATTCAAGTATTATAAAGTTGATTTTATTCCGAATTCGTGCTTGAAAAAAAAACCAAAAAAGTAATTAGAAAGAAAAAATTATAATGATTGATTTACTTGCCCGTACTACACCTTACAGAATGATAAAACACCAACATCATGCTTTTACATGTTTTTCCTTTAGAAATCTTATGTACATATATAACCAAAAACATAGACTAAATGAGAAGCAAGAGTTTAAATTTATTTTTCAGCCCTTCCTGGTATACATGAGTCTGGCGAGACCTTTTTTCAATATCTATAGAAAATCAAAACATGCGTGAGCCTAAGAGTAAAACACAACAAAAAGTTCAATCTTTTTTTTTACTTGATTTAAGAATTTTATACTTATTTCAAGAAATTCTGGGATTAATTTTCGAAAGTTTGAGTTTGAGTACGTTTTAGTGTTTTTCGTACTTGAATTTTTGAGTACGACTCGTACTTAAAGTAATCATAAAAAACTTTATTTATCCCGAGTGTTTTTCTTTCTGTGTAGTAAATATTAAAGACTATTTAAATTTCCCAATAGACTAAACATTATAATTCACATATTCAACAACTCTTAAATTTAAGTCACCTTCTAGCAAAACAAACATCATCATAAGTGAAAAAACTTTGACTTTATGTGGCGAAATGGACATTTATGTAAAAATTATTGATGTCCACCATGGAAAGCTGACACACAACGTTATTTTATATAAACATTTCATTCTTTTGTGTTGCGATGTGTTTTTTTTTTCTTGCCAGCTGTCAAAAAGGTTAAAAAAACGTCCTTTATTTGCAAAACTGTAAATGCCAAATTCGTAGCAACGAAAAATATACAATATATGAGGTTGCAACTGTCAAAATACAAGGATATTCACATGGAAAAAATATGGCTTCTGTTATGCCATTTGAACAGCCAACAATAACAAATACAATAGCAAATAAGGGTTGTATATATATTAGTAAGTGGTGTGAGTAGTAGTAATGGCGTTTGTTTCCTTATTTTCTGGCCATGGTAGATTCATACTTTAGCGTAAAAATTTTAATTTATTGACACCATATGTGGGCAGTGAACGGTAAAGTTTCTCATACTCTCGTCGTTGCTATTTGGCTTGAAAATGGCTTTTCAACACAGAATGTCGTCAATTAAATGTGGACAAATAATGCTTTTGTTGTTTTAAATACATCTTGATTTAAAGAAATTTTGAAATTGTTATGGAGCTAAACAATGTTTTTAAACACTTTCTGATCTCTGCTAAGTGCTAAACATGTTTTTAAATACTTCCAAGTTTTTTAAATGTTCCTAGACTAAACGTAGTGGAAAGAATTCGTAATTTTCTCCGCTGCCATACATCTAAACAATCGCCTTTGAAATTCTTTGTGGTACATTAAATATGTTTTCATTAGAATATATCGATTATTTAAAGAAAAAAACGATGTTCTTCAAATGCTCCTAGATGGTAGGAAGAAAATTTTCTTTAAAACTCCTTATTTTAAGCAAACATTATATTAAACGTCTTAATATAAAGCAATCATGGTAGCTTAAATATATCTAGACCTGAGGCAGCTATAGATCTTAAAATTCTCTGGAATAATTAAAAAACAAATTTTTATAGGCATAAATAAAGCAAGCGTGATTCCTCCCTAGCAATCATTTTTTGGAAATATCCTCAAAGCTCAAAGACATACCGGTGCATCGTTAATTAACATCACTTTTAAGGTCGTAATCCAACAGAAATAAGCGACAGAAAGACGATTTCACATAAATAGTGGAGTAAGTCAAGGAGACTCACTTTCAACGGTTGTGTTTAACTTGGTTCTATACTACACAGTTAAAGATCATGTATTAAAATATGTCAAAAAATCATGTTATATGTAAAAGTGTGATAGTGTGTATGCAATGTGTCATGAAAATGACAAGTACATTAAAACTCCGGTTTGCGACGCAAACCGAAGCCCGGTTTTCCTTACATTTTTATGGATTTCCATTTCAATGGGTTCCCAGATTCATAATTTTAGCAGACAACCTTCACATTCAAATTTGAATTAGACTTAAAATCCCCTTTTTATACCCTCCACCACAATAAGTTGTGAAGAGGGTATACTGAGTTTGTCATTCCATGTAAAACTTTTTTAATATTCACCTCAGACCCCATAAAGTATATATATTCCTTGAGTAATTCTAAGTCGATTAAGCCATTTCCGTCTGTCTGTCCGTCTGTTGGAAACACGCTCACTTTCGAAAAACTCAAAAGAAATTAAAAATTCTGGGTGTCAAATTGCTTGTAGTTATTCTAAGCAATTTGAGATTGAAAATCAGTCAAATCAGCTTAGTAGGATCAGAGCTATGAATCAAAATGTGGGAACCACCACTTTAAAAAATTGATAATTTAGTTACAAAAACTAACATAAATGATTGAACAATGCACAAAATTACATAAAATTTTGCAAATGTTCGTTTTATTCGACTGGAAATCACACTGTAAAATTTCATGAAGATCGGTCCATAATTTACCCTAGGCCCCATATAAACCCTACTCCCGGAAAACAGTTTAGTATGCCTAAACCCGTAATGAATAACGCTATCAATACAAAATTTGGCACGTCACAGTTTTTTAGGACTAGAAATGACAGTTTAAAATTTCATGAAGATCGGTCTATAATTTACCCAAGGCCCCTTATAAACCCTAATCCCGGAAAACAGTTTAGTATGCCCAAAACCGTAATGAATAACGCTATCATAATAGCATTTGTCGGTCAATTATTTTATATAGGTCTAAGCCGCAACCAATTTTAATGCTGATATCTGTTTTTATAAAGATAAATTAATAATAAATAGATATCATATAGATATCACTCCTGAAATATTCAAATTGTCGGTGGAGGGTATCAAAGATACGGCACAGCCGAATATAACACTCTAGCTTGTTCAGTTTAATTTTTGTACAAACATTTTTATGTTAACGACGCAAATCGAAATACTAGCGACGCAACTTCGATGCCATGCTACGCATGTGAAACAAAAACGACGCAACGTTGAAATCACAGAAATTTTAAAAAGACGCAACTTTGAAAAAGACGCAAACCGAAGCAACGCAAAGCGGGGTATTGGTGTTTTACGAAAACAATTTGACATGCCATACGAATTCTTCGTGTTTTGAAAATTTTCAAAACAATAATACTTTTCATTTGATCATGTGTGATAGTGTGATAGTGTGAACAGAAACTGTAATGTTAAATTCGAACTCATAATATTTCTATTTTACAAAGTATTATGGAATACGTAAGACTTGCATTATAGTGTAAACTAGCCTTTAGTAGATCTAATTTGACTATTGAATTGCGACTGCGTGCAATCGTGGCAAGGAATTTTCGTATCATGGCATGGTTCACAAATATCGAGAAGCCAGCAGAGAAGGTGGTCCTAAATATAACTGAACTCAAAACCAAATAGATAATAATGTCAGCGAATGGAAATAGACGACAAGTACAACATATCGTCGGCTTAATATGCAAACCTGCTATATCAACTTTTCAAGTAAATGGAGATTTTGATGCCGTGTGGTAGAGAAATTTACGCCTCGTCGACAAGCATGTATTTTTTTCCAATTTGAGTCTTGAAGTGTGTAAAACAAAACGTATTTTTGGTTTTTCTCTCAAACTGCATATATGAAATATAAGAAGTTTTTTATCTCACGTGTACAAAATCTTAAATTCGTGTGGATACCAATCGTGTTTCATGACAGCTAACGAACAGCAGAGCCTAGGAATTCTTCAAAGTAAAATCCTGCGTAAAATATTTGTCCTAATGCGCGATACAAATAGAGACTATGCCCAGAGAAGTAACAACGAACTTATCGAACTATATGAAGAAGAAGAGGACGTACATAGTGAAATTTATAAAATCTAAATGTTTATGATGGCCAGGACGTATGGACGACAGCAGACCGTAAAAGTCAGTGTTAATCTACGACATCAGATAAACTAGACGACGGCGACAGGCGCGAAGAAGATGGAGAGATGGCGTAAAATATGAAAAGACAATTAAAGAAAATTGCAATTTTTTTTGGAATTTTCGTCCATATTAATTTGGTCAGCTATTGTATGTTCTTTTAGTTATATACTATTTCTAGTTATCAATATTTCACAAATACATACGTGGGTTATTTAGAAATTGATTCAAAATTCAAATTAAGAAAACAATAAATTTCAGTGTTTTTATCAAGAATAAAAATAGGGAAGTAATCACGACAAGCAAAATCTTGTAAATTAGAAATTTTGTATTCCCAAAAAAAAAAAATTACTTTGATAATGAACTGGCAAGTGCACGGCTAAAAAAACTTAACTGGCAACATTGCTTTCGCAAAAAATAAAGCAAGTTGTTTTTTTTTTTTTTTTGTTTTTATTTTGTTTTTTCTTAACTTATTTACAACTGGTATTAATGTTGGAAGAATTCCAACCAATTGTAGTGGGGAATGTAAGAAAAGATAAACTCACTGTTTATTATTGTTGTTGTTGCTTAAGCTGTGATATTGTTACAAGTAAAACTGTTGCTTATAATTCTTATTCGCTTTACAGTTTTATTTGTAAAATATCTTTAGTTTTTCTTAAATCTTTGGATAAAGTTTCCTGACGATCTGGCCTAAAAAACAGTGAAATGCCCATAGGAATAGCTTATCCCTTCAACAATAAATTTCATTGTTTTTATAAAGAATTAAATTGGGAATTAAGCACAACAAACAAGATCTTGTAAATTAAAAATTTTGTATTCCCAAAAAAAAAAAAAAAAAATACTTTGATAAAAAAAAAAATTTTTTAAATTTACATGTTCCTATTCATACTTATTGAATATCTCACTGAAGGAGCATGTACATGGCATGTTTTTTAAAATCTGACTTGTCATCTTTTCAAGTCCCATGTAATTGTGCATGTCTATCAAAATTTCTGTTTTACATAAGGTTTATAATATTCGGTCACAAACGTTCATGTAATTTGGTTCTGACATTGGCTCTAATTTTTTTTCGCATAGTTATTGCGGAAACCAAAGCCGTTTTGAAATTTTTTTTCTTTAAATTTGAAGATACCAATTTAGGATATTAAAATAAAACGTTTTTTTATAAATATATGTACATAATTTCTATCCAATTGTGAAATGATCATACATATATCGGTATTATAAAATATTTACTTCAACCGGCTAATGATAACGTCCATAGGGGACCTCCACTGCCGGTTTCTTTCCTGCCGCGGATGACGCAGCTGATGTCATATGGTTTGTCAGAAGCAAATTAATTAAAATTTGTATGTATTTTGCGTATCTTGCTTACCTTTAAGAACAGAAAAAAAACAGTTCATAAAAATTTGACGACAACATCAATACAAAAATTATTTGATATAACAGAAATATAACATTTTATGTTGGTTGCTTCTCACTTTTATTTTTTTTTTTTTTAATATCTGTTAAAATCAACCAATACAACTGTTTTATTCCACAAAGATTCTTAAATTTTTTTTTTTTTTTGCTTTTTTGACAGTAAGACCAAAAATTAGAGCAGAAATCTTAAGACTTGTAGAATAGTATGAAAGGGGCTTTGTTTTTATCGTAAATTGTTTAGCATTTCTCCAGGCCTATTTATACATATGCGTACATATGCCGATGTTTGTAACAGCTGAAAATATTAGTGCCATACCACCTTTTAGTATACCGATCGACTCAGAATCACCTATTGAGCCCGGTAGGCTAGCTGGTAGTGAGCTAGTCTATCAGCGCCGGGGTTGCGGGTTCGATTCCCGCCAAAGGCTCTGGTTTCTTTCCTGCAGACAAGCGCGGAGCTTCGCGGGGTTTAGTTTAGGGAATTAAAAAAAAAAATGTTTACAAAAGGAATGTTTACAATTTAACGATATCCGTCCATCCGCTAGCTCTCCATGTAAACCTTGTTCGCAAAGTACCAGTCTTAATTTTGGAGATAATTTGACGAAATTCGGTACATAGGTTCTTTTTGTCACAAGTCCATTGAAAATGTTTACAATCGGTCCATAATTTCACCTGTCCCCCATTCAAGCTTTTTTACAGCATAGAGTCTTTGTGATCATAAACCAACTTATTATATTGGTATTTAGATTAACTTTTGTCAAAACTATAATTAGTATTGTGGTTATTTTGTTAAACTATATTTGTGGTTCTTAATCCAAATTTTTAATATTTTTTAATTAGGCTTAAGTTCATTAAATTTAATTTTCATTAAATTATTATTATTTTTCAACATGAAAATTAATTAAAATTGTTATGGATAATCTTTCATTCTTGGAATCGGTCTATAGTTGATCATACCTCCCATTCAAATGCCACTCTCAAAAATAGCTTTTTTCATTTTTAAAATTCATCATTATTTAATTATTTGATTACTAGGGATGAGATTTTCATGCACTAAAAAAACGAAAATATGCTCTAAAAACTCCAAAATATGCATTAAAAAAGGAAAAATATGCACTAAAACTTGACCTTTTTTAATAAAAAAAGCGTTTGTTTTTTTATTTTATTCAAAACCAAAACAAAGAAGAAAATTCTATTGTTGTTTTTTTTCTATTGTTATTCAAAGGTAAAATATTTTTTAAAACTAATTGCCAGGCCTACAATGTCAACAAGAGCATTTCTTTTGCATATTTATATTGAAAACAATAATAAAAAATTAAAATTTTGTTTTCAATATATGTAAATACACGAAAGAAATGTTCTTGTCGACATCGTGGACTAGGCAATTAATTTAAACGACTACATAATTTAAATTTTTGTATAATCAAATTAATACTTTTTTATATGAACATATTATCAAAAGTAAAATTTTGTCTGTTAAAAAGCTTTTGTACATGGAAAATGATCTCTCACCGTCAACCGAAGTTTAGGCATACTTGAAAGATGCCAATTCATTTGGAGAATACATATTAATTTTTTTATTCAGATTTTTTTTTTTGGATTTTTTTTTTAATTTGTCGGGCTATTTTTCCTTCCACATGTTAATTTTACTTTCTGTCATATCCTTCCAATTTAGTTATTGTTTCACCAATATATCCGAAGTTGGAAAATACAAATACAAATTGACTTTTGATGTTATTTAAATTTAATATTTCTAACAAATAGAAACTGGGAATTATTTCCTTTCGCAGGTTACTTTATATTATATTCAACATTTTTTATTTTTTCGAATTTATTCTATGAGTTAAATTTCAGTTATGTATTTTATAAAGCTTTTTTGTAATAGTCATTCCTAAAAATTTAAGGAATAGAACTATTACAAAAAAGCTTTATAAAATACATAACTGAAATTTAACTCATAGAATAAATTCGAAAAAATAAAAAAATGTTGAATATAATTTAATATTTCTTTTACTTTTTTATTGCATTAGCGACAGGTTCTTCAATAACATTTTTAAATTGCTTAAAGTTTTTTGAATATAATTCTGAAGCATATATCCAGTTCCCCTTTTTGTTAATACTGACTGCGGTGGTGACGGCACCAACAGATTTATTTCATTAAAAATTGCAACTCGTGAAGGAGCCTTATATTAAATATTTTCGCGTATGAAACCAATAAATCAATATTATCGAATTGGCTTCTAATTTCCTCTGCAACTCGGTGTAACCCATGTGCCAAGCAAGTAACATGTAACAGTTTTGGATAAATTGTTTTAGGACAATTGGCAGCCTTTACCATGTAAGGTGCAGCATAGGTTAAAACATTAAGGATCTTTTGTCGAAATCTTGTATTTTAAGCAGAGCTTAAAAAAATTTATTAATTGATTTTAAAAAATTTTTTTTGAACATGTTTTGTTTATACAATTTGAAAATTTTTTGAAGAAATTTTTTTTTATAATATGGAAATTTAAAAAATATGTATATCACTCAAAAATGTTAAAATATGTAAAAATATGCATATAAAGCCAAAATACTCAAAAATATGCATTTTCACCAAAATATGCAACAATATGCAAAAACAAATCGATGCCATTTTAACGCAAATTTAAATGGAAATCGCATCCCTATTGATTTCATATTAAAATTTTTCGAGATTTTATCTATTGATATTAAAGCGAATTATATTTTTAATCACAGATATTGAGTAATTATATATACTAAAATTTTTAAAGGAAAAAAAAGAAAAACCTTTATATAACAAAAAGAAAGTTATTCAAATAAAGTTAGAAAAATATCATAGCTTTTAATGCCACAAGTTCCTTATAAACTGATATAAAACTAAGCGACAATTACAAAATGTTGTGTGGTCCAATATAAGCCATGCGTCCCATAAGAAGGTAACCAAATCTCATAAAGATGAAGGTATTGAAAAAATATTCGGCTCAAAGAACTTTTACATAAATCTTAACTTCATAACATAACTTCCCAGTAAAAAATTGTATCATTTTGCAAAGCACTAAAGGAAAATTTAAAAAAAAAATAAGCGCACAATTATGCACTACGCAATAAGACATACATAAAAGCAGTAAAGTAAGTGAAAAAACTCTCAACAACTTTTATAAAAAAAATAACATTTCAAGTGCTACGGCATTCCCTTACTACGAAGCAGGTTTGTAAGGGAGAGTACTTAAAAACAACGGTATCAAAACATTCAGTGTGTAAAGCTGATCGTTACATCTAACAATTTTTATATGCGCTGAATAATGCGCTTTATGTGTCAAAAGTGTAATGCTTCAAAGTGGGAACTCGCCATATAACATTTATGTCTTCCGTAAGCGCAATGGTAAGCGAAACTCTTATGTTTCTCCCTTACAAACCAGCTTCGTTGGAAGCTCCATTTTTTATTGGGTTTTATCTGGCGGATCCATTATTGCTCATGGGTCCCAAAAAAGGTACACTCTCGAAAATGTTTTTCTTAATTCTTTAGTGTAGAGAATCATATAATTTTCTTACCTATTTCTATTGTAACCTAATTCTTTTCGCAAATAATTTTTTTCACTCCTTAAACAACCCTCGTTCACATATACGGCCAAAAAAAACCCCCTTTTTCGCAAACATTTAGGAAAAAGCTTTTGGTGTAAAAGGGAAATAAAATTTGATTTACTGTTGCATTTGTGAGATATTAACTACTTCAACTTTTTTATTCTTTCTTTCATCTTCCACACATATATGTACATATTTTTTATTTTCGTTTTATTTATGTTGGCCGTAATAAATCATACGAACGTAGGTGAATGTTTAAGGTACGAAACAAAAGAGCCATAAATATGAATGGCAATAAAGGAAATATAGAGAACGGTAAAAACTATTTTAACAGAGCATGTTCAGACATACATAAATATGGTTTTTCAGATAGGAATTCAAATTTTTAAGTATATATGAATATTCGTTTGTCAGGATGTTAATTTATGTATGTGAGAGTTGTTGTTTTCGCTTTAAAGTATGCTTTCAATTTTGATTATGAATTTTTATCAACTGTACAGACCTACATACATATATGAAAGTGAGTTGGAGGGAAAGTCGTGTTTGGAAATAGTGTACAAGGAACATTTCTATCATTTATTTTAGTCCAAGGGGAAAAGTAATAAATTTTTAAATTGTCACCTCCATCCCAAAAATCATTTTTGTAAATAACAAGTAAAAACAAGTAATTGTAATCGTTGCTGCTGGAAATAGGGCAAATCACTACATATCGTTTTTTCTTTTCTAAAATAAAATAGCGTAGGTAAAATCGGGCATGTTCATACCTTTGAAATTTTCGGTACTTCAATATTTGAACGAGAAACTTTTTTAAAACAGATTTATTTGTCCTTTTTTAGGCGTTTAAACTCTAAACTTCATGACAGTGCCTAAAACTTTCTTGTAAATCCTACTCGGAAAGAATTATTTACTAAATTGAACCAAGAAAATTTTGCATGATTACTTATTCTATATGTTTCTTTATATTTATAAGAAAATTTTACTAAATGCGAACAAAATAAGTAAAAATCAGGAAACTATTTTTAGATTTTGGTTTTTCTTCTTTTAATAAACGAAATTGATTACTTTAAAAAATAAACTTCTTTCCATGTAGAATTTTTTAAACCTAAAAAACAAGTTAAAGTGATATTTTCAGCTGTGCCACTTCCATGATACTGGTTACCAAATTCAGAATATTTAAGAAGTTGGATTCATTTTGGATTGAAACATTTATTAATTATTAATCTATATAAAAACTGACCTCACCGTATTATAATTTGTTGCGGTTTTAGGCGTAATTAAGGCTATTTTAAAATACACTTTATATGGTAATTTATGGGTCGATAATCACAACTTTTTATAATATTATTAAAGCCAGTTTTAGGCGTACTAAAGTTACCTTCTGGAGCGGATTTTATATTGCGCTCATGGTAAATTATGGACCGACCATCACAAAATTCGGTAGAGTGATCTGTTGTTTTAAAAAAGCTAAATGGTATGAAGAAAAATCATAAATTTTTTAGCGCTTTAAAGTGCTTTGCGGAAGCTCGATTTATGTAAGACCTACATATGATAAAATAACCGAGGATTTTTTGGCGCCAAGTAAATAAGCGGATGTTTAAAAGTTGTGTGTAAATGATTATAACTACATTTTTGTTTCTTTTTTGGCACGTAGGAGCACAGTGCTACGTTGCCGCTGTGGTAACCGAATAACGTGCTAAGTGCATCTCGTTTTTAATTAAACATCCTCTTCGATAAGCAACGGCGAATAAAACCGAACATAAACGAACATACTAATTGTGTTCGCCGTAGCCGTTTCTTATCTCTAGCACGCAAAACAAAAATACTATACTCACTTTATATATAAAAAAGGTCTGCATAGACCTGGTTGAACCTCGTACGCTTAAGAACCGATTATCACAAAAATGCATACTGATATTTTTAGCCATATAAAGCTAAATTATGCAAGACTTTATAATAATCGGTGAATTCCTCCACCAATTTAAAGATAATAAAGATGCAAAAATTTTATTTGTTCGATATTTGGGTCCGCAACTGAATTATGTTAGATTTCATTCTTAAACTGCATTGATAAACTAGACAGAATTTGACAGCAAAATTGTTCCTTTCTTTCAAATCGTTTGAAAGTGAACGTGATTTCAACAGACGGACATACAGACAGGCAAAAAAATCATTTAACAATTTAGGGTGTAATATTCGGCTGTGTCTAATCTTTGATGCTCTCCACAGAGAGTTTGAACCTTTTAGGAATATTTAAAAAGAAATCTTTGTAAAAACTGACCTCACAGTATTATAATTTACTGCGTCTTAAGGCGTTTATGCCAAAATGTCATATAAAACTTAACTTGAGCTTATTTTAATAATATACCATTATTTGTTTCTAAAATATTATTAGGCATATTAAACGAATTTTCTGGAGCGAATTTTATATTCGATCTATCGTTTATCAATAGTATGAAATGGGAATTTAGCACATTTAAACGAAACCTTGTTAATGAATTTTTTGAATCCCAAGAAAAACTTTGATAACTAATATGCATGTGGCAGTGTAAATAAAACTGAACTGGCAAAATAAAATAAAGTAATTTGTTTTTATTTTTGTTTTTTCTTTACCCACTTACAACTACATTTAGAGTTGACAAAAAATCAACCAATTGTAGTCGGGACTGTAAGAAAAGATAAACTCACTTTTTATTGTTGTTGTTTTTGTTTAAGCTTTGATATTGTTAAAAGTAAAACTGGGGTTTATAATTCTTATTCTCTTAACAGTTTTATTTGTTTAATATCTATAGTTTTTCTAAAATCTTTGGATAAAATTTCCTGTCAACAATAAATTTCAGTTTATCAATAGTATGAAATGGGAATTTAGCACATTTAAACGAAACCTTGTTTACTATAGATTGTTATAGATTATCGAGTAGTTTCTAGCATAAAAATACTTAATTAAGTTCGGGTTCACACTTTGAAAGTCTTCTTTTAGAAATTCTGAGTTTTTTGGTGGGGGGTAAGAAGAACATGCAATTCATCTCTCATCAATAAACACAGACTTTCTGCAAGAAAACTTTTATAGTGTAAACCCATACTTCGACCAAATGTCAATACAGTAACATAATTTTATTTAACCATTTCATGGGTCTCAAAGTGCTTTTTGTTGAGGCCATTTTATATGGATCCTATGTTAAATTATGGACTATAAATTATAAAAATTGCATGGTTTCAGTTCTAGTTATATAAAACTAAATTGGACCAAATTCCACCGATATATCTACACAGAAAAAAATATCTCAAGAAAATTTTTAACAACACAGTTTGTTAAAAATAAAATTTTAGGTCAACAAACTTTTTGTTTGATTCAAAGAAAAAATTTATCAAATTTACACTTTGCAAAATAGCACTCAATAAAACATATTTAAAAATGAAATAATTAAATATTTCTTCATATTCAATAAAAAAAAATATTTGAATCAAAGTAAAGACAGTATTTTAACAACTCTTGTCCATTTTTAAATAGCTCATAATTCTCATTTGTTTTACAGTTTTATTTGAATATATTTATTTAGTTTTTCCAAAGTCTTTGAAAAAGGTTTCCTGATGATCTGGCCTAAGCAACCAGTGAAATGCGCATAGGAACTTACTTATACCCGCATAATAAATTTTAGTGTTTTTATAAAAATATAAAAATTGAAAAATTATAATTTATTAATAAATAAAAAAATAAAGATTCGATTAAGATTTTGTTTGATTTATTCAACATTTTCAACAATTTATTTTAACAAATCGAGTAAACATTTTGTTGAAAAAAATTATTTTGGGCAACAACTTGTTTTATTGACTTAATAATCTTGGTTGTTGACTAAAAATTTAACAATTATACATACAAACTTTTTTATCAATACCGGAAAAATCGTCCTCGCAGAAAATTCAAAAATTTTTGTAATCAAATATGCGATTTTCGTATTCAAATATGAAAATTATTTTTTTCTGTGTATATTTGTTACGGTTTTAGGCGTATATTAAGGATTTCCCAGAGTAGGCTTTATATAGGGGGTATGGTTTAATATGATTCGATCTTTACGAAATTTGGCAGAGTGATTCCTAATCTTATGAAAATGTTTCCGACAAAATTTTATTTTCTTGCTCGTAAATCAATAACATAGTTTGCTAGTTTTTTATATATATTTTTTTTTTGTTACGAAAGATAAGTCCATAAAGTTAATTAACTCAAACTCTTACTTAGCAAAATATAAGTCGAAATTTTGAATATACTACAACTTTGCTACTCAACTAGAAATTAAAGAACAAAAGAAAACCTTTAAGTCAGAGGTAAAATTGAACATAAAAAACATTCATTTCTTACGGAGCAAAATAGAAATGTGGTAAGAGTATTTTGTACAATAAAATGTGGCAACAAGGGAAATTAAAAACAAAAGTACAAAGTCTATTATTAATATAACAAAAGATGTGGAAAGAAAGAAAAGAATAAATGTATGGAAAGACGACTTAACATAATTCTTTAAAACATGTCTTCGTCTTATCGCATAATAAAAATAATAATAATTTAAAAAAGACGGCAGAAAAAAACAAAAGAAATACACAGGCAAATAAAAAAAAACATACACATTATAAATGTGTGCATGTAAATGTATAAACAAAAATAAAACTGGCAGTTGCACTTTAATAGATGCAGATGCATATATGCGATTGTTTTATATGTAGTTTATACTTTCACAAACATAAAACATAATTCTTAAGCTAAATGACAGGCGACAAAACCATTCATCACTGTTTTGTATTTTATTTCCATGACTTAAAACTGAAACTAACTGACTGACGAACACCCACCCACTGAACTATTATTTTCAGGATGTATGTATGAGTGCATGGAAGTGTAAGCTAATGTGTTTGTATGTATGAATTAAACTACAGCCATACATACTTGTGTTTTAATAGTTTCTTGTATTTTTATTCATAAGACATGTGTATGAAAATGGAGATTTGAAAACGAGGATAGTGTAAAAAGATTTCAAATAATAGAAACTGGGAATTATTTCCTTTCGCAGGTTACTTTATATTATATTTAACATTTTTTATTTTTCGAATTTATTCTATGAGTTAAATTTCAGTTATGTATTTTATAAAGCTTTTTTGTAATAGTCTTATTCCTTAAATTTTTTTCAGGAATGACTTTATACACTACCAGACTATTATATTGTATCTTCTTGTTACATTTTACCTACGCTATCCTTTGGATAGCATAGAATAAATTCGAAAAATAAAATATGTTGAGTAAAAAGATTTCTTAAATGAGGATCTGCGAATATCTTGGAGGTTCGTTAGGGCGTTCCTTCGCTTTGTCATATTGAATACAATCAGATTTGTCACAGAAACCAGATTCGTACGAAAACGTTGTTACCTTCTCTAAAAAGCGTAAAACACGAAAAAGTTTCGTGTTTTTATTAAAAAAAAAAGCAAAAGAAAAACAGCGCAAATTGAAAAATGTGTCAATTTCCACTTTCGTAAAAATTCTGTGACATAACTGAATATAAAATTAATCTTTCACCAAGACTTGTGGTGAATGTTTATAATTTCTTTTATCACAAAAGAAATATTCATTTAACCCTCAAATGCCAAGTTTCAGAATAGATTTGAATATTTTATGAAGATAATTTTTTAGGGTATTTTTGGGCCTCTGAATTCAAAAAAGTATTTAAGCCCGTATAATAAGTTCAAGGAGTACCTTGAGGCATCCTTGGGCTTCTAGTAATAAAAACACATTTATTTTTTGGAAATTCTGTTTGTGATTTTGTATTGAAAATAAAAAGTAATGAAACAAATTAAAAATAAATTTTCATATTAATTCGAATGTGCATTCTAAGAAAATATTCCTGAAAAATATTGAAGGAATAAGACTATTAAAGTTTAAAAGCTTTTTAAAATTGTAATTTAACTTAGAATACACATTTGAATCAATATGAAAATTTATAAAATAAAATGTTACTCACCATGAGTAATAAATAACCAGATTATATTTGTTCAAATTAAAAATATTTATTAATGTTTATGATTATCAAAAAAACCATTATTTGTGCAGCATAAATGAATTTTGCGTTTAGAACAAAAGCATTGTGTTCGAGATTTTTTACAATACTTTTAGAGCTTTCGAAGCTTCTATAAATATTGTCAAGATCTTAAAGCAATTGTAAAAAAATGGAAATTAATATAAATTAATTATATATTGGACGTCAGTAGAAATTTTGTAAAGAATGTCTTGAGGCACTTTAAGGCATTAGAGGGTTAAGACCTCGTCTATTTCATCATATCAGTCTGTCAGTCTGTTGATATATATCTTACTTTACAAGACCACAAAAAAAAATAATTATTTTGTTTCTACTAGTTTTTTTTTTTTTTTATTATTATTTTTTTTAATTCCCTAAGCTAATCCCGCGAAGCTCGTCGCTTGTCTGCAGGAAACCAGAGTCTCTGGGTGGAACCGAACCCGCAACCCCGGCGCTGATAGACTAGCTCACTACCAGATTGTCTACCGGGGTACTTTACACTATTGTATCTTGTATTAAGAGATGTCAAATCAAGTAATACGTAAAAGTATGATATTGTGAATGAAATTTGTTAAGAACATGACAGGTATTACGAAAAAAATTTGACCTCCTATAAGACTTCATCAGTTTGTGAAGCTTTTCTAAACAATTAGACTATTCATTTGATCCGGGTTGCATTTAAGCAAAAGCAAATAAAATGATTATTTAATTTGTGATAGTGTGAATACAAACTCTAATGTTAAATTTGATTTGTTGACCGTCGCAACAAAACTCATTAAATTTGCATCTTACAAAGTATTATAAAAAACGTAAGACTTGTGTGATAGTGTAAAGTGCCCTTAAGCAATTTAAAATTAGAATTAATTTATTAAGGAAAGAAAAGTTAAAAAAATTTATACATAACTCTTCCACCAAGCGGCTTTAACGCTGATTTAAAATCCAATTTAAGGATAAAACTTACTTAATTTTATTTTAAAATAACTTTTAATTTTTAACGACCCTCGCATAAAAGAAGTGTTATGTTTAAGACACTTTTAAAACCCAAACAAACTTCTAAAGTAAAAATTCTCGTTAAAATTGTGGTTTTTTTAATAATAATAATAAAAACAATAGTAAAATTAAAAGAATAGTAAAAAAAAAATTGAAACAGCTAAAACCACAATAACTTTTTCATTCGTCTGTTGACTTTAAAAACTCATAAAACACAATAGGAAGCAGAATCATAAGTTTGAGAAATCTTAACACTAGAAGTGCCGCCTTCATATTTTTGTCTCAGCTGTAAGTTTATTTGTCTTATTTTATTTTTGCTTTCGAAAGAAAATAAATTTGTATGAAAGAAATGACTAAGTGAATGTGCTTTGGTTATCTTACATTTTGTTTAAAGGTGGTGTTTAAGTGATGGTTGTTACTCTCGGCGTATCTAGTGTTAAGCAGACAGTGCTGAGAACTTAAAAAAATAAATGCGTTAAACGTATCTTAATATTTTTATGAAGTTAAAATTCTTCAATACGCATAAGGATAGATTAAAATCATCGTGCTCGAAGCACCGGGTAAAAACAAGGCTCCCGCTCCCGTATATGACCACACAGATGCTAAATCAGGTAATTTATTGTCTTGATCATATACTTTACTTCTTGCTTAGAAATCGCATTTTCCAATCTCTACTGCAAAATTTGGAAATGTGGAAATTATTAACATGAGCAACTACCATATGGCCAAATCTCATGGTGGATCTTAGCCACTAGGAGATAAGCAATGCATTTGCCAACCGCGGCATATGGTTAACACAGACACATACACATACATCTGACAAAAATGATACACTCGCCACTTGCTTTGGAGCTGGATATATCTAACCTTGGCTGCATTATAAATAGCCAGCAGGGTCTGTTGAATAGCAACAGCAAATTGGGAACCGCCACAGGCCGAACTTTCCCACAAGGGTGAAAAATTTTTCTTCCTCCTAACCGCAGTTTTGGGTAAAAACTACAGCCATTACGTCGTCCCCAAAAGAATGCCTTCGCCAAAAAGCCCGCCTTTCGTTGAACTCTTTTGTGGGTTCATGCCTGAAAAAATGCACTCTCCTATCGGACGTTACACAATTTGATTAAATGCAAAGTTCTGTCTGTAAAGCAGAGCTTCCGCAAAAACAATCATCCTGAATGACTTAAATCATTTCTCGCAAGAATCATACTAACGGGGCCCCCAACCAATAGTCAGATCGCTGCCACGTCACCGGGGACTACGGACTCCGGTGAAATAGGATCTTTGGTGAGTGTTCGGTCTTAAAAAAAACAATCAGGCTTCTGAATGCCTGCCATTTTTAATCTTTGTTGGGTCCTCGATATTAGGGACATCGATTACTCGACTTTTTTCAAAAACCGGGTTTCGAATATTTCGAATAGCTGCTCTTTAAAAAAAAAACGGGTCTTGGTTAAGCATTTTAAAAATAACCGGTTAACCGGTTTTAATTCCAATACATAAAAATACAAAAATTAAATCACGATGGTTAGGAACCAACAAAATACATTGATATGACTATGTTCAGACCTAACAAGTATTTGACGGTAGAATCCAAAAAAAGCGTTACCAGTAAATTGATCAAACTTAGGCTTTATTTTTTTATACCCTCCACCACAATTAGTTGTGAAGAGGGTATACTAAGTTTGTCATTCCGTGTGAAACTTTTTTATTATTCATCTCAGACCCCATAAAGTATATATATTCTGGCTTCTTGAGTAATTCTATGTCGATTTAGCCATGTCCGTCTGTCTGTCAGTCTGTCCGTCTTTTGAAAACACGCTCACTTTCGAAAAACTGAAAAGAAATAAACAAACTAGGTGTCAAATTGCTTGCAGTTATCCTAAGCAGTTTGGGATTGAATTTCAGCAAAATCGGTTCAGTAGGACCAGAGCTATGAATCAAAATGTGGAACCACCACCTTCAAAAACTTGATAATTTTGTTACAAAAACTAACATAAATGATGCAAAAATGCACGGAATGACATAAGATTTTGCACAAGTCCGTTTTATTCGACTAGAAATGACACTGTAAAATTTCGCGAAGGTCGGTCCAAAATTTACCCTAAGCCCCATATAAACACTACTCCCGGAAAACAGTTTAAGTTTAAGTTTGCCCAATATTCAATTAGAAAAATACTTAAATTACGGGTACATGTATTACAAAATTAGGAAACCCTATATCAATTACACATTAATAAAATAACCGGTTTATTTTACCAAAATAACTGGTTTATTCGATATTCGAAAAATGACATTTTAAAATATTCGACTCCCTACTAGATATCTCCCTACTAGATATGCATAAATCTTATTTGCCCAGGAGGATTTAAAACCAAAAGGGGAAATATTCTTGAGATGATCCTTAAGCTCCGCGGGGAATGCCAAATGAACAAAAAGGAAATTCCACAAAAAAATCGTTGTGTTTAAACAGTCGGCTAAATTATTGATTCTTGGTTCTGTAAAAAAACCCGCTCAATCACCACCGTCCAAATATAAAAACTACTGAAAAATTAAACCTCTTGGAGCTTAGCAAAGAATCCGAATAATCCGAAATAAATTTTCTGCATAATCCGAAATAGATTCTAAAATTCTAAATTATGTAAAGAACTGTTATTAAGGGTATGTTTAAACAAACGTCGTTCTAAAATGTTTACCTTAACAAAATTATTTGCAGCCAAGTTACAAGTTGGCATCACTGTTTATGAGCATACTACTGCACTCACTTCAAATAAATGAAAGAAAAAAGTCTCTTAAGTTTAACTTTCTTATTAAAACATTGCAAACACTTCAAGAATGAGTCTGAAAAAAAATAAAAAACAAAACAAAACAGCCATAGTTGTACACTTTCCTACACTACACTTTACAATTAGGAAGACATCAACAACACCACCACCATCGTCATCACTGTCAACATCGTCATCAACATGTTGTTTGCATGAAATGCTTCAGCGGCATGTGATGCATGTAAAATTTGTATAAACAATCCGGCATACATATACATAATCACACACACTTATGCATATCCTACTAAATAAGAAAACTCACATGTAAGAGAATGTATATAAATATGAATTAGGGTTTGCAAGTCGATGTTAATTACAACAAAGATTGCTAAAGTGAATAAGTGTGTGTTTATTTTTTTAATAAAAGGCAATAAACCAACAATTTTTTGTAAAGGACAAAACGTAATAAAATGTACAAAGATGATTGGTATACCTTTTTTTAGGGATAATTTTAAAATAGAATTAAATTTAAAGTTCTGAAATAAGCTCTTTCTCTTTGAGTTAATCCTCTTCGATTTAAAATATTAAAATAAGAAATAAATTTTTGTTAATTTTTGCCTGCTATAAACTGTTTTTGAAATGTGTTACATCTAAAATTAAATTATCGCGTCAAGCTTTTTCTATCTGCCACAGGTTCTTAAAACTATACAAAATGTACGAAGCACACCTTAATAGTACGGCGGCAACGCTTTGCAATTGGAAAATCAGATCAGAAAATCAGTGTGTATATCATTAAAGTTGGCTGCTGCTATTGTTTTAAAGTAATAGCAATTTAGCTATTTTTAGGTGAATCTAAAGGTTTTATCTCCATTTTTTTTAAACTAGATTTTTTTACTTAACAAACTTTCATGACTGTTCATGACTTAACGTTAATCCTTTTATTTAAGTTGCTACTTTATTGTTTAAGCTAGACAACGTTCTACTTAGCGCATTATACTGAGAGCTTTCCCTCAACAATAAATTTCAGTGTATTTATCAAATATGAAAAATTGGGAATTTAGCACGTCACACAGAAATCGTATGAATGATAAATTTTGTATTCCCGTAAATAACTTTGATAATATACTCGCATGTGCCCGTGCAGAAGACTGAATTGGCAAATTGTTTTTTTTTTTTTTGTTTTCTTACGAAGACAATAGAATGAAACAATTTGTTTTTTAATTTTGTTTTTTCTTTTTACCGACTTACAACTACAATTCGAGTCGGAAAGAACCCAACCAATTGTAGGGGGATGTAAGAAAAGATAAACTCACTGTTTATTGTTGGTGTTTTGTTTAAGCTCTGATATTGTTACTTACGAGTAAGACTTTGAGTGTTTAAAATTCTTATTCGCTTTGGGGTTTTATCCGTATAATATTTTTAGCTTTTCTAAAATCTTAGGAAAAGGTTTTCTGATGAGCTGGCCTAAGCAACCAGTGAAATGCGCATAGAAGTTAGCTTTCCCTCAACAATAAATTCCAGTGTATTTATCAGATATGAAAAATTGGGAATTTAGCACGTCATACAGAAATCGTATTAATGATAAATTTTGTATTCCCGTAATTAACTTTGATAATTTCCTCGAATTGTGCTGAAATATATCACATTTTATATTAAAAATGGAAACCCTACGAAATATATGTTAGCATTTATGTAAATACCTTTGTCATATTGAAAGCGTTAGACGTCGTTTGCAGTAATGCAATACGAACGAATGTAATACAACAACATAAAAAGCCAAGTTGTTTCTGTTGTTCAGTCATTTTCCTTACACTCGTACACATAGAGAGGAACATTTATGAAATATATACACAAACGTATGTATGTATATGGGAAAAAATATTTGTATTTGTGCATTTGGTGCGTTAAAGACCTCACAGATTGTTGCCGCTGTTTTTGACTGCCAACAAAAAAATAAAAAAAAACAACAACTCAACGACTTTCAAAAGAAATCTGCTTATGGAAAAGAATCAGGGAATGCACAAGAAGGAGGTGGAGGAAACAGTAAAATAACAACACTTTGAATAATTTAAATTTTTCATGCAATTCTTACATTTGGGACGAAGTATTTGACATTTCCGTAATTAGTCAACCAGAAAACATTAAGCGCACCATTATGAAATTAAATCAAATTTATATGAGGTGCGACAAACTTTTCTGCATGAGTAAAATTTAATAATTTTCTTTTTTATTCCCTACGTCTTTTTCGATTTTAATTTCATCATGTGTGCTGTACAGTTCTGATGCGTGATAAAAAAAATATATGTATATTGAAAATGGTTAAAATATTAATTTTAGAATTGCGTGATTAAAGTTAAACTTAATTATGGAATATTTATAAAACGAGCGCCAAAATAGAAAATTTAAATAATTTAGTAATTAATTTTTATAAATACAAAAGTTATAATTTATGCATCATTGTGATTTAAATCTTATGAACTTTATAATTTTTAACGATATTTTTCTTTATTTATTTGAAATAACTGCAGAAGCCCACACATTTTATCAAGACATCACATGTCATCTCAAATGCATTCATTCTGGATTTGCTAGAGAAAATATTTTTTTTTTTTTCAAATTGCAATTTATAGGAAAAATTGCAAAAATAATTCATTTATAAAAAAATTAAAAATGTATAGAAAAATTACAAATTTATTGGAAAACTAAGAATAATTTATAGGAAAATATGCAATTTATTGCAATTATAATATTTTGCTTATATTTGGAATTTTAAAACAAACAAAAAATGCAATTTATAAAGGGTTTATAAATATTTGGAAAAATGCAATTTATAAGAAATTTTTTAACATAATTTTTTTACCACAGTTGGAAAGGATATGATGATGAGAACGCTTTAAGTGAGTACCTAGCATGGTGCCCTAATTCAGGGTGGTCTTAGCACCAAGTGACAAACAATCCGTTTACCAACCGCCCCTGTGCTTAAGAGTAACTAGAACACACAGGTAGCAATTTGAGTGAAAAATCCGGATTATATTCCCGCCCCTTGTTTGGGGGCCTGAAACTATCTAACCCCTGCGGCTTTTTCATATATTCCAGCAGCGGCTGTTATCAACAGTACCTGGCGATGGCGCTGCGAAATATGGCCCCAGGAAATATGGCCCCTAAAAATAAATGAAAATTGACCCCAAATTTGGGGCTATTTTTCATAATGCAATATCCCTTTATTTTTTAATGAAAAATAACCCTAAAAATAAAATGAAATATGACCTTAAATTTGTGGTAATTCTTTATTATGAAAAATCACCTCAAAATTTATAATGAATTTTAACCCCAAAAAAGAACACAAAGAAAGTTAAAATTAAAATTTTGGGTGGAGTTCATATGCCCGAAACTAAAAATCCCAAATCTAGAATCCCGATTTCAAAATCCGAATAGTTATATAGTTTTGGCTTTAGAAATCGTACGGTTCGGTTTTCGGCCATGCGCAAGGATTTTTTCCTCTATGGTATAAGGAACACTGGCTTTGCTAACTAAAGCTTTTCTATATAGCCGGCCTTTGGCCGGGTGCAAGGATTTTCTTCTCTAAGGTATAACGAACACTGGCTTCGCTCACTAAAGCTTCACTACATAACCGGCCTTCGGCCGCCGCAAGGATTTTAATTTCTATGGTATAACGAACACTGCCTTCGCTCAGTAAAGCTTCTGTAAATAGCCGGCCTTCGGCCGAGCGCAAAGATTTTTTCCTCTATGATATAACAAACAGCGTCTCCGCTAACTAAAGCATCTCTGCATAACCGGGAAGGATTTTCTCCACTTTGGTATAAGAATTCGGGTTTTTATACTATCCCTAGAAACTTTTACTTACAATTTTATAAAATTTGTGTAAAAATGTTTGGAGGTGATTTTTCATTTCTTAAAATTTTTATTTTTTATTAGTTAACGAAAACTAGACCCAAAGTAAAAATTGTGATTTTATTTGGGGCAATTTTTCATTGCTTGATATTGGGGTCATTTTTCATTCCACTTAAAATGCAAAAACACCGTAACGAAAAATTGAAAAGAAAACCCCAAAAAAACAAAATAGTTGCCCCAAAATTGCGTGTTGTTGTGTCTCATGTAAAATTTTGGGGCCGTTCTTCACTTTCCTTTTGGGGACATATTTCCTGGGGTCATTTTGCGCACCGCCCCTGGCGATTATGCTCTCTCAGATCCAACTCTCCTACAAGCGCTAAAAAGTCAGCCATTTAGGGGGATTTTAAGAACATCCCTTTCGGTGATTTTAGGTTTAAATCCGAAAGTTTATCTTCATCAAGTAGTATATGTAGTATATGATCTTTTTTACAGGCCCAAAAGACATTTATTATTTGTTATAATTTAGTACTTTAGATTAAAAGCTATAAATATTTTTCTGTACGATAAAATTATCATATTTTCTTTGTTCTATGTTTAGAAATTAACGTTATCAAAAAAAAAAACTTCAAGAAAATCTTAATTTCAAAAGATTTTGTTATTCGTGCTTAATTCCCAGTTTTTATTACTGATAAAAACACTTGAAATTTATTGTTGATGGGATAAGCTATTCCTATGCGCATTTCACTGGTTGCTTAGGCCAGATCATCAGGAAACTTCATCCATAGCGTTTTAGAAAAACTAAAGATATTAAACCAAATAAAACTGTTAAGCGTATAAGACTTATAGCAACAGTTCTACTTGTAATAATATCAAAGCTTAAACAAAACACATCAACAATAAACAGTGGGTTTATCTCATCTTACATTCCCCACTACAATTAGTTGAAATTCTTTCAACATTAATTGTAGTTGTAAGTAGGTTAAGAAAAACAAAATAAAAACAACAACAACAACTTTACAAAAGATGTTGACAATTAACGTTATTAGAGATTATTATATAGCCGTAAAAAAAATGAAGGTTGTTTTTGCAAAAAATATGAAAAACGTCAATAGTTACTTTAAATTCAAAATAAAATGAGTGCACCTTGTTTTCAGTATTTTGTATGAAAAAAATTACCACATTTTGAGTTTAAGTGTCATATTTTATGCTTTTTCCGGAACACCAAATTGTACTTATTTTTTATATTTTTGTATGAAATATTTTAATTGTGAAATTTTTAAATTATTTGTATCATTGAAAAATCCTTGCTAGAATTTATAAAAAATTAAGTACAACAATTTTAACATTATATTTAGATAGATTTGGTAATTTTCAACAATTCAACATAAAAAATTATTGCCGAATTAAATTTAAAAAAAAAGGATTTATAGGAGGAGGTACATGAGGTACATGAGTTCTTTGACGGTATTTTTTCAAAACTTGAAATTTTGTTTATTATTATCATATATACTTCCATGCAAAATATTATTAGTCTGGGTCATTTCCTTCTATTTTTGCACAATTTTGTTCTACATCAAAGTATTGTGCGACAGCTTCTGCAGTTTGCACGGTACGGGCTCGATTTGGACAAATATTATCAAAAAGAGTAAATTTTATCATGAGTCGCATTAGCTACTCAGATGGACGATTATGCGCTGTGTAATCTTAACGAAGTGCTCTATAATTATGGCAAATAGAGTGCGAATTCAAGAAATAAATTTCATTTAATTTTTATTTATTTTGTCGAGATCATACACTAATAAAATTATTACAGTAACTGATTGGGGGTTATTAAATTCGTTTTCCATACTGGTAAACTTTAATAAAGATAGATATATACGAATAATTTTTTTTAAACATTGTTGCCTGTATTTATAAAGGTTTAAAGAACAAATTTACAATGAAAATTGTCCTCAATAAACGTTTGTTAAATTAAATAATCGTTTATGAATGCGGGGGTGTATGTTTGTTATTCAAAAAACAAACTACCAAAAAATAATGTTTTTCCGTATTTATTTTGTTATGTAGATTGATTTTTGTCGGTTAAATTATATATTTTTTTAAAGTAAAACTATTCAATATTAAGGGATATGTTCTTTACACAGAAAAAAATAAAAATTTATTTCAATTAAACAATTTGTGATATTAATTAAAAAATTAATAAAATTTGCACCAGGTAACAAATTAATAGTATCAATTTAACCAGTTAATAGTATTAATTAAACGTTTAATTCACTTGATTAAACGTTTAATTTACTTGATTAAATTTTTAATTAAAACTGATTATATTTTTGATTAATGCTTTATATATGTTCCTTTTACTCCTCTGGGGAGCATAGGGCCGCCACAAGTTGATTCCAATGATCTCGATCATCAGCGCGATGTTTGACTTCGTTCCACTTTAGCCGTAGCTCGGACAGTTCGGTTATGATTTGGCGTTTCCAGGTGTGTGATGGTCGTCCGATACGTCTGCTTCCCTGTGGGTTCCAGTCTATGGCCTTCTTAGTGATATCGTCTAATGGCTTGCGGAGAGTGTGTCCAAGCCAACCCCATTTGCGTTTTCTTATTTCCAACTCAATTGGTTGCTGGTTGGTATCAAACACCTGAAGGGACTGGATATCGCGCGGTGCCATATTCCACGTTTCGCACCCGTACCGCAATGTGGATTTAACGCTGGAATTGAAAATTTTAATTTTGGTACGTTTCGAGATGTTAGGCGATTTCCAAACAGGGCTGAGTTGGGCAAATGCATTACGTGCATTATTAATGCGACTGGCCACATCGGCTGATTAATGCTTTAACTGGTAAAAAATTTTGGATATTTTTTTCTGTGTAATAAATAAAAAATTAAAAAATTAATGTAAAAATCATTTGTTTTAAATGAAATGTAAAAGATCCGTTTTTTAAATTAATTTTAAGTTGTTTAAAATTAATTTTCGTTTGAATTTAACTACATAATATTTTGAGTGTAGAGGCCAGTGTTATATAATAATATTTGTACAATTAGGTTTAAATTTTCAAGATTTGTAAACGTTGTTCTGGTGTAAATCATTGCATGTTGATATGCCGAAATTATACTGAAAAAAAGTTCCTATCGGAAGCTCAAGGCGTTTAAAAAAACACACTTTATATACATTCGTATATTAATGTATTATTATTATTATTATTTCAAAATTATACATTAAAACATTGTAAAGTACCTTAAACCCCCTGTAGCAGAACAAAAGTCTATCAGACCAAATATACAATTATTATATGAAATTTTAATTTAAATTCAAACAAATACGACTTTATCAGTACAACATGTCGACATAAATATCTTTAAAAATGTTGAACTCCTGCCATGTGGAGCAGAGGTTGCTCTTAATATTTGTACCTTTTATTTTTGCACAAACATACACACACACACACATTTATGCTTGTGCAAAATAATAAAGATATTTAACATTTCCCCTGTTTATTCTATAATTTATACAGATATACAATAATATACCTGTGTGGTAGTGGTAAATGTGTGTGCGTACATATTTATGCATTAATTATCATTAAAATGAGCTTGTGTGGCCTCTGTAACACAGGCAAACATTCCAACAACCAACACACAATAAAACAATAAAAATAGCCAAACAATAATGAACTCATATTGGCCAAAAAGGACAATGACAATATTAAAACTTACACAATTATAATACACTCCTCCGGAGGGATAGAGTAGAAACAATTGGATGGATATGACCACAATGACCACAAAACAATCTACGCTACAATGTAGCGTAAACATCTGTATGACTATGTGTATGTCTATTTAAACACATACATGTATGAAAGTATTTAAAACGTGCGCGTGTGTTGGTGTTTTCCCACAATTACAATTGTGTTTATTTACTTACAGCTCTGTGTAATACAGTTATAATTGGCAGTGGTAATGTGGTGGCTGATTATTGTATTGGTCGTAAACAAATTGATTATGGAGAAAAATATTTTGATTTTTCTATTCCTGCAGAGAAAATTTTATAACAAATAATACAAAATTTGTTATTAGAATCAAATAGCAATAAAAATTAGTAGCAGAGCATGAGTGTGTTTAATAGCGGTCCCATTAAGGCTAAAAACCCTCAAGTATGATATGTTTATTATGGATATTTTTGAATAAAGTGGTTGTTTTAACGATATATAAGGTAAAGAGAATTCTGGTATACAAATTTGGCAAGATCGCCCCATAAATTGGTCATTAGGTTCAACAATGCTTTACTTTCACCCAAAAAATTTTCCAAAAAAAACTTATTTCGATATGTTACTTTTTAATTGTCCTACAAACGGTTCAGAATTGATGTTGTATCCGTATAAAGTTGGTTTTCTAAAAAAAAAAACTTTTACATGTAAAAATTGGTCCAAGCGGGTCTTTATTTTTTTAGCTAAATAACGGAGGCGACTAACGTCCGGAAAGAGCACCAAATTTCGAAAATGCTAAATTAGACGCAATAATAGAGTAAGATTTATGTCAGTTGTAAATCAGTGTTACCACCAGCAAAATTCAAAATTACACTTGAAATGAAGCAAAATTACCCGAAGTTTTATTTAATAAAAAGACATTTACAAAAAAGCAAAAACACAACAAACTTATTGCAAGAAGAAGTCAAACTGTTAAGATTCTTATTGTTATTTCAAATAAATTAACAAAAATAACATTAAAGACTTAAAAACAATTAATAAAACATAAAATAAAACTCCTAAAATAACACTACTTGACAGTCTTTTGACCAAATGAATTTGGCACCTAATCTTTATGTAAAATTTTCCGCTGAATTTGAATATGAAGTCAGTGTTGTCAAAAGTAGTTTTTGAGATATTTCAAAATAACCGTTATTTGTGTTTTTAAAAAAGATGATGTGACTGAAATGCAAATATCTTAAAAAATTTTAAACGGATTTTGTATTTCTTTCTTTTTAGTGAAAGGTTATAAATGTCTAAAATAACCATGGGTCGTTTGTGAAGATGAGTTAGTAAATGGCAGAGTTATAGTGGACAAAATTTTAAACTTCATTATAAATTTGATGATTTATTGCAATTTTGTTCTTTTCAAGCTATTTTTTTTTTTTAATTTTACATAAAGATTAGCTGTCAGATTCATTTGGTCACAATTTTGTTGAAATTTTGTCACGTAGTGTAATGAGTTTAACTTCCACATTTGGTTGCATATATCTAGAAAAAGTTCAAAATGCTCATTGTCATTCCTTTATAATGGCTGTTCTTTTAAGCCCAGTAGAGCTTACGAAAGGTTAGCTGTCAAAAGAACTGTCATACTGCTCTCACTTTTTGCTCAGGCACATCATCATAAATAGATTCATGCTTGAACAACGCCACCATATTATCGAAATTTACTTTGAAAATCATCCATCGATTTTCGCAACTTATAGGCGACTTCATGATTTAAATGACGCAACTTATTTTTTCACAAATAAAGTGATGTGTTGATTTAGAGAAAAAAAATTGTCAATTAGACTTCAAGGTCGCGCGATTGTTTTCCGTTGGCCTGTGAAGTCACTGGCTTATGCTAGTAAGCCAGCAACAATTTACGTCTTAGAGGTCAACATTCTTCATTTTATTCGTGACAGGCAGCCAGCAATGCTCGAAAAAGAGGAACAAAATTGGACGTCTGCAATGCGTTCCGTCAAGGACAGCCGCAGTGCCTATTTGTTTTAAATCAGTTTCAAATGGTAATACCGTGTATTAATCTGCGATTACAATAAATTATTTTTGTGTTGTCTACCATTTTAAGTTTCATGGTCCTTTATACCTTATTTAGTAAAAAAAAAATGCATGCAGGGTTTTATATAATTCGTAATTTCAATTGTACAACTGTAAAAGGCGTTAAATATTCTTCAAACTAAAGCATTTGAAAGCTGTCAGATAAAAATAAACTTAATTATATGTTGGAATATTGGAAACATTTCCTCCTCCAGGCTAGTTTTTAGTTTGAATAACTTTTTTTGATACACTTGGGATTCTAAATCACTATGATAAACATCTTTATCTAAATATAAGGGTTCATATTGCGACATTCATTACCAAACTTTTGAAAATATATATTTAATGATTGAAGACTTCTCTTAAAAGGAAACCCAGACTTTGGTTCAGAAGACTGTGCATTTTTTAGCAACGATATTTAAAAAGAAATAAATGTCATCAGTGAATTCGAATCTTGATTTTAATTGGGTATCTGAAGTAAGAATTTCAAATAACACCTGAATTACACCCACGACAGTAAAAATTATACCAAATTCGGGTAATTACCCACAAAGTGGCAACACTGTTGTAAATAGAACTTGCAGAATTGTTTTTTATATATTTATTTATTTATATAATCTTCACTTGACATTTGTAAACTAACCAAAACACTATGCATGAGATTGACACTTTTTTTAACAAGCTGGGCACCCTTCCAGTAAAGCTAACTTGAGTATGCTTAATAGTGCTAGTCAATCTTCGATGTTAGCGCTCGTATTCGCGATAAAAGCGATTAAAATTGTTACTACTAATGTACCATAAAACGACATTTTTTGTACTTTTGGAATCATTGATTGTTTCCCTCCATTTTCACATTTTCTATAAGGAGATCTGAAGTCTCCCTCATTCTTAGGCGTAGGTGTATGCGATCGTTGAGTAAATTTCTTGCCAGAAGGTTCGGGTGAAATTCCAACCTTTCTAAATATTGTGCACTATGTCTGGTATATTCCACTTTTAATAGGAGCACCTGTAATCATTCTTAAACTCTTTTTTTGGCATCTTTGCAATTTTTGTATATTAGAGGCCGACGATGGTAACCATAATTGTATACCGTATAATCAAATGGGCTTTAAAATCGAGTTGTATATTAAAACATTAGTAAGTTTTGAGTTTCTACCTATTTAACATGTGACTTGCACAAGTTTTAATTTTATGTGTGTAAATGTTGCCCCTACCTCGGTATTTAATTTTTGAATGCTGGGGTATATACTGGTTGGTTATTCGATTTCGGGGTCAAGTTTACATTTTGAGGGTAAAAGTGGTTATTTACTTTAATTATCCACTAATTCAACCACATTTTACGCTGTAGAAGCATCGATGCCGTTGGGGAGAATTCGTGCACACTTAAAATTGTCGTGTCATCCGCATAAGTCGACGTAAGCGTGTTTTTATTTAAAGGCATATTCGATTTACAGAGAATCAACAGAAGGGGAACCTGATGCGCTCACAAAGTTATTCTTATGGCCAATTTCACGAATCCTATATCAATAAAGAATATCAATTCATGTTTAAATATACAAAGTTTTTCATATATTATTTTTTTTATTTGACATGAACAACAAATTTTAAACATAAATCTTTGTATAAATAAATTGGTAAAGTCGGCCACTATTGATGCAAAATTTTTAAATAACAACGTAGCTTTCTAAAAAATTTGTAAGTGTTGGGAGGCAATCACTGCTTAAACTTATATACATGTGTCCTTCGAACCAGACCTTGTGGAAAGCTTGCGTAACGTCAATAAAGCTTTTATAATAAGTCAAGTAATTGAAAGTAAGTGCCATTATCCCCGGATATAGATATTACTGATTTAGCTTTACAAAATAAAATTATAGGAATGACTTTGGTTAGTTATAAAAATTTAGCTAAAAGGTCTTTCATTTAGTGTTTTCTATCTTTAAATTTAAAATAAAAAACAGAAGTAAGGAAGAACATGCAAATCAATTAAAGAAGATAATCATTCAAAGTAAATTTCGATTTACCAAAGGTTAAACACAATTTGGTTTAAGGATTGATGTTTGACTATTGACTGCCAGCCGTCATCAATGGCGGTGAGTGTTAAACGGCAAACCCTCTAAAGAGATTGAGTGGTTGCAATCGAAACATATAGCGGTTACCTGTCCCTGAAAACCTGGGTTCGTTTCCCAGCTCAGTCAAGCATGAAAAATTATCAATAAATTTTAATTAATTTCATGTTGTAAAATTCCTTTCTTCACTAAAATAATTTAATAAAACTTGAATTTGATGAACTTTAGCCTAATTAAAATATCAAAATTTGGATTAAAAACCATAAACAGTTCAACAAAATAACCACAATACTAATTATTAAAAATAAAGTATATGTGAGATATCATCGAAATTTTCTATTTATTGGAAAGTCCTTTGTACATATAGTATTTTTATATGGGCATTTCCTTAGAATGGTCAACCAGGATGGAAAAATAAAATGTTGATAATTATCGTCTTTTATTGTTTATTATTATAAAAAAAGTCTGCGTTTTTTAGAAGAATAATTTTATAGCAGAGTGATTCTATTCTGACGGGTGCAACATTTAGAAGCTTTAAATGTCTTTTACTAATAGAAAGAAACACATTTGCAATTAAGTTATTTCTAGAAGGGGTAACATTTTTTTATATACTTTTGTTATTTATTAACAAGAATTTATATGAAACGATCAAATAGCCACGAGAGAGCTTTAAAGTGTATGACGGGTGCAACCAAACTGGACAACTTTCATAACATTATACCACAAAAACACAAAACTCTGTTAATTTTTAAGCTTTTATTGTATTATTCCTTTTTATTATGAAAAATGAGATATCAGACGATGATTATCACATCAAACATCGTAGAGAAATATAATCCAATAATAAGAAATTTGCTCTTTAAGCAATGACGGGTGCAACATGCAATGAATTTTCTGTTCGCGCCAAATCTATGAATCTTAATGCTTCGAAGTCCACAACAAATTTATATTTAAGCTTACGTCTAAAAAAATTATATTATTATAAAATATAGTTATTTTACTTTAAATTGGCATCAAAAAGTATCAAATAGTGGGATTTGAAAATTGATGTTAAAAGTTGTCTAGAATAGAATCGCCCAGCATATCTTGTTTATCTGTTTTAGTTGAGAAAATTGAGCTGGAAACTGGAAAATTTTTTATTTTCTTTTTAAGCTACTTCTAAAGAGATTTTTATATAAAAATTTAACATTCAAAAAATATGTTATGCTTGCACTCTTTCTTCATAATCTCTCCATTACAATCAGTTGTCAATTGAGTATTAAGTTTTTTGTTAAGGAAATTTTAAGATATTTATGGGAAAATGCATAATGGTAATAATAAAAAATATATGGAATAATCGTACGTTCGCAACCCGTACGTTCGCGACCGGTACCTAAGCCAATTAAACAAAAACAAAGAGAGAAATTTGTTTTTGTAAATACAGGATAAAGACCTACATTAACACACTTTTAAAATAAATTAATCACTTTTGAATTTTTACATTTCACTACTGACAGCCAAAGTTGACTTCTATTTTGCGTACGTTCATGACCACGTGCTTATTACTATCATTATGAAAACTTAAGCTCGATGAAATCCATCTTTTGCACTAAAGATAGAGCTACGCAAAGGCTATCGAATCGCAAAAAAAATGCTAGGAAAAGTTTTGTGTTCTATATTATTTTTACATCAAAAGCGTACGAACGTACGTTCGTGACCCCAGGAAATGGCCATATATAGTGCAAATATCTGCCTCAATTTTGGTGGGCGTCGCACATCCGAAATAAACAATTTTCCGTGACTCTCTGGAACGATGACATCATTTATGGTGTCTTAGGGGCCCCCTAATTTTGTGGCTTTTTTGCATAGACCTGCGGCTTAAGAACACGCAATAAAAAGCTTAACGGGGCCAAATCGCTCGATCTCCAGTTCAGATATCACCTCCACGTAATTTAAACATGCCCTCAAGTCACGCGTGCAGCATGTCAAATGTGGTACTCATGTGCTGTGTGGCATATACGTCTTTTTGATCACATTTCCTTGGTGTTTAAATCATCCGATGATACCAAATAGTAATTTTTTCGGGATTTATTGGACGTTTTTGGGTCTCATGTGGATTGATTTCGCCCCAACTTTAATAATATTGTATTTTAACGTACCCATTTATTCAGAAATTCGCCTAATCGCTGAAAAACATTTTGGAAAATTAGGTAAGAGCTCATTGGCGCTTAACGCTAATATATCCATCCATGGTAAAAAATTTGGCTTCAATATTATAAAAGATTTAGGCCGTAATTGTGTAAAATGCAACGCAACGCCAAAAATTGCACTGAAAACAAAAACAAAAGTCAAAAATATTTTGTAATTTTGTTGTTGTTCTTTCTACAGAAATTCATATTGAATCTTTAAATTTCAAATGCTGAATATCATCTTGCGTTGAAATTTGTAAAACGCAGTAAAAATTTTTGTAGAAAGCAACAAGAAAATTAGAAAATAATTTTGACTTTGTTTTTGCTTTCAGTGTAATTTTTGATGTTGCGTTGCTCTTGACACAATTAGGGCTTTAGCTTTAGCAATACTGCTGCTGTTATCTTTCAAAATTCGGAAGTTCCTCCAGGAAAGATATGTAAAATTTGACCTTCAACGCTTAAGGGAAAAAATCTACAGATCTTGAATAATATTTTGCATTTTGTGGCTGAAATATGGCCAGACTTTTAGAAAAGAGCCAACCTAAAATTTATTCATCTTAAGAGAGTAATTAATGAAAACTTACAAAATGTAACATAAGCCACGAAGCTGTAATGTTGCAATATGACAAGTATTATCTTATTTTGCATTACCAGTGAAACCCTTACATATGAATGATATAAATCTATACATTAGGGTGGGTAAATTTTTTTGCCCACCAAGCGTATATCAAAATCGTTTTCAACGTTTTTCAGCGAAACAGGTCAACTTTCCATCAATTGCAATAAATATTTCCAAAAAATTTTAATTTTTTTTGGAATTTATTTAACACCATATTCTCAAGTCAAAAACCGGAAGCTCGACTTGGATTTTCGAACCATGGTTTCTTTAGGAAAGTTCTTAGAATTTTCCGTAGATAACGATTTTGACATACGCTTGGTAAGCAAAAAAATTGACCCACCCTAATGTATACATTTATACAAAAAATAAATATTACGTATACGTATCAGTCTACATATTATGTTTGATGTAAATTTGTTAAAAAAAAAAAAACAATTATAAAATATTCAAAAACATCGTCAATAAAATATTATATTTATTATAAATACCAGTATGATAGTTTTTATTGATTTAATATATTTATTAGAAAATAATTTACATTTAATTACTGTCATTATTTTAAACGTAAAATATCACAATTTATCTATTTAGTTATTCCATTAAAGGAAGAAAAAAAATTAATATAGTTTGTATAAATAAAATTATGGTATTTTAATTCTCAGACTTTGTTTTGATTTAATAGAATATGTAATGAATAGTTTAACAGCAATATCAATGTAATTAAAAAAAAAAATATTTAATTTACATATTTAAGATTAAAGGAAAACTGCTTTATGATTATTTGCTTAATTAGTGGATAATGATAAACAATGTTGTTGGATACGCTACACTATGAAATGTGGGTGACTGTTGAAGGCTTGATATTTAAGGGGATTAAAAAAAATTAAGAAAAGAAAAGCAGTTAAATTTTCATCAATTATAAAATTTTTTTTAATTTAATTTCTTTGTTTTAAGAGAAAAAGGTTATTTAAAAATTAATATGAAGTCAATTCTCTTAACTTGACTGGGCAGATTTTTAACAAACCATAGTTGACCAGCGTCCAATTTGGTACAGGGTTGGATCTAACTTTCAGGTAAGGGGAGGTCACTTTATGGAAATCCACTCGGGACAGCCTCCAAACCCATACTAAATATAATAAAAGGTTCAATTTTTTATTATCATAAGTATGTATATAAATACTATTTTAATCAAATAACAAGAAGAAGTCTTTTCTCTGTTTTATCGCGAAACGTGTTATGACTTCGTACATTTTAATAAGTATGGGTATGTTCTTAAATGCATCACTGCGCTGCATAAGTGATTTAAATGGTTATATTGGACTAAATTTAAGCACCACATAATGATTTCGTTGCTATTTTCTAATCCACAGCCGATATTCGTTTGTTATAGCCAGGGAAACCAGAAATATGCTTTAAAAAACGCGTTTTATGCGCATTAAATATGCAATAAAAACTGGAAAATATGCCTTGACAAATTTTAAAAATCTGCCCTAAAAATTAAAATTGCTCTTTTGAAGACACAATATTCAACAATTTAATAACAAAATTTAAAAAAAAAACATTAAAATATTATCGCTTAAGCCCATATTAGGCTAAAAATTTTTTAAGAGATGTTTGCTATTTAAGGATGAGAGCTTTGGGCAAATGTGAACCGATTCGAAAATAATTTAATTTGCAGTAAAATATTTTTGGGGCGAATTTAATTTAAATAGCATCATAATTAGATAGCTTGTTATATATTTATAGACCGATTTTCACCATTTGCACAGACTTCGTTTATATTTAATCAAATAATCTCCAAAATTGGAACTTGTACTTTGCGCACAAGGCTAACATGGACAGGCAACCAGGCAGACGGACGGACGGATGGACATCGTTAGATCACATTAAAAACTGATTCTGAGTCAATCGGTGTACCAAAAGATACTAATAGATCCTTAATGACAACCTGCTTTGTCTTACAATTTTAGAGTAAGCATTTAATATAGCGATCGAAATTGAATTAACAGATTTTCGAAAAAAAAAAATGTATTTGCTGCGAAATCTCTTGTAGGCATCTAAAATATGCCTAAAAAAGGCAAAATATGCGCTATAAATTTAAAATGCTGCAAAAAGGCTCTTTTAACTAAATTATGAAAAAAAATGCCGCAAACGGTAAAATATGCAAAAATATGCACTAACAAATCTCATACAAAACTCTAATGGCCATTTTCTCAATGTATCGACAAACTGTCTGTTACTTAATGTCAACATAAATTTATTATACCGATAAACTGTCCGTTAACGATTTTGGGTTTCTCAATATACCGACAAAAAACATTGGTTTGAGTTGGCAACACCACTCAAAATACATGTAAAAGTTGGGAGTCAGCTGATTAAATTTATCTGTACGTCAAATAAAAGGAAAATTAATAATTGGCAGATGAGCGCCGGTTAGCATTAGCGACAAAATAGAAGCAAATGAGACATTGAGAAAACCAAATTTCTTTAATGTGCAGTTTTTCGTTGGGAAAAAAGATAATCGCCTAATGAGAAAATGGCCATAAAACAAATAAATATGTTGTTTCTGCCTTCATTGGTCGCACAAGGAAAAACATGCAATTGCATATTTATGGTTTCCCTGGTTATAACACAGAAAAAATTATAGCCAATTTTTTTTTATTTTTTCAATTTAAACATTAATAAAAATTAGTTTTGATTAGAAATATAATCAAGTGAATTAAACGTTTACTTATATCAACAACAATACTGCAGAAAATGTTGTTAATATAAAACCATATTTAATTTAAAACATTAATTTATTTATTGGTACAAATTTAATTAATTTTTTAATTAATATTATAACTTTTTTATTTGAAATTCATTTTTATTTTTTCTGTGTACTGAAGCTGGAGAGTTGCCAGCTTATATTAATTTACGAGTTGTGTAACAGTTTCAATGTCGGTGTTCTAGAAAATTTATTACTGAAATCAGAAGAGGGATATCCACCGCTCTTTGGAAATACTTTGTAGGCGTTTTTGCTGGTTGGTTGTAAGCTCTTTATATTTATTTTGACACTATAGGCATTTAATTTCTTAATCTAGTTGCCCAGCTGTTTATTGTGCTTTTTCAAAGTGCTGCTATAACACCTTAGACTCTTCAAGCACGCTACATATTTTGCTATTTATTACTCTATCTGAAGCATGTAAAACTAAACTTGGCAACTCTTCAAGTCAGTTCTCTCCTTCTGAAACCATAACCGAGGATTGATTGTTATTTGTACCAAGTTAAGCTTACAATATTTGTGTTATAAAGCTTTCTTTTTTCTTTGTTAACATAAAACGCGTTTTGCTGTTTGCACTCCTGCAAAAATTATTAATTAATGACTTTAGTAAAAGCAGATAGCAGTGCTCGACAAGTCAACGGGGTGAATGGAGGTATGGCGTGAACGACCCCCTCCCCTCCCCCCCCCCCCCTTGTATCCAGGCTTAATCTGGTTTCGTTTCGTGCACTTATTTTTGCTGGGACTCAAACAGAAACAACGTGATAAAGGCGTTTTTAACAAATATGAAAAGAAGGAAATGATAATTAAAAGATTTTGGCTTAGAGACAAAGTTATGCCCTAGATCTATATTTAAGATCAGCCTATTAATGAATCCATTAGAATGTTTTTTTATTAAAAAAAATACATTAGCCGTGGGAGAGAATTTCAAGGCCCTAACTAAATAGTTAGAGCCAGCGCTAGGGGAGATAAAAGGAGCAGTATTAAATGCACGGTGAAATTATTTCCAAATGCTATGAACCCAATTTAGTTATTAACAAATTCCATATATGTAGCTCCATTTCAAGTCCCCTTTTACTCCCTGAAATTAACAATAATCTCATTAGCATTTAATTGTAGAAGATTTGTTTTTATAATTATCATATCTATGCAAATTACTAACAATTTCTGACAGCTATAAATCACTATTAATTGTTATTTGCTTGTATTAATTGCTGCTAGATTTGAACTTTCCCTTCCCTATACTAATATTTAATCTACTTGCTGGTATTTCAACATTTAGCTGATAAAGAAAAAATTTAATCATATAAATTATATTCGTTAGCAATACCTACTTATATTCTACACTCATATCAACACCGTTCTGCTAGTCAATGTGGCAATTATATGAAGGAGATAAAATCACATAGGGAAAATAATAAATACAAATTTAAAAAGTTATTTATGGTCGGTTTTAATTGTTTACTAGAAGCATTATACAATATGGAAAGTAAAATATTTTGAAAAAACATCTCACAATGAGACTTTTTAGAAAAATTAAAAAGATTTATGACTTAATTGTCAATTTTAATAGGAGTGTTAATTATGGATTACAAATTAAAAGGTGTGTTCATTTACAGAAAATTATTGCTTAATTTCAATACTTGTTACAAGTAGGTGTTCACGTACTCGGAAAACCCAAGAGAATGAAAAAAGCGCATAAAAAAAGTTATTGAAAATTTTAATAATAAAACTTTTACTTTTTTCAAAATTTTTAAATTAAAAGTTTTTCAATGACATGAAATATTTATTTTTCTTAAATATAAAGCATATTGTTGCTTGCGCAAATAGGTCAAAACAGTTTAATTTAGGAAGGAATAATCTCGTATCTTACAGCTGAATAGCGTCGATATGAACAACTTGCTAGTTTTTGCTGGTAAAGTTTTTCATTTACTCTCTCGTTGCAAGTTTCTGCTAATAAGGTAAAAGAACACATCTAGTGTATATAAGTGAGGGCCTCGATACTCATACGTAAGTTTTGCGGACACGTAAAGGTTGCGGTCGACTTCAGTGGTTGGTAGTTAATAAAAATACGTAAACGTGTTGAAATTTGTTAAAGGGAAAACAAAAAATTTGTCAAAAATTCAAAATTTTTATTTTTTTACTTTTTGGAAAAAATCGAAACGTAATATTCATATCTAAACGCTGTAAGATGATCATGCTATTTTTCTTTTTTTTAAAGTAATTAAACGGTTGGCTTTAAAATTATATGTCTTTAAAATTTATGTCATATGCTCTTAATACTAAATAAAAAAGTTTTTTGCTTAAAGTTTTATTCCTGTATTAACAAAAATATTTTAAATTTTCCTTAATTAACGTTTGTTAAATTTAATAATCGTTTATGAATACGGGTTAAACTTTTACGACCCCTTCTCCTGGATCGCGCCGTAGATTGTTAGTGCTAAATATATTTCTAGCAACGAAACCAACTAGCAGAGCTGTAAATGAATCATTCATTTTTGAATTAATTCGTGAATCATTCATGCAGTGAATTAGCAATTTTTGAATTAATTCTTTTCACAAAAAAAAATGAATTGAATGAAATTTTAATCAATTGAAATGAATTAGGCAGAAATTAATTTCAATTTGTTTCCAATTCAAATTAATCTATAAAATGAATTGCAATTCACTTTGACAAATTCAAATGAATCCGTGTAAAATGAATTGCAATTCAAATGAATTTGTTAAAGTAAATTGCAATTCATTTAAAAGATTCATTTGAATTGAAATGATTGATTGATGAAAAAAAAAAAACTTTGATTTTGAATTCATTCAAATGAATTTGAAAAAAGAGAAATTTGAATTGACTTTGTAAGTAAATCTACAGTAAGCATCACTGTCGTTTTGTTATTCAACTAATTTTTTTTTTTTGTAAAAGACAGCAAGCTCGTTTTGTATATCACCTAGTTAATTCCAAAGACAAAAAATTCCTAGATTTGAAATTCCAATAATATACTGGAATTGCCAGTAGCGGCAGAATAGGAATTGAATTATTAGGTATCGGCGAAAATCCTATCAAAATGGGAAAATTTTGTTTTATTCAAATAATTTTTGATACAAATACATTTTTACTAAAGGTGTGTTTAACAATCATTTTTTGTTTAAATAATCTGCATTTTGTATATTGTGGAAAATTAATTTTTTTAAAAATGTTCAATCGAATTTGAAAGATTTTAGCAACTTTGAATCTCAACATAACATTTTTTGCTGTCAAAGCTGTGTTCGTTTACTCGAAATTCGTACTACTTTTACTACAATTGGAAAATTTGTTTAATTTTTGTATTGAAAACTTCTAACTGCAACAAAAATAGTAAATTTTAGTAATTCCTCCTAGATCTGCTCTTGAATTTTATTGATTGCAACTCTTTTTAAATTTCATTTATTTGAATTGCTAATCCTTTTTTCTAATTCATTTAAATGAATGCAAAATCAATTTAATTCAAATGAATCTATTAAATGAATTGCAATTCACTTTAACAAATTCATTTGAATTGGACACGAATTGCAATTCATTTTACAGATTCATTTGAATTTGTCAAAGTGAATTGCAATTCATTTTACAGATTCATTTGAATTTGTCAAAGTGAATTGCAATTCATATTACAGATTCATTTGAATTGGAAACGAATTGCAATTCATTTCTGCCTTATTCGTTTAAATTGATTCAAATTTAATTCAATTCTTTTTTTGTTATGAAAAGAATTAATTCAAAATTTATCTAATTCGAAACGAATTAAAATCAAAAATGAATGATTCATTTACAGCTCTGCCAACTACAATAGAAAGAAAAAATATAAAAACTCTTTCTTAAAATTCAGTACGCTAAAACAATCAAAGACTTAGGTAGTTTTGACAGTGAGTATTTTATTTATTTTTTTTTTTTTTTTTTTTGTTAATTTCACAATTTTAAATTTCTCCTTAAAAAAACATTAAAAACATCGCATATAAACTTATTTATAAAGTGTCAAAACACTTAGTGTTTGTTGACTTTACACCTATAAGCCGGTTTGACGTCCATGTAGGTACTCTAATGAAAATTATAAACAATAAATATATTTAATATATAATTACAAATAAATAAAGCAACTACTACTGTCTATCTATCTATTTGCTGCATTTCATTTAATATTATAAATCACTAGAAAAACTGACAGTTAAAACATTTAAACTTATTGTAATTTACAAACAGTCTGACAACTTTAACAAATGACAATTTATAAAGAAAATAAAATTAATTTGAATGAACGTTTAAAGGTTTGTGTTAAATTGTGTTGTATGTTGAAAAAAAAAATTTAAATAAAATAAATTAATAATTTATTCACTAACAACATTTTAAACAATTTATTATAGTGTAATTTATTTGTACAAATAACATGCTTCATTCTGTGTTTGGCTTAATTTTTCCACTCTTTTGCTCCCTGTTTTTCTGTTACTAGAGAACAGCAAATAAACCCAACTTGAAAAAGAAAAGAACAACTCAAAACGTTTAGAGTAGGGGAGATATAAAGAAATGACGTAAATAATAAAGGCCATTATTTAGCAGTTTCATTTTTTTTTTCTAGGTATTTGGTAAAAACCAGCACACATTTGTACACTGTTATTTTTTAGCGAAAAGCAAATAAATAATATTTTTAATAAAATTTATGGCAGCAATTAATAAAAACAAAGCTGAAAAATGAGAAATGAAGAGAAAACAGAGGAAATTCAAATTTATGGACGTTACAAAGTAATATATTTGAAAAATTATTCATATTAAATGAACACAAGTGAACCTCTGAACCATAAAATTACGATAGTTGTGTCAAGATAGTAATAGTTTGTGAAAAGGCCTTGAAAATTTAATTAGTATTATATTTAAATTTTGAAACGCACTGCTCTATTTAAAATTATGAAAGCAAAGACAAGATTTTTTTCTCCACCATTTTTAAATTTATTGTGTAAAATTTGACCCGATTTTAGCAACAAGCAAAACCGACATTTTAAAGCACTACCGATTTTCTCTATCGCGTTTTTAACGAAAATGTGAGCAATAATTATTCATAATCCCTAGACACTCATTTTGATTATGAACAACAGGGTGGCACATAAGTAACGATTTTTTTGGCTTAAATCTAGCTTACAGACGCAGCTCCAAATTTAAAAAAAGTATCTAGGGGGATAGAAAATTGAAAAATAAGAAGAAAAAAGTAAATACAAATAGTTTTCATAGATATATGTGATTTGGCTGAAGAGACGCTTAAAGGGCTACGAAAAAAATATGCCACCCGATTCAGAATAAAAAAAGAAAAAAACCAAAATTAAAATTTTATGGAGCTGAGGCCCGTGGGGATTCCTGGAACGAAAAAACTGCCCGCCCACTTAGTGATATGTGTGGGTACTTAAATTAAAGGTAATTTGCTCACTATTGCAAATATGTATTTTCACGCAAAGAAAAAACATGGTTGATGCAATCACAATCGCAAACTATCATTAATGTTTGTGGTTATTATTGTTTCAAACAGGTCTTAAGTAACAATATATGTTCAGACATAATGTTTTTAACTTATTATTGTCTCAAACATATTATTGCGTTCAAAAGAAATACGCAAACGACTGTTCCAACCATGTTTCTATGTTTCCCAAAACCATGTAAAATGTCTATTTCAACATGTTATATGGTTCTCACAATAAAAAAAAATAACTAATTTTTTAAAAAATTATTTTTTATTTAAAATACAAATGTATGTACATATACATTGTTTTATATAAACAGCAAATCATATTTAAAAAATAAAATTAAATACATACATTTAATGACCGTTTTCTCACTACGCGTTTATCTTCTTTTCTAACGAAAAACTACACATTAAAAAAATCATGTTCCTTTTATTTGCCGTTCAGATAAATTCAATCAGCTGGCTCCCAACTTGTTTCAATGTTGTAAGTGTTACACACGTGTGTGTGTATGTATTTTAATAATTATATTTAAATTACTTACCAGTTTTAATAAACTTATAAGTTTTGCAAGGCAGCATGGCCTTTTACTCCCTGAAAAAAATTTTAATTATTTTGTAATAATCCAAGTTGTCCAATTAACTGATGCTCGCAGACGTAAATGACGTGAAGTAAATTTTATTTTTTTTATAAATACACATTGTTAGTTTTGACAATAAATGTTTGCTCAATTAGAGAATGTATTTTAAAGCAAACAAAAATTATGGTACTAAACATACCTTTTGTGTGCAATTTATATTTTATAGTAGCAAACAGTTCACATAATTTTACATGTTTAGCTATATCAGAGTAACTTTTTTGGTGTAAAACAGCATATAATATTGTTATAGTGAATTTAAAAATGTTAAGGACAAAAAATATTTTTTCAAGTTATATTAGGACTATAATAAATTTATTTTGGTAAACATATTAGGCAAATATGAATAAAAATGTTCGTAGTGAACACTTGGTAATAATGTTTTTTCTCTGCGTGTTGTTTTTGTATTCGTATATGTTTTTCCTCTTTAGGTTAATATAAGTATTTTTTAAGGTGCAGAAAAGCTTTAGTTAGCGAAGCCGGTGTTTGTTATACCATAGAGGAGAAAATCCTTGCGGCCGGCCGAAGACCGGCTATGCAGAGAAGCTTAAGTTAGCGAAGCCAGTGTTTGTTTTACCAAGGAGAAGAAATTCCTTGCGTCCGGCCGGAGTCTGGCTAAGCAAGTTTTTGTTTGCGACATTGGTTTTTGTTATTTTATAAAATTTGTATTACACTTTTATTTAAATAAATTATACACTTAGTACACAAAACCTGTAATGTGAGCTTAAGAGTTAAACATTTTTAAATAAATTCTATATATCCAGAAAGATCTAGTCAAAATCTTCAAAATGATACTAATATTGGCCATATACCTTTAGGAATGCAGTGGAAAAATTACATATTTCTATGAAAACTAAAAACGTCCATAACTAAGCGTTTGCGCCAATTTATTTTTTTCTTTTTTTCTTATTATATTTAATTTTCTATCGCCCTACGTACTTTTTTTATTTGGAGCTGCGTCGGTAAACTAGATTTGTTCCTTTTTTAATTTTAATAAGTTCAGTTTTATTTATTTGACAGGAGAAGGAAAAATCTTGATAAAATCTTTATTTCTCAATTTATTTGAAATCTTTTAATTCAAATATGTTTAATTGTCGACTCGCTTTTGACATGCAAGACTAAAAATTATGGATCATTGTTTTACAAAGGTTTTTGTGACTTAGCAACAGTAAAATATTTTGTGCTTTTAATATGGCACTTACACTTGTTTTGCATTTGATATACATTTGATAATAGGGCAAAAGGCCCTATTTAAGATTTTGAAAATTTTACAGGAGAAACAAGAAACTATTTAAAATGATAAATTTGTAACTTGCCTTAAACTTTTTATAATTTATTTTTCTTAGAAAACCTACCAGTTGATTTGTTGCATATTATGTAAATTGTTTGTAACACTAAAAGAACACTCGAGATAAATTAAGTTTTTTATACATACTAACTTTTAAGTGAATCTTTATAAACACATAAACTTAAAACTACGTTGTTAACACATCGGCATCTAGGCTTGCACTGATGTGTAAACAACATAGTTTTATTTGTATTGATATATTTTTTTATTATATATATTTAGCTGGTGAGGCCTAACTCCATTTGTGAAAATAAAAATGCAAAGTTTTTTTTATTTCATTTTTCCCGACGTTTCGTGAATTTTATGTTCACTTCTTCAGGGGATTCGTCTATTAATATAAAATAAAATCATCAAAATTTAATAATACAATAAATATAAATGTAACGAACTTACAGTGAAAAGAAACAAATTTGTATTACATTAATATATTTTTAAAAACATAAAAGCCAACACTAGTGGTGTCATCTACTATTTTTCAAAACAACTCTATAACAGGCGCTTAAATTGTCAGTATCTTCTTTTTTATTCATTGTTCTATTTATTTTCTGTTGAATTCTTAAGCTTTCTGTTGTGTATCTTTTCCTCACGTTATTTACCTTGTCTAGTATTCTTATGTTGTCAAAATCAGGTTTGTGTTTTGTTTTAAGTTTTTGTGTTTATAAAAATTCACTAAAAAGAAATCCCTGATGATGATCTTCAAAAAATATCGAAATATTGGAAGCATATAAAAAGGAATTTTTATTTACAAAAGACACTGGCATCGAGCTTGACTAATTTTTATTTACTTAAATTTCGAAAGGTCGAATAAGAAAAACTTTGATTTATTCTTAAACCAAGTAAAAAAAAATTTAAACTTACCGTTAGTAGTGCCACTCTGAGAGTAAAATTACAAAGTGAGGTTTTTAATCTCATTTAATTTATCAAAGTTTGTTGCAGACACTACAACAACACCACACAAGTAATAAAAAAACGTTTTGCTTGTTGTGTGTAGAAACAACAAAGCCAACAGAACAAGAGGAAAACATATTATTTTAAAATTGAGAGCTCTTGCTTCTCATTTAGTTTATATTTTCAATTAAATATATGTAAATTAGGTTTTTAAAGTAAAACCCTTGTCGGGAATGATGCTGGTGTTTTATAATTGAAATTCTGTAAGGTATATAAAGGGCTAGTAAATCAATCATATTGAAATTCTCCTTTTTAATTCACTTTTGGTTTCCTTCAAGTACAAATTCGGGATTAAATCAACTTTGTAATACTTAACTCAAGCGCATTTTGAGATTGGTTCAATCTTAGTTTTACTTTAATCAATCTCATTTTCGGATTATTTCAAGTACGAATTCGGTATTGAATATGGATAAACTAAGTACTTTGCGATTGAAATCCGTACTTGAATCAATCTTTCTGTACTTGATTCAAGAAAATCCATACTCACCGTACTTTTAACACCGCTTTGGATTGATTTTAGTACGGATGTATTGATTTTTCTTTTGAGTGTACGCGTTTATCATATATTTTTTTTGTAGATAGGGCCGTTTCTATTTTGTTAATCAAATCGCTAATTTTGGTTAAAAGAACACCAGAATCAATGAAAATATCGTTTTTAAATGTTATGTTTTAGGTAACGATATGTATTTAACAAAGAATAAAGTATTTTCGAGGTGTCTTAATGCTCCCTATGCTTGCACACCATAGATTGGTATGAACTGGGAACTCAGGCCGTTAGTAGAAGGATGGTGAGACCCATTCTTACGTATAGATGCTGTGTTTGGCATGACAGCGGCCAAGAGAAGTACTACATAATTAGCTTTGGATATTATTCTACATCTTCTGCCTATTGATCAGTATGTGTTGGGAACGGCAGCCAAAAGTCTTTTTAGACTAAGGGAACTGAGACTGTTAGGCAATTTCACGATAGGTCACTTGCGGATCTTGTATGAGATTGGCTTTGGTGGTTATTGAAAGGGCTTGCCCTGGCCAACGGATTATGTGGACAATAGGATTGACTTTGGGCATTTCCCAAGGGTGGAATTACAACCAGGGAGAGCTGGGCAGATTGTATGAGGGATATGCTTTTTCTATTGATAACTTGTGCATAAAGAGAATGGGTGCAGTGTCTACTTTGAGGATATACATTAGGGTATTCATTTAATCTTTGGCTTTAATCGGTTAATCGCTCGATTAATTAACCGAGGTTTTGGTTTAAACGGTTTATAATCGGTTAATTTTGTTATTGATCGGTTAACCGATTTAAACATATTAAATCCTCCACTATGACATTAGAGTCCAGTTTTAATTTTTAAAATGTTAAACACTTTTAATTGCTTTGGTTAATTCTGTTAAACGCTTGTTTGTGTTACAATCGACTGTTTCTTTTTTTTTTGTCAGCTCATCATCTGACTCATCCTGGCAAGGCTCAGCACCGAACATTTTGGAAAAAATTTATTTCCGAATTTCTTAATTTCTGATTTTGTACTGTATTTATCGAATTGCTAGAAGGAAAAAATATTTTTCTAAACACATTCCTTTTGTATATGAGACAAAAGAAATAATTAAAAACACAAAAAATATGTTATAATGCTACAATAAATTTAAAATTTGGTTACTTCGGTTAATCGGTTAATCGCCTGAAATTAACCGGTTTAATCGTTAATCGAAAAAAAGCCAATCTTAAATTAAGCGATCAGTTAATCGGGTAGTAATTAATCGGTTAACCGTTAATCGGTTAACCGAATGAATACCCTAATATACATAGATAGTAGAAAGTCATATAGGCTTCTTAACGATATAAGTGTATCTTTGGTGGAGGTTGTAGGGCTTTTAAAGTTCGTAAAATAAATAACGGGTATAATATTTTGGAGATCGAAGGTCACTTTATATCTGGACAGCCAGGTTGCTTTTAGGGCCTTTATGAGCTATTTTGTGAATTTCTAGCTAGTGGATGATTAAAGAAGAGCTTAAAGGGATATCTTATGGGTAAACTGGGTCACTGCAACACCACCGGTTATGAAATGTCCTAGGAGTTGGCGAGACTTTGCTCGAAATGGTGAAAACTGACTGTGTGGCTACAAAATCTGAAATAGAACCTGAACCTTGGCAAGAACTAAACAATAACAAAAAGCTGAACTTGAACCTAAGCTAGAACTTAAGTAAAATTTAGCAAGAACATAAGCTATAAGCTGAACAAAAACCTGAACTAGAACCTAGAAGCTTGAACCTAATTTAGAAACTGAACTAAAGCTAAGCCAAGTACCTTAACCAGAACCTTATCTTAATTTGAACTAGAACTGAGCTAAAACTTAAACATATACATCAACTAAAATCTGAACTAGAACCTTAACTGGTACTAGAACCTGAGCTATAACTTAACAAAAACTTAAACTTAAATATAGCAAGAACCTTAATTATAACCTGAACTAAAACCTAAACTAGCAATATCTAAACGATGTAATCCCATAAACATAACAGATTCTGTACTTCCTACCACCACATTTTAGCCTCATAAACAAAAATTAATTTAAACGGATTTTAGTCTACATTTTACCACATGACCGCAAAAGCACTTGAAAAAAAAAAACTCAATTGTTCGCTTACATTTATTTATTTTAGTGGTTTTCCACGCTGGCCCCCAAAAACATTAGAATTCTATGATACCAATTTAAAAAATATTTAACATTTAATGGCAATAATTGAAATTGGTTATTGTGTGGTTATTTGTTTGCTAAAATTAGCATAAATTTAATATATTTATATGCTTTTTATATGAATTTTATAAACAAAATCTGCAATTGTACTGGCACTCGTGCAATTGTTATTAAATAACAAACAAATCAAATATTTATAATGGTCATCAGGGTTTTGCAAATATAAAAATAAATAAATGAAAATAAAAGAAACAAAACAACTATACAATAATATTTTACCAAAAACCAAATCGAACGAATTGAAATTATGGACACGTATAAACGTAAATTGTATACACACTCAATATAATTTTCAAATAATTTTGCAAAAAAATATTTACAGAAATTTTGTGGTCATTTTGAAAGTACCGGCATGTGGTATTGAATTTTAGTTGGATAGAGGGTTAGCTGCAATGCTGTCTTGAATATGGATTTCGTTGTTGCGTTGCAAACTAAGCTGACATTTAAGGCTACAAAGACTAATTTGGTGCGCTTTATTGGATTTAATTTTTATCCACTCTATGCTAACGATTTCGAAGGAAATTCTCGCTACTAACGTTATCAAAAGTCGGGCTTATATGTGAGCAATATTCCATTATGGTTCTATATAATATAATGCGTCATGTGGTTCTTATAAGGAACAAAGGGTCACCAAAAACTGATTCCATTCATTTCTATTAGTTACCTTTTGCTTAATTTCGCCCCAACTAAGACCACTTTGCGTTATCTCGCATTTAAGTTGGCGCCCCCATGTCTGCAATGGTCGGCCTCTTCTTTGTCTACTACCCTGGAGTGCACACACAGAAAAAAATAAAAATTGATTTCAATTAAAAAATTTGTGATATTAATTACAAAATTAATTATATTTGAACCAGTAAACAAATAAATAGTATCAATTAAACGGTTTAATTCAATTGATTAAACGTTTCATTTACTTGACAACATTTTTAATTCACTTGATTAAATTTTTATTAAAAACCGATTTGATTTTAGAATAAGGCTTTAAATAAAAAAAATTTGCGACAATTTTTCCTGTGCAGTTGATAGCGACTTTTGCTATGTCTCCTGTGAGCCTGCGCAACGTATGGCCAATATATTGCAGTTTGTGATTGAGTATTTCATCCTGGATACGTCGTTTGTGATGCTCCAAAAAAGTGCGTTTGATTTAGTTGCAGACTGGAATATCCAAAGAATTCTTTGCAAGCATCGGTTGACAAACACCTGTACAGCATTTATATCACATGGCCAGGCGTTCCACATCGGATTTGACACAGGTGATAAACAATTTTGCTTTGGTGTTTAAAGCGATGATAGTAGATTTCCATATTGGACTTAATATGCCGAATGCTTTATTGACTTTTGATGTTCGGTATGCCACATTATTCCTAGAGCCGCCAGTGTTCTAATTGTTGCTACCAAGGTAGGAGAAAGATGTTACATTATCCAGGTCGAGGTGGCGTACTTTAAACCTGTTGGTGTTAACAGTGTTACATCGCATGCTTTTGCTATTGCTGCTCTAAAGACTCGAGTTTTGATATCATATTTCTGTAGTTTAGAGACACTAAGCAGATTTCTTCTGCATATTCGAGACACTCAATGCATTCATTGAGGCCCCCCATCTCATTCCTAGGCTAGCTCGAGTTGCATTACGTATGATAACGATGAGTACATCTAAGCGGTTGCTTAGGTCCTTGTCATGCACAACTCGGCATGTTTTGGTGGAATATCTTTACGACTCTAAAGTTTTAACACAATATCTTAGCCTTCATTAAAACTTTGAAAAGAATTCGCTTACTTTTAAAAGAAATAACGTCTACAAAATTCGTTTTTACTCAATTATCTTTTTGAAAATGAAAAATTTTACAAAATATTCAATTCACATACACAGTTTCATAACTTTATTTTTATTATTATTGTTATTATTAATTTTTATGGGAATTTAATAAGGCAGAAATGTGATTTTATTGAACAGTTCTGTAGTTAGTCGCCTGAAAATGAATTGGAAAAAAGGTGCTCGATTATAAATACTGAAATGTGTATTTTGAATTCGCATACAAACTCATTCATAATAATAATTTATTTTATTATTATTTATTTTTTCATTTACATTCGTTATTTTGTATTTATTAAACAAATTTATTTATAATTTGATGGTAAATTGAGTGGATTAAATACGAAAATATCACAAGCACAAATTGAAGTGTGGGTTTTGCTGTTTTGTCATGGCACACACCTACTGGCTGGCTGAGTGACGACTACGTGAGTGCCGACACTGATTCTATCTGTGTGTTAAATGTGTTGCATTGCGGGCCAAAATAACAAGTGGTATTTTGCCAGCAACATGGTTTGCTGGTTGGAATAAATTTTAAATAAATAATTGTTTATTGATTTGTAATTATTACAAAATATTTTTTGAAAAAAAAAAACAACATACACACTCGAAAATTATTGACAAAATAAATGTTTATGAGTTTACTGACAGGAAATTCTGACATTTGGAAAAGTTATGGGTTATAAGAGATATAAGAGAATTTTATTGATTTTGAGAAATCCAATAATTAAAAAGGACATCCGTGTTTTGAAACGTACAAAATAGTGACAATTAAAAATGTTTTATAGAATGAAGTTTATACGAGGTGGGATAAAAGTAATCACCCTATTGGAAAACGTTATAACTTTTGCAAATGGCGCCAAATGATTATTCGGTTTTGACATTTGTGAAGTTAACAAACGTAGAATACAAATCGACAAGCCATTAATTCGCTTGCTCTGCAAGAAAGCGGAGTAATTGTTTTCATTTTATTGCTCAACAACTCGTTGGTGTGTTGGCGCAGCGTGAATTTCGTCACGAATTTCCTGGACGTCCGATAACAACTGGACAAATACTGCGGCATTTGACCACTTCACTTTAATATACTAGAACAACACTGCCCGGCCCCGAAGCAGTCGTTTTGATGAGAATTATGTTGCTGTTGCCCACGGTCGCTACGAAAAAATTTGGTGCAAGATTTCAAAATGTTCTCTTACAAAGGGCAGACAGTGCATCAGCTATTAGCTGTTGACCGTCAACCGTGTAGCCTACAACAAAGTTAATGATGTGCACATTCTTAATTTATTGATATCCGTGCAAAGGTAACGAAATTTTGCTTGCACGACAACGACACACATATACCACAAAATTCTGATTGCTCTCTCTGACACTTATAAAAACATTGACATTTTATTTTTTTGGTTTACTGTTTTTTTGCAAATCAAATCTCCTGGGTCCTAATTCTGGCAGTCGTGATCGAGTACTTTCTTGATTCGAAAGCAATTTTATTTCAGTCGATACTGAACGAATCGAAATTATTTTTTCAGTATTGTGAAACTCAAATTAATGCTTTACAACACTGAAAAAATTATTCCGATTCGTTCAGTATTGACTGAAATAATTAGATATTAAATTGCTTTCGAATCGAGAAATTACTCGATCACGACTGCCAGAATCAGGCCCCTGGTGTTTTATAGATACCAGAGTAAATAGCATTGGTAGTGTATTAACCACCGCTACAAAGTCTAACTGCCTGTTATTAGAAAACGTAAACAAGTGAGTGAGTGAGAAATTATATTGAAAACAACAATAAAAAACGAACATTTGTTTTTGTTTTCAATATAATTTCTCACTCACTCACTTGTTTACGTTTTCTAAAAACAGGCCGTAAGTGCCCGTTTACATTGTGCGATTTTTGTCACTGCGATTCTTACTTTATAGTCGTGAGCGGAGAGAGGAGTTAAAAGGGGTACAAAAGCAAGTGAACTCTTCGATTCGTTTTGTTCTCTCTTTCATTCTCTCATTTGACGAAAAGTGTATTAAAGTTCGGTCGTACAGAAAAAGTTGCTGCGATAAAAATTGCACAATGTCAACGCAAAAGCAAATTTAAAGAAAACCCGACAAACTTGCAGCGACAAAAATCTTATGATGTAAATGGACACTAAGCAAATCTGTAAAATTATTATAAAATTAAAAAACTAGCTTTTTCGAGCCAAATTTATCTTTATTTTTTCATGTTAAGCATGAAATATTTAATTTAGCATTTAGCTAGTTTTTCGACAATGCAGTCATCTTTTTTAAGCCTTTTCTTTAATTTCAATTTCTTGTAATTAATTTATTTTGCCAAATAAAAAAACAGTTTATCAGAATAAATTGATGGATTTTAACCATATAAAGTAGTCTTAAAACTGGCAGCGCAGAAAGAGACTTCATCTGCACACATAAAAGTGTTGTCAGAGGAAGAATAAAAAAGCTACGCTTTTCTTTCAAAAAAGTTACGTTTTTTTTTTGTCATCACTGAGTAGAAAATTTTTGCTTTATGCAGAGAAGCTTTAGTTAGCCAAGTCGGTGTTTGATATACCATAGAGGAGAAAATCCTTGCGCCCAAAAAAGTTTTCGTTAAAAATTTTAAAATGAAATAATCCACACAAAAATATATTGGGACTTTATTTTATAATGATTTTTTGGGGGACTATTTCACATGAAATAGTATTCCAATTTAAAGAAATAACACCCTAAACAAAATATAATAACCCCCAGAAATCGTTGTTGTTGTTCTCTGACAAACTTTTAGTGGGTTATTTCATTATATTTTCTTTTTTTGTTATATTTTGTGGGGTTATTTTATGCCGCCTTTGCAATGACATGAGGAATAAAAAATTTACAAACCACTTGCCTGTAGCCTGTTTTGGATTGAAAAGCAAATTGGCCGCTGACGTCTTCGGCACCAAACAGTGATATTTTTGTTAGGTAATGGAGTCTTAAGATTCTCATGAGGACAACTCTGCCTGTTTACATACCTATAATGTCAAAAATTATCCTTATCGTAAACTTGACGAAGTGTTCTGTAATTTTGGCGAGCTGAGCGCGAATTTTGTGAATAAACTTCTACGATTTGTAAATGCTATTCTGGTTTAAGTCTTCGCATGGTCAATTGCCAAAATATACTGAAAAATATCAAACATATGGTTCTAGGCTGGAACAAAGGCCCACAAAACATATTAATATTCAAAGACCAAAAACTTTTTTTGGTCATATGATTCGAGGAGCAAAAAAGATTTTCTTCATTTAATTGTTAAATGTTAAATCGAAGGAAGGCGAGGTATTGCCGAAAACAGATGTCCTGGTTGCCCAACATCAGAAACTAAATAAATAACTAATATCAATTTTCAATCTAATAAAAATCGTGTTTTGTTTATACACTAAAAAGGATATGCATTTAGAGAGAGAGAGATATGTACATAATATGGATCCAAGCATCGTAATGTTATTTGTACATAGTGATGGCAAACCACCGTTTGACTTAAGTCGAAGATATCAAGCTAATTACCTTTCCGGCATATTATTCCTTAGTATAGAATTTTTACTTCTCTGCCTTGCCAACGCTTTTGTCGGCAAAAATATTTTTATTCAACAATGGCAGCAACTTTTTCACTGTTGTTCACAATAATTCAACAATTTTATTCGCAACCACACAAATTTTCAATTAAGAAAACATTTGCAAATTTTGCCCACAACAATCAAACGTATTTATTATTACTTTTTAAAATATTTCGTTAACATTTTTATTGAAAACTTTATAAAGTTATTATAACGTCATTCATAATTTCATACAAATTGTTTCTGAAGTAGACTCAAATTTAAAAAAAAAAAAGATTAGTTAAATTTTTTGTTCAAAAAATGAAAGGAAAATATATAAAATACAAAGCTTTGAGCTTCGTTCACAAAATGCATCGAAATATTTTCACTGCTGTTCATAATAGAGCAACAATTTTTTCCCGACGACACACATTTTAAATAAAGAAACCGTTTGCAAATTTTTCCCAGAACAATATTAAAGGGTGTTTTTTTAAGCCCAATAGAACTTGAAATTGTAAAAAATAACACAAAAAATTAAATTGTAATCAAAATTTTTTTTTTATTCGAAAGATCAATACGTGACATTAACATTTGAAAATGATTTCGGGCATATGGGCACCGCGGCTGTTCTTGACGAAGCGCATTCTGGACGTCCAATTTTGGGCCACTTTTTCGAGCACTGCTGGCCGTATGTCACGAATAACACGAACAATGCTGGCCTCTAAGGCGTCAATTGTTGCTGGTTTATCAGCATAAACCAGTGACTTCACGTAGCCCCACAGGAAATAATCGAGAGGTGTCAAATCGCACGACCTTGGAGGCCAATTGACAGGTCCATTTCTCGAAATCAACTTATCGCCAAATTTTGATTTCAATAAGTCGATGCTTGCGTTCGCCGTATGGCACGTAGCGCCATCCTGTTGAAACCACATCTCCTCCGGATCAATGTCATCCATATTTTCAAACAAAAAATCATTGATCATGGTGCGGTAACGATCTACATTGACCGTAACGCGAGCTCCGGCCTCATTTTTAAAGAAATAAGGTCCGATGATGCCACCAGCGTGAAAACCGCACCAAACGGTGCGGTTCCTTCGACGTGTTGGTGTTATTGCATCCTCTAGAGAGTATGTGGTACGAAATCTATCCACAGTTCGACGAATGGCTTGTTCAGATGGACGATTATGTACGCCATAAAAATGACGAAGTCGTCTATAAGTTGCGCGAATCGACGACTGATTTTCAAAGAAAATTTGGATAATTTCGTAGCGTTGTTCAAGCGTGAGTCTATTCATGATGATTTGTCAGAGTATACTGAAACGATAAAAAAAAATATTTCATCAAAATTTAATTTTTTGTGTTACTTTTTACAATTTAAAGTTCTATCTAGCTTAAAAAAACACCCTTTACGTATTTATTATCAATTGTTAAAATTTTCTCCAAATTTTGATATTTCATCAAATTTAATTTTCATTAAATTATTTTTGTGAAGAAGGAATTTTAAAACATGAAAATTAATTAATATTTTTTGTTATTTTTTCATTCTTAACTGCTGCTGGGCTCGAACCCAGGCTTTTACGGACAGGTTACCCTTACATGTTTCGATTGCAACCACTCAATCTCTTTAGAGGGGTTTGCCGTTTAACACTCACAGCCATCGATCTTTATACCAAATTTTATTTAACCTTTGGTAGATCGAAATTTGCTTTGAATGATTATCCATTTTAATTGATGTTACATTTTCTTACCTATTCTCTTTTAAAACTAAACAAAATTATTATAAACGTCATTAATTATTTTTTTTCAAATTGTTTCTGTAGTAGACTCAACTTTAACTTTAAAATAAAAGAAAAAAATATATGAAATACTTTAGAAAGAAATGAGACAGAAGAAAAAACCAAATTCCTGCTACCATTGTGAACAAAGCTTTAAATTCAAAAATTGCTAAACTAGATTTTTTTGAACAAAAAATTCCTACCGGTATTATTTTATATATCCGATCATGTGCGGTTGTGGTCAAATATACATATAAATAAAAAATATTAAGTATTTATTTATTTGCCAAATTATGCGTGCTGGAATTTTAAGATATTAATCGCAAATAAATAACAAATGTTCATATTTCTAAAGTTCGAACAACAAACGAACAAAATTGTATTCCATTCACTGGGTGTGTATAAAAGCATGATTTTTAAATTCCAAACAAGTAGTGTCCAAAAATTTAATGTTTTTGCTGGTTAAACAGTGTCATAATCGTACCTTTAACGAATTATTTAATGATAAATTGTCCACATTCGGTGGGAATAAAAATTAAGAATTTGAAATGAGACTTAAGTAGCTATAAAAAAAATGAGTGAACTAATCTACGAGTAGTGGACAAATATTTGAGATTTTTGTTTTTGATTGTAGTAAAAAACTACAATAGTTTACAGTTATGAAATCTAGTATAAGAGCATTGACCAAATTAAGGTTAATGTTTGAATTGGAGTTAATTGCAAGTGGATCGTTTTTAATTTTTTTGAAACTAGACTTTTAAACAGTGTTCTTCTGGGATTAAAAAATATTATTGGTTTTTATCCCAACACACTGTAAAGTAATTTTCCAAAACGCACACATATATGCAATATTTGCGACTGAAAGTATAAATTTGGAGGTCCACACCAGGTGTTCCATGCGTTTGATATCTTCTGTGGAAAAGAGCAGAAATTTTTTAAGATGCATGCAAAAGTCGAAAGAAGACCTACTTCAAGAGTTCGATGCGTACATATATTCCACGCGATTATGTATTTAACTTGTCAATACAATTACACTGATTCTACACTTTTGACAGATCCATAAAACGCATAAGCGTATTGACCGCGTGGTGTGAATCTCCTGCTTAAGAAACTAAATATGTAAGCACTTGTTACGTGACCGGTTGTCTATTTTTACACTGCAACACCTTCGGTGGGGAGAGGTTTATGCGTCGATAACTCATTTAAAATTATGAGGGTAGACCCACCTCTTAGTTAACCGTTCGATTTTGAATCACTTTCTGGGTCGATTTAACTATTTTCGTCTGTCCGTGAAGCTGACAGGATTATTTGTACCGCTATTCTGGTGTGGATACACAACAAAAAAAAAGAAAAAGAAAACATTTTTCTTTTCTTTTTTTTTTTTTTTTGTCAAAGGTAAACAAAAGTGTACAAACTGTTACCAAAATAATCGACAAAAGTGGCGATTTGGATACACTTGATCCCAGGCTTCCTACAGGGATATACTTATTGACGTATGTATGTACTTAATATGCAAGTATAACATCATAAACAAAAATAATGCAATGTTTGGTAGATCTGGCCATGGCTGGGGATATGTTATTTAAAATTATTATTATTATTGAAAAGAAAAGTGAGTAAATCCACCTCAAAGAAACTATAAAATTTCGGGGGCATATTTTTTTTTTAATTATACCAAAAAAAGAATGGATTGTACCAATTAAGTTTCGATAGAACCAAATTTGGTACAATTGTACCACAAATCCCATCTGTGATATATGCCTTGTAAAGGCTTTAAAAGAGAGCGTTTTATATTTAGAACTGACAGAGCACCCGACATCAGCTGATTTGCAAATACGGCATTTTATGCCGTATTCATAAAAAATTAAAATGGATTTTATATATATTTTTAAAAAATTTTGCCTTGAAACACATTTCAAACTTATTTTATTTTTTATGAATACGACAGTAATTATTTATACATTTTCTTTAAAATAAATTAAATTTTTAATTAACTGAACTACAATTAAAGTGAGTAGAAAAGTAAATCAATATATAATTTTCTGACATAAAACTTATAGGTTTTGTCAGATGAAGCTTAAAACACAAGCGTGAAAGCAAATATTATTAACAGCCTGTTAATTGTTAATTTGTGCAGACATGTGCAATTACAAATGAATCGTACAACTGACGAAGCCACCGAAAAATAGATATCGAAATAAGCTTTAGATTAGAACTTCATTTCTATAAAATCTCTGTACAAAGTTGCTTTGAATTCAATTGCTCTATAATTTCAATTTATTCAAGCATCTCTATTTTATTTTTCAATAGCCCCCTAGTTCTATTTGTTTTAATAAAATTAGATATGAAAAAAATTAAAAAAAAAGTATAAAAACAAAACAACATATTTGTACATTTATATGTACATGCACGACCAGTATAAAACTCTTCAATTTACCAGCCATCAGATTGCATTTCATAGTTTCAATATTTTTTTGTTAGAAATTTTGAATAGAAAAATTTTATATTATTATTTTTTTGGGAGATGTATATTTGTTCAAGTATTTTCTAAAAAAAAAAAATATTGAATTTTAAATAAACCACAATATATAACAATAAACAAATTCTAACCCACTCAACATTGAGTTTATACTCACAATAAAAAAAACCGTACAAAATCTAATATAAAATACATCAGATTTTTTAAAACTACTAAATCAAAATAAATCTACAGAATCCACAAAATGCATCAACATGCTTCAAAGAATATTTCAATTGTAGATGAAGTTTTCTTTTTTTTTTAATTTATTACTTTTTGGCCAACATTCTATTCATACAATTTAATGAATTATATTGGCAAACTAAAATTTTTTTTAAAAAAAATTTAAATACGAGTAAAATTTTTTACTTTTTTTTTAATTTTGTAGAAATAGAATACTTTAGATTTTTAAATAATCAAATACAATACAATATGTCGGATGCACTACAATATGAAAATTGATTTCCCCACAATTATTTTTTTTTTTTTTCTTTTAGTAACTAAATACAAGAAGTTTATTGGATTTGGAACTTTAGTTAAGTACTCTATAAGAAGTTTTTAAGAAAAATTGCTGCTAACATGTTAAAATTGTTTAACTGTAATACAACCCTAAAAGAAGTGCACTCGAACTGATACAGTACTAAACTGAACTAGATCCGAACAAGAACTGAAATAGAACTGAACTAGAACTGAACTAAAGCTTAACTAGAACTGAAATAGAACTGAACTAGAACTGAACTAGAACTGAACTAGAACTGAACTAGAACTGAACTAGAACCGAACTAGAACTGAACTAGAACTGAACTAGAACTGAACTAGAACTGAACTAGAACTGAACTAAAGCTAAACTAAAACTGAACTAGAACTGAACTAGAACTGAACTAGAACTGAACTAGAACTGAACTAGAACTGAACTAGAACTGAACTAGAACTGAACTAGAACTGAACTAGAACTGAACTAGAACTGAACTAGAACTGAACTAGAACTGAACTAAAGCTAAACTAGAACTGAACTAGAACTAAACTAGAACTGAACTAGAACTGAACTAGAACTGAACTAGAACTGAACTAGAACTGAACTAGAACTGAACTAGAACTGAACTAGAACTGAACTAGAACTGAACTAGAACTGAACTAGAACTGAACTAGAACTGAACTAGAACTGAACTAGAACTGAACTAGAACTGAACTAGAACTGAACTAGAACTGAACTAGAACTGAACTAGAACTGAACTAGAACTGAACTAGAACTGAACTAGAACTGAAGAAGAACTGAACTATAACTGAACTAGAACTGAACTAAAACTGAACTAGAACTGAACTAGAACTGAACTAGAACTGAACTAGAACTAAACTAGAACTGAAATAGAATTAAACTAGAACTGAACTAGAATTGAAAAACTAAAGTTGAAGTGACCTAGAACTCATTTACTTTTATTTTTAGTGTAGTGCTTCAAAGCCTGTTCATAGACGCATGATTCTATATGCACTTCTTACTTTAATTTAGAGAAAAAAATTCAAGTACTCATATTATTGTATAAATATTTTCTTTTATAAAATTTTATAAAAGGAAAATCCTTTGAAATAATTTAAATTATTGTATTTGTTAAATAAACTTGAAAGAAGAGCAAACAACAGAGAACCTAAAAAACTAAAAATAAAGATATTTGCTTATTGGCCACCCAATAAGCCTTGTTTTTGAAACCCCTTTACTTCTTACTGATATAAAGTGAGAACAGCAACAGGAACTACTCCTTTAAAACAAAACCTGCAGAAGAGAAGACATGAAATGGAAAAAATGTTAACAAGTAAAAATTCAACAACCAGGGCATACACGTATCACCTACAAGATCCCAACATAATTTAACTAACAAATAATAAAACAAATGAAATATGCAGCCATGCATTAATTTATTTCGACAACAACAGTAACAGAAAACTGCAGCATACAAACAAGGACTTATTGTCGTACATACACATGGCATACATTTAGGCATATAGAACCACTTTCATATTTGCATACATAAATATTATAAAATGCCTTTATATGTATGTATGAGTATATATTTGCAAAAGTATGCAATCATGTACACAAATGTCTGTATGTGTAGAAACAGTACCCAATTTATATGCAATGTTTTTGATTTATTATCAAAATGCAAAACAAATGATTTTCTTTCCCTTTCTACTCTTTCAACTTGTTCATAAGAACACGACCAAAAAAAAAGGAATTGTATTTTTCATCCATTTCTTGCTATATGAAGTGTTTGCCAGAGTTATGTTTATAACAGATGTACTATTATTACTTTTATCACCACCCAAAGACCTTTTTGTGTTTCTTTTTTTATACCTATACTAAAAATGTCATTCAAACCGGGAGATATGTTTGAATTCTTATATTGTTGGCAACAAAGAAAATGAGCTTACTACTTGTATTTCGGGATTTTATTCAAAAATAATTATATATAACTATTGGTTTAACTGTCTAACCAAAACAATTAACTTATTTGAATACAAGGAAATGCAGTTTCGATTCGAAGCTCTCTAATCTCGACAAGCGTAGAGAAACTTAAGTTCAACATAACTCTTTGAATAATGTTTTATTTGTAAAATATTTTTAAGCTTATAAATAAGAATATATTTGACCATTATATATTCTAAACATGACACACAAAACAACGTACATTTATGAAATATACATAGATGCACTCTACAAACAATATGTTGTTTCTATGAAATATGCAAGAGCTGAAGTTATGTATGAATTTTTTTTGCCATAAATGTACTTAAGGGCAAAACACATAAAGGGCCTTTGGAAATTTGATAACGAAGAATTTGATAAGCAATCATAACGTTTTCACAAAAATCGTTTTTTATATAGAATATCTTGGCTGGACACAAATTTTTGATCAGAATTTTGTGAAAAAGCAATAATTCTTTGGAAAATTGTTTCCGGAAGAAAATCTTTTTACTAAATTTTGTCTGGAAGAAAATTTTCTTTTAGGAATTTTTGTCTAAAGAAAATTTTTGCTTGAAGGAAAATTTTCATTAGAAAATTAAAAAATTTTTTTATAAACATTTGTGTGGAAAAAAATTCCTCTTTAAAAAATTTTTGTACAAATTTTCTTAAAAAAGTTCTGTCTGTTCAATAGAAAACTTTGTTTGAAAAACATTTTTCTTTAGAAAGTTTTGTCAGGAAGAAATATTTATTTTTTTCGGAAAATAAAATTTTTATAATAAATCTTTTTTGAAAAATTTTATCTGGCTGAAAATTTTACTCAAAAATATTCTCTGAAAGAAAAATTTCTATTGAAAATTTTCTAAAAAAAAAAACTAGGATGAAAATTTTTTAGTGATACTTTAGCATAAAAGAAAATTATGCCTTAAGCAATTTTTTTTATAAAATTTTGTCTGGAATAACTTCGTTTTTAGAACTTTTTGTGTTAAAGAAATATTTCAATAAAAACTTTTGTTTGAAAAAAAATTTTGTTTTCAAAATTTTGCCTTAAAAGAATTTTTTAATTTTGTCTTGAGACTATCTAAAATAACTATCAAAAAATTTTCGTAAACAATTTTGTTTGATAGAAAATTACGTTTAAAAATTTTTTTTCTAAAAAAATTCTATAGAGAACTTTGTCTATAGATTTTTTTTTGTCAAGAAAAAAATTTGTGTGGAATAAAATCGTTTTTAGAAATGTTTGTGTTAAAGAACTTTTACAATAAAAATTTTGTTTGAAAAAAAAAATTTTGCCTTGAAAGATGTTTTTTTTTTTTAATTTTTTTAAAGAAATTTTTTTTCAACTTTGTTCTTGAGACATAAACAGTAACAGTACAAAAAATTTTGTGTTATAGAAAATTTTCCTAAATAATTTTGTCTGATATAATATTACTTTTAAAAATTTTTCTTCTAAAACAAAATTTCACAGAAAACTTTTTTTATAAGAAATGTTTTTTTTGTTAAATTCTAAAGTAACTTTTGTCTGGAAGAAAATTGTCTAAAGCATAAAATAACACTTTGTCTGAAGAAAAATTATTTCTACATACATAATTTTGTCTTAAAGAAAAAGCTTTTTGAAAAAAACGTTTTTAGAATTTTTTTCTAAAAAAATTATTTCAATTTAAAATTTTTATTTAAATTTTGTCTTAAAGAAATTTTTTTTTTTAAATTTTGTTTGGGGCAAAACTGTATTCAAAAAAATTTGTATTGTAGAAGACTTTACAAAAAAAAATTCTATAGAAACCTTTGTGTAGAACAAAATTTGCTTTAGAAACTTTTGTCTAGAAGAACATGTTTTATAGAACCTTAAGTGTTTAAACAGAACTGTGCTGAGACAAAATTTTTCATACAATCTGGCATAAAAGTTTGTAGTAGAAAGCCATCGTGAAATTAAATTTTGAGATTAGGTGTTTATATGTGAGAGCATAAGAAAAAAATATGCTCTCACATATAAACACCTAATCACCCAAGAATGCTACCATACTTTCATTTAATTTCATATACAGTCAAAGCCCGGTTTAACGAATGATATAATGTTCAGACCTTTTGTTATACCGAGATATTCGTTATATCGATCAGTAATTTTTACCTTAAAATTTTATAAAAAAACGGTGGTCTACAATTTGAAAAACATTAAAAATTAATTGTATTTATAATTTAGTGTCGAAATAGAACTTTAATAAGATTTTGGTATTCCATACTTTTGGATATTACTGAAAGATTTACACCTTTCTTATACTCTTCTAAAATCTTTAATTTTTTTATCAAAAGTAATTCTTTTTCGATTTGACATCTCGTTTTCACAATGAACCAAACCAAACTACAAAAACTTTAACAAAAAAAGCAACGCATCACACGTGTTCTTTCAACACAAACATAAAAATGTAACGGTTCTGTTAAGATTTTTTTATTTTGCTTTGTCATTCGTTAAATCGGTACTATTTTTTTTTCTGCCATTCGCTATACAAGGTAGTTAATGTAAAAATTGGGCCATTCGTTATATCGGATATTCGTTAAACTGCGTATTCGTTATACCGGGCTTTGACTGTATATTCTAAACTGATAACGAAAAACAAAAAAAAAATTAAAGTAATAAATTGAGAAAGAATTTGAAGTTACTGACTACATTTTAATCGTGGGCTTTAGTATTTTTGCCTGAAGTTCAAGACAGAATTTTGTATGAAAGACTATAAGAAAATTTTTTATAAAAAACTTTGCTGGAAAAAAATTTCTATAAAAACTTTGTATAGAAAATTTTGTCGTGGTGAAAACTTTGCTTAAAAGAATTACTATAAAAGATTAATGTTTGAACAACATTTTTTATAGACAATTTTTTGTGGACTTAATTTTTAATAAAATATCTAGTATGAAATGAAATTTTGTATAAAATATCTAGTAAATACAATTTGGCTAAAAAACAATTATTTAATTAAAGTTTTTTTAAATTTTTATATCGAGCCTTTGCAGCAATACAGTCATAACTCAAAAAGCCTGATTTTTGAGCTTATCTATTCAATTCTTTAATTCTTTAATGTGGAGTTATTCGCCATATCGTTAAATTTTATGGTGCTGGAAAATTCAAATTTGAGTTATGACTCTATTGCAGCAAAGGCTCGACATTATTTTTTATTATTAAAAGGCCCTAGTTCCCCAAAGACCTGCTATGTTGTGGTGCAGTTTTTATCAAAACAAACATAAAGCATACGAATGATGTTGGCCTGAAAATATATCAAAATTACTCATCCTCGTAATTTATAGACACTCATACATTCTCAAATAAAATTCAAAACTTCATACCCCCAAAGTTAAAAACTAAAATACATATACATACCTACGCACAAATACTTACACATTTATGCAGTTCATGAAATAAAATTCCTATTAAAACACTTTTAGGTTTAAATTTGAAACTTGATTTCGTTTTTTGAAAGCAGAGACAAAAATACTCTAAAATGCCATACAAAAGCCCAAATGACAGCTTGGACAGCAAAGATAGTTAATGGACAAAGAGATGAGTTGAACAGAAACACAATCAAAACTGGGTACAAGTCAGAAATGCACAAATATGGAATACATGTTTATGATTTATCGGACTTAATAACTTGTTGTGTGAAGGGAAAGCAGAGACATATTTAAAAACAAATGTAGAGAAAGAAATTTTTATGACTTTACTAGAATTCTTGGTCAAGGTGGCACAATATTGTACCTAACTTTTACAACGAATACAAAAATATTTAATAGTTATAAAAATCAGGGCTTAAAAAACTGCAGTCGAAACAAAAAACGAAAATTTGTTTACAACTTTTTGCTTTTTGAGACGGTTTGACAGGGACTGTTTACATTTAAGAAATCAGAAGTTAAAGCAGCAGTTTTTTTTCGGCCAATGACAAATGAAGAAGTGGAAGAAATCGCAGTTTTTCCACTTTAAACGATGATAAAACTGATTGCTTCTTTACCCTAGACCACCTTACACAGAAAAAATTAAAAACTGTCTCTTATCACCAAATTCATTCCAAATTCATAGAATCAAGCAAACAATTTGTTGAGTTTGCTCCTATTACTAAAATGAATATATTGATTTTTAAAAATTGTAAAAACTTAATATTTTGAATAAATTTGTTTTCAATAAATGATATTTTTAATTTTATTAAAAAAAATGATCCAAAAAAATTTGCGTTTCAAACAATGTGTTGATAGATTTGAACAATTTCCAACAACAATTTTACAAGTTTAAATTATTTTATTTGAAAAAAAATAATTTTTTGTTATTTAATTATTATTTTAATTCAAAATTTATTTCAAAATTAAATCAAAATAATATTTTTAATTTTCTTTCAACAAAAAAAAAATAATTGATTCAGTTATCACATTAATTAAATTTAAATACTTTTTAAATAATTTTTTTAATTGATAAAAAACTACTAATAATTTTTTCTGTGTAGGGAGGGAAAGTAACATGCGCTTGTACTATAGTTTATAATGCATAAAAATAAAAGATACTTAAAGCGGATATTGACCAGAAATCGCCAAAATTATTCGACCAGACATGAAGAAAACGCTCGACCGCATGATGCAAGACTAATTAATATTAATTTAGAAAACAGGGGTCTAATTACCGCACACGATATCGAGCAAACTTGATCGAAATTTTATTTTGGTATCATGACTCCCGAAATCGAATGAAATGTATCATAATTTCAGACGATAGCATTCGATATCGAGTAACCAAAGACATTAAATATCTCGAGTTTTCATTCGATACGTCAGTGTCTATCGTATGCAGATAAATAAGATAGTTTACTCGATACGATAGCTTACTGGATATCGAATACCGTAATTAGGCCCCAGCGTGTGGCATGTTTTACATCACATGCCTTAGACATTGCCCCATTTGAATAATATTTGTTTCGGTCTATGCAAAATCCTCTCAAAGATTAAAAATATACCAACATGGTTGGCTCTTAAAATGTTGGGCGTGAACCGTGAAAAAGATAGCGAATCTCAATATTTGTAATCAGTGGGGATATAGTATTAGTCTCATATGGGTTTAATTAAATGTTTGTATTACAACATATACCAAATCGTTCTAAAAATTTTCCTTGCTCCTTAAAAAAGAACTCAACCTCATCATTATTGGCAAATCTTTCAACACCGATCTATTTTTAGAAGTTTGGAAATAGAAAATAGTTCATACGAGCGTTTTCTGGCAAAAAGTGTTCGTGACGCAGCTTCACACTTAAAATTAATGATTTGGCAGTAGTGAGTGTATAAACTGGTGCACTGTATTGATGGTGCACAGATCTCTTATCTTAAAATATTCTGACAATATGCGATGTATAGCGCTTTTTGAAATGCCTACAATTTTAGCTAGCTCATCCATCTTCAGCCGAAGATCATCCAGCCAATACCATTCTGTGAATTTTCTTTACACTTTCTGGCGTGGGGACTTCAATTGGTCGGCCATTACGGTGTTCTTCTATGAAGTAAGTCCTGCGTCACTGAGAGGGATTTCGGTGGCAAAAAAGCTATCTTTTGACTACTTCTTTCAAAAAATCTTATGATGCAGTTCTATAGAGAACAGTTAAATCCATTATTGCTTTTCGTAAAAAGCCACATTTTGTGCTAAAAAAACATAGTGAAGTAACTCAAATATTTTAGCACGGAAACTTATGAAGCTTAAAGGTGTTAAATCTTTTCACTGCTTACATTTCAATACCATTTTTATTAAAAAATACAGCATATTTTTTTAATCAAATAAAGGCAATTTAGATTGCATATGTGGTATAGTAAAAATAAGTGAATTAAAATGGCTTTGTAAAATTCAGCATGAGCCGATTTTAATGGAAAAAAGAAGTTAACTCCGGCTACCTCTGACCTCTTACTAAAATCAAATGAAGGGTGAGGGTGCATTTTTTAAATTTAACCAAACTTAATTTCAACAAACAAACTTACTTTCGTTAAAAAAACGTATAATTTAACTGAAAAGGTTACGAATATAATAAGTGCAGGTTTGTAATAAAATCTATTGCATACATCTAGGCTTAAGCATTTTTTTATTATATTGCAGTTACAATTTATAACAATAATAACACAGGCCTGCAAAATCTGGAATAGTCGAAACACTTGGACTAGAAGAAATATAAAAAATAAAAAAAAAAATAAAAATTAAAAAAAAAAATTTTTTAAAAATTAAAAAAAAATAAAAAAAAATTATAGAAAATATATAAAAATTAAGTAAAAATTACAAAAATTTATGAAAATATTAAAATAAAAATCGCAAATATAACCCGGACTTTTCAAATTTCAAGTTAAAATATCTCAGAGAATGAACAAGATATTGCAAAAGTTAAACATTTATTTAAAAGGTAATTTGTAATCAGGTTTTGTAAATAAAAATTAATATCCGCAGTTACACAGCCTCGAATATGGCGAAAACAGGGTTTGTTTTAGCTTAAAGCAAAGATATCTCGAAAACCTGATGTGATACAGATTCCGATTCAACGCAACTCAAGCTCTAAGATTAGTATGCTCTGGTCTCTGGGTTAAACATGTGTTGGCCTGCGTAATTGATTGACAGCAATAGTAAAGAACTACATAACGAAATAAGAATAAATAAACCATATGATTTAAGTAAAAAAAAACCATTTGGACTGATAATACAATTTGAGAAGGCAAAAGTATAATAAAATGAACAAATATAAAAAATTGCTTCTGCGAAGTTTTAAAAATTTACGTGGAATACGGCTGAGATATTAGTAAAAACTATAACTGATAACTGTCCATAAAATACTAATAGATGGAAAGAACATTATTGCTGCAGCAATACTTCCTATTGGTATGCTCTACACGAAAGCAGAATAGGCATGTAATAAGGATCCTAGGAAATATAATTTATTTTTTTTTTTTATAAAGTGCAATAGAACTTCAACCAATACTGATGTTTTACATCGTTAGCTTGCATTATCTCAGCCGTATATAAGAACTATAAGACGTCAACCTCATAGATATCTTTATGAACTATATGATTATTTTGGACTCGTTTGGTTTATACTCATATATGGGCGGTGGGCGTAGTTGATGTTGATAAAACTTGGCACACAGAAAAAAATAAAAATTGATTTCAATTAAAAAGTTTTTGATATATATTATATAATTAATTAGAATTGCACCAATAAAGAAATTAATAGTATCAATTAAATATTTTTGGATATTAACAACATTTTCTGCAGTAATGTTGTTGATATAAGTAAACGTTTACTTCACTTGATTAAATTTTTAATTAAAGATGATTTTATTTTTGATTAATGGTTTTTAAAAAAAAAAATTACTAGAATTTTTTCTGTGCATAAATCTTTCGTAAATTCTAGCAAGTATATGCACAAAATTTGAAGACATGTTTTTGAATAGGAAAAATGTTATGCGAAATAATTTATTTAAATTCTAAAGAAGCTGAGAGGTGGGCATGGCTGGTGAAACCTAACATGCTTTTTTCTGTTTTGTTTATTCTATCAAGTGTATGTTCAAAAATTGAAGACTTTTGCTTGGATATGAAAATATAATGCAAAAAAATCGATAAGGATTGTATGGATGGTGGACGGTGGGTGTAAGCGACTTTCATGAAATTCTACTTTCTACTTTATTTATTGAAGCAGTGAAATCATTTATTCTTTTGATAAAAAATAATAAAGTTTAAAATAATTTTACAAAAATCATACCTTATTATAATAAAACTATAAAGCCTTCATAAAGCCAATCAGAGAAACAATTTCGTTTTTTCTTCTATCTTTTATCTTCCTAAAATATTTCATATATTTTCCTTTCATTTTTAGAACAAGAATGTAACTAAAATTTTTTGAAAAATGTAACTAAAGTTGAGTCAACTAGAACTTCAGCAACAATTTGTATGAAATTGTTTCCGACGTTTAAAATAATTTTATTTCGTTTTGAATGAAAATTTTAACAACATGTTGTAAAAAATAATAATAAATGCATAATATTGTTGTGGCTAAAATTTGCAAACGGGATCTTAATGCAAAATGTTTGTGGTAGCAAAAGAAATTGTTGCTCTATTATGAACACCAAGTGAAAATGTTTTTTTGATTGTGAACGAAGCTTAAATCTTTTATTCCAAAATATATTTTAGATTTATAAAAAAATGTTTAAGCGCTGAAATAACAATTTTTTCGATGCTTAATTTTCTTCACTTACTTTATACACGTAAATCATGGCAATTTTCATAACGTGAAAACAGCGTTCTTAAGATCTTTACAGCAGAGCTTCTACGCGAGGAATTCCAAACAAAAATCATGTAATATTCCATAGAAGCATTCCCTTACATTACTGCTTGTGATTTTTTTTTTGGCACAAATATGTAAAAGCCAGCCTCTGTGCGTCGTTAAAACTCTGCACATAAAATTTTTTAGTCGCAAACAAAACATCAGATTGCCCCAGAGCCTAATCTAGCTAGACTTTTATATAAGTTGGATTAAGACCTTTCAAATTATAGCATTTAATTACAAAGTGATGACTAATTTCGGCCAGTTAAAAAGCAGCTCTCATATACACTTAAAAAGATTATGTATTTATTACTAGGATCATAAGTGGCCATAGGTTTTAAATAAGAACCAGTGTACAGTTAAGGGTACCATATGGTTTCACTTATCTAGTTATTATAGATTGGGGTACCAGACTAATTTTACAGTCTCAACTAACACTTAGTGACAGACTAAAATTATAGCAATCATTTTCTTTATGTTAAGTGACAAATTGAAAATTAACAGCCTCATTAAACATGAGCGATAGTGTAATAAAAAATGTTGCACTAAAAAAAAGGGCTCCGTGCAATAACTCCCAGGTGCAATAAGTCCCAGTGCAATAACTCCCAATGAATTAAATCCCAAAATAAATGAAATAAGTCCCAAACTGGAAAAAAGAAATAAATCCCAAAAAAAAATGAAATAATTTCCAAGTCCAAAATGAAACAAACCCCAACTTTTGGGAATTATTTCATAATGAAATAACTCCTAAAGACATTAATGAAATAACTTCCAAAAACAGCCCATCGAAAAGAAATGAAATAAGACCCATAAAAAATTAAACAACTACCAAAGAAATTTATTATATATGTATTCGTTTTACTTGAATTGCAAGTTTTTTTAAGAAATTGCAAATAATTGAAAATGAAATAACTCCCACAAAAAATGAAATAACTCCCACAGCAAATGAAATAACACCGAAGCTCAAAATTAAATGAAATAACTCCCACGTTTATTTTTTCGGGGACTTATTTCAGGCAAAAAATGAAATAACTTCCAAAAAAATGAAATAAAACCGAGAGAGCTGGGAGCTATTTCATAATGAAATTACTCCCACATTTGTATGAAAAATTGTTGGGTCTAATTTCATTTTTTTCTTGGGACTTATTGCACCTGGGAGTTATTGCACGGAGCCAAAAAAAGTTTGATTTAAGAAAAGCCATCATTAGTTTATTGCAACTCTTATGTTCTTCACTCATTTGAGTAAAACTAAAATTTTGCACTAAATTAAAAAACAGAAAACTTTATTTTCATGATTAAATACAAAAGTTATTCCGTTATTGACAAAGTTTCATTTTGTTTAATTTCCTTTGCTTTTCTTTGCATGTCATCACAAAAATCCATGCACATGCAAAATAAATTTTTTTCCAATTTAGTGAGAGTATTTTTATGTTTATGTATGCGCGGATTTTATGCTTTCAATTACCGTTACTGACAGTGAAAAAATTTTAAGTATCACTAAATTATTTTAAAATACCAAACATCACAAAAGCTGTTAAAAAAATCGTGCAAGCTAATTTTTTGCAGTTTTAATTAGCGATAGTGCAATGCTGATTAAAACTAATACTTTTTGTACTATTAATTATAATATATTACTTATTTAACTTCTATATTAACAATAAGAAATCACCTTAAGATAAAAAAAAAATGAATTGTCTCTACCGAGACATGGCCTTTTAAAAAAAATTTATTTTAAAATTTTTTTAAGATTTAAAAATAAATACTTTCACTTCCCAAAATAAACTTTTAAAATAAAGCAGCAATCTATCTACTTATAAAAATTTTAGTTAACGTTTGAGAGCATTGAACAAAAGTAAAGCAACAGTAAAACACTCAAAACACACGCACGCATACATACAAGTCCATTGTAGCATAACACATTTATACGGTGTATTATTTGATAAGAAACATTATTCAGGGCATTACACATGTCTCCAATAGCCGTGATCGTCTAGTGGTTAGGACCCTACGTTGTGGCCGTAGTAACCCAGGTTCGAATCCTGGTCACGGCAATGTTGTCAAGCAACATTGTCACGGAGGAGAATAATTTTTTCAAATATTTTTTTTTATAATTTATTTAGTTATTTTTTTTTTATCTTAGTTTTAACGCTTAAATACCATTATAAATTACTTTAAATACCTCAAGATTGTGTGTATTGCAGTTGTTAAACATTTATGTATTCGTTATTGTTTTTAATGTTGTTGCTATATTTGGTTAAATGATGTGGTGTTTGGTTTTTTTTCGTAGCTGATGTTGTTTGTACGCGCCAATTTTCTTACTTCTTGTTAACTTATCATTCATCTCGTAAAACATAAAATACAGTCATTGTACGACAAAGTCGTTAACAGGAGAATAAAAACAAATAAGTATTTCATTGGAATATAACGAATCATATATGCCCAACAGCAATATAATGCCGATTTATGAACATATGCATTTATTTATAATTTTAAATAAAAAAAAATATTTTTTAATGAAATTAAATAAAATTTCTATTTTTTTTTTTTTTTTTTTTTTTTTTGTTTCACTCATATCCGGTTTTAGGCGTCTTAAATATTTATGTATATCAATCAATAATCTTTCACACAAGGTCAAAATGTTTTAAATATGCTGCTCTGATTATTTTTAGTAAATTATTAGCGGAAAACAAATTTATGTTTTTATTAACCATAACATGGTCGGAGGCAATTATTATATAGTTGTGGCTTCGTAAGTTAGTTGTGGCTTTGATTTCAATATACCGCTTGTTAAAGCGGTGTATAAAAATGTAATTAAAAAGCTAGCGTATACAAGACTTGAAACAACACAAGCAAATTATGTGATAATAGGCAAAATTAAATTTGTTTAACAATTTAGCTTATATTAAAGCCCCCCAATGACATAGGAGGCTGAAAATTCTAAGTTTTTTGGACTCTGGGCGGAGAATTGAGAGTAAATAGGGTGTGGCAAAATTTTGTTTTTTAAAGTTCAGATAGTTTTGATGCCGCCTAAAGACCGATGAGGCTAAGAACTGCCAAGCATATGGTACTGACGTTAGGGCTTACCTTAAAGTAGTTTTATCCGCCTTGCAGGGACAGGCTTAACAGCTTTTGCAGTTTAATAACAAAATAAACCACACAAATGGCTTAGCAAACACACACTTAATTTCATTGTTCGGAAATAAACCGAACATTATTTAACGTACGGTACACACACCCTGAAACGATATCCATTTTTTTAGTGTTTGTGTATTAGAACACATCCATTAATACTCGTTTTTAACTACATATTTTCAAGAAAGTAACAAACATTTAGTAGTGTTCTGGTTCTCGTTATGAAACAAGTACAACTGTAGCGGTTCTGTAGACATACATTATATTTTAACGTTCTAAAGTGTTTTTTTCACATTGGTGAAGGAACGAGCAAACAAAATCAAATTAATCTTGTTGCAAAGCAATTTTCACGACCATAGCACGAATAGCCTGTGAGTGTGTGTTTGTATTGTGTACATGTTTGGTTTTTAGTAAATTTTTTTGTTTTGATTTTTTTTTTTTTTTTTTTTTTGCTAAAAACACGTACGTATTTTGTTTTTGTAAAACATTTTTTGTTGCCATTACCAGCCAAAAAGGCGCTGAGCACAACTGAAACGAACAAACATCAATGAACTGAAGCGAACGCAACGAATTTTGTGGTTTTATACGAAAAACAGAAGCAATGAAATGTTCTCATCTTTATGTTGAGTTGGCCTCGTACAGTATTTTTATTGTGTACGAAGATTTTTCCCTAAATGTTTCTGTATTTAATTATTTATAAGCCTTCTTCCAGAAGGATGTCGCCCTATTTTTCACAAATCACACTTAAATTATATAAAAATTTTTTTAGAATAAAATTCCTATAAATCGGGATTTTTCCCCACGTATAACATTACTGGGTACAATGTTGATAAGTAGCAAACGGAACGCCTAAATCAATGTCACCTAATCTTTTGATTTTGCGTACTAAAACGCTTAAATAAAAATATTCAATGCTTTAGTTTGTATTGTTCCTTGATTGTATATTCGTTCTCATACCATCTATCTGTTTGTCTGTCCGCCAGTTTGTCCATTTTTTTTTTGTTTTTTTTTATATCTTGCTAAACATTTTAGAACACACAACAGAACAATTAAATTAAATAATTACAAGTCGTGAGTGAATTTCACGCGAAATCAAACACTGATGCATCTTAAACGATATTGTTAGTTTTGCTGTTCATATTATTGCTGTTGTTGTTGTTTTTGTTACTGTTGCTTTGGTCGGTTGCTGATGATGGTGTTTCTTTCATTGGGGATTTAATAGTTTCTTTTTATGGCTTGATTGTTTAGTGTACTAAATTTGTCATTAAGTTTGTAACACATCAGGAATACATAATTATCGTAAGTATTTAAGTAAAAGCTTTGTTGAAAATCTTTGTCTCCTTTTCGATTTTTTTATGTTTTAAAAGAACATTCTTCTTTAATGAGAGTGGTTAAATAACAAGTTTTAATTATCGATTTCTTAATAATGTTATATCTTTAATTTAGAAGTGTTGCTGGTAAAGTTATTTCGCAAATCTTTAACAAGCAGAAAGAGAAGTATGTGGAATATAAATATCACATTTCTTTTTAAAAAAAAATAGTTGAAATGCATGAAAACTGTTTGCTGTTTTTACTGAAATAAAAAATTTCTCTCAAATAAATTCAGTTGTTGTTTTAAAGTAAAATAGCTTTAATACGTTTTTTCTGTTGCATTTCTATACAAAAAATTTTTTTCCTAATAAAACCATTTTATCAGTTCATAATTCCCAAACCTCTGTAGATTTCTTTCACTTCGTTTTGTATCAGTTCCCAAATTTCCTTTACTGTTTGTATAACCTTTCAGTTTCCCTGCATTTGGTATTTCCAAACCCTAACTTTGTTATGTGTTCGTACTCTATAACAAAAAAAAAACAGAGCGTTCTTTCGATTTAAGTATGAGCATTTTAAATATTTGCGGGTATGTTATAAAAGATTCTTAAGAATCTTGTACATAGTTGAAATTTATTTTTGTGTAATAAGTGCCAGAGATCACGCACTAAAAATAAACAACAAAAAACGTTAATTTTTTTTTCTTGTGTAGATACAGATTTTTGTGTTCTTTTGTTTCAAATTCTAAGAAAATAAAATGTTAGTGGTAAAAAGTTGACATAAACGGTGTGCAGATATTCTGTGAATGATTTTTTTTTTTTTTTTTTTTGTTGAAAAAGCAGAAATATTTAGCAGTTTTGGTTACCGGTGTAGTAAATAAAATAAGTTTTGAAAATAAATTGTATGGTCAAAATATTTAAATACATTTTTAAGTCTGAATTTGTTATGACTGCAATCTATTAATCAGGCCTGGGGAATCTCAACTCAAGTAATTATAAAGCTATGAATTGCCTGAGTGTGATATATATTTAATTACAATTTTATTAAATATTATTAAAATCATGTGCAGATTTCAATAATAATTCGAAGTAAATGGAATTTAAAGTAGTTGTAACCGAAAATCCGAAAATCAATAATTCTGAGTAGATTTACCAAGTCAGTCTAGTCGTCTAATGGTACGCCTGTTTAAAAGATTCAAGCGATTTAAACAAAAATAATTGTGTCAAATTGTTCCCACTTCTCCTCTGCAGTTGTTCACATGCATAACAAAAAAAATAAAATGTATTTTTTCGAATGAACAATATATTCATTGGAATCGAGGAGGTAATATTACTAGTTAAAAAAATAGTCATTGACTAAAGACTTTTAAGCAGAGTACCGAAACGTTCACTCATTTTTCAGTCATGAGCGAGCGTGAAAAATTAAAAATTTTAAAAAAATGAAAAACCTCATGAGGGTGAGGAAAAAAATTAGTTTTGAATTTTCTCATTCATGAAAAATGAGGAAACAAAAAAATGCATATGTGAATTTGTCAGATATGAAAAATTTGAAAAAATTCACATTCAAATTCCTCATAAGGAAAAAAAAACGCAATATGCCCGACAAATACCAACGGAAAAATGAAGTAGTAAAGAGGTCTTATAGAAGGCCTTTTTGGCGATATAAAGTTTTCCAGTTGCATTCCAACTGTATTTCTAATTTACAAAGTGTGTTATTGGAGACCAAAGCTTTGCATTCTTGCATCTACTTTAAAAGCCTTCTAAAAATAATTAAGAATAAAGCTTTATCCCGGTGTAATTGTTGTTGCTAATAATGCAAAGTGAGTGAATTAGTAATAAAACTTGCTAAACGATTTCGACAGGCCTTGTCTTAGAATAGAAAATTTGAATTTGTAAAATATTTTATAAAAACCATTCTAAAAGAACTTTTAAAATAAGGCAGAGTGGAATAAGTAAAAGTTTATTAAAAATACAGTTGTAAACCTTCTTTAAGGCCTGAAAAGTGAAAGCACTCGCAATTTTTCACGCTAGGCAGCACGATAGCCTGTGTGTGTTTTGTAAAATTATTTATTGGCTGGTAAACTAAAATTTAAAAATAATATTTTTTCCTTAAAAATATATCGGTTATCGCATTTTTATCTGAAATATTAAAAATTGCTTTTAAATCTCAAATAATTACCATTTTACAAAGTTCTTTGCTTCGCATGTAAACTTATGAAATGTGATGTTACATTATTCTGCAATAAAGATGACGATATGTGCAGTTCTTTTAATTTTTTTTTTTTTTCAATAATGATTGCCTACAAAAAATCGAACAGACACTTTGGCTGGTTGCCTTTACCAAAAATATTTTATACGAACAAAATACACTCACAGGCATTTCGCGATGTGGTCATGCAAACTGTCGAGCAACAACAACATTACTACCCTTCAAAAATTATAGAAATTTTTTGGCGATTGCTTGTTTGGCGATGATTACGCGATCCTTCTCAGGGAATACGAATCGCTAACCATCGCCTACTTCGATAGAATTTTTTTTTCTTGTTGTTTTGTAACGGGAAAATAAATATTTGGTTTCAAGGGCAATTAGGGCGATGTCCACGCGAATCGCGGTACGCGGTGTTCACGCGCGTGGTTGACACATGCGAACGTTTTCGCGATTCGCCAGAGGATCGCATTTAGCTTCCACGCGATGCATCGCAGCGATGTTAGACAACTTGCCGGCGATGATTCGGAGAAGGAAATTGTTTGCAGGGTAGTGAGGAGCGTTATTAATTTTTTTCCGCATTCTTCATGACTGAAGAAAGGCAAAAATGTATTTTTCCTCAACAACATGAATGAATTGGCGAAATTTTAACAATTCATTTATGACTGTGAAAAAAAGTTACATATTTTACATTTTTCATTTATGAAAAAAATTCAAGAATGGTTAAATATGAGCGATCACATATGAATTTCTCTGAACTCTGCTTTTAAGCCTTATCGTGAATTATCTTAAATAACTAATGGGACAAAGTCCCCTACGTTTAAGACACCTTGAAAGCAAATTTAACCTTAGCTATATGTTTTTTTATCAAAATCGGATTGTAAAATTCTTATTACTAAGTTTTTCTATTAAATAAGAAGATTATGTACACATACATAAGCACCTTTGAAATTAATTTGAAAAATGAAATTCACACAATTACATTGAATTTCTGTTCGTTTAACCGTGTTTGCTCAGTTTTATCAAAGGAAATTCTAGTGCCGAATTTCACCCCGGTAATTAGATGCATAAGTTAAATCGTTTAGTCTATACAAAAACACATTTAACTTAAACTATCGGTTCAAAACTACAAATTCATATCTCCGATATAGACTATTTTGAATATATTTGGACCTATAGTGTTTTAAGCATATATTTCGAAATGTAACAATATCAGTATGACTATTAATTTTGTTGGTGGTCAAAACAAGTAGAAAAAAAATATTATTTCAAATTTATTTGTTTCTCCTAAATACTGCCAACAATATTTCTGTGGCATTTTGACAAAACATCTTAAGTCTAAATATACACGTTTCATCTTTTGATGCTCAACTTTTTTTCAATTCCCTTTTAAGGATGCCAATATAACCACACGCAGCAATCGGTTTCAACTTTTTTCGGTTCAAAACAACAACAATTTTATTTACAGCGAATCAAAGAGAAAAAAAAAAGAAAAAAATTACATGCAGCCATTGTTGTGCATATATCAACGAATAAAAACACAAAGCGTACTGCCCGAGTACAGGCATCTCCGTACTAACACCCTTTCTTCTTTCTTCTCTCACCTAAAAACATAAGAGTTGAGCATCAAAAGATGAAACGTGTGAAAGCAGACTAAGTCAAATTTAAAAAGTGGAAAAAATTTTTGTTAGTCATATATGAATACACAGAAAAAATTATTAGTAGTTTTTTATCAATTAAAAAAATTATTTAAAAAGTACTTACATTTAATTAATGTCGTAATTGAAACAATTATTTTTTTTTGTTGAAAGAAAATTAAAATAATAATTTTTATTTAATTACCATTTTAGTTGTTTTGAAATAAATTTTGAATTAAAATAATAATTAAATAACAACAAATTATTTATTTTAAAACAAAATAATTTAAACTTGTGAAATTGTTGTTGGAAATTTTCAAAATCAATCAACACATTGTTTATAACGGCAAAGTTTTTTGATCATTTTTTTAATTAAAATTAAAAATATCATTTATTGAAAAAAAAATATTCAAAAATATAAAATGTTTACAACTTTTAGTAATCAATATAATCATTTTGGTAATAGGTGCAAAATCAACAAATGGGTTGCTTGATTCTATGAATTTAGTATAAATTTGGTGATTAGAGAAAATTTTTTATTTTTTCTGTGATACGAAATTTTATTTGAAAAACATTTTTGCTTCCGTTTTTAAAATTCAGTATTATAAACGAAAGTTTTTCTTTAGTTTTGACTTATTTTATTATTTAACACTATTTTTTCACCGAGTTTTTTTAAAATTTTTTTTTTATCTTATCTCGACTTAAGATGTTTTGTCAAAATGCCACAGATTTCTGAAAATCCTTTTAAAATATTTAAAATTTTGTTCATTCTTATCTCAACATTTCTAAGACAGGTCATTAAAATCTCCAACCAATTCTTTTAACAATCTCAGATTTTCTGACAAATAAACTAATTAAACAATTTGCCCAAAATTCCTAAAGCTACAAAAGGGAGTCATAGCTTATAAAATCCAAATTCTTTAGGTTTTTTCCCCTTTTCGGTTGTGCATAAATAATTTATTTATAAATTCCTTAAGGGATTAAATAGCCCTCATGTACGCCTACATATTTGATGAGTAAATAAACTAAAATTTACTCAAACACAAAACACTTTAACACATACATAAATTACATACGTCATAATGAATAAATTAGTATGTATGAATGTAAATAAATGGATTTTATACGGTGTTTACTGTTGTACATGATGATGATGATGATGATGCCAGACAATCATGTTGTAAGTTTAACAAACTTAAGATGCGTATAAAAACGAAGTGGGGGAACGACAATTCTTAAAAAGGTCAATTTGGTAAATTAGAATTTCATGAAGTGCTCTGTGCTTTTTTTAAATTTTAAGAAGTGCAATTAGTTTTTAGATTGAAAGTCCGACTCTTGAGTAATTGAAAACTGCGGAGGATTAACAAAAATTTTTTATATTGGCCCGATTTTTTTATTTTTTTTTTATAAGTTACTCATCTGAATTTTTTGGCGAAACAGGAGAGAAAATTATGTAAGATTTTACAGTGGATAAAAATGACCACTGTTTGTTATTTTTTTGCAAAAATTTTGAAATTGTAAGAGGATCACTATTAGAGAAGCCGGCGCAATATATATCTCCATAAAAAATTGTATTTGTTAAACCTTACTAAAAAGAATTGCCAAATCCTGATCACCAACTGTAGGGTACAATGCCAAAATAACAAATCCTTTTGACGCACTCCCTACAAATTAAACTCTTATACATCAACATACACATTTCAACTCATACTTAATTTAATCACTTGTGTATTGAATGTAAAACAAAAATAATTGGAGGGCATTTATTTTGATTGAAAATTGCATCGTAATTGACTGCCACACATCAACACAATGGTGTATAAAATTGGTTGAAAGTTCGACATATGAGTGTGAGTTGTTGGGTTATGGATTTAACTAAATATCCATAAACATGCTGAGCGATAATGACTTAAGGGTGTTTTTCCAAAATGGACAATTTCGAAAGTGAATAATATAAAAGTTGCAAATTTATTTACAAAACAAGCCATCATCATCCAACCATACATTCATTCATTCATCCATCCATTCACCCTCCCACACGCAAACGGAAAACTGTCATCTGTTAAGTGTTGTGTTACCCTTCAAATATTTTGTCATATTTTGTTGCTTGAAAATACCTTTAGGCGAGATTTTTGTGCAGTGAATACGAAATGGGTGTTGGGAGTGAAAAAAATAAATATACATGGGGTAACTTTTAGTTGCTGGATTCTTTGTTAATATTAATACACTCACAAAATTTTTTATTTAAGATATTTTAAAGGGTGCTAAAAAAGAAGCAGATCTGGTAATTATATGAAACGCGCATAGGAGCTTATCACATCAACAATAAATTTCAGTGTTTTTATCAAGAATAAAAATTGGGAATTAAGCACGACAAACAAAATCTTGTTAGCTAAAAATTTTGTATGCCCAAAAGTTACTTTGATAATAAACTGGCAAGTGCACGGCATAAAAAAACTAAACTGGCAACTTGCTTTATTTTTTGCGGAAACAATAAAGCAAGTTGTTTTTGTTCTTATCTTGTTTTTTCTTAACCTACTTACAACTACAATTCTGTGGCTTGGAGCTAAAAGGGCCAATGTCACTTTTTTTTCTATTGAGTTAATCATTGCATTTGATTTGTTTTCTTGCTCTCTTTCATTATAGTAAAACAGCTTAGGTCATACTTAATCCAGAACAGGTTCATAAATAAAATGCTGGCCAATGTCACTATGAAAGCATCTGTAAAGGCATTTATACTGACCTTCAATTCCAATTTTCTCAAAAGTGAACATTTTGACATTGGCCCTTTTAGCTCCAAGCCACAGAATTAATGTTGGAAGAATTCTAACCAATTGTAGTGGGGAATGTAAGAAAAGATAAACTCACTGTTTATTGTTGTTGTTTTGGTTTAAGCTTTGATATTGTTATAAGTACAACTGTTGCTTATAATTCTTATTCGCTTTACAATTTTATTTATTAAGATCTTGAAATTTCCTGATGACCCATCTTATCCCATCAAAAAACAAATCACACAACAAGCCACCAATTCTTATTTTTTCTCCAAGTGTTTTTCAATTTTACACAATCTTTAATCACCCATCGTTTCTATGCATAATAAGTACAAAATAAACCCACCCACACAATTTACTCTACATATTTTTATACAAATTGTATCCCTAATACCAGATAAAATCTTTGCAGTTGGTCATTTTCAATAGATACCAACAACAACAGCTACTCCAACTGAAACAAACTCTCATGCACAAATAAACTCTGCCGTTGTTGGTTCATTCGTTCGTTTTCCTAGTCATATTGTCTGACAATGAGCTGTCATTATTTTATGCCTCATGACAAAATAATTAATCGCTTTGTGAATATTAAATCAATTTTAAAAAGTTTAGCATACTTTAGTCTGAGCGTCAATAGCCTCAGGTTACACGTTTACAACGAGTATTAGTTTTAATTTTTTTCTACTTTTACTTCATAGAAACAAAAAAAGTATTTTATTTACTTCAAACTTTGTAAAAGGTGGGCAGGCAGCTGATAGAAGTTAGATATGACATGTTGAGTGTTGGCAAGTGCAGTGTGCAAACAGTTGCAAAATTTTGTTAGGGGAATATTAAATGAGTTGTGTGCCGAGGCAGAAAATGTGTATGCGTGTAGGTGGGGTTTTTTTTTAATAAAAGATAGATAGAAATTTTGCAATAGAGACACTTGGAAGACTTATTATTTGAGTTGAAATTGTGCTAATTTAGGGTGGTTAAAAGCAAATAAACAGAAAAAGGATAAACATTTTTTTAAAATCTTCGAAAGAAAAATTAGTAAAAAATTAAATGACAAAAAATATTTCCTTTCATAAGAAATTAAAAACTAAAAAAAAAACAGAAATTACCTTTAAAAAAAGCCTAAAGGTTTTTCATAATTTTTTTAGCAAAAAATAAATAATATTTTAGCAAAATTATAAAATTTTTGGTCTTTAAAAAATTATAAAAAATTGCAAGATGCAGCTGTGCATATAATTTTTTTAGAAATATAAAAATTGCAAACAAAAAAAAAAGCCATGTGAGTAAAATCTGTTCACAACTTTTAATTTTATTCACAAAAAACGAAAAATTTCCATTAAATTTAAGAATTTCATAAAATGTAATATTTGTATGAGAGCCTCCCTTAAAAGTGGGGATAAAGGGCAAGGTTCTTTTTGAAAAATGTAAAAAACAAAAAACAAATGGAGGTCGGTCATTTATTTTATCCTTCTTGGCAGTTATTGGGCTTTTTCTTCAATATATTCCTAGTCTGTATTGAAAATGTTGTATGTGAGCCCCCTTAAGGAATAGATTTAGCTGTTAGGTATGTTAAAAACAAATTATGGGGATAAAAAATAAAGTGGGATCGGTCATACATTTGACTTATCTAGGGGCATCCTAGACGCTGCAGGGGCCAAATTTAAGATTTTCATTAAACCGCCATATTTGTAAAGGAGCCCCCTTAAGGGTTGGAGATATATGGCAAGTATTTTTAAGAAAATGTTAAGCACAAAAAACTAATACAGGTCCATCATACATTTTATATCCCTAGGGGCGATTCCTTGGCAGTTATGGACCATTTTCTTCGATATATTTCTAGTATGTATTGACAATTTTGTTTGGGAGCCCCCTTAAGATATGGAGAAAGCGGGTAGGTATGGTAGAAACAAATGATATGCGTTTGACTTTTTTTTAAGCACACAAACGCAAATATTGAAGTTGAATTGACGTGTGTAAGAAAAAATTGTTTTAAAAAAAAAATATTACATTAATGTTGCTGTTTGCTCTTCTTTTTTGGTTACTTTTTGTTAAATATGAGATTCTTCTTTGTAAACGATGTTTATGTAAAATTAATATTTTCCAAGTTATGGCATAAAAGTCGGATTAAACGATTTTTCTCAAACTTTGGCGGAAGTGAGGGACGGTTTAGTCTTCGCCGATTGTCCTAAAACTTTTTTTGGTGTCGGTTTTTTGTCAATACTCACCGAATTTGGGGGTGAGAGCATGTAAAAATAGAAAAAAAATATGCTCCATACAGTTAACGACCACTCATATGGGATAACTGTCAAATTTCAGAGTTAAATTTAAAAAGTGCACTCTTACTGAGACACCCTTTATAAGATCAGGTCTTATAAATATTGGTTTATTATCATCGATCGATCCCATGTAAAGCCCACTCCTGAATTATTCTTACTTTTGGTTGGTGTACATAAGTTTAAGCCGAGTATATAACTTTTACTCGTTTTATTTAATTTAAATTAAATACCACGACTAATTTAAACATTTTTAAATCAACTATTCTCCAAAATATTTCCACTTGGCAACCATTCACCCACAAGTATTAAAAACTTAAAGTAATTTTTTAGCACACAAGTGTTAAAATGGCACTTGATTATATGACTGCAATCATGATTTATTGAAATGTTAATCGATTTATCAATACAACATTATATTGGTGTTGTCTTTCTAAGAAAGAAAAATAAAATACAAACGATATTTTATATAAGACACACCATATTTTTATTTACTATTAAACAATAAATTAAAAAAAAAAAACTATATTTATGTATATATTTATTAAAGTACAAATTGATTGTATTATACGAGTAATGCATATACTTAATAATATTAAATTAAAACACACAAACAGAAACAATTGATTATAATAAATCTGAAAGCGACTAAAATAATTTGCATTTTAATATTTATGATAATTTCGACAAAATACAACAATAAGCCACAGCGCCAAACAAACAACAACAAGAAACACAATATAAAAATCTAGAAATTATTAAACGTTAATCAATATTAAGTATTTAATTAAAAAAGAATTGAAAATAAATTCTCATGATTAAAGCGATAAATCTGTCAGATATTGGACAAGAAAAAAATTAACGTTTTATAAAACAATTACAAATCAATACAATAAGTTATTAAATAATAAAAAGTTTACAAGTAGAAAAGCTTGGTTGGGTAAGACCAATCGCATGATACCCTAAACCACTAACTGGTGCCTTTTTGGTACTTAAGGGGCAATTATGGACCTACCAGCACAAAATTTTGTTATGACATTTGGATTTATTTTAAATTTTTTAAAAATTTTTATACAAATACCACATCTGTCAGCCTTGTTCTGGAAATCAAATTCTAGTGAAATTAAAATCGAAGAAGTTCTGAAAACGATCCTGTTTTGAAAGTTTTTAAAGACATTTTTTTTATCTACTTCATACTGTGAGTACCACTTCTTTTTACGCCAACAACTCTTAAAGCCTAAAAAAACTACCCGGTAAAAAATGTGCTTCAAAAGGAGCAGGTTTTATGTATGAATTCATACCTCAAATAGCTTCAAACCTGCTGATGGGATGCCTGATTTGTGGTATTTCCGGTTTGGAGAACTTTTTCAGCTGACAATAAGCGCTTCTTTTAACATGCAAAGAAAGCACTCCTAAAGGGCTTTTTTAAGGGCTAACTATATTAACATATTCATTAATGTTTTTCTTTTTCTTACTGGTTTAAATGACTTTTTTCAATCATTTTCGTAAACCATAATATATTTTTATTTTTTTCACTTTAATACCTTCTTCGTTGTCAGCACTAAAATAGTAGCTTTTTGTATATTTTATTCTTTATCATTTACTGCTTTAAAGCAGCTCTTTCTCTTAAGTACTTCAAAAACCCCACTTTTTTACTGGGTACAGTAATTTTTAAAATAATTTAACTAACAAACTCCATCGATTACAATTTCGATTTTCAAAATATGTCTGTGTATTAGATTTATTTTTTTAAAAGCAATTTTCCGAAGTGGGCCCAAGTGGGACGGACATATGGTCAGTTTTGGGCCTATTATTATAAAATTTTCTCATTATTTTTCCAAATGCACCCTGTATTTTGTACCATAAGTAAACATGGGCACACAGAAAGACAGACAACTAGACACACGCACATACTGAAATCTAATCAGAAAGTGATAACTTCATCAAGTTACAAACTGCAGCACACATAATTATCTCGCTACCTATGAAGGTGTAGGGTATAAAATACAGGGAGGACAAAGAATAAGAGCAACTTTGATTAGAATTCTTATCGACGCTCCCTAGATGCTACTAAACTGGAACGAAACTAGAACCTGATCTAGAATCAAAACTAGAACCTTAACTAAATTTTCTACCAGAATCTGGAACCTAAACCAGAACTTTAACTAAAACCTTAAATAGAACCGTAACTAAGAAATAAACTGGAACCTTTATAAAAAAAATTCAAAAACTTAACCCGAACGTGATTTAAAACCGAAACTAGAATCTGAAACAGAGCCTAAGCTGGAACCTAAGCAAGAATTTAAGCTTAAACCTGAATTAGAATTTAGCTAGAATCCTAGCTAGAAACTTCACTAAGACATAAACAAGAACCTGAGCTGGACAAACACTTAACATAAACATAAACTCGAACATGATTCAAAAACTAAATTAGAACCTGAATTAAAAACCAAACTAAAGCCTGAACTTAAACCAGAACAAGAGCCTGGTTTAAAACTTAACTAAAATCAGAACTAGAACCTTAACTCGAGCTTTAACTACAAACATAACTAAGATATGAACTGGAACCTAAGCTTGAACCAAATTCAAAAACTTTACCTTAACCTGATTTAAAACCGAAACGAAAATATGAGCCAGAGCCTTAGCTGGAACCTGAACTAGAACCTGAGCTAAAACCGAAACTACAACTTAACTATAATGTTAACTAAAAGCTAAACTAGAACATAAAGTAGAACCTAAGCTAAGGCATTATCAAAACCTGAGCTAGAACAAACACTTAACAAGAACATAAACTATAACCCAATTCAAATACTAAAATAGAAGCTGAATTAAAATCTTAACCTGAAGCTGACCTAGAACCAGAACTTGAACTATACCTTAACTAAAATCAAAACTACAATCCAAACTATGGCTTTAACTACAATCTAAACTAAGACATAAACTGGAGCCAGAACGACATAGTACCTAATTCAAAAACTTAACGCAAACCTGATTTAAAACCGAAACGAGAATCTGAACCAGAGCCAAAACTGCAACCTGAACTAGAACCTCAACTAAAACCTGATTTAGAAACTGAACTAGAAGCTAAGCAAGAAAATAAAAGTAGAACCTAAACTAAAACCTAAAAACCTGAGCTTGAAAAAAAACCAAGCAAACACCTTAACTAGAACCTAATTCAAAAACTTAACCTGAACCTGTTTAGAATCCAAACTAAAACCCGAACTAGAGCCTTAGCTTGAACCTGAGCAAAAACCTGAACTAGAACTTAGTTTGAACCTTAACTGAAACCTGTACCTGAACTAAACCAAATAAGAACTAGAGTCTGATTTAGAAACTAACCTTGAACCTAATTTAAAGCCTTAACTAAAAGCTAAATAAAACACTGAGCTTGAATTAAAACTAGAGTCTCAACTGTAACCTGTACAAGAACCTTAGCTACAACTTCAACTAGAACCTGAAATAAAACCTGAACTCTAATCCAAAGAACAACCAAAACTAGAGCCTGTACTTAAACCCAAACTACAACCTAAAATAGAGCTAACACGAAAACTGAACGAGAAACGCTAGAACCTGATTAAGAGCCTGAACTTAAATCTGAACTTTTTCCTAAAAAAAAACCGGACCTAGGGCCCAAACTGGAATAGTTATTTATTTTTTTGTGATTAGTTAAACAGACTTTAAAATACTTTGTATTAATGGCTGCCCTCTTGTTTCGAAAGGTTTTCCATACCTGCCTTAATTTTTTATCTTGCTGAAAAAATAAATTATAATGATTTATAGTTGTTAATAAGATTTGAATACTTTATGAACAATGACTAAAAGCCAGTAAAATGAAAAAAATAAGCTCGTTTCTTATGTTTCTTTTTTTTAGTTTCGTTTTTGTTTAAAATGAATAATAAACTCCACACCTATTTATCAGTTAAGAGCCATAACTTTGTCAATATGTCAGTTAATTTCGTGAATGTGTTTGTAAATGTACGATATTTTTCGCTGTAATAAAGCGTGATCACATATTATGGTCAATGCACAATAAACTGACTCAATAATCGTAAAATTCCTGGACAAATCTGCCCTATGCAAAAAATTTATAGAAGTCTTTAAGATTAACTAAAAAAAAAATCTCTTAAAACATGTTAACAATACTATTAAATTAAGAATGTTTTAAAAGATTTAAGTAGAATCCCTTTTATAAATCTATAGAAGAAGTGCAAATAGGTTTCGTGAATAAGGCAGACAGAACATGTTAAAACGTCTGTTGTTTTAACGTAAATATCTACACAGAGCTTCTCAAACAAAAAACAATTTTTGCAATCCTGTTTTCTTCTTTTTGCTTAAAATGTAAAAAAAAGGAGACGAAAGTGCTGCTTTTAAAGCTTTAAAACACTTTGTTTATGATCAACAACATTGCCAACCAGCCAACAAACAGCGGATAAGGGCAACAGCAACAATAAAAACGCCATTGTCGTTGACAGTAAAAGAAGCAGGAACAGCAGCAGCCGCTTGAACTGAAAGAACAAAAGTAACGACATGTGGCCTAATCTTATCTTCATTTAAATGTCATCTGAAAAACAATAAAACATAAATTATACCTTAAATTGTACCAGGTATCTCGGACGTGAAAATGGAGAGTTGCGCTGACAAAGGCAAAATGAAGTTTACCAATGTTTAAGCTTTGATGTTGTTTCTTGTCTTCTTTTAGTCTTCCTTTAATTTACTATGCTCCTGTTGAGTGTAAAATATATGGAAGAGATGTACAAATATTTGTTTCAGTTTTTCGTCCCAGTAGTATGAGTGTGTAAGGAGAATTTAAGAGAGTGGTAACAGCAGCCGTCCTAAGTAGCTTAAAAACGGACATTATCAAAGATTAATTTAAAGGGTTCATTATTAAGTTAGTGGTTTTAGTAAAGATATTTTGTAAAATGTATCGAGGAACTATAAATAATAAAATAGAAATAAAAACTTAATCAGTTGATTAAGATGCTTTTTAAGCAGATATTTTAATGGATTATGTAAAAATAATAAAAATATAAATAAAAGAGATTCTTGAGAATGGGTCATATATTTGGGGTATTCACAAGGTGTGCTATCATGTTATATTGTATTTGTATTTGTTTATTGTGCTTGCTATGTTTATTGTGCTGTCGTAACTAATCAGAAGAGACCTGCGCTGATCGGCTGAGCCGAGCCGCATTAGTTATTGTAGCCGTCGCCGTTGATGGTATAGTTTTATCCGGCTAATATCCGAATTTAACCTACGGCTAGCAATTTTTGCAACAAAATACTTGTGGCGTTAAATTATGTCGGCTTAGGAATCTGATGTTTGGTAAACAAACAACATAAAATTAATTTGTGATTCGCGTCTAAAAAATGGAAAATAGTCAGATAAGATCTAAATTAATTTATTAATTCATGGATAAGAATTAAAAGATATTTTTATGTAAGGTAAATATTTATTTTTTATATTTGTTTTAAATCAGCTCATTTAAATTCAAAATAGCACACTAATTTATGAGGGGTTGTTCACAACATTCGTATTTTTTCATGTTATTATTTTAAGACTTATGACACCTTGTGAATCCCCCAATTGTAGATGTGATTTGTTATGGACCTATCCAATCAATATGTAAATTTTTTTTAAAATTTTAAAATTTTTTTTAATAAATGTGCGGAATTTTTCCTTGTAAAATTTTCGAAGAATTTATTCGGGATTTAGCGATTCTCGGTAGTGAGATCTATGTGGAAAATTTCATCTATAGCTTATTGCAATTTGGGTAAGTTTTTTTATGTTTTTATAATATTCAACTATAAACGTTTTTATAAAACCTAATAATGCTTAATATTGTCGCGACTCAAAAAGTTTTCAACGCCTTAGACGGGTTAAAACTACTTACGGGATTGGGTTTATATGTAAGCCGCGATAAATTATGGACCTTTTGAAACGATATAGTGCTAAGTTGTTTTCGTAAGTAATGCAATTCAACATGCCAAATTTTGTTATGCTTCTAACATAATACAGCGATTTATATTGGTCTAGTCCTATTGTTGGACATTATTTTTATTGGTTCCAGAAGCGGCCATTTACCAATTTTAAAAGGCACAAAAACATACACACATATCACCAAATAACTAATTTAATATTGAAACAAATTCCTGGAAATAAGTTAACGAAAGATTAGCGAAATCACAGACCGGCAGTCTCCTACATATTTTAGAGGTTCTGCCTTAGGCAGAAAAAAGCTATTGGCCCAAATAATATAAGATTTCTTATATATTGCAACCCATGTCCCATATTCTATAGCGACTAGCTGAAATCATGTACAGAATTTCATTCCGTTTGTTACTCCACAATTCGGAAGTCTTTTGATTAAATCCGGTTGACTGGCTGTCCATCCGTCTTTTTTTTCTGAAGACCCCAGATGTAATGGAGACTAGGTTGGTATATATTAATGTCAGATATGCTTATTTAAATTTTGCTGGAATGTAGCCAGATCAGCCTATAAATGACTGCGATATGAGCAAAAAAACACGACTGCCTCTAATTTAGCCATAAATCCCTTGTTTTTGTTTTTATTTCCTTCTTCTGTATATCTGGAGAACGGCTATAGCCAAAGTTCCCAAATTAAGTACAAGCATCACGGTTATCAATTTACAACATCCAACTAGATGTGGGCGTGGAACCTCTAGTACAAAGACATTATAGATTTCTGTATATCTGCAGAACGGCAAAAGCCAAAGTTTTTAAATTAGGTACAAGCATCTTGGTTATCAATACAAATTAACCGACAAAATGTGTTCGGGATTGGGAAGTGGGCGTGGCACAAAATAGATTTATTTATTATATCTAAAAAAAGGTATTTATATAAAATAATAATAACCATTTTCTTTACTCTTACTTATTTCTATTCATTTTGAATATAAAATAAGAAACATTTATCTCTTACAAAGTCCCAAGCAAACGCCTTCCAGAAATAAGTGTTTTCCAATGTTTGAGTCCAGGGAGGGGAGGGGGTAGTTTGGAGTAATAATAACGAAAACATAATTTTTTGGTATTGAATATAAACAAAATTGAAATTCCATGGATAATACATATGAAAGCATATGGATTGAAATTCTTATAAGGTATTTTGTATGACTGGGAATATTATAAGCATTGGAAGCCATAGAAAGTCCACATCCGAAAGTGACTTCCATCCTCTTTATTCCATTTGCATACGCTTCGAAGGGCTCGGTCGTTTCTAGTGAATTCGCATAAGCCTGGGATTTTTTTTTTTATATTTTTTTTATTTTTTTTTTTTTATTTTTTTTTATTTTTTTTTTATTTTTTTTTTATTTTTTTTTTTATTTTTTTTTTTACTTCAGCAGAGAAGATCGTCAAATCACATGAGGGTACTGCATGAGCATCTAACATCCAGAAGCTACAAAGAAGATCGTCTAGGATATTTCCACAAATCGTCCGCGACCCATGGTAAGTACATAACGACATTATCCACAGAGATCGTAACAACCCTACCATTCAGGAGGAAATTAAAATGTATTCAGTCAAATTTGTAGATAAACTACCCAGCAATAACTTGGCTTGACTTGAAATTACTGAACTACTTACTTTTCAATGCCTACTTCATACCATCTGCATTACATAGAAGTAGTTAAGTAATGGCTGGCATATAATCTGATACATAAGTACTTGTTTATAAATAAGTTGATTAGTTATTCAAATATAATACAAATTGATTTTATTTGTACTAAATGAAGAACAATTTGTAATAAATTTGAATATGAAAAATTAAAATACTTAAATGATTTTAATATATATTTTAATATTAAAAACTTGGTATTGTGGTCTCAACCAAACGATATTATAACGATATCGTCTTGATGATATAAATTATAACATATGATATCGATATTGTATCATAAACTTAATGACCTATTTAACTCCCTATTTGTAAGCGGATGTGGTAATGACTTACTTAACTCCATATTTGTAAGCGAGGGTGGTAAGTACTTGCCTCCAATGACATCACCGTGTTAAAATAATAACTTAAAATGCCAATGTATAAGTAGTGGAGAGTCGTTATATTATCTTTTTAACTCATTACTTTGCAATGTAAGTTTTTGCAGGGTAATGGTCCATCCCATCTACCTTGCTCGACACTTTAATCCTAGCAGGCTTTTTTGAAACTGGAAGGCAGTTAATTAAGATTAAGCTTCGAATACATATTGTAATCTTCGACAAGAAAGAATCAATAATTAAAAAAAAAAATCATATAAACGAGGTGGCAAGTTAACAGGGTGTTAAATTATTCAACAAATGTTTCTCTTAATCAATTAATTTTATTACGCACTGTGTGACATGTTGTATTGTCCTGCTGAAGCAACATGTGTGGAATACTAATGCCCTCCATAGGAGACACGAAAAAACTAGTAAGCATATATCTACCACTCATTGTTGGCTCTAACGTTCTGCCCATTATTTTTTGTAAAGACATATGGACCAGTGATTCTATAGACCTATTAAGCGCACCAAACAGTGCACAAGTGAAAAGGATGCATATAAGTTAGTTTTTTCGCTTATAATTTCTGCAATATTGTTCTAACACCTTATGTATATATATTTCGGGCGTCAATACAATTGTCGATACAAAACTTTAATATTTTCTATCCAAGCGATTTTTTTTACGCTAGGTCTGTCAGTCCATCCAAATATGCTCCCGGAATAAGAGTTTTGACACGACAGCTTTCACACCATATGAGCGAGTAATTGATCCACTTTTCAATACTAAAGTAAAGGGTTTATAAGGTTCGGCATATCCGTATAAAGCACATTCACTTGTTTTAATATAAAACTATTTCGACAATCGTTTAAGGGTTTTCATCAATATTTTTTTTTTTTTTGTTAACATAGCCATTTACTCAAAAGTGTGCTTTATAAGTGAACAAACTTTTTATATAAGATTGTGGGGTAAAAAGCGATGATTTTCAATATAAATTTAAATAATCTGCCAGTTTTGATCCAGCGAGAATCTTTTTTTGATGAATTACCACACGCAGAGAAAAAATATGGTTGGGCATGGTTACGGCAACAACACTATGTTTAATGTAACAATATATTGTTGTCGTACACAAATAATTGTTATTTTTATTTAATATCAACAATATAATAGTTACTGTAAACATATCAATGTTTATCGCAATTATGAATTTGAGTATTGTTGACAGAAAAATAATTATTTTTCTAACAACTTAATTATGATAACTTTCTAAACATATTATATTTCTCACAACCATATCATGATATTTAATAGCCATAACATGATAACTTTCTATACATTTATCATACTATGTTAAAGATGCAATCAAACTATTTTTACTCTAATCATATTATGTTAGCGCCATTTGTAAAATAATTTTGAAGAAGTTGTGTCGTTTTTTTTATTTGGGAGCGGTTAAACAATTAAAAGACAAAATTACATAAAAAAAATTAATTTAAAGAAATTAAAAAATTAAAATATTAGCGGAGTTCATTCAAGTATTAGTTATGTAATAGTGCAAATGCACAATATTATAGTTTTTTGTAAAATCCAACAACAAAACACACAGAGATTTCGTTATATTTTATAAAAGTGCTACGATATTTCTGTGGTTTTCATGGGCAACGGCGTATGTCTTAAAACAAATTGTTCAGGAAAGCCGAAAACCCATTCTAGGTCAAACTATGGGCTAGGTATTGCACATTTTAAACTTTGTCATTACATTACAAAACGGAATTGATCTTTTTTTTCAAAAAAATATAAAGAGCGTTCAAAATTAGGCAATATGGCATCAACATCTTAAAATCAAAAAAATGGACACACGCGGTTGCCCATGAAAACCACAGATTTTTCATTTGCTCTTTTGCAAGCCTTATATTGAACCCCGCTATTTGATTAACATTAAGCAAAATTGTAAATAGCCACAAAATAAAAAATCGATTCAAAAATATTTAAATTTATTTTGTATTTTTATAACAGCTATGAAAGGTGCTGTATCATAAAATGATTGCTTCTAAATTTATTATGATTAACATAATGATAATATGATTACTTCTTAGCTTATTATGATTAACATGACAATAATATGATTAATTTCTAAGCTTATTATGATTAATATGACAATAATTTGATTACTTCTTAACTTAGTATGATTAACAGAATAATAATATGATTAAGGGAAAAATATTATGATGACATATTACGAGTATATTGAGTCATAATATGTTTCAATAATAATCTTAATATGGTGACTACAATCATAATTCTTATCATAATATGTTGCTCTTAGAATATGTTTACCACAACCATGTTTTTTCTTTGCGTGCAAATCAGACTAAGCAGAAAACAACTGAGGATTGTCAAATCAGATGTCAGAGAAGTCAGTGTTGCCAATTTTAGGTGCTCTGCCTCTAGAAAAAACACCCGATACTATCATGGTGTCAGGTATAACAATCACATATAAAGTGGGCTAGAAAATAAATAATTCATACAAATAAAAATAAACTTAAAAGTTGATTAAGTCAATAAAAAAAAAAACTCATTTAAGCCTATCACAAATTTCTAACGCTTTTAGATTTACACAATAACGTTTTTTAACACTCTAAAACTACTTTCAAACACTAAGCCGTTGGGTGTTATGATAAATTTCAATAAAATAAACACCACGATCACATGTCGAAAATCGCAAAATAATTCGATTAATTTTAAAACAAAAATATCTTGTACCGACTTTTGCATCATAAATCAAATAAGTGAGTTATTCATTGGTCCCACTTCAAACGTGCCTTCAGTTCAAAAAAAAATAGAAGAAAAAAATAACGCAACAACAACCAAAAGACTTAAAAATTTAAGTCATTATTCAAATTAATAGGAAACCCCTCAAATAAAACGATAAAGTCTTTAAAGTAACAAAAACACAACTGAAATGATATACAGCTAATGGCTACCGCTTGTTTTGCAAATTAGAAAACAAAAAACTGAATAACATAAAATATCGTTAACTATTTTATGGGTATTTTTTTTTCTTTTAATTTATATTTTTGTCTGGGATTTTTGTTATTTAGTATTCATAATTGTTGTCATTTGTGACGATCATATTTCTTTATAAGACATTGTAGTTTAAAACTACTTACGAAAAATTAAAATACTACTGAATATCGTTTTTGGGTTTATTTCAAGTTCGTTTTTGGTTTGTTTTTTTTTAATTTTTCAATACTTTGTAAAAATTCAATTTATAATTTGAAACTTCAGCTAAACTCTAAACATCATAAATTACAAACAACTTGAAAGACAATAGGAAATTAAATGGGGACAAACATTAATCTTTTGTCTAATAAAACGATTACGAAAGTTATATTTTAAAGGTAAAACATAAATATGAGGTTTTGTTTGAAATATTTTTTTTTAAGATTTAATGATATCTTTCAGATCCTCAGGGCATAAGCGTAGAAAGTTCGGTAAAAGGGTATTTACAAAAGTAAAGACACGAGTCCAACATAGATCTAGTCGAAATCACAACACTAATTTCCATGAAGATCGAGTCATAATTCATTATACGCCCCATATAAAACCCACTCTCGGAAAACACTTAACCAAGCCTTGAACCTTAACGTTTGCTTAGACTAGAGATACAATTTCGTGAAGTTAGATCTACACGCAAAGAAAAAACATGGTTGTGGTAAACATATTCTAAGAGCAACATATTATGATAAGAATTATGATTGTAGTCACCATATTAAGATTATTATTGAAACATATTATGACTCAATATACTCGTAATATGTCATCATAATATTTTTCCCTTAATCATATTATTATTCTGTTAATCATACTAAGTTAAGAAGTAATCAAATTATTGTCATGTTAATCATAATAAGCTAAGAAATTAATCATATTATTGTTATGTTAATCATAATAAGCTAAGAAGTAATCATATTATCATCATGTTAATCATAATAAATTTAGAAGCAATCATATTATGATACAGTACCTTTCATAGCTGTCATAAAAATACAAAATAAATTTAAATATTTTTGAATCGATTTTTTATTTTGTGGCTTTTTACAATTTTTCTTAATGTTAATCAAATAGCGGATTTCAATATAAGGCTTGCAAAAGAGCAAATGAAAAATCTGTGGTTTTCATGGGCAACCGCGTGTGTCCATTTTTTTGATTTTAAGATGTTGATGCCATATTGCCTAATTTTGAACGCTCTTTATATTTTTTTGAAAAAAGATGGATCAATTCCGTTTTGTAACGTAATGACAAAGTTTAAAATGTGCAATACCTAGCCCATAGTTTGATCTAGAATGGGTTTTCGGCTTTCCTGAACAATTTGTTTTAACACATACGCGGTTGCCCATGAAAACCACAGAAATATCGTAGCACTTTTATAAAATATAACGAAATCTCTGTGTGTTTTGTTGTTGGATTTTACAAAAAACTATGATATTTTGCATTTGCACTATTACATCACTAATACTTGAATGAACTCCGCTAATATTTTAATTTTTTAATTTCTTTAAACTTATTTTTTTTTATGTAATTTTGTCTTTTAATTGTTTAACCGCTCCCAAATAAAAAAACGACACAACTTCTTCAAAATTATTTTACAAATGGCGCTAACATAAAATGATTAGAGTAAAAATAGTTCGATTGCATCTTTAACATAATATGATAAATGTATAGAAAGTTATCATGTTATGGCTATTAAATATCATGATATGGTTGTGAGAAATATAATATGTTTAGAAACTTATCATAATTAAGTTGTTAGAAAAATAATTATTTTTCGGTCAACAATACTCAAATTCATAATTGCGATAAACATTGATATGTTTACAGTAACTATAATATTGTTGATATTAAATAAAAATAACAATTATTTGTGTACGACAACAATATATTGTTACATTAAACATAGTGTTGTTGCCGTAACCATGCCCAACCATATTTGTTCTCTGCGTGTATAATTAATATATAATAAAAAGTTCTTTCTTGAAAATCAGCTAAATAAGCCTTAAACCGCAACAAATTGGTTAGCCTGTGTAACCTTTTTGTTTTTTTTTTTTTTTTTTTTTTTTTGTTAAGTTTAGTTGAAAATGTATTTGATAAAAAAAATTTGGGCATTTAAGTTGGAATTTTTTGAATTGAAACCAATCTTTTTGAGACACAAGGGTTTAATGTCCTTGTACTGACTTTAAGCCCCATGATAATCGAAATCTTTTAGGTTTTTTGTCTTAATTCCTAAAATTAAATTTAAAAAATATTAAATGAGAATTACAAAGAAAATAACAACAAGCCCAGCCACATTAATCCCCTAACCATAGTGTTAACGGACAAATTTTATATTTTGAATCGAAACAAATCTTTTTGAGACACAAGGGTTTAATGTCCTTGTACTGACTTTTAATCGAAATCTTTTAGGTTTTTTGTCTTAATTCCTTAAATTAAATTTAAAAAATATTAAATGAGAATTATAAAGAAAATAACAACAAGCCCAGCCACATTAATCCCCTCACCACAGTGTTAACGGACAAGTTTTATATTTTGAATTGAAACAAATCTTTTTGAGACACAAGGGTTTAATGTCCTTGTACTGAGTTTTAGCCCCATGATAATCGAAATCTTTTAGGTTTTTTGTCTTAATTCCTAAAATTAAATTTAAAAACATTAAATGAGAATTATAAAGAAAATAACAACAAGCCCAGCCACATTAATTCCCTTACCCCAGTGTTAACGGACAAATTTTCGAGTAGGGTATCTTTTTGGAGACCCATGTTGTTATTGCAATATATAATTTAGATCTCAAAACAGAAAATTTGTCAAAATTTTATAATTTATAAGTGGTAGCTTTGCTATTTGTGTGTTTTGCATAAAGAACCATATAAAAAAAACCTCACGTACGTCGATTGAATGTTCGCTTTATCAATTAACATAATTAAACATGAAATTCTTTCACAGCCGATCCGTAAAAATGGAGAACATTTTTTAAATTATCAGGTTCACATGCAACGCAACGTCGAGTTTACAAGTCAAATAACTTTTTGTGCATAAGCTTGTTAAGGAAAATGGAAGTTCGGATCCGCAACGTATTCGTTAACGTAAGAGTAAGGAAACCAAAAACTATATAAATACTGAACAACTTCATTCCCCTCCCCAAAAAAGGGAGGGAGTAACGAATGTCCCTTAAAACGAAAAAAATTAAAACTGAACAACATTGCGTCTCCCTCCTTAAAGAAAAAGGGAAATTTATACCTTCTAGAAGGCATATTTCTGAAGGCAGGATATCTTAAGAAACTAATCTTTTAGAAAGGAGTACACAGAAAATAAAAACACTCGGGATAAATTAAGTTTTTTTTACTTACTTTAAGAACGAATCGTACTTAGAAATTCAAGTACGAATAAAATTAAAACGTACTTAAAAAACTTATAAAAATCAATCTGAAAATTTCTTAAAATAAGTATAAAATGCTTAAGCTAAGTAAAAAAAAAATAAACTTATCAAAGTTTGTTGTAGACAATACAAAAACAACACACAAGTAGTCAAAAAACGATTTCCTTGTTGTGTGTAGAAATAACAAAAACAACAGAACAAGACGAAAAAACATTATTTTCATGCTTAAAAAGTAAAATGGAGAATTCTTGCTTCTCATTTAGTTTATATTTTCAGTTAAAAAAGTACATTAAGCTTTTTAAGTAAAAATCATATCGGGAATGATGCTGGTGTTTTATAATTAAAATTCTGTAAGGTATAAACAGGGCAAGTAAATTAATCATATTAAAATTCTCCTTCTAATTTAAAAGATTTTGTTATTCGTGCTTAATTCCCAGTTTTTATTCTTGATAAAAACACTTGAAATTTATTGTTGATGGGATAAGCTATTCCTATGCGCATTTCACTGGTTGCTTAGGCCAGATCATCAGGAAACTGCATCCATAAAGATTTTAGAAAAACTAAAGATATTAAACCAAATAAAACGGTTAAGTGTATAAGAATCATAAGCAACAGTTCTACTTGTAACAATTTTGTATTCCCAAAAATTACTTTTGATAATTCTCCTTCTAATTTCACTTTTGGTTTATTTCAAGTACGAATTCGGGATTGAATCAATCTTAGTTTTATTTAAATCAATCTCATATTCGGATTTTTTTCAAGTACAAATGCGGGATTGGTTTAAGTACGGATGAATTGATTTTTTTGTGTGTAGTGTATAGAGGCCTTCAAAAAGCCCTGCCTCTTTCGGTTAATAAAATATTTCCTGCTGGGAATTGTTGGAAGGTAATTTTTTGTGAGAGAAATATCATAAAATAAAATTTTCAATAATTTTTTTTTCCAAAAATATACGGGATTTCACGATTTTTTTTTTTTTTGTGCGTTTTGAAATTCAAAAGTTGGCAACACTGTGCATAGTAACGATTTTCAAATGTTATGCTACTTATTTCTATGTTAACAAGTAATATGTAATATTATTTCAATAAGCCCATGTTAAAAAACAAATTTCTTGTTGAAAAAAACATGTTAAAATCGAATAGTTTTCAATAAATAAGAAGCATGTGATGCACTTTTATAAAAAAATATGTAAATATCAAATACCTTTTTTGCATTTAACTAATTTTATTCTAAAAAACTAATAAGTTCTTGTTTGTTTTGGAAACAAATAAAACTATTGTTATTAAAAAGGAGTTTTTTTTTATTATAACTCTTTTTATGTCCCAAGTTAAATCGGCTCATTTTCTTTGAGTGCCATATATAGGTTGAATATTTTTTTTATTTATTCTTTAATTTATTCAATTTCCCTTCATTTATAATGTAGTTTATTTATATTGTTTTATTTTGTATTGTTTGGCATATATGTAGCTCTATTAGCATTTATAATAAAACTGTAAATTTTATTACAATTTTTTTTCTTCTACAGAGAAATCTACATATGAATACAGCTAACAAATTGTCACTAAATTTTGTGTTCAATTTGTATAATTTATGCAAAATATAAAGTTATACTAAATTATAACAAATTTACTATACAAATATGAAAATACTTAAAATATATAGATAGTAGTTATACACAGAGCGAAAAAAGCGTTACGAAATTGTCAACCTGAGTGAAATGTATGCCAATTGTTCTTAAAGCACTTATCCAGTGACCAGAAGACACAACAATTTAAAACCAAGTGTAGTGCCTCTAAAGGAAACGTTGTAGAATACAAAACTTGCCATGTGACCGGATTTTGTGCGGGTAGTGCCTGATTCTAGCTGGTTCTACTACTTTATATGGCGTGGATCTATCGTATGACCACTACTCACTCGGGACAATATCTGCGACAGGCATTATTTTAACCGATATTGAATGTGCCCATTAAGGTTATTTAAGTGACACGTTACAAAGTGTCAAAAAGGTGCCAATTAAACCCCTCCAAATACATCGCCATGTTAAAGTGACAAGTTCCTTCTATATAAAGTGCTAGAACTGCCACGTGACAGGTTTGGTGTTAGTTCCTTTTCCACTAGTGATATTAGTAGTGGAAAAACTTTAAGGCAAAGGCTATTTATAGTTTCTTATAAAAAAAGTCTCGAAGCCTCTTCCTCAAGAAAAGCTTAATCTCTATACTCTTATTTTATACAAATTCAATATTTCTAAAGAAAAAATAAAAAAAAAAAACAATCAAAAAGTGGCAGTTACTTAAAAATTCGATCAATTAAATATATTTTAGGACTTAAAGGCTTAACTAAATGAATCTGCCAGAGGAAAGACCCAATTTAAATTTGCAGACCAAAATTAAAAATTTATTTTTTAATCAAAGAGATGAAATTATAAACATCATTGTTGAGGACGGCATTGCAAGCAACATTACTAGTGATTCATTCCTTTAATTATGCACTGTTAAAGTATAAAATAGTTCACAACTTTTATTTTTTTTCATGATATATGTAAATTTTTATTTACCCAGTTGGCCAGAATGCCGTTGACGACATCGTAGTCAATGATGTATGCAAGACTTGTCCCCTGTCATTTAGGTTTTCTAGAAGTCAAGTTACAGAAAATCGTCATGCACGACATTTTAAGCGACATTGTCCTATAAGTTGTCTTCTATAAAACTCTTTTTACGACAGTATGAGCGACGTTGCCTTATAAGTTGTCTTAAAAACTGTCTGCAATATATAACCATATAATAATTTTTGTAGTGGACGTCAAAATAGACGACATTGTCATGCATGTAGTCGTTGTCTTTCTTGCTGTCCCTCACATGTCGTGCAGGAATTAACATTGTCGTGCATTCGTCTTCGAGGATGTCTTAAAGACGTGGCCAACTGGGTAAAGAAATAAATAATAACATCACATATTTTTTTATTAGCTGGGTTATAAATGGGTTATTCTTAGAACTTAACTGTTGAAATAACAACTGAATGTCGTCAACATAGTTGGCTCACTTTTAACAACGGATGGTGTCAATTATAATTATTTTGTACCGAATTTTTCCCTCTGTGTAAATAGATGATATAATGTAAATACAAAAGAAATTGTAAATACACTAGAGACTGGATTTGCGGTATCAGTTCCTCGATTTAAACGACAATATTTAAGAATGAAACCTTTTTTAATTGTTAATACAAAATTTTGTTTAAAGCAACTGAATTTAATTTTTAAACCCTCTACAACGTCGGTTGTTAAATAAAGGTTAATATTGAGTTTGCCATTTTGTGTGTCAAATTAAAACTATAGATGCCATAAAATTTATACATAAATTATCTATTTTAAATTATATTATAAATTACCATCTATTAGAAACTCGCTTACTTCTTAATGACTTAAGGGAAATAAAAAAATTTTGAGTACAATCGCATAGTCATTTTAGTAGGAAAATGTTCATCAAACTCTCCTTTAATTTATATATCTATTATTTTTACACAGTACAGTGAAACTCCTTGTGAGGGGACACCAAAAGAGGCATTGAAATGTGTTCGAATAAGTAAACTTTAAAAAAAACTCAACGCTTCTCTTAAGAACGCTTCCAGTACCTGGTAACAGTATCCGACGCAGGAAGGGGTGTCAGCAGAAGGAATGTGTGCGTAAAACAAGATTACACAGTATTTACAATTTAGAACCTACATTTAAAACTTTATTTAAAGTATTCTGATGATATACTGTATATTACAGTAGAATTATTCTTGACCCGTCCAACTAGGTGGACGCTACATCACAAAAACATTGGTTTAATTTATTTAAACAAACTTTTCGAAAGATTACTTCTAACAAAACCATTTTTTACAAAATTTCTTTAAAGATATTATGGTTACTTTAGCCATATTATTGCCACTTGCAACCATATTATTTTAACAACAATAATTTTAACAATTCCAAGAGGCAACAACTGAGCAGGTCCATATCAAAACGCAATAATTACACCATAACATTTTTCTGGATAAGCGACAGAATTTAATTTAAGTAAGTAGCACACAATTTTTTTAAAAAACAATTATTAAGTATTATTGTCTACAAAAAAATAATATTAATCACAAATTTATTATTTTATCTGACAGTTTGTTTTAAAGTTATATAGATAGCAAATTTGGAATTATTGCGTTTTGGTCCGAATCATAGTATTTATTCATGTAATTATTGCGTTTTGTTATGGACCTCCTCAATTAGCTTAACAAAAGCGAAAGGTATTAACTAAACAAAAATTCCTAACGTTTAACAGTTATTTAAGAGCTGCCACCAGAGCATAATTTATTTATAATGTTGACTTTTTTAAAATTTCTTGTAGCGATTTATTGCAAAGATGTGTAATTATTGTATTTTGCTCTGTACCATTATATTTGGTATTGAATTGCAGTTTAGTTATTGAGTTTTGGAATACTTTATAATAAAGGTAATATAGATTTCAATGTGTAGAGCAGGATTCATTAAAAAAATCAAAAAACTTCATAAATGTAATTATTGCGTTTTGTTATGGACCTCCTCAACTATATTATGGTAACCCCAAAAGATGTTATGGTTAATAATAACAATAATATACTTAACTAATAATAATAGTATATTTGTTTTTTTTAACTATTATCCTTAAAACAGAGGAAAATGTTGTTGTTAATTTCAATACACGAATTTTTTTTTTTGGTTTTAAAAAATCTTAAAATGTTGCTTTCATACTGTGACCATTGATCACAAAAATGTTTAGCCGTACAAAAATTTATTAAAAAATCTAAGTGCATCTAAAAACAAGATATGTATATTGAGTCATGTATAAGATATTAATATACTTCGAAAACTTCCTTAATAAATATCTTTGTGAAACGAAATGAAGCACACTTCCTTAAATGCAGATCAAATTCATTGGCTGATATTGAATTACTTTTGAGATTTTGCAAAAGGGAAGCATAATTTTCTAATATCGTGTATAGACTGAAACTGTATGCAATTGAAATTTAGCCAAATCGGTCAACAAATGGCTGAGACGTGAGCAAAAAAAAGATAACCTCTAATTTTTACAACTCAACAAGTCCCATTCATATAAAGTATTAGAACTAGAACCTGTCCCTACCACCTTAGAACTGTCACGTGACAAGTTTGGTGTTAGTTCCCTTTCCCCTAGGGGTATTATGCGTTTGGGCTGACATGGGTACCCTTGGTTCTAGACCTCCATTTTAGTATACCGATCGGCTCGAAATAACTATTTACATCGATTTAATAATGTCCATCCATTTGGCTGGCTCATTGTCTGACCATGTTAGTCGCAATTTTGGAGATAATTTAATGAAATTTGGTTTATGCTGCTAATTTGTAAAAAGGATCAACTCTACTGGAAATAGCGACAATCGGTTTATTTTTCACATAGCTCAATACAAATTTTTCACCTAATAACTATCTTATTTAAGTATTTAGATTAAATTTGGTCCAAACATATTTTGTTACAATCTAAATCTTCTCAATTAATTTGACTTCAATCAGTCCATATTTGTCTATAGCTCCCATAGAATTACTACTCCCGAAAATAGCTTTTAATGCCATAACTTCCTTATTAATATTGGTATTGACACACAAGTTTGCGAAAACAACTCAGCCGATATGTTATGACAAGATGTTGTGCTGGTAGGTCCAAAATTAACCAGAGGTCCGATATAAACTTCAATCTTAAAATCACTTAAAGACACACAAATCTATGAAGATGAAAATATTTTAAAAATATTCGTTACAAAGAATTTTTGAATGAATCTTAACCCTTTAACATAATTTTGTTTTGGCTGGTCCACGATTGCCCCTTGATCCAAAAAAAATACACTCTCAAAACCTTTTTTTAAATACTGTGGAATAGGGTATAGTTGGGCTTGACCGACTATTCAAAAGGATCCGAATTCTAGTGTATCACCTCCCCTCCATACAATGGTTCTCCTCAATTGAGAATTAAGTACAATTATGCTTAAATTGCTATAGTGAAAAGAATGTAAGCTCTGGCGAAGCTGATGTTAAATTTTAATTAAGACAACAATTATTTATCCAAGATGTTTAGTATTACTGCGTTAACTAAGTCACTAGTGTCAAAACAATACATTCTCTCTATATAATAATATTTACACATATAATTTTCATAAATGTAACCACAGACTAAATATAACAATAAACAAACTATATTAAAAAATAAACAATAATTTAGGTGTTATTGTCAATAATATGAATTTATTTAACAATAGAAAATATATATAAATTTCAATTTAGACATAATAAATGTTTTTTTTATAAAGAAATCAAAAAAAAAAAAAAAAACTTTCAATTGAAATAAAGATACAACGAAAATTTTATAAATTACAAATGCAGTTGAATTCGATGAAATGAAAACCAATTAACAGGGGTTATTTTGATTAAAGAAATTATCAAAAAATTTTAAATCTATTTTCTTACAGTTTTAAGAACTTTTTATAACCGGTTTTAATACAGCAAGATTTCTTGCCTCAATTTCACGTTTATGGAAAAGAGTTAAAGAAAAATATGAAGTGCTGGTTCACACTCTTCAAGTTTAAGCCGTCAAGTCTAGAGCTTTTAGGAGACAAAAATGCCATTTCTTTTCCTCTCTCTCTCCTAAAAACCCAAGACTTGACGGCTAAAATTTGAAGAATGTGAACCAGCACTAACTCACTACTTTTATCTTTGTTTTTTTTTTAAGCAAGTATTGCGTGTGTTCAGAAGTCCCGCTTGACCACGGCAGACAAAAATAATATCGCTATCAAACAGTTGGCACACGTTTCTCTAAAAAAAAATATACGAGAACGACTATTGCTAGCAAAACAAAAAGAACTCTAAGAGCTCATGCGTTGCCCACTTCGTGGTAGTCATTATTTCCATCTTGAAGATTTACTTTGATTATAATAGTAAATATTTATAACGAACAACTTTAATAATATCACAAAAAATTTACTAAAAATAGTTCTAATAATTCGATTTTAATTTCGCTAAACATCCGTTTTTATCCGATTGACATTGAACTTTTGCAATTTCTCTCTAAATTTTGTGTTTTTGCTTTTTTCCTAAATAAAACAAACGAGGACATTCAATATTCATCTTGCAAAAGTGCAAATATCGTAGGACTTTTGTTGAATCCAACAACAAAATACACAGAGTTTCCGTTAGGTTTCATTTCATTTCATTTCGAGCAGCCTTTTTTCTTTTAAAGATTTTTGTTTGCTAAGAGAACCCAGCAATATCATTTAAAATGATTGTAGTTCGTCATATCTTCGTTATTGCGAACATTCATTTTATTTTTAAATTTTCGAACATTTAGAGAAAAATTTTGTTTTCTAATTCTTCGAATCCCAGGTCAAGCGATATAAGAAAGAAATATCATATTTCTCTTTAGAACTTGCGCAATAAAACTTGCTGTTTTCAGATTGAGATTAAAAAAAAAAACAAATTTTTTTTTTAAAAAAATCCAATCAGCAATCCCTAATCAGTGTTCAAAAATAAACATTAAATATCGCTCCTTAGTGTTCGGTTCGTTGATTTGTGAAAAACACAAACGCTAATAGTGTTTGTGTAGAAAATCATAAAAAAAACGTTTCCCTGTTTGTCATCACAAAAATAATACTGTTCTTTTCCAACTCAACAAAAAAATGAGAACATTTAAATCCGTTCGGTTTCTTTTTAAACCACAAGCTTCGTTGTTTTCGGTTTAGCTCATTAATGTTCGTTTCTGTCTTTTACAAAAACAAAATGCACATACAAAAAAAAAACAAAAAGCCTGCATAAAAGTTGTACACAAACAAAATATATACACAATACACATAAGTACAAGCTGTTCATGCTGCGGTCGCTGCAAAAAAATTTTTTTTTGTTCATTTCTTTATCAATGTAAAAAAGAAACATTATAGAACATTAAAATAAAAGGTTTGTCTACAGTATCACTACAACTATTTTCGCCTCTTTCTTGAAAATAGTTACAAACGGTATTAAGGGTTGTGTTCGTCTACACAAACACTAAAAAACTTAATATCTTTCTGTTTATTTTCGAACCGTATCCCTAACTGTGAATATCCTTATTGACAATAGAACTGAATGTTTCCATAAATCGAATAAGCTGATTAGCAATATTCCATAGAATAGTGCAATTAGTTTTCAAAAAGGATTAAATATTTTGCAAATATTTTAAATTTATATAAAAACTGACATATTTGTGGTTAAAAGCTAGATTATTTATAAGCCAAAAAAAAAAAAACTTTATAGAATGGTATTTTTTATTAGCAGCACTAACATTTTTTTACCTACAAAAAACTTAGATGATCATAAACGGCGGTAAGCACAAAAGACCTTTAGTTTTAATTTATTTAAAAACAAAAAAAAACTTAAAATTAATTTGGTAAAATGAAGACATAAATCATTTTAATGGCAAAATATAAAGAATAATAAATAATATTTGTGTTAAATAAATTAAATAATGAACTGCTTATTTCTTCTATTTATTTATTTATGAATATGTTAAGTAATAAAGTATAAAAACAAAATAATTTAGTCGCAAGAAAATATTTATGCTTATTTGAAATTTGTATTTTATGAATATTTCGAGAAGATTAGGTGCATAATGGCATTGAATACAAAAAAAGTGGTAATAAATAAAAAACTTTAAAGCTAATAAGCCGACTGGAAAAATTTATTGATGAGATGAGACATTGTTCGCGAATGGAAAATTATGCCCCGACCCGTAAGGCATAAAAGGAAGAACCCTTCGATGGGCAACGTAGAAAAGGGCGGCCGAATATCCGTTGGAACGGCCAAGTGCATTAAAACCTTGGTGTCTCCTCACCAGAATGCGAAAGACATAAATACTTTAAGCTAAAACCGACTCTCGGTTAAAATAGCCATCTAAAGTATAGCTATGTTGTGTCTTTCATAGCTTACGTGTCATTTTGGAAGGTAAACATAATTAATTGCTATTTTTTATAGAAATAGTCTTAACGGTCAAGTTATATTTTTGCTTTTATTGCGGAATGTTTTTTTGCTTTACTTCTTCAATTTAAAAAATAACAAGTACAGTGCTTTATTCGGCTCTGCCGAATCTTATATATCGTCACTTAAATTTAGCTACATTTTTCTTTTTTTACAGGAGAAGCAAATAACTTTACAAAATTTATAATAGCAACTGTTTTTGACGCTTGAATTTCGGTAATAAAGTCACCATTTTTGATCGCAGGGGTCCAGAAAACATGTAGCTTAATAAAACAAACGAAAATTAATCAAAACCTCAATTTAGAATTTTTATATAGCTACGTCCGTTTGTATTTAAGGTGCCGATATTTTTTACCATAGTACTGAAAAGCCTATTGTCCACTAATGGTATGGACGCCATCGTGTTAAAAACCTTTCTCCGGAAGCATACTTATATCGGCGTTAGATCGATTTCTCTGAAATTTAAGAAAATACTAATAGTTGAGCTCAATTTTATCAACCTACCTTATCAATCAATTTTAATTCTCCAGTTTGATCCTCCTAACTCTTATGATACTTAACCCTAGTCCTTATACCCAATTAGCTGTACTTGGGTATACGTTATTAGGGTTCTCGACTTTAAAAAGTAACGTTTATCGTGTAAAAAATAGCGTGCTTTTTTACTTATATCCCAGCTATTTGTGGACCTATCTGGCTGAATTTCAGCCCCAAACTATTCTAGACTATATGTGTTATAAATATATAATAACATATCTGGGGTCTTCGGAAACCCCATTTAGAGATAGACATGGACAGACGGAAAAAACATACAGATGGACAGCGTTAAATCAAATTCAAAAAATCTGGTATCAATGGTGTAGAAATGCCAAGAAAATTGATTGACAGAGGAGTTAAAGTCGTGTAAGGATATTCAAAATTGATTTTGTCAGTTCAAAATGTTCAAAATTTTCTAGGTTTTAGTTTAGGGGAGCAAACTGGACACTTTGGACGCTATAAAATAAATATTCTGTTACTGAAATATGGTCGTAAATGCTTTAAAAAGCGCGATTGATAATTAGCTTTAAGAAAGCGCTACAATCGAGAAAGATCGTTCGATTCAAACACTTGGGTTTCTAAAAGTGATTGGTTTATTCCCCGGTAGGCTAGCTGGTAGCGAGCTAGTCTATCAACGCCGAGGTTGCGGGTTCGATTCCCGCCTGAGACTCTGGTTTCTTTCCTGCAGACAAGAATATAGCTTCGTGGGATTGGCTTAGAAAATTAAAAAAAAATAAAAAAAATAAAAAAAACTCTGACTAAGGAGGAATAAAATTTTCGACATTAAGGCAGAATATTCCAAATATTTTAAAAAATAAATTTCTTAATATGGGCTTCTGTTTGTTGGCAGTAAATATAGATAGCGGCCTTAATGTTGAAGCTACATCTGTCGAATTGTTAATAATTGGACAATCTGCACTGGCATTTTACTGGCATGGTCACCTCACCTAGGGGGGATGAGATCTGGCCACTGAGATCGTGCACCTAAAAGCAAACATCACCCATTGCATTGGTCTAATTCAGCCATGTCTTACACACTTTAGATGCGCGCCACCCAACCAAACCAAACAGTGGCTGACATCTGGACAATGTTATTTGTGGTCATATGCCAGAGTAGCTTAAGTCGATATAAGACAAAAGTTAATTAGAGCAAGTAGAAAAGGTGTTTAATCTTTTCCTCCGTATTCATAAACGATTTTTAAATTAAACAAACGTTTATTAAGGAAAATTTTTATACAAAATTTGTTTTTTAAACCTTTATTAAATTTAAAATATTTTTATGAATACAGGCATTTATATTTAAAAATTTTTTTTTATTTACTTTTAGCCTCTATTAAAGTTGTTACTTATACGATAATATAGAGACTTACAGTAAATAGCTCCTCGAATAAAACTTACTGCATTATCACACTTACAACTTATTTTGCGCCTACGTGCATGCTAAGAGGCTGTTTATATTAAGGGTTATATCGCTGCGAAGTGTCCCCTGCTACTCGTGTTTGTAGGCGGCAAGTGTGAAGAAGCTTGTGGGGTAGCCAAAGTCGCACATAATGAGAACTGAAGCGACAATTTTGACACTTCTATTTTAAATATTTCTTTCTCTCATATTTTCTGTAATGGTGTGTATGAGCAGAGTTGCCAGTTAGAATATTTTCAGCTTTATCTAAATCTAAAGTTTCTACAGCATGTTAAGTAAGGTCAACCATTTCTGCAATAACTTTTCCCTTTGTTAAATCAGACATTTTGCTTTTAAAAATGTTTACTTTGAATTGTTGTTAGTATTGCCTATTTAGCATATTAATTGTACATTTCGGAACACTTATTCAGATAAAAGCAATTTTATAAAATTTTCTTTCGACCTAAGAACTGTCGGAAAACTTTTGTAAATTTTTTTATTTAATTTTCATATTTTTTTTTTTTTTTTAGTTTCTGACATAATTTTTTACTGTTTTAAATAAATATTTTATTTTTAAATCTAATTTATTTTAAAATAAATTTACTTAAAAACAAATAAATTAAAGCAAACATATTTTAAACACATATTTAAATACATAAAGTCAAATTATATTTAATAAATTTCTTAAGATTTCATTTCGCTGTTTTTTTTTTTTTTTTTTTTTTTTTTTATTGTTTTTTAAGTCAAGAGAAAATGGCAATTTTTTTATATATCTTTTTTTAATTTTCGTGGAATGTGTCAACGAAAATTCTTTCGTGCATACAACTTTCAAAATAAGCATGAAAAATATGCCAGCAATTACTTAATAAATAAACGCTGACATTTTTAATCTGTCATAGCAAATTTACTGCAAACAAAATAAAAAAGCGGACATCAGATCATAAAACATCTTGATGGTCACTCACATTTTCTGTTTTGTCAGTAGCCATGAATACGAATTGTTTATAATTAAAACAAAATGAAAACAAGAAACCAAGAAATATTAAAATCTTTTAAATAAATAAACAAATTTTGTTAAATCTAGCGGATAAAATTTTAAATTACGAAAATCAGCGAGCATAAAAAAATATATACTGAAAAAAGAATTTAAATGTGAAGGCGAATTAACGGTACCTCTAACTGACGATCTGGCCTAAGCAACCAGTGAAATGCGCATAGGAATAGCTTATCCCATCAACAATAAATTTCACCCTATTAGGGAGTTAACAGGTAAACCCTGTATTTTGGTACTTTTTGACACCCACACATCTATCTTTTGAACCAATAAACATAGAAACAAAGTTAATACCACATTCGAAACTCATCAAAAAAATACGAATACTAATTTGGTACCTTTTCGAAATTCGAACATTTAAAGGGTGAAAAACGTAATTATTTTTGGTACTTTTTTTACAAAACATTTTTCTCCATTCATTGACTTATTGGTACTAAATTATGGGCTGCCACTACAATACTGAAATTTTCAATACTTCAATAGGGGAAAAAATAGTACCCAAAACAGGATATACGGGAAATTTTATATTTTTCTTTAGCTTTTTGGTTCTACAACTGATATTTTTTTAATAATCGATAATATTGGACCTTAAAACATAAGATTCTACATGCAATTTCCTGAGTGGATAAGAATCTATTGCGGAACTGTTTGGTACTTTTTTATTCTTTAACTGGTACTTTTTGAATTTCCGTTAGTATTGGACCTAGAAACATAAAATTCAAGATGTAATGTCCTCGATGGATGAGAATCTATAAGAGTAAACTTTTTGGTACTTATAAGTGTTGATCGACCTTTTTTGATTACTCTCAATAGTTTATATAGTTTCCTATATGCAGGCTTTCAAGGTCATTAATTTAATGTAAATAAAAGATTATTTATTTCATTCTCAATTAAATCCGACGTTTCGTTGGTATTCTTTCCAACTTCTTCAGGGATTGAGTTTTTATTTAAATCTGGCAACATTGTAAAAACACAAATTAAAAAGTAGTCAATAATAACAATAATTATAATCTTAATTTTTGACAAATTAACTTACAATAATCTTTTTCGTCAGTTTACATCATTTATAAATTATATCACAGTATTTTGTATAGGTGGACAACACAACACAAAACTTAAAATATTAAAATAAATGTATGTAAATTTAAAAAATTATCACAGAAAATTTGTCCTTTTTGATCACAGTTGTTATTATTACTAAAGTATTGCAATGGTGTAGTTTGCATTTGTATTGTCTTTGTCTTCTTTTGTGTTTATTGCACTTGTCGATTTTTGTTGTATTCTTAAGCTCTCCAACGTGTATCTCTTATTTACCCTTTTCTCTTTATCTAAAATTCTTACTTTTTCAAAGTTTGGCTTGTGTCCGTTTTCAATGCAGTGTTGTGCAAGTGCAGTTGATTGTTTTCCTCTTTTTATATCAGCTTTATGTTCGTCTATTCTCACGCCTAAATTTCTCTTTGTTGTACCAATGTAGATTTTTCCACACTCCTCATTATCACCGCCGTCACATTCAATTTGATAAACAACATCACTTTGATCCCTACACTCAATCTTTGTTTTTGTTTGTGTAAATAAATTCTGTATTGTCTTGTTTGATTTATGCGCGAATATTATTTGTTGGTCCTTTATTATCTCTCTCAGTTTGTTGTTCTCAGTTAATCTTGGAATAAACGGTAGACTATAGTATTTGGCGTTGCCAGATGTGTCATTTTTGTTTTTTTCCCCTGATGAAGTATTATTTTTGACTTTAGTCAGTAAAGAATTGATCAACCCCTTTGGAAAATTGTTTTTCATTAAAATATCCTTTATTCTTGTCATATTCTTAAATTGAAATTTTACGTTGCTTATTTTTATAACTTTGTCAATTAGATTCATTGCTGTATTTATCTTCTGTTTCATGGGTTGTGTTGAGTGGAAATTCATCAAGCGTCCAGAAGCAATTGGTTTCATATACCAATCTGTTATTATTTTGCCATTTTGTCGGAATATCTTCATATCCAGATATGGTATTGCATTGTCCTTCTCCCTCTCTAGAGTAAATTTCAGTTTGCTATGATATGAGTTAAATGTTTTCAATATTATGTCTTCGTCTTTATATTTTATTATGGCAAACAAATCATCCACATACTTTGTGATCAGTCTTATTCGTATATTGTTCATTTGTAGTTCTTCGATGGTACTTGTTTATTCTTTGACTGGTACTTTTTGAATTTCCGTTTGTATTGGACCTAGAAAGATAAAATTAAACATGCAAGCTCCTGAGTGAATTAGAAAATAAACTTTGGCGTACAGATATGTCCGCGAAGAAAAAGGAGACGCTAACAAAATAGCGGGTTAACCTTCCGTCATGCACATGTTTTGGTAGTCACATACGTAGCGCGTGTATCTGGCCAGATACACTATGTATTTCAATACATTTATATGAAAAAAAAGCTATTTTAGTGATAATATTACATGGTTATATTATTAGCACGCCAGACAGATGCATATTTTCTATTTTTTTTTTTTTCTTAGTACATGCTAAACCACCTACCCAGAAAAAAACCAACGAGAAAAAAAATTCTTTTAATTTCAAACAAATAATGGTTTTAAAGTTTATTTCGATTAATTTCAATTCAAAAATGTGTAGTTACAAAATTATAAAGTAAATTTCAAAGTAAATTGCATTGTTCTTCATACAAAATACAAGTGTATCTGGCCAGATACATGCGCTACGTATGTGATGTGTAGATGAAAAAAATCCACATAAATTGTTTTTGTTGTTTTTTTAAGGTTTTTTTTTCATAAAACAATAGCTAACAATATTTGTAGAGGGTACCTGGAGACTCAAACACCTAGCTGAATTAGAAATTTATTTAAATACCTGTTAAATTCTTAAAAGATCTGGCCAGATACATGAGCATGACGGAGGGTTAAATGCTAGTAAGAAATAAAATTCTAAAAAATAACTGCTATAATTATATTGCTAACGAGTCGTTAGTAAACAAATTCAGATGAAACCCCTTTGTTGAGGCCTCTAAATTCTAAAGCAATGGTCAAGCTTGGCAAATATTTGACCTTATGAGCGTAAACATTACTTTTGTTAATAGTTGGTGTGATTTAAGTCTTGATGTCACAAAATAAAACTAGTTATACTGCTAGACCTAGCAAAAAACTTTTTTATGGTTTTTTGTAAGATTCGGGTATCATAATTAAAATAAATATTGGAATTAAAGGAAATTATATTTTAGTTTGATTGTTAGTCGCGTTTATTTCGACAAATATTTGCAAAGTATGAACGTAGCTTAAGTCGAATTAGCAATGTCCGTTTTTATGTCATCTGTTAAAATCACGCTCACTTTCTTGTCTACTTTTCTTGAGTTATTCATCCCATTTGTGAATACCAATTTGGATCATTTAAATTTTGGCAAGTTTAACTTCTCCTGAATGTAGACTTAAATCCAACTGTAGGGTGCTTTTAGCATCCAATTTAACTTCTGTTAATAAAATATAAAACACAACACAAGATAAATAAAGATTTTATTTAAATGTCCACCAACGTTTGTTATAATTATTTTTATTTGCTGTTATTTAAATGTTCATTTTGTGAAAATCGTGGGCTTTTTGATATATTTTCTGAAAACTAAATGACGTTGTTAATGTGATAGCATTTTTTCATTTTTGTTTATTTTGATTTCTTTCCCCCTAACACCAAATAGATCTATCAACTTTATACATTTCTGAAAATACTTAATCAACTAGACATTCACATGCTCGCGATCAGTCATTAGAATATTTGTGTTAATCACCTCCAATGTGAAAACAAAATATATATGTATTATTGTTTTTGTTATGTTGAGTGTAAATAAATAAATAAATTATTTTAAAATGAATTTTTTTTGTTTTTATTTGTAGAAAAATTTAAATAAATATGATTTTTATTTTAATGTCGCGACATTTAATAAATTAAAAGATTTGTGGATTGAATTTATATAAATTAAATTATTTTATTTTTATTTAACCATAATAAAGTGGCATTTAATTAAATATTTTTATAAATTACCCACAAAAAAATGTTGCGAGCTAATTGTGTGACAGGTTGTTTTTTAAGAAATTGGTGAATGATTAAAAATATAATAAATGGCGTAGAAATAAATGGAACAGTCAGAAAAGTGTCAATGTTGCGCTTATGTTTATAATGCTTAGAGCCCTTAATCATAGAGCTACCAGCTAGTATATCGATTACATCAGAACGACTTCATTTAACGATGTCCGTCCGGACGCTAGGAAGGTTGGCTGGCTAGGTGCTCATATAATGTGCACAAAAATACTGATTTTTTATCTAAAATTGATAAAATGTTTTACACAATATTGGAAATAGTGAGATACAATTTAACTTCAAAAATGCTATAGACACTAGTGCTGGGAAACTATCGATAATACTATCGATAGTCTAAAACTATCAAAAATATCAATAGAAAAAGTATCAATATCGATATTTTTATTATTTAAAATACAGCTATGAAGACATGTTTTGCCGCAAGTTTTTACTTGCTATTATTAATTCGCGCAGAATGAATACAAACAACAAAAATGGCAGGTGGTATAGACTGCTTAGCTGTGCTTTTTTTACTACTAACTTAAGTCCTTTATGCCGAAATTTTTATATGTTTACATAGGGACTGAAATGTCAGATAGTTTTATGATGTTTAAAAAAAAAAAATGCAATTGCAATTGCGAGCATAGAATAAAACAATGAACGACCATTAGAGGAAAAGTCCACTAGATTGATTACATTTTGGGTTGAGAATCAATTAAAATAAGAACATTATTTAAAGTTGCAATAAAATACCTTATAGTCCCTGTTACTTTGGTTCCTTCAGAAAGGTGCTTATCAGCATCACAATTTTTAAAAACTGTCATCTAAAATAACGTGCGTACATACATACGTCTCATACGTGATAAAAACAACGAACTGTAGCCTGATAAAAAGCTAGTTAAAGTTTTCCTACTTAAGTACAAACATTCAGTCGATAGTAATATCGATATATCGATAGTGAAATCTGAGCTATCGATAAATATCGATAGTTGAAAATATCGATAGTATCCCAGCACTAATAGACATAGAACCTTGACTCATTTCTTGCTTTGCAGCGTGATGCATTACGCCATGCTGAGTTCCCGAGGAATCGTATGGGGGCTTAATGAAAGGCTTGAGGACCTTTATTATGCCGATTATATACATATTTCTTCTCTCTCACAGTCATACTGACATGGCCGCACAACTAAAGCGAAAATCAACATCAAAGAAGTTAAGCACATGCTAATTAATTCAGAAAACTACAATCCATTCCCAATAAAGAATCAAATGTTATAAGAATTTAAGACCTTATGTTACCGAACTGTTAGATCTAGCGAAGACATCCGTAGGTGACTTAAAAAGTCTCAAGTGAAACTTGGAAATATGCCTCTCGAGCCATTAACGCTTTTTAAGTTTTTGTAAACAAATGTCTCCAAAGAATTCTACAAATCTTCTGACCAACAACCATCCCTAATAATAGTCTATGGGGTGAAATACATCAAATACCTTTGTGTGCGGAAATACAGAGACGAAAGTAGAACTGAATTAGACACACTCTTCGCAAATTATCGTCTGATATTGACAGATGTGCTATCTAGTGGAATACTCAGGGAAATCGCAGTAAAGCCACATATATGGCGAAGCAAATTGATAGCAAGATGAGGAAAATTAAAGCTAGCTGGAGCGAAGTAATAAGTATAGCGATGGACAGATCTGAATAGAAGACCTTATGCTACTTATAGTATCGATCGGAATATATGTATATATATGGTTATTATCTGCTATAATGCCAGACAAGGCTGGGTTCTTAATCATAAAGAAAGTTATGTGACCTCAATATTCAGACATCTTTGCTAAGTTTTTATCCAGACGGTACGCTGGCGATTGGGGGGTCATAGGGACTTTCGAACTAGGTTGGTGGATAGCGGCCATGTTGTTGAAGCTGTACATGTCGAATGGGTTCTCATTTATTCGGTTTATGGTTAAGCAACTGCATAAATGGTCCCTGCAGTAGTCGAAACTGACCCTAATTTTCATCGAAAATCATTTTAAGTAATGAGTTTTTTTAATTTATAACTTTTGTCATCATCTTTTACAGAATCTAATTCGAAAAATGTTTTATGCAGCTGCTCTGCATCATTAAATTAAATCATTAAAAATCCTTTAATGTTTTGAAGCAAGTGGGAACAACTTTTTTCGTTTTCATAAAATTAATATGGGTGTTTAAGCAAATTAAAAATTTCTTCTTTCGAAATTCCAGAGATTTAAACTGTCTTAAGTCAGAAACTGTAGTTTTTCGTTATGTTAAATTGAAAAATATTTAATTATTATGATTAGAGGCAGTTGTGCTAGACTAAAGTCATGGCACAAATTTATATCAGCAATAAAGTTTCCATAAATAAATTAAAAAAATCACGGAAAATTCCTCACGTGTTTCCCGGGATTTTTTCCCGAAATATGTGCGGGATCCCGGGATTTTTGTCCCGGGAAATCCCGTATGAAAAACACTACTGATAGGTTAAAGTAAAGTTTTTATAATGTAACAATTTTTATACGGCCGATAAAATCCTACCTTTAGCTATCGGTAAGTTGTGAAAACGGGTCTAAGAATATTAAGACTTCAATTACTATAAGCAGGATAATAACTCTTTTGATTGGAGGAGTTTGTAAAACATATTCTCTGTGACTGTCTAAACTTACAGGAACTTAGATAAACATTTGCATGCGCTTCTTTTCAGATTAAGTTTGTCTTAGGGAAGAATCTTATAGAGATCTTATTTGATTCTTAAAGAATCTTAGAAAGATCTTATGGGATTCTTAAAGAATCTTATAAAGATCTTATGTGATTCTTAAAGATCATTAATGGCACCTACAGAAAAAACTAAGATAGTTGGAATAATAAGGCAACAAGATACAATAAACTTGCTTTGGGAGTTATAGAAATAAATATAATTCTTAACATTTTAAAAGTTACAAAATTTTAGTTTTTAAATTTATACATTTTTAAAAAATTAACAACATTTATTCCTTAACAAGATTTAAGCGCCTTTAAAATTAAACTTCATACCAAATCACACATTTTACTTTCATTAAAACCGACAAAAGATTAAAAGCGCCAATACAAATGTTATAAAATGCTATGGCTGTATCTTGCATTTTTTAAGAAATGTTAGAGAACAAAAAAAATCTTTTTATTTATACCAACCATAGTTTGGTTAAGAATCATACACACAAACATTTAAACAATTGCAACTAAGCCAAGATGCTTCTGTGTAAGTGTGTGTTTTAAACTCCAAACAATTTTAACATGGGCGCTACTATAACTTTTACTAACTAGTGACAACACATTCGATGCAAACCGGAAAAAAAGATATGAAAGTAGGTACAAACAGAAGTGAAGAAAGCAAATGAAACTAAAAGTATGACAAAGAGTTGTTCTGGCATTTAATAGGCATTACACGAATTTCGAAATCACTTTTTCTAGAATTCAATTTGAAAACAAAACTTGAAAATGTTAAACAAATTTTGGTTTTCAGATTTGCAGACGAAGTTTTTGTGGTTTATTTAAATAATTAAGTTTCTATAACAAAAAAAAAACATCAGTCAGTTTGTTCAAAAAAACATGTTCTATTGTAACAATCAAATATAAACAACAACAAAACAACATCGAAAAATTCAATATTTGCAACTGAAATATTTGCTAGTCCAGAAACTAAGTTGCCATGTCGAAAACTAGTTTCTGAGCATATTTCGTCAGCTTTTTGCTTGTGGTCCAACAAATACTAATATGCTTATTTTATTTTTAATTTTCTCGTAGCTAGGCGCCTTGGAAGCACACCTTTCTAGGTTCTGTGCTATCGAAACTTTAGCAGATACCTGAAAATAAACTGGGTCTTAAAACATGCAAATTAATAGAAGGTAACAGACAACTAAAGTTTAACCTTCTTACTTTTAGTAGGGATAGGCCAAATATATCGATATATCAAAATATCGAAACATAAGGAAAAATATTAGATTTATATCACCAATATTATAAATACCAATACTTCGATACATCGATATGGTTCATTCGATCAGTTCAGTTTTACTACTTTTTCCAATGAATCTGGCCGGTGGCTTGAATATTGGCTTCCAATGCTTCGAAGAGTTGCTGGCTTGTCGGCATAAGCCAATGACTTACCATAGCCCAATAAAAAGTAATCCAAAGGCGGTAAATCGCCTGAACGAGGGAGCCAGTGAACAGGACCAATTCTGTAAAAAGTTGTCACTGAATTGGTCTTGCAATTAATTAATTGTTACGCATATTGTATGGCAAGTGGCGCCGTCTTCTTGGAACCAAATGTCGTTTATTTCTGGAAACAAAAATTCTGGCATTCCCCTGTTATGTAATGGGCAATGGATTGCACCGACTTCATAGCCAGGGGTTAGTATATGAAGGAGCGCTTTTGTAGTGGAGGTCAGATAACTTCAGCCTCTGCAAAGGAAGCAAGAGCATTGTCCAGATAATCATTGAATTGAATTGCCACTTGTCTGTTAGTGTCCAAATACGAAAGCATTAATAGGTGCATTATAACACAGAAAAAAATCGTCAAAAACAATGTTGATTTTACCGTTTTCGGTGGTGATTTTGCTTCATAGTTACTTCATGTTAATTTAACATGATTTTACAATAACTTGCGAACAACATTTTTTTGTTTTCAAATAACTATAAGTGTTAATTGAACATTGCAGTAAAGTTAGAGCAAAATGACATTCATATTGAAATAACAACCCGAATCGCGTTGAATGAAAGTTATTTCAAGTTGAAAGAACGTGAATTTCATGTAAAGGGGTTTGTTTATAGAGTGATACAAGTTTAACTCATAATAAAACATAGAGATATATAATTTTGATATCAATAAAATGGTCTTTATTGGATAGAAAATTTTATGACATTAATGGTTAAATATGATTTCGGCCATGTGGCCGCCACGGCTGGCGCGTAGAAAGCGCAGTCCGGAACACCAATTTTCAACAACTTTTCGCATTCTGACCATCATAGTTTTTGAAGACATATGGGACAGTTTTGCTTGCGTGCTCGTTGAATGCAGACGTGTCTTTCTCTTTTAACTCGGCATACGGTTTTTTTTTTTAACATAAATAATTGTATATTTATAATATCATATTATTTTTTTAAAAAATAATATAAGATCAGCGAATGAATGGACGCTTTAAAATAATTTTTAAATTAGTGAACATAATATTTATAATACAAATATTAAAAATTACAAATAACAAAAATATATGTATGTACACACATACATATACATACATACATTTTAAGCAAAAACATTTCTTGTTTTTCTTTATTCTTTTTTTTTTATTCTCGGGGTTTTTAAACAACAAATAAAAAGAAGAGCACAATTAAACAAACAGTAATATATAAAAAAAAACGCTTATGAATGCTAATAATGCAAAAACAATAAAACATAATGAAAGAAATGCATATGTTACAGTGAGTGTCGACGAAACAAAAGTAGAAACAAAAAAAAGAATCGATGATAGCAATTACTTAACGGCTAAACCTATTACTCGAACGCGTTCGCTCTCACCCTCTTTATTTACAAATACGGTCGATCGTAATACAATAACAAGTTTGTTAACTGCAAGCGCTGCCGCAGAGCCAAAAAAAACTTTAATAAGTGATGATACGGTTAACCCCAAAACGGCCGCTATGGACAACTCAGTAACTCAAGTAAAAACTTCTCAAAAGCCTACAGTACAAGTTGGTATGGACAGGTACATAACAGTGCTCAAACGGGGACGCAGCCCTACCTCTGCAGCAGTTGCTTCGGCCTCAAAAGTACCAACTTTTGATAAAATAAATTCTCAAAATCGTTTTGCGATTCTGGAGGATGAATCCTCTGAAGCACCAAACGTCATTAAATCGTCCAAGCCTCCCCCGATATATCTTAGGGAACAAAATTCAAATGAGCTCATAAAGAGTTTGATATCAGTGATAGGTGAAAATTCGTTTTACGTAGCGGCTATCAAGCGTGGTAGTATAAACGAGACAAAAATTCAAGTCAATCATGAGAATGATTTTCGAAAAATAATAAACAACTTTGAGGCACTAAAAAAAAACTTTTATACATACCAACTGAAAAGCAGTAAAGGTCTTCAGGTAGTGATTAAGGGTATTGACTCATGTGTGGACCCAGAAGAGGTAAAAACATTCCTAGAAGAAAAAGGCTTCAAGGTAAAACATGTAGCAAACATTAAAAATAGAGAAAAAATTCCCCAACCACTTTTTCGAGTGGAGTTTGAACCCGGCGACGTAAAGCTTAAAAAAAATGAAACGCATCCCATCTATGATTTAAAATACATTCTGTACAGAAAAGTAACTATAGAGGAGCCGCACAAGAGAGGTGGTCCCGTTCAATGTTTGAACTGCCAAGAATTTGGCCATACTAAGGCATACTGCTACTTACCCCCTGTTTGCGTAGTATGTGGTGAGCTACACGGTACAGTTCTTTGCGATAAATCTAAAAATGACCCCAACGTTAAAAAATGTAGCAATTGTGGCGGTAATCACACAGCCAATTATAGAGGATGCCCTGTATACACTATCGTAAAGCAGTCGGTTGGACCGAAAACTAATTCCCCTCAAATGCAGGTAACAAATCAGCTAAACACTAATGACATTCAGGCTCCACAGCCTAGTAATAACAGAACCTCCTACGCTAACATTCTAAAATCAAACCATGTGCCAATGCAAGGTTCTTCGCCAATTAATGAAGAAACTCCAGTTTCTAATTTAAGTCGTCTTGAAAAAACCATGGAAACATTAGTGCAAACAGTTAATAATTTTACGAACACAATGGGTAATATGATGCAGGAAATTCTAAGAATGCAATCGATGTTATTGCAAGCTGTACTTAACAAGCCATGAACTGTTTAAAAATCTGTTTTTGGAACGCAAACGGCATCCGCCAACATAAAAATGAATTAGAATACTTTCTAAAAAATAAACAAATTGATGTCATGTTGGTTTCTGAAACTCACTTGACCTCAAGAAATACGTTTAAAATCAATGGTTATATACTATATGATACTAAGGACCCTCGAGATAGAGCTTGTGGAGGCTCTGCCATTTTGATAAAAGCCCGAATCAAACACTACTTAATGTTTGATCATTGTGAAGATTATCTGCAAGCAACGACTATTTGTGTTGAAGAGCTTAATCGAAACTTAGTAATTTCTTCTTTATACTCTCCACCTAGATTTGCCATATCAGAAGGCCAATATTATAAATATTTTAAATCATTAGGACCCTGTTTCCTCGCCGCTGGCGATTATAACGCTAAACATACCTTCTGGGGGTCACGACTTATAACACCAAAAGGTCGTGTTTTGTTTAACACAATCTCTAAAATGGGTTTAAACGTGGTCGCGAGCGGACAACCAACATATTGGCCTACTGATCAGCAAAAAATTCCAGATGTTATCGACTTTGGCGTGGTTAAAAACATCCCCACAGAAACGGTTCATGTTGAAGCTTCCTTAGAATTATCATCCGACCACACACCTACAATTGTTACTATATCGAACCCAAATAGAATTGTATCTCCGTCATGTTACTTAGCGACGTCAGCCACACAAATAAATTGGTTAAAATATAAAAAATTTCTCAGTGCCCATTGCCTAGAAAATATTTCGCTTAGTACACCGGAGAATGTGGATGTCTCTATTGTTAACTTTGACAGTTATCTTAAACTAGCTGTTCAACATTCCAGCGTTACCCCCAAAAAAATTAAAAATAATAAAATATATTCTTCAGATGTCGAGCGGCTCTTGACTGAAAAAAGGAGAGTTCGAAGAGAGTGGCAACTGTACAGATCCCCGCAACTTAAGAATTTATTAAAAGAGTGCACAAAAAGGCTAAGAAAGTTACTGCAGACTCAGAAAACGGCTTCTCTAGAAAAATATCTTAAGGAACTTGATGCAACTCCACAATCTGACTACTCATTATGGCGTGCAGCTAGAAATCTAAAAAGGCCAGTTATATCTAAGCCACCATTAAGAAACTTGAATGGTAGTTGGGCAAGAAACGATATTGAAAAAGGAAATCTGTTTGTTAGCCACTTGAAAAACGTATTTACACCAAATATATCTCACAATATTGCGGTCGAGTTACCACCTGTTGCTGCTAGAGCAGCTATTCCCCTCAGATTTGAGATTAGAGAAATCGAACAGGCTATTTGTGACTTAAACACTAAGAAGGCACCTGGTATTGATAAAATCAGTAATAAAATGCTTTTAGAGCTACCTCGCACAGCAAAGAAAATTATTCTTTTTATTTTTAATGCTATTTTACGCCTTGAATACTATCCTCAAAAATGGAAGGTTTCCTTAGTTACCATGATACCAAAGCCAGGTAAAGATCATACAAAAGTTGAGTCATATAGGCCTATTAGCTTATTATCAAATATGTCAAAGCTGTTTGAGAAATTATTAGTTTCAAAATTAACACCGATTTTAAGTGAAAATAGATGTATTCCAAACCATCAGTTCGGATTTAGAAGAAAACACAGCACAATCGAACAGACTCATCGAATAGTTAATGTCATAAGAAAAGCATTTGAAGAAAAAAAATATTGCTCAGCACTCTTCATCGATGTTTCGCAAGCTTTTGATAAAGTCTGGCATGAAGGCTTATTACATAAATTGAAGAAAAATTTACCAGCAAACACACACAAGCTGCTAGAAAGCTACTTAGTCGGTCGTCAATTTATTATTAAAGAAGGAAATTTCTTAAGTTCACCTCAGCCCATTGGTGCTGGAGTCCCGCAAGGCAGCATCCTGGGCCCTCTATTATACTTAATTTATACTTCGGACATGCCAACAAGCAACTACACCCAAACTTCAACATTTGCAGACGATACAGCTTTTCTAAGCGTCCACGAAAACCGTTATGAAGCATCTCGTTACTTACAGCATCATATATTTCAACTAGAAATATGGTTAAGACAATGGAGGATAATGGTCAATGAGCAAAAATGCGTGCATATAACATTCACCTTGCGCCGGGAATCTTGCCCCCATATTACAATCAACAATCAAATAATTCCTCAACATTCGCATGTAAAATATCTCGGTATACATCTGGATCGGCGATTAACGTGGAAATGCCATATAGAGGCAAAATTAACTCAAATGAAACTAAAAGCCATTCAAATTCATTGGCTTATTGGTAGAAACTCTGTCCTTAGTCTCGACTGCAAACTTCTTCTTTACAACTCCATCTTAAAGCCAATCTGGTGCTATGGTATTCAGTTATGGGGCACTGCCTCGGCCTCTAATATAGAAAAAATTCAAAGACGCCAAAATAAAATTCTTCGAATAATCACAGCTGCCCCTTGGTATGTAAAAAACTCAAATATTCACAAGGATCTCAATGTTCCATTAGTCAAAACTACTATAACAAAATATGCAGTAAAATATTTAAAAAGGCTTGAACAACATCCAAATCCACTAGCTCGAAATATTTTAAATCATGGCGGCCACACTCGCTTAAGAAGAAGAGACACTGCAGCACTTATCCAATTAGATGAGCGATAAACACCTATATAAGTGAACAGAACCCGTGATGAAGAAAATTTTTGTCTGGCACTGGCAGGACAAAAAATAACGTATTAGGTTAAGATTTGATTAATTATTGTTAGTTCATATTTAATATATGAAGATTCAATAAATAAATAATGAGAAAAAAAAAAAAAAAAATATGGGACAAGCGCAGCAAACAGTAATTTTCTGTGGATGTAATGGTGTTTCGACAAAAGCTTGTGGATTCTCCTCACTCCAAATGCGACAATTCTGCTTATTTACGTACTCATTCAACCAGAAATGGCCTTCATTGGAAAATAAAATTGTAAATGGAAATTCAAAAGCAATCTTAATTTGTGCTTTCGCCCATTCGCCAAATTATTTTGATTAATAATCTCAACAATTTGCACGCGTTGCTCTGGTGTAAGTCGATCCATAATGAAATGTCAAAGCAAACTTAACAAAAAGCAAATGTCAACTGTTAAATGGGTGGTCAAATAAAGCAGTGATGCCAACTCAAAGTTGTATCACTCCAAAAAAAAAAAACTCCCTTTAGAATCAAATTGGTTTGAGTGAAGAAGCTTCAGAGACAACATATGCATTTATTTAAGAATAATTCAAAGCATTTACCCCTGTAACACATGTTTCACTTATTTTTATTCTCCTTTGTTAATAAAGGGTGTTTTTTTAAGCTAGATAGAACTTTAAATTGTAAAAAGTAACACAAAAAATTAAATTTTGATGAAATATTTTTTTTTATTGTTTCAGTATACCTACTCTGACAAATCATCATGAATAGACTCACGCTTGAACAACGCTACGAAATTATCCAAATTTACTTTGAAAATCAGTCGACGATTCGCTCTAGAGCAGTTGGCAACTGACCCGTTGTTTTATCGCAAAATTGTGTTCAGCGATGAGGCGCATTTTTGACTTAACGGGTTTGTTAATAAGCAAAATTGCCGCATATGGAGCGAGACCAATCCACAAGAGACCCTACAGACTCCATTACATCCAGAAAAATGCACCGTTTGGTGCGGTTTTCACGCTGGTGGCATCATCGGACCTTATTTCTTCAAAAATGAGGCCGGAGCTCGCGTTACGGTCAATGGAGATCGTTACCGCACCATGATCAATGATTTTTTGTTTGAAAATATGGATGACATTGATCCGGAGGAGATGTGGTTTCAACAGGATGGCGCTACGTGCCATACGGCGAACGCAACCATCGACTTATTGAAATCAAAATTTGGCGATAAGTTGATTTCGAGAAATGGACCTGTCAATTGGCCTCCAAGGTCGTGCGATTTGACACCTCTCGATTATTTCCTGTGGGGCTACGTGAAGTCACTGGTTTATGCTGATAAACCAGCAACAATTGACGCCTTGGAGGCCAGCATTGTTCGTGTTATTCGTGACATACGGCCAGCAGTGCTCGAAAAAGTGGCCCAAAATTGAACGTCCAGAATGCGCTTCGTCAAGAACAGCTGCGGTGCCCATATGCCCGAAATCATTTTCAAATGTTAATGTCACGTATTGATCTTTCGAATAAAAAAAAAAATTTGATTACAATTTAATTTTTTGTGTTATTTTTTTACAATTTCAAGTTCTATCGGGCTTAAAAAAACCCCTTTAGAAGCATCAGCAGAATGGCCCGATATGGTTCTCGTCATCATTCTACTTTGAAAACTTGATGTACTATTTTATTATTTTAACTAAAAGAATACGAGAATTGTGTTATTTTTATAGCATATTTTAAACATGAAAATAAAAAATGGTGTAAAACAGGTTTTTTTTTTGTTTCAATATTGAACAATTTTATTTTAACATTTTTCATTTAAAGATAACATGAAACCAAGATAATTTTAAATAGAGTCGATACGTAAAAACAGGTTTTTATTTATTCAATATTGAACAATGTCATTTTAACAGTGAATAATATTTAATATTTTTCATTTAAAATTAAAATGAAATAATGATAAATTGAAATAAAAGGCATACTTTTGCAGAAATTTACTATGATTCTCAATCAATATTTCGCCATGTTAATTTAACATTTTCTGATATGGGCACAGAAAATTAAAAACTATTTTATTCGTATAATATTTTTAGCTTTTCTAAAATCTTAGGAAAAGGTTTCCTGATGAGCTGGCCTAAGCAACCAGTGAAATGCGCATAGAAGCTAGCTTTCCCTCAACAATAAATTTCAGTGTATTTATCAAATATGATAAATTGGGAATTTAGCACGTCATACAGAAATCGTATTAATGATAAATTTTGTATTCCCGTAAATAACTTTGATAATATACTCGCATGTGCCCGTGCAGAAAACTGAATTGGCAAATTGGTTTTTTTTGTTGTTTTCTTACGAAGACAATAGAATGAAACAATTTGTTCTTTAATTTTGTTTTTTCTTTTTACCCACTTACAACTACAATTCGAGTCGGAAAGAACCCAACCAATTGTAGGGGGATGTAAGAAAAGATAAACTCACTGTTTATTGTTGTTGTTTTGTTTAAGCTTTGATATTGTTACGAGTAAGACTTTGAGTGTTTATAACTTTTATTCGCTTTAGGATTTTATTCGTATAATATTTTTAGCTTTTCTAAAATCTTAGGAAAAGGTTTCCTGATGAGCTGGCCTAAGCAACCAGTGAAATGCGCATAGAAGCTAGCTTTCCCTCAACAATAAATTTCAGTGTATTTATCAAATATGATAAATTGGGAATTTAGCACGTCATACAGAAATCGTATTAATGATAAATTTTGTATTCCCGTAAATAACTTTGATAATATACTCGCATGTGCCCGTGCAGAAAACTGAATTGGCAAATTGGTTTTTTTTTTTGTTGTTTTCTTACGAAGACAATAGAATGAAACAATTTGTTCTTTAATTTTGTTTTTTCTTTTTACCCACTTACAACTACAATTCGAGTCGGAAAGAACCCAACCAATTGTAGGGGGATGTAAGAAAAGATAAACTCACTGTTTATTGTTGTTGTTTTGTTTAAGCTTTGATATTGTTACGAGTAAGACTTTGAGTGTTTATAACTTTTATTCGCTTTAGGATTTTATTCGTATAATATTTTTAGCTTTTCTAAAATCTTAGGAAAAGGTTTCCTGATGAGCTGGCCTAAGCAACCAGTGAAATGCGCATAGAAGCTAGCTTTCCCTCAACAATAAATTTCAGTGTATTTATCAAATATGATAAATTGGGAATTTAGCACGTCATACAGAAATCGTATTAATGATAAATTTTGTATTCCCGTAAATAACTTTGATAATATACTCGCATGTGCCCGTGCAGAAAACTGAATTGGCAAATTGGTTTTTGTTGTTGTTTTCTTACGAAGACAATAGAATGAAACAATTTGTTCTTTAATTTTGTTTTTTCTTTTTACCCACTTACAACTACAATTCGAGTCGGAAAGAACCCAACCAATTGTAGGGGGATGTAAGAAAAGATAAACTCACTGTTTATTGTTGTTGTTTTGTTTAAGCTTTGATATTGTTACGAGTAAGACTTTGAGTGTTTATAACTTTTATTCGCTTTAGGATTTTATTCGTATAATATTTTTAGCTTTTCTAAAATCTTAGGAAAAGGTTTCCTGATGAGCTGGCCTAAGCAACCAGTGAAATGCGCATAGAAGCTAGCTTTCCCTCAACAATAAATTTCAGTGTATTTATCAAATATGATAAATTGGGAATTTAGCACGTCATACAGAAATCGTATTAATGATATTGCCGTCTCTTTATAAGCAACTATATTATTACATGTGGCAAATATATATATATAAATGAAATTTATAACAATTGTCGTATCGAGCTTATAAACCATAATATATTTAGTTTTTAGTAATAAGTAGTTGCTAGTTGATCTCTTCAGTTCCGAAAACCATCTGTAGGGTACCTTTAAGAAAAAACAAAACTCAAGAATAAAAAATCCATTGAGTAGGATGATGATAAAAATATGGAAGTTATTCATTCGTTATTTTTTAGCAATTTTTTCAGCGATTTTTTTTCTCTTTTTATGTTGTCTCTTGCACAAACGAACGTAGTACAAGTAGTTGTTGTATGTATAAGCGGCATAAACGACCCAACAACATGACAGCTCGATTTAATATTACAATTTATGTTGGCCATTAAAATGTCGGATGGTTTCGCTCTTTATTTTATGCGATTATAATAACCCGGGAGGTAGAGAGGAGCCAAAGGGGCAAATAAAAAAAGGCTTAAACGAAATGCAAAGAAATATTAACAACTTAAACCAACTGTGTTTCTCATACAGACAGACAGAGGCAGATATCAAATGCTGGAATGAAGTTTAAGTTAAACTTTGAAAATTTATATATTTTTTTTTTTGTATTACTATTTTTTAACATTTCTCTCTCATTCATATTGTGTTCATTATTATTTTGAAAAGTGTTGGCTGTCCGAAGTAACCCAGCAAAATTTTGTAATTTAAATGAGAGAAACTAAAAGGGTTAAAAATCGAACAGAATCTTTATAACTATTTAAATATATTGGACCTATGGTAAATTATATCACAAAATTTTACAGTATCACTTTTTGTTATACAAAACCAAAGTACTTTGTTGATTTGGGCTTTATATTAGTTAGAACTATGGTAAATTGTGGAACAATAATTATGAAAGTAACTTGTATAATTTTAAGTCATATGGAACGAACTTGCCGATATTTCGTAAATGGGTTAACGGGTTTAAAATGGGTGTTATTTTGTTATCTGGTTTCATTTTCATAAATTATTAATTGAATCTTTATATACATAGAAAAAATAAAAATTGTCTCTAATCAACAAATTCATACTAAATGCATAGAATCAAGCAAACAATTTGTTGATGTTGGTCCTATTACCAAAATAGGATTATATAGATTACTAAAAATTGTAAAAATTTTAAATTAGGAATATTTTTTTTTTTTCAATAATTGATGATTTAAATTTTATTAAAAAAAATGATCAAAAAACTTTGCCGTTTCAAAGAATGTGTTCATTGATTTAATTAAATTTGCCAATTCCCAACAACAATTTTATAAGTTTAAATTTTTTTATTTTTAACGAAAAAATCAATTAATATTTTTGGCTTCGAGTGCAATGTTATGACATTTATAACGTAACGACGTAATCTCTTTTGATAGTCATCGACATAGTTTACAGACTCTTTTGTCACTTGTTGAGAAACGATGGAATATTTTGTTTCACATCTTTTCGATTCGAGAAGTTCTTACTAAAGTTACAGAACATGGGTACTGATCACGGTTTCCGCTCACGTAGGTACTTAGCGCTTGATTGGGTGAGTGCTGCTGCTGTGTCTCTTTTTCTTAAGCGAATGTGGCCTTTATCATTTAAAATATTTCGAGCTAGTAGATTTGAATGCAGTTCAAGCCTTTTTTGATATTTTTTATTGAATAATTTGTGATCATAGTTTTTACTGGTGGCACATTAAGGTCTTGGTGAATGTTCGGGTTCTTTTGTGTACCAGGGAGCGGATGTGATGATTCGATGAATATTGTTTTCGCCTTTGGATTTTTTCAATATTGGAAGCCAAGGCAGAGCCTCATAACTGCATACTGTAGCACCAGATTGGCTGTAAGGCATAGTTGTAAGGTAGAAGTAAACAATCAAGACCAAGGGTAGAATATCTTCCATTGGATCAATTTATTTGAATTGGTTTAATTTCCATTTGAAATAGTTTTGCCTCTATATGGAGTTTTCCATGTAAAAACGTCGAACAAGATGTAAACCGAGATATTTAACATTCGAATGTTGTGGTATTATTTACCATTTTTCCTTAAAAATCTGTATAATCAGCACAGGTTGATATTTAGGTGTAGTTATTGAAAAGCATGTTTGAAGTATATATCAGCTAAGATACAGGTCCTAGAGTACTTCCCTTTGTGACTCCAGCATTAAGCGGTTGAGGAGTACTTAAAAAATTACCTTCTTGAATAATAAATTTTCGACCAATCAAATGGCTCTCCAACAGCTTGGGAGTATTTATGAGTAAAGGCCCAACTATAATATGCATAAGCTTGCTTAAACTTTTGTCAAAAATTAACAAAAACGGAAAGTGCGATTAAAATTCGTGCAATGTGAGAAATGTTTCTATCTGCAGCGACAAAAGTAATTTTTGGCTCAATGAGTACATCAACGAACAGAATTGTCGAATTTTGTGTAAAGAGAAGCCAGGACAGTTGAAGAGCTGCGAATGCACCCTGAAATGGGTACTGCTTTGTGTGGCTTGTAGGCCGGCATCATTACTAGACCATACTTTTTCAAGAACAATGAAAATCGCAGTGTTACAGTCAATGCAGCAAGGTAACGTGCGATGATTACGGACTGTTTTTTGTTCCAAAATGGAAGAATTGGTTGACATGTGGTTTTAACAAGACTATGCCACACGGCGCGCGATATCATGAACCCGTTGAGATTGAATCTTGATAATTAAAATAAAAGTAAATATTTGCTGAAATTTAAATTAAACAAAATATGTGATAAAATAGGAAAATCCTTAAACTATATAATTAATATTAAAAGGAAAAATGTAGAAAATAATGTTGAATGCAATTAGTAAGTATATTCACATTTATTCATGTAAGTGCCCATTCACATTATACGATTTTTGTCGTTGCGATTCTTACTTTATCGGCAAGAGGGGTGAGAGGAATTATAAGGGGTACAGAAGCGAGTGTACTCTTCGATTCGTTTTGTTCATTCATTCGTTCTCTCAATTTTCTCTCATTTGTCAAAAAATGTATTAAGGTTGTTACGACAAAAATCGTACAATGTAAATGAGACTGACTTCAAAGAGGAAACGACAATAATCGCAACGACAAAAGTCGTATAATGTGAATTGGGACTAACTCAAGATCATACAATTTAGTTACTGTTTTTTAATTTTTTTGGGGATACGTGAAGTCTCTCATGTAAAGGAACAAGACAGCAATAATATTAGCGCTGAAAGACAACATTAAAGCTGTCATTGGTGAGATACCGTCTGAAATGCTGGAAAAAGTATACCATAATTGCAGCTCACGGATAAACCACCTACGGAGTTGTTGCGGTCAACATTTACATGCAATAATCTAAAAAAAGTAAATAGCTGGCATTAATTCATCGGCCCAAATAAAAATTTCATTCACTTTTGCAATTTTCTGCGTTTTTTTTTTTCAATTAAAAAAATTCCAAACGGTTTAAAAATCGACCATGACATAAAATCAAGGCTTAATTTAGTGGACTAAACTGCAATAACTGTAAAACATGGCAACTAACTTAACCTCTTAATCCACCTTTAAATTAAAAAGCGTTGCCGCGCGATATTTAAGTTTGCTTCATACATTTCGTATGAGCATGAGAATTTTTGACAGCTTGAAAACGCTTGATTTAGGTTCGTCGGTAGCACTTCTAGATTCAAAATTTGCCCTCTGCTTTTTACGTTACTAAGCCCATATTTAACTGGGTTTTGTCGGTGAATTTCATGTGTCTGTTGATTTGTCTTAAGCGGAAACTAAACAGTAGTTAAATACATTTACAATTCACTAAAGAATATAATATAGCAAAAACAAAAAAAATAAAACTTAACATTTTTTTCTTGTTACTTTACTTCTTCTCATTTCCTACTACAATGACTTCAGACCTGGTTATAAATTTCTAAAGAATATTTATGTTGACATATAAGAAAATAATAAGACACATTTAATATCTCTTTAGGTATAATTTATACATGAACAAAATCATTTTTTTTATAAACAACTCACAAGAGACCCTTTGGTTTTCTTTTTCTTTGAAGTTGTTTTAACATTTTATGTATTTCTGGGTTGATCGTGTGAAAAGTTAGATTTTGGACATTTGTTATGCCTGACATACAGATCAAACTCATAAATCATTTCAAATTAGTTTTTAGTTGTCTTTATTTTGAGAGAAAAAAGTGAAAATTATTTTACTAGTAATCGTATGTTTCTTAAATGATTTGAACTTTTTATAAACAGCACCACACAGAAAAATATGTCAATGTTAAAATAACATGCCGCAATGTTGATTAAAAATAATAGTAAATTTCTACAAAATTATGGACTTTATTTAAAATTATCTTATTAAATATTGAAATCATAAAAACCAGTTTTACTTGTTTTTAATACAAAAAAACCACAACACTAAAAACAGAAAAGCATAATTTTTCTTTTCATGTTTAAAATAATCTAAAAAGACAAGAAAAATTCCCGTTTTCTTTTTGTTTAAACTATTTAGTTAAATAGTCGTACAATTTTCAAAGTTGAATGATGATGAAACCCATATCGGGCCATTCTGCTAACAAAGGGGAACACAAAAAAAGTGAAACATGTGTTACAGGAAAATAAGTAATTATATTCTCTCTTTTTCTGGCTCCGAGGGTAAGTGTTTTTAACTATTATCAAATGAATGCATATGTGGCAGCGCATAGAGAAAGAGACCTAAGGGTTTTTGATGTGGACAACATATGAGCATCGAATGAGAACGATCCCATGCCCCAAAAGTGGTCCCTACTAGAGATATGCGCGTTTTATGAAATTGAAGTACACCAAAGATACACGTATTTAAATCTTTAAAATGGCTCTCCTGAACAAAACCGATTTTTACCCTTAGGTCCCTTTCTATTTTGCGCGTCACATATGTTGTGTCTGAAGATTCTTCTCACTGTTATTTCACACTCAAAACAACTTTATTCTTCATAAAATTCACGTTGTTTTCAACTTGAAATAGCTTTCATTCAACGGGATTCGGAGTATTTTTTCAATATGAATGTCATTTTGCTCTAACTTTACTGGAATGTTAAATTTACATGAATTACAGTTATTTTAAAAGAAACTAATGTTGTTCGCAAGTTATTGTAAAATTATGTTAAACAAACATGAAGTAAAACTGTAGAATCAACCTTGTTTTCCTTGTTTTTAGCAAAAATTATGAAAAAAAAATTCCGATATAATTAGAATTGGTTATTTTGTTGAACTATTTATGGTTTTTAGTCCAAATTTTTAATAGTGTAAAACGGCAAATCCATTTGAGAAGATCGAGTGGTTTCAAGAATGAAAGATTATCAATAACAATTTTAATTAATTTTCATGTTGTAAAATTCCTTTCTTCACAAAAATAATTTAATGAAAATTAAATTTAATGAACTAAAGCCTAATTAAAAATGTTATAAATTCCGATATATTTTGTTAAAGTAATGGGATAAACATTATCTTATTGACTTATAAACCACACAAAATGCTTGGCAAACACACACATTGTTTCCGTGTGGTGTTTGCCAATAAATAACACAAATAGTCTCCGTACAAACATTAATTTTCATTTTTGTGTTGTTTTCAATAAATGCAGACGCCGATAGTGCTGTAGCAATTTTGCTGCTTTTTTTCTTAAAACGGAGAAGAAATAAAAAATAAAGGCAAAGAATTTAAATGATTAAAACAACGAGCAAACAATCAGATATCCAACATGTCTTTCAAATATTAAAAATTTTTAATATTTCTACAAACATTGTTTCAAATGTTTGCCCAAACAGCAAAACACCCCAATTAACAACACAAAATATTTGTACAAACGTAAATTTTTGACATGTTTGCCAAGCCATTTGTGTGGTTTATTATGCCCCTAACTTGCGATTGTAGCAGAACCGCATAAGCATTGAAATAAGTGATTTTACAAGATGATAAATAACGAATGGAAAATAAGGGAACACTGATAGCAAAGGCGTCATAACGTTGATGTATTTTGACATCAATACTATGACAAGTGTCTTCGTTTTTGACCCCACTTTTCATCATTGTGATGTCAACCTCAACATAACTTGGCCAAAGTGTCATCAGGGTCAAAATGAAATTTTGTCATCAATGGGATGATGTGTCATCACAGAAATGACGAACATGTCCTCAGTGCGATGACGCAGTAACATCGGAGAAAGGACACATTAGCATTAGTTTAATAATAGTTTGTCATTGGAATTGACTTAAGTCAAAGTGTGAGAATATTATTATTTACTTACCCATTCAGATGTTCGTTTCACGTTTGTTGAATTGCGACCTTTGTTTACAGCAGAATTCTCAATAATAACACACCAGCACCATGCCCTATATGGATTTCATAATCATTTTAATTTGAAAATTTGATGTATTTAACGAAATAATTTAAAAAAATAGAATAAAGAAATGTTTGCTTTTTATAATACATTGTAATCATGAAAATAATGTTAATAATGTCACTATAGTCATTAAATAGATGAACGTAAAAAATGACAAAATTGTACGAAGACGTTAGTCATTGGATTGATGCTATTTTGTGCATCATTGTTGCCATTTGTAGTAACATTGATGTTACAATTCTGATGTAAGAGCATCATCAATATGAAGATGAATTTTTCTATCAGTGTATGTTTAAATGCCATATAGTATAGAGCTGAAGCCAACCAAGCAGCCAGTATTTTTTATACCATATACGAGAAACCCCTTGCGCCCGGCCGAAGTCTGGCCTTGCAGAGAAGCTTTAGTTAGGAACTCACCCATATTTGAGTGGTTTCTAATCAAGAGCATCTTTGCAATGAGTGTTAAAATTAATTTTCTATATTAAATTTTTTTTTATATAAATTTACATTCCCATTAATTTCAAACAATGTTATTAGTTTAACTTTATGCATAAATAAAATATAAAATGTTTCGTTTATAAATATTGTATGCTTTTTATTTTTATTAGTTGACTATGTTCTATAAACCCATTAAAAATATTTGAATTTTTGTTATAGTATGTTAAAATGTAATTTATATTTAATTATTTAATTTATAACGGCTTACAAACAACAATTTTTAGTTTGTAACAACAAATACATAATTACACACATTCGTCTTTAATTGGAGCAATAAATTTTTCTGCTTCTTTTTTTTTTTTTTTTTTGTTTAATTTATGCATTTTTATAATTGTTTCCGCTATAATATGATTTAATGTTTAACATTATAACATTATTTGTAAGTTACAGTATTTATTATTTTCTTTTTTTTTCATAAATAATTTATTTCAATGAATATAAATCTGTCAACACGCAAAGTTTTGAACAAAAATAAGAAAGAAAACAACTTTTTGTTTATAACAAATGAATAAAATTAAATTTCTTAACAATAAATTTTAAAATGCATAAAAAACATCTTTATTATTAAGTATGACTTAAGTAGGAAAGTTTTAATTGGCTTTGATCAAATAAGCTGGGGAAAGATTGCAGGGTGCTTTTATTATGTTAAGAGGTATATACTAGGCAGAGTAACCCGTTTTGAGAGCTCCAAGTTATATGGACAATTTTTTTTTTCGTTTTTTCACTTGGGAAACCCCTTAGATTGATTCCAAATTAGAAAAAAACAATATATATAAAATTTTAGATCGTTTGCATAGTTATTAGGCGTGCCTTGAGCCCACAAAGTTTGCTAAAAATGCTATTTTTCTCACTATGGGTGGCTTTAAGTGTTCATAACTTCAGTAATATTTATTTTAGAGAAAAACCTTATTCACAAATATTCTAGGGCTATATCTTATGAACAATGTTGCTCTATATAAGTTTTCTTTAACAATAATATATAATCCAGAAAAAACCAAATTAAAAAATAACACCGAAATTTGCACATATCTTCGCATTCTTTGCCTGGTGATTACACTACGTGACAAATTTTCAACAAAGTCGTGACCAAATGAATCTGTCAACTAATCTTTATGTAAAACTTTCCTCTGAATCCGAATATGAAGTCAGAATTGTCAAAAGTGGAACAGTTTTTGAGATATTCCAAAATAACCGTTATTTGTGTTTTTAAAAAAGATGATGTGACTTAAATGTAAATATCTTTAAAAATTTTAAACGGACTATGTATTTCTTTCTTTTTATTGAGAGGTTATAAAATTACTAAAATAAGAATGGGTTGCTAGAGAAGTTTGGTTTAGAAATGACAGAGTAACAGGGGACAAAAGTTCAAGCTTCATTGAAAATTTTATGATTCTGTTCAATTTTGCTCTCTTCAAGTTTTTCTTTTTAATCTAATGATTTAAAAATCTTAATGTTTTATTGCATGCGACATTAGATTATTTTAATATGAACATTTTTCTTTCAACAAGACATAGCTTGGTACAAAAATTACAAAGCTACAGAAGATTTAGTAAATTTACCCACATAGAAATTCAATAGCTTTAAGCTATTTTTAATATGTATTTATTTTACTAAAAATTTAGTTTTGTATATGCATTTGTTGTGTTTTTCTTTGGTTTGATATAAATCGCAAAGTGGGTTAATTCAATTAATCTTCTGTAACCTTGTAATTTTTTTACCGGTCTGGATCCTATTGGACACAAATGTTCGAATTGAATAGGCTAATGTCGTAAGTGATAAAACTTAAAAAAATTTTATTTTTTGGTTTAAAAAACAATAACTTGAAAAGAGCAAAATTTAACAAAATCATAAAATTTTAATGAAGTTTGAAGTTTTGTCCACTAGTTAGTTAGTTAGTTAATTGTTCTTTATTTTGAATTCATTTTAAGTAATCAAAATTGAACATACGACTATGACATGACGTCGTCTGTCGGAAAAGGTTGTTATATATATTACAAATATTGTTTTATGTAACATAAAAATTAATAATTAAATTCAGTTACTAATATTTTCCTGTAGCCTATCGCATTTATAATATAGCGGGATAAATATTTAAAATTGTCTTTACCATTAAGAATATTAATCAACTCATTTTCTGTTACGATAGTTTTTTTTAAAGTTTTGGAATCTTATTTGTCCTACTATAGGGCATTTGGCTATAAAATGCAGAATGTTTTCGGTTTCGTTTAGATTACATAAGCAGCATATACGGGGTCTGTTTTGCTGAAATTTTGTACCATTAACTCAATTAATAACATCTAGCTTTGAATATATAACTTAATTCTGTCATATTTGTGATTTCCAAATAGGATTGCGGCTCTATGTACTTTTGTCCACCATAACTCTGTCATTTAATGACTCATCTTCACAAACGACTCATGGTTATTTAAGAAATTTTATTACCTCTCAATAAAAAAAAAGAAATGCATAGTTCGTTTAAAATTTTTAAAGATATTGCATTTCAGTCATATCATCTTTTTTAAAAACACAAATAACGGTTATTTTGGAATATCTCAAAAACTGTTCGACTTTTGACAATTCTGACTTCATATTCGGATTCAGGGGAAAGTTTTACATAAATATTAGTTGCCAGATTCATTTGGTCACGACTTTGTTGAAAATTTGTCACGTAGTGTTATCACCAGGCAAAGAATGCGAAGATATGTGAAAATTTCGGTGTTATTTTTTAATTTGGTTTTTTCTGGATTATATATTATTGTTAAAGAAAACTTATATAGAGCAACATTGTTCATAAGATATAGCCCTAGAATATTTGTGAATAAGGTTTTTCTCTAAAATAAATATTACTGAAGTTATGAACACTTAAAGCCACCCATAGTGAGAAAAATAGCATTTTTAGCAAACTTTGTGGGCTCAAGGCACGCCTAATAACTATGCAAACGATCTAAAATTTTATATATATTGTTTTTTTCTAATTTGGAATCAATCAAAGGGGTTTCCCAAGTAAAAAAACGAAAAAAAAAAATAACGGTCACCCTAGTGTACAGTGTTCGAAAATAAACACTATATAACGCTCCTTAGTGTTCGGTTCGGTAGATTTATGGAAAACACAAACGCTAATAGTGTTTGTTTAGAAAATCATTAAATAAATAACGTTTCCCTGTTAGTCATCTTTCGAACACAAAAATACTACTGTTTTTATCAAACTCAACAACATTTTTCACAAAAACAAAATACACATACGAAAAAAAAAACAAAAAGCCAGCAAAATAATTTTACGCAAAAAACATATACACATTTGTTCATTTCGTTATCAATGTAAAAAAAAGAAACATTGTAGAACATTAAAATATAAGGTTTGTCTACAGTATCACTACAATTATTCTGTTTTTAACGAAGAACAGAACAATATATAATGTTCGGCTCTTTCTTGAAAATAGTTACGAACGATATTAATTGTCAATCACTAAAAAAAATAGAAATATTTTCGAACACTGCTTTCGTAGATATGAATTTAGCAATCCATAAGTAAGTAGAGAGAAAGAACATTGTTTTAAATTTATAGACAAAAAAAAATAATGGCGGCGTTTAAAAACACTCTAATAGTCAGATTATAGACGATAAACCTCTTTCACAACCTATCGAACGATCTATATATTTATGTATCAAGCCAGTCCTTCCAAAGTCAGTTTCTTACAACATTAAAATAAAAAAGTTTTTGTTGGTACTCTACTACCACGATTTATAAAAAAAAAGTTAGTTTAAACCGAATATTTATGTCTGAAAAACTTTAACGCGCTTACATAATTGTAAGCCAAACCAATGGTGGTCTGATTGGCCCACAAATAATGAAAATGATGCGCAAGCTGCTTCTTCACGCAATAACGTTAAAGATGTAAGGAGATTGTATATCCTATTAGCAAAGAGTACAAGTCAAGGTGGTAACGAAAAGAGAGCTATTTTTGACAGTTCGAGCTGTTCGTCCCCTTATTAAAAAAAAGTTAAAGTTCACATTAGTTAATCAACACATTAAGGCCAGCAAAAGTAAATGTAAGCCTTAACTTCTTTTGCACAAGGGTGTTAGTGTTAAGGTTGACAATTCGAGCAGTAAGCTCGAATGCAAAAAACCTCTCATGTTTTTGTATTGTTGTAGTATTGCTGTCACTATGTATAGGGTATTCATTCGGTTAACCGTTAATCGGTTAACCGATTAACAAATCGGTTAATTTAAAATTGGCAATTTTCGATTAACGATTAAACCGGTTAATTTCAGTCGATTAACCGATGTAACAAATATTTTAAGTTTTTTGTAGTATTAAAGCATATTTTTTGGCGTTTTTAATTATTTGATTCGTCTTATATAAAAAAGGTATATGTTTGGAAAATATTTTTTCCTACAATATATTTCCTTCGAGAAATACATTCTTAAAATACAGTACAAAAACAGAAACTAGGGAATCGTATTTCATTTTTTGCAGAATGTTCAGTGCTAAGCTTTGTCAGGATGAGTCAGATGATGACCTGACAATAGAAGAAGCTATCGATTGTAACACTAACAATCTTCAACAAAATTATCCGAAATAATGGCATAATGAAAGATTTTATAAGTTGAAAGAAATCCTGGAAAAGGACAAAGAAACCAAGATATCGGATTCAGCTTTTAAAAATGATATGTTTCTGCGCATCTACGTCACACCTGCGTATAAAAGCAGCTAAAATATAGAAACACAAGCAAACAAACGTGTATAAAATGCTAAAGTGACGTCATATTAAACAGTTGAATTTTGTAAACATGTGCAATGCGTAATCTTGAATCTGTATTATGGGTTGCTTCCGATTTCTCAAACATCTTCCATAAGTGAAAGAATTGTTTCCAAATCAAGTGTTATCAAAACTAAAGAAATGAATCGCTTAAATTCTAAACATTTAAACCAAATTATTTTCCAAAAATATTATTTTATAAAATCTTAAACTATTGAAATAATTAATAAAACAATCTCACAGTTTTTTTTTTTAATAAATACATACAAATATTATGAATAAATTATAAAATGTGTTTTTCTGTTTTATGAGTTACTTTTTTGTTTGCTCATTTTAGTTCAAGAATTGTTTTTACTAAAAGACTCCAATAATAAATAATTTTTGCATTTTTATTTATTGAAATTACTAAATTTATAACAAAACTTTATTAATCGGTTAACCGATCAATAACAAAATTAATCGATTATTAACCGATTAAACCAAAACCTCGGTTAATTAATCGAGCGAAAGCCCGATTAAATGAATGAACAGTCAGAGAACTGTGTTACATAAAATCGTCTTCAGAAAAACTGTTCAGAAACGAAAGTTAAACGATGTTAAGATTTATTAATTAACCAAGAGAAAGACAGAGAGAGAGGATGATATTGATGACAGTAAAACTTTTTTAAGAATAAAAACTCAAATTTTAGTCAGATTCGGGATATAAAAAATAATTTATACTTTTTTTAAAGATATCTTTTAAGAGGTGAAAAGATCTTCATTTCTCACGAAATCAAAACCAAAGTAGAAAAGGGAAACGTCCGATCTTTTTGGAAACAGCGAAATCGTTCTCACATTCTAAGGGATCAGTTAAAAGTTGGTTTTGTTAAATGAGCAGCCGATACAAGAATATATCTTACGGGTCCTTATAATCGTCCCTTTGTGATATCCAGAGCCAGTGACCGAAGCTAAGCCATTGACTCACCAAATTTATTTCTCAGATATTTCTGCAGCCTCGAACGTTTTCGATCACCTGCCCAGAAGAAAGATCAACCTTAGTCCTTTATTAGATATAGCATCAAAGCACAGCAATCCTGGTCTCCTTTAATACCTCATCCCAAAAACCCTTAGACCGGAGCATTGGCATAGAAAGCGAAATACCGTTATTTTCCTTCTCATCACGATAAAGTCTGCAGTAGTCATTGTAAATAAGGCTCATCCTCATCGCATGGGTCCCTATCAACCAGTGAACTGTAATGACCGATAACAAATTCCTTATCTAAACCATACCAATCCCATTGTCACACCATAGAGTCTTGGCCATCGGTTAGGTATTTTCACCACTCCATCTCTTCTGAGCCCCTCTGAACGACTCACGTTTGATGAGAGTTTTACAGCCAGGGTTTAAAAAACTGCAGTTGAAACAAAAACTGTTGAGCAAAAAACAAAAATTTGTGTACAACTTTTCGCTTTTTGAGTTGGTTTGACAGCAACTACATTATATTTAATGAATCGGAAGTAAAAGCAACAAGTGTTTGCTAATGACAAATAAAGAAGTGGAAGAAATGGCAGTTTTGACTTCAGTTTTTTAAACGCTTCTACAGCAAGCTATCGAAATGCCGGTTAGACCGTCGCACACTGGTTCATATTTTGAGAAGGCGGCCAAAATTATTTTTTTTTTTGTTCTCCGATTTTAAAATTTTTTTATTCATGTGAAAGTAAATACTAGTGAACCTCGGGAGCCAAAAAATTAAAGCCCTATTTCAACTATTTCATTGAGAACAGGGTGGTCCGAAATGGACTTTCTCAATATTTGGTTATAGTTTTGAATTTCTGAGTCAATTTTTGAAGTTGAAATGCTCATAACTTTTTTGTTTTTTAAGATTTTTTGACAGAATAAGTTTTGTGTATTAGTTTATTTTATTAGCTATACGTGGTTTAAAGCATTAAACTCTGCGACCTCTAGAACTATTTAATTTTTTTTTTTTTTTTAATGTCAAAATTTCCCGGAAATTTCCTACTTTATAGAGCATAAGTCCTGAGCGTCAAAATGCGTCAAAAAAAAACCTATACTCTCTTGTAGTCCAGAATCTAACCTACATTTCTATACCCCATTGTACGCACATCTGGATACGGCCTTGCGAACTACAGCAATTTCTGTGACCCAAGGTAAGATATTCGGTTCAAAAAATAAGTCCTGCAAGGAAAAATTACTGAAATTAAAGAAGGTGAATCTTAAAGAATTTTCGACAAATAAAGCAGTTCAGGCCACATAAATTATCTAGCACGTCAGGTTATCAATTAATTTGGAGAAGGTAAAGGTATTGCCATTGTTATGAACTTATTGTGGGTGAACGGATGCTGCAAAACGAATAGGCGACATAAATAGACTACCACGTTAGATTTCTGAGTAAGTTAAAAGGTTAAACATAAGTAAATAGCCGCAACATAAACTACATAGTTTAATTACCTGAAAATTGCATATTAATTTAAAAAAATGGAAGAACAGGTAAATGGTCAAAAAACTAGCACGCAGTTATATTTTACGTGAAAATTACCTACATGTTACCTGTTAATTTATTGCCGGTATGTTATCCTTTTAAAAAGTGTGAAAACAGGGGTTTTTATGTTTCAAAGAAATGCTAATAAAAGATTAAATTTGTATTTAAAAAAGGGTTTTTATGTTTTAAAGAAGTAGTAACAAAAGATCATTTAAAAAAACTTCTATCAAGAGTATAAAAGTGCATGCATTCATAATTTTACCTTCATTATTGTTTAAACAATGGCTAAGTTCAGTTATAAAGTTCTCGCAGATATATATTTTCAACAGAAAGATGAAAAAGATTTTGTGTTACACATAATGAATAATCCATTCTTTCATAAGATTCATAAGATAAAAATTAAAAATGTTTCATTAACATTAAAAAAACGGTACCTTAAATGTTCTACAAACAAGAAAACGCTTTACTTACGCAACGAAAAATGGCTAACAAATGATCTGATTTTTAAGAAGCTGTCAATAACTGCTAAGGAAACTGGAAAAGTGGGTCGGCCCGCAAAACAAATTGACAATTGCAGTGAAAGATCACGAAGACGCAAGCTAGCAAATATCAATAAAGAAATTTCTCATAGTATGATAAAGGATTCATTTCTGCATCAAATTCAACCAACGCAAAATAAGAAAACAAAAATTGCAATAATTGAAAAAATAGTGGAAGCGAGTCCTAAACGCACAAAGAGGATTTTAAAAAGTATGCCTACACCAACTGAAGAAATGAAATTTACTCCAGAAGAAGCATTTGCACTATTTTTGGATTTAAAACGGACAAAAAATCAGTATACAGAACAGCGAAAGCGAACCAATAAAATAAAATAAAATACACATACATCTCAAACCAAAAATAAAAGTTGAATTACCTTAAATGTTATCGATAGCCAAGAATGCTATTTGGGCATTTTTCAAAATATTTCTTTTCAGTTTTATCCTTATAACAACTCGTCTTTCCCAAAAACGCCAACCTTTGGCCCCTGTGAATATTGGGACTAAAAAATTTATAGGGGCCAAATATTGGCATTTTCTGACAGGATCTAAGTTCGACATTAAAAAATAAGTATCAGTTGTAAAATACAAGAGAAATAATGATAAATTATAAAAAAATCATATTTGAAATATTCAACTTTTACACCGAAACTCAACAAAAAAATGAAAATGCATTTTGAACTCCCCATAACTTTTGGTCCCATCAGTCGAATTTTACATAAAAAAATCGCATAAAAAAATACCGATCCAGTCAAAAGTTATGGAATTTTGACCGCCTTCTCGTAAAATTTCCCACTGTGCGTCGACGAGCATGTCGTCAAAGAGACAGCCTTGTTTGGCCAGGTCGTCTGCAGTATGGATTCGCAGGCAACCACTGTGCCCAGAAACCCATGCCAGCGTAACCTTAGATTGTTTCGCAATCTCATGTAGAGACATCCGCAGTTTCACAGTTAAATTTGATGTCGTGAAGACAGCAACCAGAGCTGCAATGGTAGCCTTGCTAACCATTAATATGCGTAGTTATATCTTTCGATATATGATAATGCATTGAGCCAATTCGCCGCCCTTTTTATTGCAGATATATGACACTGCTGACATTCGGCAGCCTTAAAGGGACCCAATTCTTCGATGAAAAAACCTCCACGTACTTTACTGCCCCTCTTAGAATCAGCAGTGCAGAGCCTAAAGGCCGTACGGCCTATAGCCGTGACTAAATTCCAAAAAGGGTTTCGAAATGTATTAGTCCAGTCTTGCCAAGTCACCCGATGTGTGTAGTGTGATCCTGGCATGACTATAGCTCCGCGTATACCAAAGGCCCACCGTCCGTTTGCTGCGGATTTCAAAGCCAACGTAGCCAAAGTAGGGTACCATTAACTTATTTATTTGCTATCAAAAAACTATATTAAAAATTCTTAGAATGATTTTAAGTGCACTTTTTTAGCACTATTTTCATAAAGACTACATTAACTCCTTTTTTTAACACAACGAGCGTGGGCACCCTAACTGCCACTCTGCGCAAAAAGTTTTGGAAAGAAAGAACACCAATGTTGTTTAAAAATTTTATTTTAAACTCTAGCACTTCATCGTTATTTGAGGAAGCACGCAATGCAATTGCATTAATATGGAAACAGAAAAACAGAACAAGTTCATGGAAGTCTCTCTTCGTTGTAGATTAAAAATTAAAAGTATTTTATTATTTTCTAGTTTTGTTGATTAGATTCATATTTTAAGATAAATATAATATATTTGAGTTTGTTATTTTTCTGATTTTATATTTCTGTTGAAATCTTAAACCTCCACCTCTTTTATGTTTAGAAAATTTATGGCTCTTGCCTTTGAATATTTCAATATTTTGCGTTTATTTGTTGTTAGATTTTTGCACTTTTTTTTTTTTTTTTTTTTGTTGCTTAACTGCACTTGTACAATTTTACAATATTATTTGTAGGCTTTCGTGTTGGATTTTGCAAAGAAAAAAATATAATAAATAATATACAGCTCGTAACAACATTTCATTATTATTTTGATTTATTACTTTTTGAATAATGCATTTACTCAGTATTAATTAAGATTTTAAAATTAAATTTAGTGTTGTAGCTAAAATAATAAATAATTTGTAAATTATATAAAAACATGTAATGATTGTTATCGCTAAAAGAAAAGAAGGTCGATAATAAAGTTATTTTTAAAAGTTAGGCATCAAATTAAAAAACAACTTACAACAAACTTAAAAAGTTTATTGAAGTTATAAGAAATTACTTAGAAAATTGGTTGTAAAAGAGTAAAAAGCATACATTATATTATTAGTGAGTCAGCAGCTTAGTTTTCGAGAATAGGTTGTATATGTGACCTATAGGCAAATTATAGATCCAGCAATACAACCCCTTGTTATTAAGCTAAGGGGAAGAAGTTTTTTTGTAAAGGAAGGAATTTGATTAAAATTTAAAGTCATATTCGAAAGACAGTCTCTATGGGACTTATGATGAATTTTGTAATTATCGCCACATATGTATAAAAGCTATATTTTCCAAATTTTACCACAAAACCATTATTAATAAGGAAGTAATGGGTCAAAATGGATTATCGGGAGTATTTTGTCTTCTAATTGAATACTACAACATATTATTTGCTATTTGTGTAAAGAAAACGAATCGGTTGATTTACTTAAAACTTTGTATCGATGGCAGAATGGCAGAATGCTAGAGGTAGAGGAGGCCGTAATGATGGTGGCCGAGAGGTAGTGGCACTGGATTTTCTGGAAACAACCGAGGTCATCTACGAAGCGGTCGTGTTGATGTTGATTTGTTGGTGGTCATAAAGCAGAAAATAATACAAATAAAATGTCAACAAAAATGGACAAAAAACATAATAAACATATGTAGTCTGGTTTTCAAGGCAAAGTCTTGACAGAAAAAATACGAAAAAACAGAAAAAAGGAAGCAACATGTAATATAAAATAGAAAAATGATAATAACAGCAAATTTCGAACCACCAGTACCACTGCTTAAAGATTTATGTTTGACTGTTGGCTGGCAGGCACTGCAGTGGTGCAGAGGTTAGAACTCAACGGATTCTGATGAAACAATGTGGTGATTCTTGAAACATGTAAATTCGAGCCCCAGCTGAGCCAAAAAAAAATATCAATAAAAAATAAAAAATTTTAATAAAAAATATTTCATGTTGTAAAATTCCTTCCTTCAGTAAAAATAATTTAATGAAAATTAAATTTGATGAACTCAAGCCTAACTAAAAAATATCAAAATTAGAAAATAATAACTTTTATTAAAAATCATGATGAGCTGAGCTTTTTGTCACAAGTTGTTAACAATAAATTGGTTTATTTAAAATCTACAAACTCAACTCCACAAATTCAAAGGAATGACCGAAATTCAAAATTGTTTACCTCACCAGTATCATGGCCTTTAATGTTTAAAAATAATTGTTGAAATGGCTTCTAAGTGATCAATCGTTGCTGATTTATCAGCAAAGACCAGATATTCGACGTAACCCCACAAAAAGTGGCCGAATTACAGATCAATTTCTTGAGATAATTCCATCACCAAACATTTGGCTCAACAAAGTGATGGTTTCACGTTTGTACGGCGTGTTGCGCCGTCTTATTGCAAACATTTCTCCTCTAAATGATTTTCAAAGACATAAAAAATAAAAACAAATAAGAGTGCTATAATCGGCTGTGCCGAATCTTATAGTTATACCCTTCACCATTGTGCGAGCTTAATACAGAGCAGCTACACAAAAACTAAATAATTTTTACATCTATATACATATTTACAAAACTAAAAACTTCATTATAAATTAAATTTAAAAAGCAAAAACTGGTAAATATTTTTAAAATCGTTTTTAGAACATAAAAATTAAAAAAAAAATATCTTTGAAAAACCAAGATTCGAAACAGGGGACTCACAGTTTCTAACCTTAACAAACCCCCAAGACAACTGAACCATGAAGGAACGTTGTTTGAATATTACAAAAATTAAATATGGCCAGTTTTACGGTTCACAACTTAACTCAGTTGAGTTGTAATTAAATGTTTTTGTTCACCCCGATTTTTCCGAAATTTTCAGAAACTATTTTCTACTAAAGATTTCCGATCTTTTGATATATATAAGGCGTAAACATAGGTCATATGACAGTTCAAAAATTCAGGTTTTTATAAAATTTTTGATTTTTTTTTGTACGGGAGGTACCACGCCCACTTCTCCAATCTCCATATGTTGTGGGATGGTGTATATTCTTCTTTAGAAATTCAGAAAAAAAGTAATAAAAATACAACAACAACCAGGGATTTTTGAAAAATAATAGAGGTAGTGGTGGTTTTTTGCTCATATCTAAGCAATTTTTGGACTAATCTGGCTGAATTTCAATAGCAAAATTGTAATAAGAATACCAACCAATCATTTCTGGGGGCTTCGGAAAACCCATTCAACAGACAGACAGACAGACGGACGGATGGACAACCGGATTTGAACTTTCCTTAAGAATATATATACTTTATAGGGTCTAACATCAATATTGTAGAAATTACAAATGGAATGACAAAGTTATATATACCCTTTTACCGATTATGGATTTAAAGACAAATAGGCCGAAGACGCCTTCGGCATGTAAAGGCACGTTTACTCACATTTCAAAAGAACTTTTATTAAGAAGATCCTAAAACGATATCCAAACCCACGCAAGAAAAGAAATGTTAAAAAGCAGCCAAAGAAATAAAAGCACGTGATCCCGCACCCAACCTATTATTTACTTTGGTAAGCCTGCTTTCCTGACTACTGTATTAATGAAATACGTCACCAAGGCTACCTATTACCAAAGGTGTCTTAATTTGTAAACTCAAACCCTCAAACAGTTCTGTTATAAGCATGTAAAATTGTTTTAAAAACTAGACTTTTCGTTTATAAACAGTATATTTAATTATAAATACATACATATATATAAATATTCCATACTTTGCCAGATCTTTATAAAAGAAATAAAAAAATCTGAGTCTTCTATGACTTGAACAGCAGAAGGTTAAAACATAATGACTTTAACTACAGTAAGCAAGTTCTTAGAATAAAATTATTCATAATTTAAAAATGATATACAAAAATTATTTGATTTTCTTCGAAATACACATATCACACTTGTTCAACAAAAGTGTCATTTTTTCAGTTAATTTTTTTACTTTTTGAAAAAAATCGACACGTAAAAGTATCGTGCTATTTGGTCTACTTTTTGGTAATAAAACGGTTGGTTTAAAAATCCTTTTTCATATGCCTTTATTGTAAATTGAAAATTGTTTGTCTTCTACTAAAAATTTTAAGTTGAAACAGTATTTTTGAACAAGTGCGATATGTATATTACAAAAGTTTCAATTTTAACCCATTTTCCGCCGAACTAAGTAAACTGACAATAAAATAACGAAATAAGATTTTAAGTAAATGTCAGCAAAAAAAAAAACATTTCAACAAAAAACAAGAGTATGAGTGCTGGTGATTATAATCACCGGTCGGCGAAAATGGTTTAAAATGTGTTTCAATTTACGTTTATATTGCATTGGTTCCTTTAAAGAGAGTTAACTCAAAATTTATAAATTTAAAATGGAGCAATGCAATATGTTAATTTTTTACGTAAAACTAAATCTTCATGTTTATTCGAATGTGTATTCTAAGTCAAATTCTTATACCTTCGATATTTTCCAGGAATTTTTTCTGTGCACTATCAGAATTAATATGAAAATTTAAATAATAAATTTGACTCACCATGAGAAATAAATTTCCAGATTCTATTTGTAAAACTAAATCATAAATTAAAAGAAAAAAATATTAATATATTTATCTCAAAGGCAAACAAAATAAAATAAATTTAGATTTTATTATACTGACACGAAGGTTAAACACAAATTACGTATTTCGTTATAATTTATTAATTTTTTTTTTTTGGAAATGAAAACTAAACGAACGCAAAAAAATAAATTATTTTAATTTTATGCTAATCACAAAATGACACATGAATTAAATTTGTTTTTCAACAAACATATAAACGGTAATAATTTTATTTTTTATAGCATTTTTTGATGTTGAATTGTTATTTGTTTTTTAGGCAATTAAATAAATCATAATGGCAGTTTATTTGGAAAGAGAGAATAAAAACGGAAATAGGCAATGGCGAATATAATCAAAAATTCATATTCATAGATATGATTCTATCTTTTGTAGTGTTTATCTATTTTATGTATTTTATAATTTGCACTTCTTTTGGCGGTTTAAAATATGACACGCATCTGCAAAGCTCGCATATTTACAAATATTTACAATACTTACAGAATAACTAAATTATTCAGCATAATAAATAAATGTTGACATGCTTCAAAAGTTTTTTATTTTTATTATGCTCTAGTAAACTTATTAAATAATATAAAAATACTTTACTTTAATTTTAAGATTATAAATCTTGTTGTATTGGAAAACAATGTAATAAATAACAAATAACAGATATAATAAGTGCTTGTAAACATTTGCTCTTGAAGATCTTGCTGACCAACTGAAGGAAGGAGTTATTTTGGAGATGCCTAAGAAGAGTGATTTAATGGACAGGGGCAATTGGAGAGTTATCACTTGGCTCACCACTGTCAACAAAGTTATCGCGCAGGTTACCAAGAAGAGAATATCCAAAAGAGCTAACACCTGAACTGACAGCCGAACAGGCTGGTTTCCGACCGCAGAAATCTTGTACAGTCCATATAAATGGTCTTAGAGGGATCGTGGAACATTCTGTAGAATGGCGATCCCCACTGCACCTGGTATTTATCGATTATGGGCTACACTCGCTTGCAAAGGTGCGTCATAGAAACAACCTAACCTCATCAAATCTCTATACTTAGTCTTAGAATCTCTGTTAACAAAGTTATCAGACAAAGTTGTGTTATGTCACCATTACTCTTCAACATTGTGCCGGACATCGCCATTAAAGAAGGCCTTGTAGAGGAACGAGCACTAGTATGGGGCCTAGGAACATGGCTAGAAGATCTGTACTATGCCGATGACACATCCCTGATGACGCATAGTAACAAAGCCATGTGTAAGAAGCTAGACAGTGTTTCTAAATCTGCATCTAAGGCAGGATTAAGAGTTAATGTCAATAAAACAAGGCCAATGCGAATTAATTGCTAAAGTAAATGGCGTATTCAAAATCAATGATAACAATATTGAGAGCGTTACAATGTTACAATGGATATGGGCAATCGCATAAAGTCCACAAAACAAGAATTTGGACGATTGACAAATGTGTGGACACCAAAATCTCTTTCCACAAACACTTAAGTCAGAATATTTAATTCTAACGTCTTGTCTGTCCCTCTATGTGGAGCTTGGGACACAGCAACACGAGAATTCTAAACATTTCCCCAAATAATGTGTTACTGACACGAATACACCAGATACCTATTATATCTATTATCAATATTCCCAACAATGAGTATAAAACACTGGTTGGCAACACTTACATACAGATTGGCGCAGAATGCGCTATATAAACAAAATTATAAACAGGAAAGTGTAAATAAATTTTTCAGAAATCCCTTTTTGTATTGAAATTTTTTCTCAACAAAGTATTTAGATTTTTCTCATAGTATTCCCATAAGTCGTTCTCTACCAACCCCACACTTTGCCATATATAAATTTTTTTTATTTTTTTTTTTATTTGTATATTGTAAATAAACTAATTAAACTATATAAGTTATGATGATTTTTAAAATTTATTTCTGTGGCCACCGCTATTTTGCGTGAGTGTTTTTTATATTGTGTCTCTGATGAGCATGAATTATGTAAATTTCATATTGTAATGTTTTATACTTTTTAATAGAAGCAATAAACTCCATTAAAAAGCTTTTATAAGTTCTTATGTATGTAAATGATATAATAAATATTAATTAGGCCGTAAGTCTTTTAAAATTAATTTAACAAATAAATTTATTTGTTTCAAAAAAAAAATATATTAGGCACAGTGTGTAGAAATTGAAGAAAGAAACCTGTGATAAGTAAAAAAAGATCATAAGGTTAATAACACAATTTTATAGTTGTAAAATTTGCTTCTAAAGCATAGAATCTCTTAAAATTTGTGAAAAATGTTAAGCAATATTTTTTATTTCATATGAAAAATTTTACCTTCTCGCAAGTTTGCACAATTTGACGTTTTTATTCTACGAAAGTATGCGACATCTTTTTGCCCATGTGTTTTTCGGTATTGTCGTTTAGAAAAAGAGAACTAAACCAAAGTATATTTAAAAAAAAAATATTAATTAAAACCAATGTGAAATATTGCTTAAAAACTGTTACACAAGAAAAAATAAAAATTGATATCAATTAAAAAGTTTGTAATATTAATTAAAAAAATAATTAAATTTTCACTAGTTAACAAATTAATAGTATCAATTAAACGTTTAATTCACTTGATTAAATATTTAATTCACCTGATTAAATTTTTGATTAAAACTGATTTTATTTTTGATTAATGCTTTAATTGGTAAAGAATTTTAGAAAATGTTTCCTGTGTAACGGTTGTGTTAAATATTTTTTTTCTCCGTTAATATACTTTCTTAAAATTTTTTAAATTTTATCACAAAACAAATTAAAACTTAAAATAAATTATTTAAGCTGTTGCTCAAATTGCAACTCGTATTATTCGCAGTTTTAAAAAAATGTTGTTCAAATTGCAACTCGTATTATTTGCTGTTGTAAAAAAATGTACCCAGATATTTACATTTCGTTTCACAAATTGAACAGAGCACAATTCTGTCAATTTTATTTAATAGATAATCCGCTCACACAGAAAAAAATATCTCAAGAAAATTTTCAACAACACAGTTTGTTTAAAAAAAATTTTGGGTCAAAGAATTGCGTTTTGCAAAAAATCACTCAAAAAATATATTTAATAATGAAAAAAATTAAATATTTCTTCATATTCAATAAAAAAAAATATTTGAATCAAAGTAAAGGCAGTATTTTTACAACTCTTGTCCATTTTTTAATAGCTTTAAAATCGTTGCAAGTAAGACTTGAGTGTTTGTAATTCTCATTCACTCTGCAGTTTTATTTGCATAATATCTTTAATTTTTCCATAGCCTTTGGAAAAAGGTTTCCTGATGATCTGGCCTAAGCAACCAGCAAAATGCACATAGGAACTAGCTTATCCCCCCACAATAAATTTTAGTGTATTTGTCAAAGAAAAAAATTGGGAAATTAGAACATCATAATTAATAAATAAATAAATAAAGATTCGATAAACATTTTGTTTGATTTATTTAAAATTTCAAACAATTTATTTTAACAAATCACGTTGTTGACTAAAAATTACAAAACTATACCTTCAAACTTGTTTATCAATACCGCAAAAATCGTCATCGCAAAAAATTCAAACATTTTTTTAATCAAATTGTGCGATTTTCGTATTCATATATGAAAATTATTTTTTTCTGTGCAGTTTTATTCAACAGAGTATAAGGCTTAAGTGCCAATACGAAATTTCATGTTATTGAATGATTTCGTCGTCTTGAGAATGAGAAAAGTCCTTGACTGAAGCTCATCTCTTAACGTGAGAGCTAAGCACTTTGATATCGGGATCATATAGGTCCGTGGGCAGAGGAATGTACTGGAAAACATTAGGGCGGATGAGTTTGCGAGACTTGGCACTACCTAAGGGGTTTCAATGGGCTATAGGCGCCTCTGCGCTCCAGTAAACTTGAACTTCGTCGATCGATTATCGATATTGCTAATTACAGATGAAATGTAAACACTGGGTGCGGGATCGCAAGGCGATTGTGACATCGCATGGATGACGGGCGAACCTTGTTTATATTATCGATGACCAAAAGGGACGAATCACTTTTCGTATTTGTTGTCACAGGACGCTACCTCATAGGTAAGTGTGCACAGCGTCAAGGAGCCGCAGCTACGATCAGGAAAATAATGAGTAGGATGTAGAACATCTTCTCCGTCACTGTCCTGCACTGGCGAGGAAGAGACTAGCCAAAATATGTTTTGCCACCTTTTACGGATTGCATGATATCTCTGGCGTTGAACTGGAACGCATTTTAAACTTCGTTAGAAGTTCGGCTTTGTTCTACGGCGCGGGTTATCTTAGATTTAATACTCCATGGTATCACAATGGATTAATGGCTGCCATTTATACCTTACCTTATAAATCAGACTTAAAATAATGGAAGATTTCTTAAATATATTAAACCACTGTGTATTGTTTAATTAGTTAACGTTTTCGTGTTCTCGTAGCTTGAAAAAAAAACTATTTAAAAATCTAAAACTCTAAGCTAACACTCTTTCTTCAATAAACTCTTACCTAATAGGTTCCCAAAAAAATAAAATAGATGATCATATTTTGAAAAAAAAAAAACTATTTAAAAATCTAAAACTCTAAGCTAACACTCTTTCTTCAATAAACTCTTACCTAATAGGTTCCCAAAAAAAAAAAAATAGATGATCTCATAGATTATTGTTAAAACGATATTAAAACAATTGCCATAAATTTAATTTCGTATTTATCCTGTTGACAAGCTAATTCATTTTCAATACATTGTTCATTGTAACAACACTACACACACCTTATTATTTTAATAAATAAATTTTATTTATTTATTTTTAACACCCACTTCAAATACAGAGGAACGAATAGACAACAGCAACAAAACCAAGAATCCAACAATGACAATGGTACCACATCATTTAAAATTTAACTTTTTAATATTTTGTGTATTTTGACAGTTTATACAAAATTTATGTGTCTATTGTTTAGAAAACTAATAAATTTATGAAAAAAAATATAAATAACTGTCATTTTGACAACACCCCATTGACACTTTTTGCCATACATATTTTGTTTTTTTTTGGGATTTTACTAAAATTTGTGAATTAATATGTGAAACAGAAAAAAAAAATAAAAAAGGTTTCCTGCCAAAAATCCATTGGTTTGTTTAATGTTGTACATAGTTGTTATTGTTGTTGTTTTTTGTTTTTTTTTTTTTTTTTTGCATAACAAATGATCAAACATCAAATATTGTATTTATACATAAATAAATAATAATCATCGTTTATTTGTTGCTGTCAGTATGTCGGTCTGTTTGTATACAATTTTCCAGCACTCAGTTGTACATTCTCTGGAGCGTATCTAAAATCAGAGTGTCAAAAATTTGTATGATTTATTTGTTGTCTTTTTGCCATTGCTGCTGCTGCTGCTGCTGTTAAACCAATACAAACTAGAAAAATATTTATTATAATGCCAACATACCGTTTAGTTTGCATAGAAGTAAGTTACGCTAAGTCCTAGTTTACATTAGGCGAGTTGGACTTCTTTTAACATCTTCATAAAGAAATTATTTTACTACAATTTTTCTCGGTAAAACAAATAAATTTGTGGGTGTTGACAAGTTTGTAGCTCTCCTTATTTCACATTGTCTTACTTTATCAGACTAGCGACAAAAAACTTTTCCTTCTGTAAACGCAGCCTTAAAATAGAAATATATTGACACTTACATATAATAAACGTAAGTAGTGCGATAAATACGAAAACGATAATTTTTAAATTTCACGATCTTAAGTCTTTCATTTTCAGTACGAAACAATATTTTTTTAAAGTTTCGTAACGATAAAAACTATCTTTGGAAAGGTGTCCTGACGATCTGGCCTAAGCAACCAGTGAAATGCGCATAGAAACTAGCTTTCCCTCAACAATAAATTTCAGTGTACTTATCAAATATATGAAATTTGGAATTTAGCACGTCATACAGAAATCTTATTATTAATGAATTTTGTATTCCCGACTTTGATTTATTTCTTTGATTTTTTTCATTGATTCTATTCAAGAAATTTTGTTTTCAATTCGACGTTCCGATGACTACATTGCGGAACAGTCATATTGCGGTCTGGAATTTGATTGCAAATTTTTACTAATTTGAGGTCGCTGATATCAAATCATATCTCCATTTTTCTCTATTAGCTCTACTTTTCGAGATATACCGTTGTGTCCAAAATTAAGACACTTTAAGGCAACTTTTGATTTTATTCACAATATAAAAAAATAACATTTTAAATATGTTTTTCCTTTTTGTATGGAAATCGATATTCAGTTTTCTCAGTAAATTGTAAACAAAATCATTTCATTCGAAATTATGTTAAGCTAAATATTTTTAGACAAAAACTGTGATTCTTGTCGCATTTTTATTTCTTTATGAATTTTTAAAGAACAAAAAAAAAATTTTTTTTCAAAAACTCAAGACAAAATATTAAAAATATTATGGAAAAAAAAACACCAGGCAAATTATAACGTAGTTCAGCAAATAACCAACATCAACATGTCAAATCCTATCACTTCACTACCCGCAATGCACCACACAAACCATAAAACATTCAACTGTGCTAAATCCCTACATCTCTTAAACGTGAAAAACATATACTACACCACGTTAACAAAAGAATTCTACGGCCAATTGATCATGCCCAAAATACTAGAAGACGTGCACACGGACGTTACAAGGTTGACAGATACATCAATGAATATGGAAGAAGTACCCTCCCAGTGATATTGCCAACCGTATTCAATAAAATACCAATTAATATAATAAATATCAAAAATGAACTTAAAAGAAATAAACTCGTTAAAAACCATTTAATAAATTGAATTTGCAATATCATGACAATTTTTTGTAATCCAAATATTTTAAATAAATAAAATAAAATATAAAAAAAATATCTCAAAAAGTAGAGCTGTTAGATGAAAATGGGTATTTGAAATCAGCGACCTCAAGTTAGTAAATATTTCCAATCAAATTCCAGAACGCAGAAAAAAAAGGTCAAATTTGTTTCCTTGTATTGTGATACCAAAATATTATTCACTTACTTGTTGTGTGTTAAATACTACTGAATTCTTTTTTTCGGAAAAATTTTAATTTAAATAATGAAATATTAGAAGAATTTGAGATCGACTGCTGCCTTGAAGCTATTATAAGCCAAACTGGTGGATCTAGTTTAGACATCCCTATGGAGTGCTGGAGTTACTATTCGGTATACAATTTGCAATAAATCACAAGTTTTAATCCAGAACTAAATTTTCTTAAATCCTTATTCTTTGAAAATTTATTTAAGGAAGTATAATATTATCGCCTGATATCTTTCTTCGGATATCAACTTAATTAGTATAACATCCATCATACAAACAATTAGGCGAAATATTATACCAAATTAATTGACTTGTTAGAAGAGAGAATGCGAAAGCGTTTTATCGCAGAGGCTCTTTATAATGGCATTGTAAGTCATTGCAAGTCTCTTGCATAATTCTTGGTTTGTAGACGTCAACGATAAGGTCGGGGTAAGGAAAACAAAACTTTGTACAGACTTTGTTGTACTTGGCAACTAACTTGCCGAGTCTGAAAGGGGTCTTACTAAAATAAGTCGACTTTATGCCACTAACTTCTCCCGCAGCCCATTTAAAATTTTCTAACAAATGTTCAACAAAATTTCATTTATGATAGTCTAAATGCGACAATACATTTTCAACAATTTTATGCGGAGGAAGTTGAATAGAAGACCAGCAAAAAAACCCCCTCCAAACATGACAAGAAAAAACAGTTGGTTGCTGATTATGATTAAGTGTTAAAAATCTTGCAAAATATCATTATTATTACATGTTTTTTGTATATCTATAGCTTTTAAAGTTATTTTTTCACATTTATATTTTTTCAGTTACTTTTTTACCCACTTTTATAACTGTTGGGCATATTTTGTCATAAATGTAATTTATTGTTTTCAATTTTGCGTTGTCTAAGATTTTGTGGTACTTGTTTGTGTTAACGTTTGGAATTGTGGTAACAAATTATTGTCAGAATTTTAAATAGGAAAATAGATCCCTTTAAACAAATATTAAACGATTGATGATTTTAGTTTAATAAATTTAATAAAAAATTTTTAATATTAGTCTTATCCAAATTTTTTAATGATTTTGTAGTGTATTTCTTCAAGAGCAAAAAAGTTAAATAAAAGTTAAAATAAAAGACAGTCAATCATTTAATAGAATTTTTGTATGCCATGAAAGCAACAGAACATTTTAGGAAACACCGTAATAAATTTTTCTATCATCAGTTTGGACTTCTTTCACGTTGCTGCAAAATAAGTCGCTAAGGAATAAAAAAAATCTATGTATGTATCAGGCCTGTCACAGCAATCAATTACGATCGAAAGTGAAAGTGATTTCGTATTTTGCTTCACATAAAACGAAATCTCTTTCGATCGGCATTGTTTTTTGTGACAGTCCTGTATACTAGCATTTTCTCCATTTTTATAAAGAGTGGTTGATAGTTCACAATTCCTATAAAAAGTCCACTCTTGAAATATTGTAACTCCCGGTGGAGGCTTTCAAAGATTCGGCACAACCAAATATAGCACTCTTACTTGTTTATTATTATGTTATTACTTATGTACACTGAAAGAAAAATGATTCATATATTTAATGAATCGTTTTCATAAAAAAAATTTCATTGGTTAAATGAACATTTTCATTGTCTAAATGGAATTTCTTAGTTATAATGATGTATTTTCGTTAAAATCGCTTCATTGGATTTCGTAATAACGTTAAAAATTTTCATTGGATATATGAAAACTTAAGCTTGTCCAAGTTACAAAAAAATTTTAATTGGGAACATAAAAAAACAATATACAAACATAACTATATTCATAAGTTAATACAAAATTATAGTTTCCTTAAAAAAATGTTTAATTGTTTATTAAAAAATTTAAGATTTAATTATTTCATGCCATTAAATTTATGAAATCAAATTTTTTTTTTATAAAAGCAACATGTTTCAATAATTGAAAAAAAAAATTATTTTTAACATTTAAATAACTCTAGTCTCAATAATTAAAAATATAAAATCATTTCGAAAAAGCATGCTTTCATAAATTTAAATTTTCATTATGACAATGAAAAATGTCATTAAAGTAATGAAATAAAAACTTTCAATCCATATGTATGTTTTTAGTTTCTTTTAATATGCACATACCTACCTACATATAGTATGTAGAAAGTAATGAACAAACAAATGTTCTCCTTTAAAAAACACACCCTTATTTTAAACTGTTGTCAACCAAATTATGTATACGAAAAACTTGTTCTCTATGTGGTCTTTTTTATTATGTGTTAGCAAAAAAAATCAACTTTATTGTTGTTATGGTCAATTTAATCTCATATTTACGCTCTTAAGTGAGTAATGGCAAAAAACATAGTTTTTTTTTATTCAAAAACTACACTGCCCCGGTAGACTAGCTGGTAGTGAGCTAGTCTATCAGCGCCGAGGTTTGCGGGATCGATTTCCGCCAGAGACTCTGGTTCCCGCAGACAATCGATAAGCTTCGCGGGATTATTTTAGGGAATTATTAAAAAAAAAAAAATTAAAAAAACTTAAATTAAAAAAAAATTTTTTACTTTTTTGGAAGTATTCATCCAATGAATAATATTCATAGATCTAATGTAATGTTTCATTAAATACATTTCAATGAAACAGGTTTCATTGATCCAACGAAGCGCTGCATAGGTTCCTTTTAAATGCAATTTTTCATGGGATTAATGTTAAAATTTATTGGTATTGTGCAGAAAATTCTTTCAGTGTAGGTCAACTTATATGTATTGCAACCTTGAAATATGCTACAAAAGGACCTTCTAGAACTAAAAATTCATTATAAATATTAGAACACTTAAATAGTTTAGCAAAAGTATTTCTCGGGTTGACGAAAATTCCTATGAAAGTTTCTTTTAAACTTATAATTTTCATATGAATTTTGATGTCAGTATTCAATTCGGAACCAATAAAATTCAGCACAAATAAAACAACAATATTTGAAGAGTATATCCGTATTTGCCCACAGGTCGAATGGCCCAAAATACACTTATCAAAATACTCATCAAGCATTGTGCAGTCAAATGATTTTCCATGCAGCATCCTCAGTGTAACACATACAAGACTAACTTTGCCGTCCAGAAAACGTACACGAGTGAACTTGCCTTCACGACAAGCATTTTACAAGTGTATTTGGCCCTTAATATAAAATCGACAGTCAAAAATCAAATCTCATCAATACCGGCAAGTGGTGTAGTGTATCCTGTAGTCGAATATGTTCTACCATTAAATTATTTCCCTTACTGACATCATTAAAAGATTCTACACTGCTTAATACAAATATTGCATACACTTGTTTATTCAGCGGCATTCCAATTTTATTAAAAAATTCTACATATTTACTACCTTTTCAACAATTTCAAAAAAAAAAAAACTTAAACGCCAATACAGCAAATTAAATTGTCGCTCCATAAACCAAATCTTTCATTTATAATTTATTATATTTCAAATATTATTTACAAAACATAAAATAAATAAAATACACACATACTAAAGAACAAACGCAAAAAAAAAATTATGCCTTAAGGCCATTTAACAAAAATTTTTTTACAAGCAAAAAATTTAAAACATAAAAATTCACCTGTTAAAAAATGTGTAAAACAATTTCGTATTTAATCACAACAAACTCAATTTAATTACAGCTATTAAATTGTCAAAAAATGACTTAACAACATGCGAAAAACAATTTAGTTTAAATTATTTTTAACGAAAAAACAAAAAACTTTTAAAAATTGCACAAAGTCTAAGTGTTGCCATAAATAACCTATAATTATATATTATAGCAAATCATTTTTTTTTTTTTTTAAGTTAAAGTAGCAAAAAATATACAAAATATAAAATAGTCTTGTTAAAACTAGACTAAAAGCCATTATGATTAGCATATTAATGATAATTATTTTTAATATTAAAAATAAACTTATCTCACTCACCATTGGCACTATAGGAAAATTTATCGCTTTTTTGGCCAAAATACAAAATTAAAATTTTTGAAAATTGAATTTTTTTTTTTTACTTTAATATAAAAAATTATATAGAAAAGTAAATATCTCTTTTTAAAATGTTCGATAAAATTTATTTTCTGTTGCTTTATCACTTGTTTTGCTTCCAAATTCTAAGATAGTTATCAAATAACGATTGAGTACAATAAAACTATTCATTAATTAAAGTTTTCATAATAAAAATTTATAGTTTTTGAAAATTAGAAAATAGTGTCGAAGGTGAATATTTTAATAATAAAGTGAATAAAGTAATAAAGTGAAATGTTGGTAAATTCATAAATTGGAAAAATTTAAGTGAAAAGTTACGATGAACTAATAGAATTACAAATCAGAATTTTATTTAGACTTACAAAATAATAGTTCTCTAGGGAATTTAGTTATCTTCCGAATTCAGTAAAAAATTAATTTTTCGAGGTGACTAGTGCATTCCAAACTCAGAGTTTATTAATTTATGGCGAGAAAACGTAACGAAGCTGACAAGCGGGCACCTGCTTAAGACCATTTTATATTATATCCCAGCAAAAACTTTGCTTACAAAATAAGCAGAAAAATAATGAGAACTTGACGAACAGACTACTTATTTTTCTACTAGAAGAAGTACTTATTTTTGTTCGAGATGTCCCAAAAGTAATCCCTTATAATTTAGCCTATTATAATCTAAAAAATAATATGTTTTTTTTATACTTAAAATTTTTATAAAAATATATAGTTACACAAAGTCAATAAAGTAAAAATTTTTTTAATTTTTTTTAATTTTTTTTTTTTTGTTTTTTTTTTAATTATTTTATTTTTATTTTTTCTTATTCTATTTTACTTTATTTTATTTTTTATTTTTTTTTTCTGTCTCTGGCGGGATTTGATCCCGCAACCTCGGTGCTGATAGACTAGCTCTCTACCAGCCAGTCTACCGGGGCAGTGTAGTTTTTGCATTAAAAAACTATGTTTTATGACTATAATGACATTTTTATTGTCATAATGAAAATATAAATTTTTCTGTATATTTAAGATATAATAATAAAGTTATTATTTAATATATAACTAATAACCCAAAAAGTGGCGAATAAAGCTCCAAAGTAATGAATTCTTGAAGTCATTAAAAGTAGGATTGTAAGTAAAGTTTTTGCTGGGATGTTAATAATGGCAAGTATTTTGAAAATTTTAAACAACATTTCAAAAAGCAGTCGCGAGTATTTTGATCAAATCTCAGTAATAAATGGCGTAAGAGTCGTTAAAAACTCCCAACAGTAAGACTACACAGAAAAAATTCTCCAAAACTGTTCACCAATTAAAGCATTAATCAAAAATATAATGAGTTTTAATTAAAAATTTAATCAAGTGAATCAAACGTTTAATCAAGTCAATTAAACGTTTAATTAATACTATTAACTGGTTTAATTGATACTATTAATATGTTTACTGGTGCAAATTTAATTAATTTTTTAATCAATATCACAAATTTTTTAATTAAAATCAATTTTTATTTTTTTCTGTGTAACAATATTCTGGGAGCAAAGATAAAGAAATGGAGAATAATGTTTTCTCTTTTAATTCCTTAATTTTATATTTTATTAAAAATTTAGAACAAGAAAACCCAATTTTTTAGTTAAAACTTATTTTAAGGAAAAATTTACTATTGTGATTTAATACAGGTAGAAGTATTTTAATTTTTACTCGTGAGCGTGTGTGACCAAAATTTTTATTTGCAACAATGTGAGAGCCCCCAAAAAAATCTGTGAGAGTAAGTCAACTCACTGGGCCAACTTTCTTTCCCATGACAGTGCGTGACTTAAAATTAATGGGCTTCAAGAGGAAAGGAGACTTCCAAGATCTAAATCTAAAAAAAATAGTTTTAACCAAAAAAAAAAAAAAGAAAAACTTTCCCATAGTGAGCTGGCCTAAAAAGGTAAAAAAATATCGATTAATAAACAGTTTAAAATAAAAACGACAAGATATTATCGAAGAACTCTATGGAATTTATTTACTGACTTTGCAAATACTCTACATAGAAAAAATTCTGGCTAATTTTTGTCCAATTATATAAAAAATTAAATTAGTTTTAATTGATAATTTAATCAACTGAATTAATCGTTTAATCAAGTGAATTAAACCATTACATTTATACTTTAAATTTGTTTACTGGTGTAAATTTTATTAATTTTTTTTTTTATTTAATATAACACATTTTTTAATTGAAAGCAATTTTTATTTTTTTCTGTGTACACGATTTAACCATCTTCCAAAAAAAAGGTATTCAATAAACAGCTAGAAGATCTAGACCTAGATCTAGGTGATATATGTCTCATTTCACACAACTTTAATTAATTAACAGGCAAAGTTAATTAACTAGTAGATTGCGCAAATCGCTTAGGTTTGGAAATCAATATTTTACAAAAAAGCGCAATGTATCAACAATTCTTCTGGTGTCAATATCAAAATGCAAAATCAAACAATTGGATAAGTAAAATCTTTTTTTCCAGCATTCTTTATGGCGCCTGATGGCGGTGTCGAGGAAGAGGCGTCGAACAGACTCAACAAATCCAGAACCGCATTAAGATGTCTAAGCAAATTACGGTAGTCTTCACAAATTTCACAACATACGAAAATAAGATATTTTAATGATGATGTAAAGTCAACACTGCTGGACGGAAGTGAAACCTGGTTAATGTCAAACAACATGGCTCAGAGACTTCAGGTATTCATTAGCAAATGCCTGCCCATAATATGTATATTCTTAACAGCCAAAAGGAAATGGAGATGCATGGTTCATGCGTTGTGCAGACCAAGAGATATTATCACAAGGACAGCCTTAAAATGCAATCCTCAATGTAGCTGATTTCGTGGACGCCTAGAAAGCGAAGTAGAACAGATTTAAATGAACAACGCAAACACAACATAACATTTGACCTTATAAACTCTATATTGCTATGATTCAATTAAATAAAAATATCTAATGAAGCCCCAATCACATTAAAAAGTGCAATTATAGTGTATAACTATCCCGCAAAGTCTTAAGTATTTTACGAAAATGCTTCACTGATCTTATTATTGTTTGGAAATTTTCAAAAAACAATAACAACTTGTCATGACAGGTTTGTATTTTTTTTTTTCAAAATACGTAATACTTGTGTGATAGTGTAATGCAGCTATAACTTACATTTCTCAGTTTCATTTCGATATGCCTATTCAGGAAAAATTTTAAGTCAGAAAATTTTGGGAATTTCCTGCCAAGTTTTAACAACAATAAATTCTAAAGGGTCTCCAAGCTTTGACAACATTTTTGAAACTACATCTGTTGAATTGGCAGCTATTCTCTGTTTTGCTAATGTACAATGTTCACATGACTTTCAAAATAAATTTCCGCTATTCCTATCATGATTTTTCTAAAAATATTTATAATGCTTTGAGAAGATCTGACGACAAAGCCAAGCGTTTTAAAAGAAAAGGCAAGCTAAAACTATTGGTTAAAAGTTATACACCGGGCAGTTCCTGAAAATTAGAAAAAAAAAAGGTTAAAATACAATTTGGTTTAAGAATTGATGTTTGACTATTGACGTCAGCAGTCGTCGATGGCTGCGAGTGTAAGACGGCAAATCCATCTGAGGAGATCGATTGGTCGCGATCGAAACATGTCATGGTAACCTACCGGCCAGGGTTCGAGCCCCGGCCATGGTCAATAATGAAAGATTATCAACAACAATTTTAATTAATTTCATGTTGTAAAATTTCTTTCTTCATAAAAATAATATTATGAAAATTTAATTTGATGAACTTAAGCCTAATTAAAAATATAAAAAAATTTGGATGAAAAACCATAAATAGTTCAACAAAATAACCACAATACTAATTATTAAAAAAAAAAATTATGCACTATCATATTATATGTGATTAATAAGTCTGCAAAATCTGGTGTAGAGTATAAATCAACTATAAATATTTAATAGCGCTGCATTTGCAAACAGAAATGCGCATATACAATTTTTGATGTGTTCCCAATATATATTTTTTTTGCCCCCCTTTTGTTGCTGTTTTTGTATGTTAATTTATTATAAACAATATTTGTGTTAAACTTAGCACATTGTATATAATTAAACTACATAAATCAATCATTGTACAACCAACATGTTTTTTGTCATAAATTAAAAGTGAAAATGTATACATTATTTTACTTTTGAATACAGAGAGAGAAACAATAAATCATACTGTAATAAACCGTTTATTCGTTTATTATAAACGATTTTAAAAAAGAAACAATACTGATATTGAAACAGTTATGGACAATTCAGTTCTATTGTACTTTTTTAAAAAATTTCGAATTTTAATAAATCTGTGGTTTTCATGCGCAACCCGCGAATGTGTCAAAGAGTTGAAAACCATTCTAGAACAAAATATGTGCAGGTTGTTAAACTTTTTTAACTTTGTGTTTTCGTTAAAAACCCGAATTGGTCCACCTCTTGATAGAAATTTTAAGAACTATGTGAAGAGCCCATAAATACCACAGAAATGTTTACTCTAGTTTTAGAAACTTTGCTACGAGGAACGTTAATTTAAAACAAAAAAATATATATAAGAAATTTGTATTGCTAGTAGTGTTTATATACCTTATAGCCCTCACTTTCTCTCTCTCTCTCTTCATGATGACTTTTTACCCTGGTGCTATTAACACTTTGAGAACACAATGTATTAACTAAAGGCCCGTTTGTAGTTAACTACACAACAGAAGACGCTTCGTTCGACCCCTGCTTGAGACGCTTGCAAAAGTAGCAAGTAAACCTACTTTTCGCATTCAACGCCTCAACTTTTTCGACAGCTGCGTTGATAGCGAAAATTCGTGTAACGCGTGACGTGGACCTCCAGCTGAAGTTAGCCCTACGTTACTAGAAAAATCAACCAGAACATATCTAAAGCATCATCACCACGTATCTGTATAGAACCTACAAATAATCTGGATAAGTAGTTGCTGTAGTACCAGAATAGACTCTAATCCGGTGCAATTTGCTTGGAAATAACTCCACTTTTTTGTACTGGTTATTTTAAATTTTAAGGCAGCCTTTTAGTTCCTATAAAAAATTTTTTTACACCTAAATCAAATTAATCCGAAAACCCAACTATACTTATGTTTATATTCTACACCTCATGGACGAACTCGCGAGAGTGTGTTCGAATTTTGACATAGGGGTGAGAGACTACTATGAGGAAATACGGAATAAATTCCGGAATGTCGTTAACCTATCCTGAAGGGATAGAACGGATTGCAGGCTGTCTTGGGCACTTTGGCCCGGTTTGGACGCAGGGGCAGCCAAGGTCCTATTAGGATTGGATAGAAGTGGACTCTTATAGGGTTTTTAACGAGACATTGTTCTGTAGGGCTTTTACGAGTTAATGGGACAATTTTTTGATGAGGGAACTGTAGATGGAGTTTTTGTTCCAGAGGTCCTCGGAGGAGTAAACAAAAAATTTCGTTTTGAAATTAAAAAAATTTTGAAGGCTTAAAAAAAGAAAACATTTGCTGGAAGTATTGTATGCATTTATTTGGGCGAATATTTCTTTACACATTTTATAACCAAATTACGTTTTAGGGGTTTGTTATTTAAGTGGCCCGCAAAACTAAAAACGGTGGAAGCCCCTAAACCACTTGATGGTGTTATGCGTTCGGAGATGGTATTATGCGTTCGTGCTGATGTTTGAAACGCATAAGAATATTGGTTTTAGACCTCCCATTTTGTATATCGATATACTAAAAAAACTTTACTAATAGATTGAACGATATCATTTCGTCCTTATATTCGGCTATCTGGCTGATTGTCTGTTCATATGCAAAGGGCAGGACGCAGTTTTAAAGATATTTGAAATAATTATGATCGGCAAGGAATTCCATATAGCCTCTATAAAAGACTTCTTCTCAAAAAAGAGCCTTTTTGCTCATAAGCCATTACATTAAATTGTTAGTAAGATAAAAATTCTGCCCTAAAAAAATTTTTAACAACAAAAATAAGCGTAGCAAATTTTGTTGGAACTTCCATAAATATAATGATATAAGAATTAGCGAAAACTATTATGTTGCAGACCTTGTTATGTAGTTAAAATACTAATATTTACGACACCGTAACAACATCTCCCGGAGGATGTGCTGCGCCTGCGTAGTCAAAACAGCTAAAGAAGTTAAATCTTCTTTTATGTTACATCCTCTGCGGTAAATAAGAAGTGCATGTAACCTGGGATGCACCAAACATCCAAATGACAGTGTTCTTTGGGATCCAAAAGACTTCAAAGAGTTCAAAGGAACACTAGAGTACTTTCTTCTTCTGGTGCCACGGGAGCCAGTAGCTACCGGCGATGTAGGACATAATCGAGCCGGGTGTGACTGACTAATTTTCTAACTTGTTTAGCAATTTTTATATAAAACAACACAGAAAAAAATTTGTGCGCCAGTAAAAGAATTAATCAAAAATAAAATCAGTTTAATTAAATATTTAATCAGGTGAATTAAATTTTTAATCAAGTGTATTAAATGTGTAATTAACAATATTTCAATTAAACGTTTACAATATTTCAATTAAACGTTTAATTCACTTGATTAAAAGTTTAATTCACCTGATTAAATATTTAATTAAAACTGATTTAATTTTTGATTAATTCTATTACTGGCGCAAAAATTTTTTTCTGTGAAAGTTCGGTCTTAAGATTCCTAAAATTAAGGTTATTTTATTCAATTGATCAGATTAAATTTATTAAGTTCTTAAACTCGCGTTAATAGGACATGTTTATTACAATAACTGCCAGAAGTTTCCTTTGTCCCACTGTAACATATAAAAAATAAAGTCAAGAAGTAACAAAACAGCATTTTTAGCTAAATGACATAAAGAATTAACTTAACATTATTACACTTTAGACTGGTGGTGTTCAGGCAACAAGTAAATGACTTTGTCTGTCCGTTCGTTCCGTTTGTCTGCATCAATGTGTGCACAGTGCACTCACAAATGCGCGTAACTGAATGTTAAGCGAAGCATGCAGTGTTGTATTTACTTTAAACCATTATTCAACTGTTTATTGACATTTTATGCGTAAATTAACTTGAGCGTCAAAACTTACACACATTTATGTCCGTCTAGTTGTCTGTCTGTCTGTCCGCCGTTCTACATGAATGTCTAGGTGTATACGAGTATGTACTCATACGTTGTTGACGGGTTTCATATGCCTGTCATGTGAAATGTGCTGTCAAACTGATTTATTTTTGTTTGAGCGTTGTAAAACTTAAATGCATGTTGCAAGTTGTTTTTGCTTTAAGAGTTATTTATACGAAATGACAGTAAACATTAAACGCTTTTTTTCTCGTTGCCAATGATTAATGTTTTAACATCTTGTTTTGAAATTCTTTTTTAAAGCTGTTTTATAATGGACAAGAGAAAATGGAAAAATAAATATGTAAATGCTTAAGTTTGTTTTTTTTAAGAGAAATGCAAAATCTATTATCGGGTTGATTGCATTTAAAATTGATTTTAAAAAATTAGGTTCAAAACACAAAAAGAAAATATAATTTTATACTCTTGGGTGTTTTAATTAACCTTCGCCTTACCAAAGATTTTTATGTGCATCGTTTACCAATACCCACCCGGGTGGTTCTGTTCATATGTTTATGGGCGATTCTTCATACAACTTTTTTCAGTTGTTTGTTGGGTGTGTACAAATTTCCTTTTAACTGAAGCAAATTTAAGGAACTTACTAAAAAAACCGAAATAGGTATTGGTAAGACGAAGGTTAAAACTGTTAGACTCACAAGAGATTTGACCTTTGGCTTGTAGCTTAAATAACTTTTAAGCATTTTGAAGGTTAAACATGGTATTTAATCTCACTAAGTCATTAAACGAAGTACTTTGAAAATATTGAATTTGTAATAGTCAAATTAGAAAATTAAACAGAAGAAGAGATACTGCAGCACTTAATTGATAAAAAGAGCGGTAAGTACCGATGTCAACAATAAAATTGGGTAATACACGAGTTCAAACCAAGAGACGATTAAAGTCGAGATTAAAATGATGCCAAAATACTATAAAAAGAATTTTGCAGCGAATAACAACTACATCCAGAGAAAAAACATGCTTAAATATGGTCACCTCCAACCAAACTATTTTTAAAGAAAATTTTAAACATATTATGTTTAATATAACCATATTTTTGTCAACGGTAACCATATTTTGGTTAAATTAGGCCTCCATCAAGAAGCCCTAACCATATTATTGTTGCCTTCAAACATGTTATGATCAAAAAAAACTAAAATTTGTTAAACACTTACAAAAGCATGGTTGGTTTTCAACCATAGTATGTTGCTCTTGAAAAAGAGGAAAGTACTATTGTAAATTTAAAAACAAATTATTGTCATATTTAACCATAACATTTTTAGAGGCGACCATAATATGGTTGTGGGTTTTTGATGGAGGACTAATTTAACAGTAATATGGTTGTCGCTGACAATTATATGGTTATATTAACCATAATATGTTTAAAATTTTCTTTAAAAATAGTTTGGTTGGAGGTGACCATATTTAAACATGTTTTTTCTCTACGTATTATAGAATCTATTACGAAGCGCAATAAAATCGTATGTGAAGCCCAGCTAAGAAGCCGAGTTACACTCGAAGGCTAATTAACGTCGTAGCCGAATAATCATGGCAATTTTCTTTATTTGGTGGAAGCCGAGGCTAGCCACATATTATAAGCAGCTAAATTGCTCTAAACGATCAGAGGGGATCTGCAATGAAAACATTTGATTCCTTTAAAGCGATAATCGATCGTAAAATGCACGGAATTTGCGACCAGACATAAAAACGTAATATTTTATAATGCAAGAGCTTGCCCACAAGCTGCAAGATTATTTCGAAAATTGTTGTTAGAAAGTTTTACCTCACCAAACTATAGGCCCCGTTTGACTAACGCTCGCTTTGATCGGTGCAAAACACGCTCCCTGCGCGCAAAGAAAAAATATGATTGGTAGGATCAGAATCAGAAACTATCATTAATGTTTGGCTTTTATAATTGTGGCAATCATATAATATATCTGAAAATTAAGAACACAATATGATTGCTACAACTAACTACACAATTATCTTCTCAAACATATTATTTTTCTTAAAATGAATAATATTGTTTTTGTCAAAACTAAATTGTAAGTACTATAGTATGATCCTAATAATTAAAACGACATTTTTAATATTTTCATTTTATTTTATTTATATGTATGTGTACATAATTATGTATGCACATAAGTTTGTATATAGATATTTTTGTTTTAATTACATTTACACATAAGTACATGTGTATAATATAACATAAAAATGCTTACAAATAAATTTTTTAAAACAAATTATAAAGAAAACAAAAAAATACAAATGTATGGATTGGAAATAAATGATTAAAAACCTTAACTACAAAACGTTTGTCCTAAAAATTCATCGTCTAGGAATGATTAAGTCTACTTACATTTATGAATATAATTATAATACTTGTACTTATACTATTTGCTGCACTGTTTCCATTTGTAGATCTTTTATTAGGGTATTTACAGATGGAATTATTACATCCCAAGATGTTTCTTGAAAAGTAAACAGTTGGACAAATAGCTGTAAATATATTCTTACGAAATATAAAATAAAACGTATAATTTCTCATGTACACATTATTAAAAACAAAAAGTTGTTTATACCTTACAGTAGTATATAAACGATTGTTGGATTTCTCCTTTTGATTGCTGTCGACAATTCGGTAAATTGTACGGTATCATCAACAATAACAAAGCGGCAATAGAAACTGAAAATACATTTTTAGAAAATATTTATTGTCAAATGATGTTTAATATTAAAAAAATTTTACCCTCATCTTTCGCAGCACTAATTAGTTGCAAAATTTCCTGTACTCTTGCATCTTTTAACTTATAAGATTTATTTATTAATTTCTTATAAACATTGAATCGGGATCATGTAATATTTATGTAAAAAATTTTAAAATAATCAAAACAAAAATTATATTTTTAAAGCCCATTTACATTAAAATACTTTAATTGTGGTTACCATGTCCGACCGCAAAGAACATAAATTAATTGCAGGGATCATTTTGCAACTTTTTTTTTCTTTGCGTGTGGAACACGTTTCATTTGAGAACAGGGTATCTGAAATTTTATTGATTCATTTTTGGCCATAATGTTCCAATGTTTTACAATTAACGCTTAAAATTTTCAAAAAAAAATATCCCCCGCATATTTCAGTCTTATGCTAGGAACACAATATGTCATATGTCGTATTAACACAGGACGTAACGCCGTAAATTTTAAGAAATACGGTTTACTTACCCACAATGCCGCGGTTGCCGTTGTAAACGTACATATCAAGGCGAATTCATACAATGTGGTCTTATTTTGAAAACGTTTTACAACACTGTAAAATATTTTAACGTTGTGTCAAAAATTCAAGCAAATATTTCATATTGTTTTCAATTTTAAATTGTTTGTTTTGAAATGTAATAACTTAAAAAAGTTTAAAATTTCATAATTTTAAGCGAAAATTATAGAATTTAGTAAAAATTCCCCAGAATCACTAGAACGGTATACCATTTTGACACAAGGTTAGTTATCAGCTGTTGCTTTCGTAGCAAGATAAGTTCACCTGGTGTAAATTCGCCTTTGTACATATGTATTTAAAAAAATATTATTAAAAAAATTTCAAATTTATTTTTATTATTTTTTATTTTTCTCTCCTTTTATTTTGTTATCAAATATTCCATTTGAAAACGCAAAAATAATTTTGTTATATATGTATGTATAAAATTTTCTTTTTCTATGAAAATACGGTCGTAGCCGGCGTACGATATAGAATAAGATTAAAGTCGACGTACGACGTAGAAACGCCATCTATTGTGTGCCTTTGTATAAAATAATATTCGTTTTAATTTGAAAACGCATCTATGCCGTACGCTACTACGTTCATGCGGTTCAATTGTGTTCCTACGGTTAAACTTAAAAATACGCTTTATAAAAATTCGAATAAAAATCATTAAAAAAATAATTTTTCCTTACTACTTTTACCTAAAAGGCAATGTGAAAGTGTAAATCTTTTAAAACATCTACAGATATTTCAAAATAAAACTTAAAAGCCCCACCTTAAAAACTTATTTATTTATTAATAAAATCTCTAACAGCATTATCATTAATCTTACTATGCCAAAAAATGAAAAAGAAATTATTGTAATCTCTAAAAACAAAAAGGTAAATGTGTTAAAAAATTAATTAACAAATCAAATTTTTTATTAGCTTTAAATCAATCTTGAATCAACAAAGTCATAAATATTTTGTTTTTATTATACATACGTCTACAAAAATTTAATATTACGAAAACAAAAGACTTTAATTGGATTTTGTTTAAGACATCATAAAACAATAAATATATTTGTGTGTATGTATAAACCCATTAAATATTTTAAAATCCAAATGGTTTTGAACAATTTATTAAAAGATTAAATGGAAATAAGTGTTTAACGATATAAAGCGTTAAGTTTATTTAAATTTAATATTGCTCCTCCCATGCAATATGCAATTTTCATAAATTTTGAGACAATATAGGGATGAAAAAATTTTGTCATGACACATACGGAAAGAATTATTTACTAAATATGGTTTAAGCCAAGAAAATGTTGCATGATTCTTGTCGAAGACAAAAATTACTTATTCTAAATACATGTTTAGGTTGGTTTAAGCAAAATGTTTTTTTATCTAAAGCCTAGTACTCTGTTCAAATTTTTGAAAAATGTTGAGCAACATTAATTATTTCACACGAAAATTTTGACATGTATCAATGTTACCTATTATGCGAGTTTGTACAATTTGACGTTTTTATTCCTGCACATTATGCAACATTGTTTTGTGTATGTAAACAAACCCCACATGTATTTTATAAAAATTATTTTTTTTAATAAAAAATGTAATAAAAAATAAAGTAAATATAGATAAAAAATGGTTACCGGTTGTGTTGTTTGAATTTTTTATTTTTAAATTAAAAATCAGTTCATACTTTTTAGCTTTTCCTTAAAATTCCACGTGAAATAAGTGCAGCTTACATTGTTTCGCAGTTGTGAAAAAATGTTGCCAGAAACATTTCGGAACTTTTTCACAAAATGAACAGAGTACAACTCTATCAACATTATTTCATAGATATTCCGCACAAGTTTTTTTCATATGCGTTTTGACAGAATTTCACGTGAAATGTTGAACAGAGTACCAGGCTTAAGAACAATTTACTAAATACGAACAAAATAAGTTAAAATCAAGAAATTATTTTTAAAGTTTGGATTTTCTTGATTTAAAAAAAAAACTTCTTTCCGTGTAGTAGCTATTTTAAAAGTTTTCGTTAACAAATTTTAAATCAATAACAACATTTATAAGAAAGTTAAGGCACTTAAAGCTTTTAAAGGGAGTGGTGTTCCTATTGGAGCTATGGTCAAAGACCGATTTGCAAAAAATTTTGTAAGACGATTTATGTTGCAATAAAATATTTCTGAGCCAAATTTAATCTAAATACCAATTTAAAAAATAGTGTGTATGAAGGATATATAACAATTAAAACGTATATACCAAATTTTATCAAAATTGCGACCAATACTTTGCGCACAAGGTAACACGGATAGACAACCAGCCAGCCTGCCAGACATTCATCCGGACGGACATTGTTTTATGCACTCTGATTAATGATTTAATTTTCTTAAGATTTTTGTTAAGAAAAACTGGCAAGCAGGCAAAAAAAAATCGCCATATTGAGCGAGAAATCTTCATATTAAATAGCCTGACAGGCACTGACTGCTTAATAAACCTGGTACAGTAGGTAACGGATATAAGGAATTAAAAAAAAAACACGAAAGTGTTTCTTACAACTGTTTTTTTTTTTTTTTTTGTAAGCAATACTTTTTCAGAAAATTGATTTCTTATTAAACTTATATTATACGTAAGAAAACAAAAACTTGTGGCTTGAAACGTGTACTCAATTGTACACACTAACGAGTTATTTATAACATCACGCAAGTCTTACGTATTTTGAGAAAAATGCAACCCTAAATAAATAATAAATTGTTATCGTTTTTCGAAAATTTTCAAAAAATAATTAGATCAGGGAAGTATTTTCGTAAAATACTTAAGCCCATATTCATAAACGATTATTAAATTTAACAAACGTTTATTAAGTATAATTTCCATAGTAAATTTGTTCTTTTCATAGTAAATTGAAAATATTTTTATGAATAACGTCCTTAAGTTGGATATTTTGTATAAGCAAGTATGTACACTAAACCGTTCCTCAAAAAAAAAAAGTTTCCCCCTATATTCTCTAATAAAAAGTAATTTTGCAAGGAGGTTTCAAAAAAAAAATTTTGTCGAACCTAGCAGTCGCCTTTTTACAATTTTAGTTATATCTTAGGCATTTACAGTCCGATGTTAAGGTTTGATGTATCAATGATTTTGCCTCGAGAAGACCAATGTCAGGGGCCATTAACTAAAAGTATCTCGTTCTAGTATTTATCACCCAAATCTATGTTCGTACCACCCAAATTAAAGCTCGCAAAAAATATCGATACTCTAGATAGTACTATCGATTTTTCTGCAGCTCTATCATCTTGTCGAAACTAGATTTGTAGCTGGTTATCCTTAACTACAACCGTATTCTGTAATTTGCTAAAGCTTAATGTCTATCGCTAAAAATCTGTAAAGTTAATTAAGCGATTTTTGGCTACGAATGCAACTCTGTAACGTGCATTGCTAAATTTGGCAATACTATAAAAACTTAAATCGCCGCAATTTTAACTCTTTATGTCATCGCTAAAATTTTTAAATATTGTTTTCTCTAAGGCATTTTAGCGATAAAGATTTAGCTTTAGCTAAGCGTATTACAGAACACAAATGCTGAACTCAAGAAATTTTCCAACATGGAGCGGTATAGAGTAGCACTGATGGTAAGTGCATAACAACCTATATCCGCAAAGAATTATGAACCAAATATTTTTTTAAATTATATTTTACACCAAATTATACACGTTGCCCATATTTCGTAATTTTATTGACGACGCCATTTAACCCCTTCGTTAAGAATGGTACACATGAGTACCACCAGAGTTTTATCATTCCTAAAAGTTGAAATTCTAAGGGCCCAACTATAATATGCTTAAGTTGGCTTAAGCAATTGTGCGAATACATGTGATTCATATGTGTCGAACCATATTTAGTTAAATTTCTGAAACTGGCGTTTGCTTAAGCAAATAAAATATTTTTTGATCTTATTTTTGTTTTTTTGAATGCTTTTGAGAAGCTTTTTGTTAATTTTTGACCGTAGCTTCAGCAAGCTTATGCATATTATAGTTGGGCCTTAACTTTTCTTAAAATATTTCCCTTAATAATTTAAATAATCGTTTTCTTTGTAGTAGAATGAGCTATATATTTTTTGTTTTGTTTTGTCAAGATCTAATAAGAATGTAATAATAAATTAATTCCTTATTTAATAACACTATGCTAGTTGAAAAAACTGACAAGCCGGGCACATGGCGTTTTAACATAATTCGGGGACGCTGAATCCAGTGGTGCCCGTGGTTTTTTCAGATTGGCTCTGGTTTTCGAGATATACCGTTATTTCGAAAATGGAGGAGGTTGCACAACATATATTTGCGTAACTCAAAAACGGTTTAGTTTATTGAAATTACTAAAAAAACCGAAATTCCGCAATAAAATTTCATTTCAGAAAAGTAAAACTCTTTTTCTAATATGAGTAGTCGTTATTGAAACATAATTTTTTTTGAAAAAAAAATAAATTTTTTTATCAAAATTTCGAAATTTTTGTTTTTTAAAAATTCATAAAAAATAAAAAAATGCAGCTAGGCTTCTAATTTTTTGCAGACTTATAAAAAACGAAGCTACAAACAAAACAAGCCATAAATGATTAAAATCTGTTTTCAACTTTTGATTTTATTCACAAAAGTCGACAAATTTTAATTAATTTAAGAATTTCATAAAACGCAATATTTGTATGGGAGCCCCCTAAGGGAAATTCTTAAATTAATGAAAAATTTGTCGACTTTTGTGAATAAAATCAAAAGTTGCAAACAGATTTTAATCATTTATGGCTTGTTTTGTTTGTAGCTTCGTTTTTTATAAGTCTGCAAAAAATTAGAAGCCTAGCTGCATTTTTTTATTTTTTATGAATTTTTAAAAAACAAAAATTTCGAAATTTTGATAAAAAAATTAATTTTTTTTTCAAAAAAAAAATTATGTTTCAATAACGACTACTCATATTAGAAAAAGAGTTTTACTTTTCTGAAATGAAATTTTATTGCGGAATTTCGGTTTTCTTAGTAATTTCAATAAACTAAACCGTTTTTGAGTTACGCGAATATATGTTGAGCAACCTCCTCCATTTTCGAAATAACGGTATATCTCGAAAACCAGAGCCAATCTGAAAAAACCGCGGGCACCACTGGATTCAGCGTCCCCGAATTATGTTAAAACGCCATGTGCCCGGCTTGTCACGAAAAAAAAGTGTCAATTTCATGCACAGTGTAATTATTTTAAAATTGGAGAACCGTCGTGAAAGGGTAACATAAAGTGAGCTTCATTATTCGATACTATATTGTGTATAAAATAATGTTTTTACTATACAACTTTTTGTTCAGTAGTGCCCTTTCAATTATTAATTTCCGAAGGTTTTTTTACAACAATCTACAGCAATATTGAGAAAACTGCAGACCTTCACGAACCGCTGTCCTTGAAAAGTGTTGACAATTTAGTGGCCCCAAGCAATCTCAGACTAACAACTGCGGGCTAAAATAAAAAAAATACCAACCCGATCTGATAAAGTCAAGAGATAAAATAGCGATGGATAGTCCCGCCCTTAGATAGGACATGAAGGATCGATATTTGGAAGCACTTTATTGGCGTGCAAAGGGTCTGGCGATGCAACTTCAATGCTAAAATCAATCCTAGAAAGAACAAAGGAAACAAAAATAGAAACAACTTTAGAGTTTCGTTGTGGATTCGCTTTACCAAGAGTTAATGGAAAATATCTTCTTCTTAGAGCGTTACAACTTGTTCTGCAACACGATTATCCTTCATTAATTTCTGTTGAGTTAATAAATAAATGAATTAAGTTAGAAACGTAAAACCTGAAGACCGACAAGTCGATAGTAAGTCGGGCGCTTATGAGAACAATAATGAGTGGGTTGTTGTTGATCGATGTCGTGGACCAGGCTGATAAATATTTCACTTATATAGTCCTTGTTTGGGTTTCACGCTCACTTTCCCAGATTAGGACTTTTTTGACAGATGTTTTGAATTGAATGCCAAACTATTTGTTCCAACTGTAATCAGCAGTTCTGTGGCAAAAAAGTTTTAAGAAAATAATCGGTGAAGAAATCATTTTTATTAAAAAATAAAATAAACCAAAATTAAATAAAAATTTCGTTAGTATTACAAAATTTTAAAAACGTTTACAAAAATGTTTTTTAATGAAAATTCGTATGATTAACAACATTTTAACAACTTTTTAAATTTGACTTACGATGTTTTGTCAAAATGCACCGAATTTATCTCTAATACAAAAATCTATTGTGGGGTAGAAACGATTCAACTCATAATTAAATCAATTTCATCACTTATATTAACATTTTAATTACGACTTGTTTTTAACGTATAAAATACCCAGAAACTACAAATAGATACAAAATTATTTTAATTCGCCGATAAACTAACAAACAACAACCACAATACTGCCAATAAACATGACTATAAAATGAAACAATTTATTGAATTTCGTAGTTTTAAAACAATCATCGAAATTTTCAACGAAAAAAAATACTACGCACACACAATCATACATTCGAAATAATCAAGCGCATATCAGCCAAAAAAAACAGGTAAGAGTGAAATATTCGGCTATGCCGAATCTTATATACCCTTCATCATGGTGCAATAAGAACAGAAAGTTATGTAAACTCCGTTTTAAATATAAATAAATATATTATTTTCTCCACTCCCGCCCACATTTTGTCGGATGTTGTATATTGATAACCAAGATGCTTGTATCTAATTTGGAAGCTTTGCCTCTTGCTGCTCTTCAGATTACAGAAAAACAGACGGACATCGTTAAATCAACCGATATACGTGAAGGTATTTGCTATATTTCGCTCATATGTCAGCCATTTATGGACCGATCTGGCTGAATTTCAATAGAAAAATTTAACAGAGCAGTTGCTACAAAAACAAAGAAAAAACTAGTCCCTATTACATCTGGCGTCTTCGGAAATCCATTTTGACAGACAGGCGAAAATCGTTAAATTAACTTTTCAACTCATAAGGATCCGGAATATATATCTTTTATAGGGTCAAAATCAATATTGTAGGATTAACAAATGGAATGACAAACTTCTATATACCCTTTTACCTTCGGTGAAGGTTAAAAAAAAAAAATACATACAAAATAAAAATCTAGATTTTTATTATTTTGATTGCTAATGAAGTATATTATAAAACTTTATGACTGCTATTAAATATTGTATTTAAATGCTCATCTGCAAAATCCAAAACGAAATAACATGAAATACAAAAATTAAATGAGAAATATTTTAAGCAAAACCATCAATATTTCGTATTATACAGATTATGGCTGCGTTTACATTCACATACAGTATAAATAAATACAGTTTTAAATGGAAATTTGCAATGGGGAAAAATTGTTGATGGCCATATAATTAACTTAAGCAGATCATTTTAAACCATGATATGATGATTGTTTTGTAATAAATACCAAATCGTTGTATGTAGTATTGTTAGAATTAGGCAAACAATTTTTCAGAAATCAACAAATGTAAAATAATTTGCATTTTATAATTGTTATGGATTTTCTATTGAATTATGGCAATTAGTACATGATATTTTATTTGAGCAAATAATTGCTTGTCGGAAATTTTTGAATAGAGTAAGTAGTTGGTAACAAAAAGTTGATAGGCAGATTGCACTTGATTTGTACACTGTGACGCATAAGTAACGTTATGGTTTATTAAACGCAGTGTCGCTACTTTGTGGACAATGAGCGGAATTGGGTGTATTTTTTACCGTCGTAGGTGAAGCGTGAGTAATTTGGTCTAGATCAAGTGCAAATTGACATTCTTTCGTTGCAAATGCAGGTACACACATACATTTATTTAATGGTAAATGAAATATATGTTTATTAATATTCTGTCATATAAATCTGTTTCGATATCAAAAGGATAGAGATTAATAGCCCGACGCTTATTAGGAAAAGTATTCAAACTAAAAAAGCCGGGCTCCAATACAAAGAAACTAAAACATTTAAATTTGTTATTTTTATTGGCTTCAGTTCAGAGAAGACTGTGCACACTTATCATTTGTTGAAATGATTTTAAAAACAACCTGTCACTTGAAACCATTTCTGAAATTATTTAAGCTAAAGAAAGTATACAAAGTTACGAAAATAAACATTTTAAACCTTTCTTCTTCTAGTTGTTATAGCGTTCCAGTTCGAGATGTGCTAAAGCTTGTTGCAACAGTCGCCTCCATTCTTCTCTTTTTCGGCTTTTTGTTACGCGGGTACATCCATAGAAAAAACATGTTTAAATATGGTCACCTCCAACAAAACTATTTTTAAAGAAAATTTTAAACATATTATGTTTCAATTAACCATATTATTGTCACCGACAACCATAATATGGTTCAATTGGTCCTCCATCAAGAAGTCACAACGATATTATGGTTGCCTTCGAACATGTTAAAAATAACTGAAACATGTTTAAAAATTATAAAAGCATGGTTGGTTTTCAACCATAGCATGTTGCTCTTGGAAAAGAGGAAAATACTATTATTAGTTCTTAAACAAATTATTGTCATATTTAACCATAACATGTTTAGAGGCAACCTTAACATGGTTGTGGCTTCTTGATGAAAGACTTATTTAACCATAATATTGTTATAGGTGAAAATAGTATGGTTAAAAGAAACATAATTTGGCTAAAATTGTCTTAAAATTGTTGGAGGTGACCATATTAAAACATGTTTTTAATATTTTTATTCATTTATCTTTTTATGTTATTTTTGGAAATTTATTTAAGTTATTCTAAATAGTATCACTAATATTCATCTCCATTTTTTTTTTTTTTTTTTTTTTTTTGTGAAAATTCTTTAAAAAATAAAACGTAAATTTAATATTCTGGTCAAATTTGTTTTAAGTCGGTTAATTTTGCTTTTTTTTATTATTAGATTATTATCAGCTCAAGAACTACTTATTAGGTCTATTAACTAGTGATTTCTTGACTTCTAGTAAGTGTATTGTAAGTACTTACATTTAAACTTGCTCGTAGTTAAATAATAACTAGATATTTTTTGACTTCTGGTTAGTGTATTGTAAGTACTGAATTCTGTGGACACCTCGAATAAAAATAAGTAGTTATTTAGCCGAAAAATAAGTAGTGTATATTTTTCTCCAGCATTACTTGCTAACTTACCAGGTAAGTAAAGATTTTGCTGGGTATTACCAAAATGATTATATAAATTACTAAAAATTATAAAAATTGTGTATATATTTTTTTCAATAAATGATATTTTTTAATTTTATTGAAAAAAAATTATCAAAAAACTTTGCCCTTTTAAACAATGTGTTAATTTATTTAATTAAATTTAGCCCAGATTTTGACAATTCCTAACAACAATTCTACAAATTTAAATTATTTTATTTCAAACAGAAAAATCAATTAAGACGTTTTGTTATTTAAATAATATTTTTAAACAACTAAAATGTTAATTAAATTATTTTTAATTTTCTTCCAACTATATAATTGATGCAATTATCACAATAATTAAATTGAAATATTTTTTAATCCAAATTTTAAAATTTTTGTTCATCAAATTTAATATTCATTAAATTATTTTAACAAAGAAAGGAATTTTATAACATGAAATTAATTAAAATTTATTGATAACTTTTCATTCTTGACTGTCCTGGAATCAAACCCAGCTTTTTACGGACAGGTTGCCCTGACATGGTTGAATGTTACCATACAATCACTTCAGAGGAGTTTGCCGTTTAACATTCACCGCCATTGATGACGGCTGGCAGTCATTAGTCAAACTTGAATCTTTAAATATAAATACTTTTTTAACATTTTTTTTTAATTGATAATAAAACTACTGATAATTTTTTCTGTTTAGATATCTAGATAATATTTTCCATATCAAAATGTTTTTTTGTCTTAGGCAATGTAAATAAGCAGAATTGTCGTTTTTGTAAGGGCCACAATCCTCATGAGACTCTTAAGACTCCATTTTATCCCGAAAACACCCCATTTGGTGCGGTTTACATGCCAAAGGCATGATCGAAAGGTTGGTGACGAAATTATCTTAAGAAATTTATCATTCACCAACAAAGTTCTATGCCTCTTAAAAAACCCTTATTTAATAATAAGTTCTCAATTTACCAACTGTCCATCCAACTTATGCTTTCATATAAAAATCAAATTTTTTAAAGAAAGTTAATTTTTAGTGGAAAATATTTTTTCATATTTTTTTTTTTTTAAGGACAGTCCAACTTCAGCTTTTCATATGCAACATTCATTTTTAAAAATGCAACTAAGGATCTTAAAATTGCTTTACGAAGCTTAAAATTTATTTAATTTTTTTTAGTAAAATAGACAAACTTTCGTATTTTTTTTAGTCCTTTACAACGCTACTAAAGTAAAACATCTGGGTAATTGTTTTTTTTTTTTTTGTATTAATTTTTTTTTTTATTTAAAGCAGTTAATGATGATCAAAGTATTTGTTTAACTTCCCTAAATTAAAACAAAAACTAAAACTCCAAAAAGAACATAATTTATTTAATCTCATTGCAAAGTTACATGAAATAGCGCCTTCGGACAAACAACCATAAAAATGTTGACATAAATTCAATTTGATTTATGATTGCATTTAAAACGCAATAAATGCACAATGCAACATAAAATGAGATTAAAGTCGCAAATGCAGTAACGAATAAACAGCAAAAAAGAAAAAATAAATAAATAAATAAAACTGAATTAAAGTAAGTATTTATAAGAAATGCTCGTAAGACAAACAAGAGAAAAAATGGACTTGAACGGAAGGACCGACAGACAGACGGACTTACAGCAAGCATATAGTAATAGCAAGAAAAGGCCTGTAGAAAAGACTTAATGTACAATTTTGGACAGTTACTGTGGTCACACATAAAACAACCATGTCAGAGAGTTATAAAACATACTACTTGCTAGTGTGTTTGTTGTTGTGGCTGTTATTGTTGTCGGTTGGTAAGTGACATGACACAGACATCGTGCAATGCATAAGTGAAAATGTTGCATGCAGCAGTTGTCATGATATAATATGAATGTTGCCATTAAAATGCTGTTTGTTTTGTTGTATGAAACATGTATCTACTCATTTCGTGGTAGTAAATATTGTTGATTGTTGTTACTGTTGTTTTTTTGTTATACTTCTTGTTGCTATAACTTTTGTTTGCTGATGTTGTTGCTTCTGCTGCTGGGTTTAAAGTCGTTGTTTGTTCATGTTCAAATTGCTGTAGCCTTGAGTCATTCATCTTTTAAGTGATTTAAGTGAAACGTCGAAAGATGCAGCCGTAAACAAGCGGCAATAGTTTAATTTCCAAAAAGAAAAAAAAGAAATATCACATCACGCCAACGATTTATTAAAGCATGTACACACATACGTATTTTATTTCTTGATATGCCCACTTCTATTAAATACGCCAAAACGCCCGTTGTTATGGTGGTGGACTATCACTTTAAATGCGCCATCACATTCATATACGTCGGCACATATTCTGGCCATTAATGTTTTCCATCCACGGTTTATTTTTTCCAAGCTATTAGGCAAACATGAATTAGCACCGTTGTTTGCGTGGTTAAGTGCTTCACTTTCTTTTAATAAATGAGTGAAAAATTAAACATGCAAGAACATGATTGCAATGGTTGCAGCACACTCTGAATGATACACTATAGGGATAAGTCTATGAGTTTTTTTGAAGAATAATTAAAATCGAAGATCCTTTTAAAATTTTCAGAAAGGTTATCTAAGTCATCCTATGTGTTTAGGATAATATTATATGTTTTAGCCTATCTTTACGCTAATCCAAAGAAAGAGCCTTTGCTGTAATGCTTTCGCCGCTTATTTAGTTTACTTTTCAGGTCGTTTTATATGGCTTAAGCAGTAACTGAATCTTTGTGCTGCACTCTTTTGTGATGTAGGGGCAGGGCAGCAAATACCTCCAGCTTGTTTGAGGCTTGAAATTAAAATTAACCACAGTTCAATCATTTAACCCTGTTATTGATATCCTCTAGAGAACTATCAGTTTATAGTCTATTATTGAGAATCAATTCTAGATTCATAACTCACATATAACTTAAAGCAATTGAAACAAATTGTCGAATAAATTGGGAGAATTTCTGCTCATAGTATGGATTGTGAGCTTTTACTTTACAACTTAATCTTAAAGCCAATCTGGTCCTACTGTACTCAGTTATGGGGCACTGCCTCGGCTTCCAATAAAGAAAAAATATCAAGGCGGCAAAACAAAATTCGTCGAATCACCACATCCTTTCCTTGGTATCTAAAAAACTCAAACAAGGACCTCAATGTACCATCTGTAAAAAAATATGATCACAATGTGTTCAAAAAGCTTTGGGTGCAAATCTACAAGCTCCAAACATTTAATATGATGGCGGCCACATTCACTTAAAGAGAGGAGATACTGCAGCAGTTATCTGATCATAAGAGCGCTAGACACCTACACAGAAAAAATTAATATTGATTTTAATTAAAAATTTTGTGATATTAATTAAAAAATAATTGAACTTGCACCAGTAAACAAATTAATAGTATCAATTAAATTATTGATTTAAGTAAACTATTAATTTACTTGATTAAAATTTTAATTAAAACTGATTTTTATTTTTTAATTATTTTATATTAATGGTTTAATTGAAAAAAAAATAGTGAGAATTTTTATTGTGTAAATGAAATGTTAACAGTAATGAGGAGAATTTTCGTCCAGCATTGGTTCTGCAAAGTTAAGAATAAGAATAGGATTTTTATAAATATTGTTAATACAAAATTTAAAATATCGTTAGCTAAAACGGACATAACTTACATTTTAAAAGTTTAAAAGTACAAGCAAAAAAACTATTTAAAATGATAAATAGTCTTAAACTCTTTAAAATTTATTTTTCTGCAGTTGTTTTGACAATTGTCAATGTTGCATCAAAAGCAAACGGTTATTTAGGTCACTTGACGTTTATTATATAACCACTTTTGTAGAAAGCGCCGTTTGCTTTTTGTTAATCAAATCGTTAATTTTGGTCGATATTTTGGTCATTTGTGTTGATGCAATATACATAAGAATTAATGAAAAATACGATTTTTAAATTTTGGTTAGCTAGGGCTGTTTGCTGTCATAAATTTTGGTCAGTTAGGGCTGTTTGCGGACGGCTTTGGATAAGATATCATACCGGAATAAGCTAGTGGGCACTCAAAGACTCGCTGAGCTTAGTATCACCGGATCTTTGCGTAGCACACCAATTGCGGCACTGGATGTAAAACCAACAACCGATTCATCTGAAGAAACAGCAAGGAAATCTGCGATCCGCTTAAGGGCGACGGGACAACTGGTGTATAGACCTTACAATCACGCTAGTAATTTAAGGAGTATAACTGTAGCAGCGTCTACATCATTCCGATACTAACTTTTTATAGAAAATCCCGTATTAATTTAGAAGAGAACGGCTGGTTGGTGGGTCTCCGAACTGACAATAGGACTTTCAGTTTTAATAATGATGGTTCCAAAATGTAAGAGGGAGTTCGAGCTGCAGTTTACTGTCAAGAACTTGGTATTCGGGAATCTTATAAGCTTCCCGATAACTGCAGTTTATTTCAGGCGAAAAATAAGCTGCCAAAATGGCTGCTGATTTGGCTCGTGATTCTAATACTAGGAACTCACATGTTAACTTCTTTAAAGATAGTCAGACGCTGGTCATGGCGATATCCACTAATATACAACTCTTCGATCGTCCATGAGTGTAAGGACTCAATAGATAGACTTGGTGCCAACAGGAGGGTACACCTCTACTGGGCTCGCGGCCACCAGGACGTAGAAGGTAATGAAGTGGCAGACGAACTGGCGAGACGGGGGCTCAATTACCGTACGACAGAGTGATTGACATTCCAGTTCCAATTAGTAACATTACAAGGGATACGGGCTCTACTATACATAGAAAATCTGGGGCGGTTTGGGGAAACACCGAAACCTTCAGGGTTTCCGGGGTTATGTAGGGATACTATGATCCAAAATCGACTAAAATTCTTCTATCGCTACCTAGAGGCCGCTGTAGGCTGTATAACGGGTCACTGTTGGACGGCAGTATACGCCAAAAGGGCGGGCCAACTGACTAGTGACAACTGTAGATACTGTGGAGTACCAAGAGATGGTGGAGCACATACTCTGCCACTGTTTGGCACTCATACGCTCTAAAGCGACCTGTCTGGGAGATCATTACTTCCGAGATCTAGGGGAATTCTCTGTAATTGGACTATTGAGACTCCTAGCATTTGCCAAGAGGGTGTGGAGTACTCTGGGGTCTTTATGACCGTCCACCTAGACTAACCTAGCATAGGGCTGTTTGCATTTCAAATAACGATATAAAGATTTTATAAATAAATAATGAAAAAAAAAGGTTTTCGTTCAGATCACCGAGAGAAAGAAATTCAAGATGGGGTTGATTTTTCTTTTTCCGATAATTGATTATGCACATTATCCTGTCTGTATAAAATAAAAATCTTTGTGAATCACTTAATGAAGAATTCTTCTGAGTCATTTTGGAAGACATTCTGAACTACGTCTAGCTTTACTGGAGAAGCAGAAATTTCTTTTACACTTTGACAGAGATAGAGTGTCATGTCAGACCTACATAATCTGGACTTTCTTTTTTATAAAGGAGAGATGTAAGACAGATTGGTTTTACTCTAAAAGGTATAAAAGTAGAAGGCACGTGTTCCCTCTGATATGACAGGTTATTGGAAGCCAAGAGTCCTACGTCTGTTAGCGTAGATTTTAATCTTTATCCACTCTTCAAAAGCTATAGCTGACATAGTAAACGTTAAGTATTGGACTTTAATCAGGTCTAAAATAAAATAAGCTTTGACACAGACAGATAACAGAAGTTTTTGAAAGGATTTCTCAAACTTATTTCATTTTGGATTGAATACTTAAAGTCGTTTTCGAAAAACCAACGATTACTCGTAAAGGAACAGCATTTTTTTAAATATTTTATCCAAGATCATGTGGTAAACATAAAGAGAAGATGTTAAAATTTCTATTGACTTTCAATTTAAAAAAAATTATAAACTTTCCAAACTCCTTCGTTTCTTTTGACCTATCCTGTAGTTGCATGGTCAAAGTTCCTATTGTTGATGCATTAAGCCTTCATACGAGATTCAAACAGTTTTGTCAAGAGCAAACCCTTTAGCCAATAGCTCTGTGACTTCAGGAAAAAAGTTATATTGTTGTCGTGAAAGTACCGAAACTTGTTCCTGATTTAGAGCAAGCGACATGTCGCACAAAGATATTTCAATAAACATAAGATTGGTGACAAGGAGTTAACAATTGCGTTTTCGTAAAAATTTTTGAAATTCAATAGTCAAATTCAAGGCGAATTCATTTTACAGCGTATCTCGGTACTACAACAAGTACAACTCGTACAAAAACCACAACATTTTGTTTTTATAAAATCATTGTACAATGCCAAAAACAGAAACAAAGATAATAAACCAAATTTCGACATCCAAGAAATATAAAGCTAAGAATAAGTTATCTGCAGGGCTTTTAAGATTGCCTGTAATGAATTGGCCTTGCTCAAATTTAAATTTAATGCTAGGAACTCAACTGGGACGAACGACGAATTTTTGGCCGCGAATATTCGTCGCCAAGAACAAAACATATTTGTGTATATGAAAATACACACAATCATGGCGTCGGCCGAAATTCGTCATACGCGGCGACTTTGCAATAGATTTATTTATATTTCATACGCCGGCGAACGACGAACTAATCAGTACCAGGTGACCATGTTTGATTTTAGTTTTCAAGGATTTTAGTATATAAATTTACTTTTTTACTTTTAAAGTTGTTTTTTATTATTTTATCGCATTTACAAAAATATACAAAGTAGATAACTATAAGAAGAGTTTTTAATTGTGTTTTCGTTAATATTTGTGCTTTTTAAGTAAATTTTTTTGTATGGTCACACTATTTCTCCCTCTTTGCACAAACAGCAAAAAACTTTTTTCCCAATTAGTAAAGGTGTTAGTTATTCGTAGTTATTGTGTTTCATACGAGAAATTTACTCAGCGAATTTTTGCTATAGTGCGGCAAACAAAAACATCAAAAAATTACAACTCAACACAACTAGTTGTTTTATTTACAACTCAGCTGAGTTCAGTTGTGAACCGTAATAGGAGCCTTAATCTTTAATATAAGACTCCAATAAAGCTTCGATGACAGATTAATATATAGATTTTAATACCACCCAAAGTAGCGCCTCGTCAATCCTAAGCAAACCTCTTAAGCCATATCCCATCATCTTTATCATCGTCATCAACATCGTTCATCTGTTCCTGAATGTTCATTGTTTATTGTTCATTTGGATGCTGTTGTCATTTGTACTGGTTATTGCTTGAGTTTATGGTTTTTTTTCTCAGCTTTTTTGCGACTGTTTTCTCCTTCGTTTTTGGGCTGCATTATTGTCTGCAAATTGTTAAGCTTACGTCCGATTAAAAGTTCTTTCAATTTATGCGATAAATATGTTAATGTTGACATATAAAATGCAACCATACTGTTTGCTGTCAATACACTACCGATGTTTACATATATTGCCCCTACTGCTGCTGCTTGTTCTGTTGCAGCTATTGATATTTGTTTGCTGTTGGATTTGTTGTTTCTCTTAATTTTTGTTTTGTAATAAATAGCTTAGCCATCCTTTGGACATTTTATTGCCTGTCATCTGTAAATGCTTTTCCCGAAAGGTGCAATTTATATGCATCATGTGTTTGGGCTGTTTGGCTTGCCATGGCATGACATTGCATGCAATATGTTCATACACAAATGTGATGCATGTCTAAAACTGCAACTTTTAACAATGATTAAGACATAATCTCATTCATGTAAGACAGTTAATTTTGGACTGAGCTTGTGTTTTTTTTTTTTTTTTTTTTTTTTGGTCATTTGTGACATGCGAACAATTACGAATAAAAAAAACATTTTAAGGCATTTTATGTTGAGAGTAAGTAAAAATAAATTGTGCTTATTTAAAACCATTAAGGTGTTTAGTTAAAAATAAGTTTTGATTTTAAATAAACTGGACTTCCGGCTTAGGCTGTGATGTGAAGTAAAACGAAGTACTTTATTTTAAATGAACTCAGATAAGGCCAACTATCTGATAACTTAAATTTTATTTGTATTCTGTGAAAAAAATCTTTAATAATACAGATTGGCCCAAAATAAAACGAAGTTTTAATATGATTTTATTTTTAGATTATTGCAAAGAAGACTTTCGGAACAACGAACTAAAATAATTGAATTGAAAAAACTCTAAATTATTTCCTTAAAAGTGAAGAAAATCGAGGTTTTTGACAAAAATATAAAGAAAACTCAAAAAAAGGCCGGCAAACCCGATTTTTTGCTAAAATTCGACTTGACCGACCACTGAACCTCTTCCGAATAACCTGAAAAAAATCTCAATAAGCTCTTAAATTATGCTTGAGCACCTATGAAAATTAAAAAAAAAATTTTTTTGGGATACACTAATGTACACTATTATTTTTTTATAATTTTTATTACTTTTTGGCGATATTTTCATCGCCTTTAACGTGCGAGTTTCTTTAGAAATAAGGTATCTGATACGGGAGAAAATATATAAAAATTGGCTTGAAGGCTTAGAAATAACAAAAAAGAGTAAAAAGCGAAAAAAACGTTTCTCGACAAAAACTCACCTAAACACCCAAAAAAAACATTTTTTTCGAAAAAATTATATCGCCAAAGCGTACAATTTTATATATTTAAAAAATTAAATTTTTATTTAAATTTTTGTAAACTTACCTACTAAAAAATCTTAAAAATATGCGCGTAAAAAAAAGAACGATTTTTCAAAAAAACTCCTCCAAAACCTCTGAAAACTACTATAAAAAACCTTAAAAATAAAAGTTGAGAAAAAGTCAACACTTGAAATTTGGGCGCCTCCAAAATGTTTTTTCGTCGTAGTAAACTTTTCCCCTTATGCCAAAAGCAGTCAAAAAATAGATGGCACAATATCGACAAATTTTTGTTTTGTTCGCTGATACACTAAGCGAATTATGCTTCGTAAAACTAATTAATCTATTTCAATAATTTTTTTCTTTGATTCAATAAAAAAATTTCATTACGGGAATGAAATTTCACAAATTAAATGCAGCAATTTCATTAAAACTACAAAGTTGAATTTCGTAATTTCATTAAAATTGTTCATTGGATTAATGACAACTTAAAAACTATTAAGAAAAAAATCCAACTAATTGTTAAACATTATGTAAATTGATTTTAGTTTTTAAATAAAAATTAATTATTAATTAAAATATTCAATTGTTTTTCAAATAATAAAAAAAAGGGAAACTTTTATAAATTCATATTTTAATAAAAAATGTAACTGAATCAATGAAAACAAAAGAAAGTTCTCTCCTGTAGTAACTACAAAATACAAAATGTTTTTCTTCTTAGAACTGTTTTAAAAAAGTATTTTTAATTAAAACATGAACATTTGCAAATAAAAAAATTTTAAATTTTAATGTCAAAATAGCAATGAAAAAAATTCATTACGATAACGAAATAGTGATTTTATCTAAATGTTATTAAAATGTTCAAAGTCAAGCAACGAGAAAGAAAACACAAAAGCCAACAATTCTCACATTCTTTTTCCTTTAACTGGTAATTTAAATACACAAAATTTACGTAACTGATGCTGATGAAGGTCGAGGGTTGTGGGTTCGATTTTTGCCATAGACTCTAAAATTTTTCACTTGAATAGGCTTAAGGTCTAAGTAACTATTTATCGTTAATTTATGTTAGAATATAATTTCTAGTGTAAACTTTTCATAAAATAAAAAAACTTAAAATTTTTGTTACTGCAATTTTTAAAAAATTCTGCTTTGAAATAGCATTAGAGTTCAGATTATGAAATTATAGGTTTGCAATTCTTGTATTTTTATCTTGCCTTTCCTCTTATCCTTTTATATTTTATGTATGAATACAAATACACCTACAGCCAACTTCAAGCTAAAAACTTTGAAAATAACAAAACAAAACAGAATTGCAGACTAAATTTCTCACCAATAACTCAAGAATTGCTGCAACAAAAATTGCAAGTCTGGACGATGACCTTATCAAATAATTTTCCATGAAAATTCTCAAATCAGGTTTAGTTTTAACTTTTCCTATGTTTTTGAATCTTAATATTTAAAAAATACAAAGTTGGTAACAATGTGTAGTGAAATTTAAATAATTAAATTTGTGCTTACATACATTTAAATTAAAGTTGTTTGATTTTTCAATCGTCCCTTTTGTGTAATTTAATTTAGTACAGTTTTAATCATTGCATCTCATTACGTCAGCCATTCACTTAACCTGGCATATAATAAAATTTACAACTACAGCCACCAAAGACCTCTATAGTTATGACATTTGTTTGTTTTAATCCAAACCTTCAATGCGAATGCCAATACAAATGCGACAATACACGTTAGTTTTCCCAAACAAAGAAACACCAATATCCCTGAACACTATACAGAGCTTGTAACCCTGCAGCATTGCGTACAGCTTAGAAAATGAAAATCTCTTATCAAATTGTGGTTTTTGACCGTCCACTACCCACGTCATATGCTGGCATAACGATTGCCTATTGTAAATTTTGAGCTGTTATTTGTTCGATCTCTAGTAGTGATGAAAGACTTTCATTAGAAAAGTACACTATTGGATTAGTAACCAATAGCGATGTGAGGAGTTTGATTAGTAACAGCAGCAGCAGTGCCAGAGTCCACGTATGATGTACATATATTGTTAGTCTTGTAATTCATGCTGTGTTTAGCCACAATTTCCGCTTGATGTCCGTATTTGGTAACATTACTACGTGACAGGATTATAAAAAATTAATTTGTTGCCATCAAATGAACGGGTAGCATGAGAAGCTGGTTAAAGGCAGGGTTTTAAAAGAACTAAATATTTTTCTAAATTTCTTGTGAGATCTTAAGTTGTAAGCGGATACTTAATGTGTAATAAGAAGTGTAATTATATCACTCATACGTATTTATATTGTTGACTTATGGCCTGTTCATCGATTTCGAACGAAAATTTCTTTCGCTTAACTTACATGTAAAACAAAAACACTATTTTATAATTTGTTTTTGGTTTAAATGTAAGTTAAGCATAGGAAGTCTTCATTCGGAAATAGACGGACAGGCAGTTAGAAAATTCATCTTTAGTTAAGTTTTCTTGAATTTATTTCATAACTTGAGTCATATTCCATTCTTTTATAGTTCTGTTCAAGAGCACGCATACAATTACTTTTAAATTTGCAATAAAAAAAAGGAAATTATTTTAGTACAAAATCAAAAGCTCTTAGCTAAGATGAATGATATGTATGTCCACCCATTGTTATGTTGTATAGATATTTTGTTACACTGAACAGTGGGCCAGAATTAAGATATAGATCTTACATAAAATTACGATAAAATGGTTTCCAGTGACAATAATATGGTTGAAATAACCATTAAATTTTTGGTTAAAAATTGTTTCGTTAGCGGTGGCCATATTTAAAAATATATCGCTTTGTGTCTTGACCTTTTGATATGCTTTTCAATCAATTTTTTGCCTGATTAAATCCTATGCTGTAATTTTAATCCATTCTAATTATGCAACAAAGTTCAACGTTGTGTAAAATTAACATCATTAATGTGCTGTTTTTATAACACAAGTGATTGAACGTGTAGTAAAATTTATGTGCTTTTTATATCAGTTTTTTGAGTGTATTTTGTATAAATTTTACTACACGTTCAAACACAAAAGTTAACATTTAATTTGTGCATTTGTGTGTTGGATGATTAAACGTGCTTTACTTACATGTTGGAATAGATCAGTTTTGGTGTTGAATTATATCAGTTTCGTGTTTTTTATCGCTTCGTGGGTATGAGTGCGAGTCATATTAACATGTGAATCATATGAACATGTAAACAGAGGTTCGAATAAATCAGTTGTTGTTTTGAATTTGTTCAAAGCATAAAGTTTTTTAAGAGCTTAGTCTTCACTTTCTATGGAAATCTTTTGTGTGTTTGTGTTTGTTAAATTTTTTTTCGAATTCAGGATACAAAAAAACTCAGAATAAATCACTGCATTAATTTCTTGGTTTTTTGTATTAATTCTAAACATCTTAATTAACGCACGAAGCTTAACGGTGATTAAAATTACATAGCCAACAAGTTGCGCATTATTTCACTGATTTAAAGCCAACAGCGAATGTGTGTAGCTGAACAGATTTGATTGTATAAACTAGAGACCTAGGAGCAAATACTGGCAGTCGCGTTCGATATATTTTTCCATTCGAAAGCAATTAATTATTTCAGTAGATACTGAAAAAATCAAAATTAGTTTTTCAGTGTTGTAAAGCACGAATCAAAATTTGTTTTTCAGTGTTGTAAAGCATTTATTTGCGTTTTTACGCTCAATGACTTCAAAAATGTTGCACTGTGATATTCTACTACAGTTGAGTTCGGTTAAATATTTTAACACAATCCGTTAAGTACGAAAAGAGTTATGAAAGTGGAACATTCATTGATATCTTGTTACAAAAACTAAAACAAAATAAAATATTGTAATAATAAAATCAAAAAATTAGGTCGAAATTAGAAAAATTTCAATTTTAACTCGTTCTTTCCTGTCTTTAACGGTACAACATTGCAATAACCACATGTTCGAGTGTAAAAAAATTTGCATAACTTTTCAACTAATAGAGGTCCCATACTATAAGGCTAATTTTTGTTAAAAAAAAAGGACTAAGTTAGAAAAATTTTGATTTAAAATGGTCATTTCCTGTTTTGCAGATGAAAAATTTGTTTTTTTTTTAATTGATTTTTTTTTAATTTAAAGATCAGTCGATTTTCTATAAGAATCGCTTAAAAATTTTTTTTTTCGTTTAATTAGATTTAGTTCAAAAAATAATTTAAAAAAAAACATTTTGTTGAAAACGGCAACACTTTACCACTACGTAACTCGACTAGAGTTTTTTTCCCGGACTTTTTCGATTCCCGGGAAAGCGGGAAATTGTTTTAAATTTCCCGGGATCCCGGGATCCCGCTCCATATAAATAATACAAAGTAAATTTTGATATTAATTAATGAATAAAAACTTTTATAAAAAAACGTAAGGGAACTTGTTTATAAAGAAAGTAAATTAAATGGTTCAATATTAAAAAATTAATTAAAGATTGAAATAGGAACTTGAATTATTACCCTGCGGAAAATTTGTGTCAATTGGTCCAACGGACTGTTCCTGGGAGTTGTGAAAATAGAACAGGTACAACCCCATGTAAAAGTGATAGGTGTTATCCATAGAAAGTGTAAAAACTAGAACCGGTCTTCACTACCAAAGACCTATCACGGGACTACTTTGGTGTCAGTTCGCTTCCCTCTAGGGTATTACCTCACGCCTTTATTCCCTATTATCATGCTTTTATTCAGTATTATTATGCTCTAGATAATTCATAAAACCATAATAAAAACAAAATAAAAATTGAGGTACTCAAGATATGAAATCAAAAAGTTAATTAATAAAATAGATAAAATACTTTAAAGAAATATATAACATTTTTTAATGGCTTGGAAAATAACTTTCTGATACACTCAAAGCGCTTTGTAAGTCGTCAAAAAGTATATTCCTGATTTTATTTACTAATTATCATGTTTCTGAAAAATTTCGTTCATTTTTTACCGAGGTTGGACGAATTGTTAATAGTGCACCGTTGTAGCATGCTTCGGATTCACAATCAGAAGCAATTTTTTCTTTTTTATAAACAACGTCTATATCAGTCAAATGTATGTCAAGTTTGATGCAAAAATAGCTTCAACCGGACGGCTTCTTCCAAACCTTTTCATTTCAATAGGTCCATTTGTAATCTTTAGAACAATGTGTTTTTCAAGTTGTATGTTGTAGTATCTTACACGAGTTTCCAAAATGTTTTTTTATTTCGGTTTCCCCGCACTTCACGGGTATAGAAACCAACACAAATTGAAATTGAAAATGTGTGTTTATCACCTAATAAACATATCACTCCTTCATTGCATCATAGTCATATCCCAAAATTTGAAGTAACTTTAGCAAAGTATTCCTTCATACCTTCTCGTATTTTATCTCAAACTGAACCGGAGTTATAGCAAAATATATCTTTAAATCGGTATATTTTGAAAACTTTAATCGCATTTTGCCAAGATCGTTTGTTTTTGTAGATATGACTATGTTGCAATAAAGGAGCGATATGTTTAGGTATCTCCTATTTTTAAGACTTGTTCATGGACAATGAAACTTTACTGCCTGCATCTTATTTTGCATTAATGTACTTTATTAACTCTTCACTTCACTAAATGTAGTAATTATCAACTGTTGCACTGCCTATTCTGCTTTTAGTAGATTTATTGCATCAGGAGACATTGATTTAAATACATGTACTCACTTCTTGTAATTGATCTAATCCACAACCCATCCACAGATGCTAATTTTTAGAGAATAGAAAACTAAATTTCAAAATATAAATAGCTATTTTCTGAAATTATGAGGAATTTTTTATTTCCCGGGATCCCTCAAGAAAAATCCCGGGAAAACGGGAAATAAAATAATGGAAATTCCCGGGAATTCCCGGGACGGGATATCCCGGGAAAAAACCCTAAACTCGACAAATAAACATCATAAAAAAAGTATTTCGCACACTTATTATTATCTACCAGAACTAAAGTTATGCCAAATATAAAGGAATTCCAACCAAAATTTTTTAATGGTTTGTCCGCTTCACTAATAATGCCCCATAGGCCCCTTATTAAGGCCACTTTCGTAAAACACTTAAGTACACCTACAAAAATAAAGATTAATGCTCTAATAGTAAAAGTAAAACACACTGTAGCATTTCGTTATGATCGGTTCATAAATGACCATAACCCCTGTATAAAATCCACCCTCGAAAAATCCTTAAGGACGCCTTATATCGAATTACGCTTTGGTGGTTACAATTTGGTCTTATTTAGTTTGATAGACTAAAAAGCACTCCACCAAATTTCGCAAAGATAAGATCATAAAATGTCGACTTCTGAAAAAATCTTTAATACGTATAACACTGTTAGTAGTCACGATTTTTTATTAATCAAATAAGATTTTATATGACTAGAACTTAAATTATCAAGCTTTGCGATGATCAGCCAATAACTTACAAAAGGCCAAATATAAAGCGTACTTTTCTTATAGAGTTTAAAACGCCGAAAACCGCAACGAATTTGATCATGTTTAATAGATCCCATATATAGTCCTTTCCTGAAATATTCTTACACTCGGCGGAGAGTATCAAAGATTAGACACAGCCGTTCTACATATATTCATTATATTGTTTGAGCTAAAATTTAAAATTGCCAAAATGTGTAAATTGTCCACTGTGCTCTCTGCATTCCAATAGAAATAGTCAATGCCCAAATAACACAAATACAAATTGGGTAATATGTTTTGTATGGCTATGACCATGATGACTACTACAACGACCACTGATACTTCCACTTTAAAAGCTGCATCAAAGATACCCAAAGGATTTGCAGTATTCCAAATTTTCATAGTATGTTGACTTTTAGTAGTTAGTGCCAATGACTATTTTGAAGTTTTCAAATATATGCCCCTTGATTGCAAAACATTTGATGAATAGTTAAAATCCCTTCCTCCCTATCTCGTATATATCTCTCTTTCTTTCACAAAGCAGACACACACTTGACTTGCTTAATTTTAGACAACATTTCTATTGCTGGAAATAGTTACAATTCAAACATATTTGAAAGCATACAATTTTCAGATTATTTATGATAAAATGCAGTTGAGGTACAAGATTGTAGTAAATACTAATAGAAAAACATACATTTTATTAATTTATAAGTTTATGTATTCATAAAAAGTTGTGTCTTAATATTTATTTTGTATTTTACAATTCAATATTTGCATTTCTTATTGATCTTTGATTGGAATATGTATTTTGTAAATTAAATGTAATTAATTTAATGCACTTTCTTGTTATCAATAAATAACATTTAAAAACTACATTAATAACTAGTCTTAGATTAATTTATATGTATAATTTAATTTCCTCATGCTTGTTAAATATTACTAAACTTTTCAATAATCATGTTCAATAAATACAATATGAAAGTATATAATTAAGTTTTGTATCGATTAAATATCTTAATTAAAATATTAATAAAGTAATAAAAAGGAATAATTAAGAATAGAAGTCAACAATATTTACATGCCTTCAAAATACTACACTACATGGCTAGAGAACGACTAGAATAGAAAATGAAAGAGAAAAAGCACTTAACGCAGCTGTTTAAAAAATCCGAACTTAATGATTGTGTTAGTAAAAACGGTGCCTACCTTGTTATTACTTCGCACGTGGGGAATTTTAAGAGGAATTTTTTTATTTTGAGGAGAGTTTCTACTCTAGTCATTTCTCTACGAGACATGTGGACATTAGGGTGGGCCAAAAATTTAAAATCACCCCATACCCCAGGGCACAAACTAATTATTTTACTTCAGCTGATAGTAGGAATGTGCCAAAATTTCGATGCGTTAAGTGAATGGGAAAGAAGTGCTCAAAGTCTACAAATTTTTAAAAGTGTTAATATTTTCCACTTTTTTAATTTTAATTTCTGGGAACTTGTAAAACATTGTATTGATAAGCTTGAAGATAAGAAGGATGGAAAGAAGTATGATTATTTCAACAGCAGACAAGAAATACAACAAGAAACAAGAAAAAGTTCTTCAAATAAAAATAAAAGAGCAAAAGAGACTTGAAAAAGTAAAAAGCCAGGTTCCTCTTCCGTGATGTCTGAAATCGTTACTATTTAGGATTTACACAGACAGAAAAAACTCGTACTCAATTTAAGTTTTTTCTTTTTACTTTAGTACGAGTCGTACTCAAAAATTTAAGTACGGATAATTCTAGAAAGTACTTAAGACAATCCAAAGAGGAATAACTTTTGAAAACCAATATGCTGGCATTCGCGTGTGCTTATAAAAGTTTGTTGTAGACACAACAACAACACTACAAGCAGAAAAATATAGATTATTTTCCTGTTTAAAAAGTAAAATAAGTAGCAATAATTCCCATATTAAATTTTTTCAAATTATTTAGTTAAAAGTAGAATGATTACGGAAACCATATTGGGCATGCTGCTGGTGTCTTATAATTGAGAATTCGTCTGTAAACAAAGGGCGGAATACAACAAAAGTGAAACAAATTTTTGTACTAGTAAGTAAAATAAAGATATTCTCTTTGGTTCTGTGGTGTAAGTGTTTAGGTTAGAATCAATCTAATCTCACTTTCGGATTATTCTGAGTACGAATCGAGAATAAACCATCCTAGAAATTCTTGAATCAAGCACAGTTTGAGATTAATTTTATCTCACTTTTAATTAAGTCTACCCTGCTTTCGGATTATTTTTAGTACGAATTCAAGATAAAATATGGATAAGTTAAGTTTTTCGAAATTGAATAATCCGTACTTCAATCAGAACTTGATTAAAGGAAATCCGTACTTACCTTACTATTGACACCGCTTCGGCTTGATTTAAGTACGGATGGATTGATTGGTTTTTTCAGTGTGGAAAATGAATTACCAAAGCCTTCTGACCCAGCAAAAAATTAGTCAAAATAGATGTTTAAGCCAGTAAAAGAAGTAAAAGAAGATCGCGATAAGGTTTCTGATAAGGAAGACTTAAGGTAATCGTTCCCTATTACAGCGCCGCACACTGGGGCCAAAAGCTCTTTTTTCTCGTATCAATTCATATCCTCTCAGCAACAATAGTGAGGCACACTAAATTTGATGTGGGTAACTATTAGAACAAACTTCATGTTGCAACAAAATCTTGCAGGAGTGAGTGGGCAGATACGAGTACCCCCTCATTCAAAAAAAAATGTGTATGTGATTTTTTATTCACACACGCTTCCGTGTGAAAATTAAATTTGAATTCACGCACTCCAGTTTTTAAATCTTTATAATATAAAATTTAACCACAGTCAGGCGTGACTCGTGTGTGTCTAACGTGTAACAAATCTCGACATTTGCACATCTCTAATAAAAACTCATAAGACAATGATGACAACAACAGTAATTAAATTTTTGCAGAAGTTGTGAAGCTTTTTTTGTTGGTAAACTTAACGCGTGTTGCTACTAATTCGTACATAACTCCTGAGGCGCACCGATGCGCAGCATAACTTTTTCTTAAATAACGCTAATCTAGTAATGTAGAATTTTGTGCACTTTAACCAAGTACCTTTAGTTTTCACGGTACTGTAAATTTTTTTAATTAATACATGCAATCACCGCCTTTAGCCCCTGTGTGCGGCGTTGGGACAAGACCCTCGTTTATTGAAAAAAAGAAGAAAAGCTGTGTTTTAGAAAATAAAGCAATCTGTTTCTTTTGACGATCCAGTTATTGCTCATTGGAACGGGAAGATTCTTCATGATTTTTTATTTTGGGCACCGAAATTATAGATCGTTTTTTCGTATAAGTATCTATAGATGGTTAGAAGAAATTACTTAGGGTCTTGGTCATACTCCAGATACAATTCATTAGAGAGCCCCAGGTGCAGAATACCAAGCTCGTTGGATAGCGAAATTGATATTCGTCATCAAAATCCCCTTTTTTAAGAGAAACCCAATTTAAGATCATACAAAAGGAAAAATCGCATTTAGAACGCTTTGTGAACTTTGGAGTTCTTGTTTGTAGATATAGAATATTGGTTTGAAGCCCCAATTATGAAATTTTTGATTCTTAATATAGTACAGTGGTTAGAAATGCCATAAAGTTTCATCTCTGGTACCTACCGGATGAGTTAATTGGCTTAAGTTTATTCTCAGAGAATGTAGCAAATGTATCTAGAAAAGTAAAATTTCCATAAATACATTCCTCCTGACAGTCTGCAAGCATTTTCTGCAAGAAGTTTGTTAATGGAGCCTCAACCTCAAAAAGTCATTCAGGTACCTGCTCACAAGGGGGTACTGACTCCCGTTTTAGCAGAGAGGATTTCTGGTCAGCCGCAATCGCAAGCGATCGTGATTTTTTTTAATTTTTAATTTTCGCCGAAACCTAGGTATTGGATGAACTTGATTATGCCCAGGAGGATGTAACACTAAATAATGAAATATCCTTAATTTTATCCCTACATGCCCGGGAGACATTGTGGGCATCATAATGTTTTTTTTTAACCATACTTCTAATACGTTTTTTCTGCGTGTAATATGATCACAGCAAATGCTTTTTTTATTTATTTAGCCATCGCTACACTCACAATATTCTGTACTTAAAATTAACTAAAATTGTAATATAAAATAAATGAAAATTCTGTTAAAAACCGGCCTACTTATTTTTCATTTATTTTTAACGAAAAGTTCATTTAATTTTTACTGTCAAAAATTCTACCCCATATTTCGTAAAAACAAATGAATTTTCAGTTATTTTATATAAATAAACTATTCGAAAATTAACTACATATTCCGTAAAAACGAAGGAATATTCAGTTATTTTATATAAATTCAGTAATTTTCGTTTACTCCACAAAAGAGCCGAATTTCTGATAAACACCAGACAGACACCTATCCGCTTGTTTTCTAATGAGAGAGAGAGAAATTGTTATTTACTTACCATGTTACACACGTTTGTTATACGTTTGTTGTACTGACCCCGTTTTTACAGAAGAACTCTCAATTAAAAGACACCATTTTTACTTTAAAAATTTGATGTATTTAACTAAATAATTTAAACAAATAGAAAATGTGATTTGCTTACACAAAACAAGCAAAAACTTAAAGTTAAGTTTTGGTAGTTAAATTATATAAAATAACTGAATATTCATTTGTTTGTACGGTTGAATTTTTGGCAGTAAAAATTAAATGAACTTTTCGTTATTTTAAATAACATTTTCATTTAATTTTACATAAAGAAGAGTTAAACTTAATTAACGGACAATATTAACTGCAACTGAAAATCGGTGTTAATATGCACTAAGTTTTTTGAATAAATGTTGGAATCAGTTAAAAATAAATTTGCTTAGAATTTTAAATGTTTATTTATTTAAAAAAAAAGTGAACGGAATACTTCATAAATAAACTACAATCCGTTACTGTAATAATATTTTGAGTGTACAGTTAGAAAAAATCTAATATGGTTTTAATAATTTTGAAACTTTAAATATTTGTTAAACACTCATGCCCAATTTTCAGGATAGTATTTAAATCTATATTAAGTTAATTATCATATAAACTTAAATCGTATTTAAATAAATTTAAATAAAGATTTTTTTAAGTTACATTTAAGTGCTTAGTGATGAACAGAATTTTGTATTTAAAACGTCAGTCCCATATTTTAAAGCTGCGAAATGCATAAAATGAAATTATCGGCCATACAACGTAATTTCTTTAACTCTGCCCATGCCAGCTAAAAACCCTTTTAATGTTAAAATTAAAACTTTAATTAATTTTTCCCAAACACCCAACACGAAAGTATGTAGTTTTGTAACCCCCTGGGGCTTTTATACTGTAAACAAACTCTATAAATTCTTAATAAAACGCAACTCTTTTTAAATTATGTATTTGAATCTTTTTTTAACACTTTTAAATTATTTTTTATGTTTCTTAGTCATAAAACTAAATTAAATAATTATAGAAATAAAACTGTTATAAAAATACGAAAAAGCCAACTCCAACAAGTACCAATTTACACATAAATTTCATGTTTATAGATCATCAAAAGGTTTTTGGCTTTTTAAGTAGAAAACACCCATCAAACACATTCATTCATTCACTTCGCATCCTCCTTTTTAGGTAGAATTATGGCAAACTATAAAATTTAAGTGTGAATTTAAATTGAATTTTTATATCTTTAGCTCATGATACAGTCTCTCACATATCACACATTAAATTCACTTAAGTAAGTAATCGTGTGTACTGCGAGTGAATGACTACATTTGGTTACGAGGTGAGTGAAGCTTTGGCAAAATAAACTAATCATGTAAATTTTTTCCATTTACTTTAAACGTTTTTTTTTTTATCAACAGCCATTTTGCTACATGTTGCATCAGAAAACTCATTTGCCTTAAACTACTCTCTACTCTACACTTTAAGTGCAACAGTAATGTAGGGGTATGTTTGTAGTTGCAAAGTAAAGTATATTATTAAGTAATTTGATTTTTAATGTAGTTTCATTTAATATACGATGTTTGAGTGAATGTTATGTTGTTGTTGCTGTTGATATTTATGTTGTCTTGTGTTCAATTTAAATAATTTACTCTACTCTAATGATGAAAATGTACGTTATTACAATATAATTTATGTTAGCAAGATGTTGTTATTACTTGGGTTGGCATTTTTTTTAACATAATTTTATTAAATGATTTACATGGAGTTTTAGTTAAATAGGAAATGTTGTGGCAAAATATGCATATGGAATATGCAGTCTAAAGTTCGTTGTCGTTCTTTATGTATAGATGACAGAAAAAGGCTTTCTTAGCTTGCAGAAGCATAAGGCAATCGTCCTCTTCCCCCAAACACAACACAAAATTATTGGGTATATAACTTGCAAATGCGGTATCTTTTGCCAAATTATGAACATTTATTGCAAGACACTGGTACAATTTAAAAATTGTTTAAAGTCATTACAGAATTTGTAAGGTCACTAGATGTGAACCGATTGTCACTAACAAAAAATATTGTTGATAATTTTTATGATTGTAGTTTAGCCACAGTAGTGCGACCACAGCATTCGTAATAGAAATTTTTATTTTATGAAGACTTTTATACACGCAGAGAAAAAATGTGGTTGGGCATGGTTACGGCAACTACACTATGTTTATTTTAACAATATATTATTGTTAAATATCAACAATAGTCACTGTAAACATTTAAATTTTTATCGCAATTATAAATTGGAGTATTGTTGACCGAAAAATGATAATTTTTCTAACAACTAAATAATGATAGCTTTCAAAGCATATTATATTACTCACAACCATATCATGCTATTTAATAGCCATAACATGTTAACCTTCTACACGTTTACTCATAATAAGTTTAAGATGCAATTAAAATATCTTTACTGAAACAATATTTTGTTAGCGCCATTTGTCAAATAATTTTGCATTAGTTGTGTCGTTTGTTTTAAATATGCCTATCGAATTATTTGTAAGTGAGTGGTTGAACATTTAAAAAAATATCAATTAAAAAAGTTTAAAAAACTAAAAATATTAAAGTTGTAAAGTGCCACAAATAAAAAAACGATGTAAAAAAATTTAAATTTTTTTATTGTTGTGACAGCACCACTGTATCATAATAGGATTACTTCTAAATTTGTTATGATTAATTTGACAATATAATATGATAAAACTTCTTAATTTATTATGATTAACATGATAGTAATATGATAACTTCTTAACTTATTATGATTAACATGATAATAATCTGACTACATCTTATCTTATTATGATTAATATGACATTAATATGAATACTTCTTAACTTATTATGATTAACATGATAATAATCTGACTACATCTTATCTTGTTATGATTAATATGACATTAATATGAATACTTCTTAACTTATTATGATTAACATAATAAGAATATGATTAAGCGAAAAATAGTATGATTTAATACTACGAATATATAATATGATTCAATAATCATCGTAATATGGTGACTACAATCATGAATATAAGATTCATTATGATAAGCATTATATGTCTCTCTTAGAATATGTTTACCACAACCATGTTTTTTCTTTGCGTGTATCACCACAACTAGTTGTGATGAGGGATTACGAAGTTCGTCATTCCGTTTAAAACTTTTTAACATTCATCTAAGACCTTATAAAAAATATATATATATATATATATTTTCTACACCCAGAGAAAAAATATGTTTAAATATGGTCACCTCCAACAAAGCTATTATTAAAGAAAATTTTAAACATATTATGGTTAATGTAACCATATTATTGTCATCTACAACCATATTATGGTTGAATCAGTCCTCCATCAAGAAGCCACAACCCTATTATGGTTGCCTCCGAACATGATTTGGTCAAAAATAACTAAGACATGTTAAACACTTATAATAGAATGGTTGGATTTCAACCGTAGCTTGTTGCTTTTGAAAAATAGGAAAATACTATTGTTAACTTTAAAACAAATTATTGTCATATTTAACCATAACATGTTTAGAGGCAACCATAATATGGTTGTGGCTTCTTGATGGAGGACTAATTCAACCATAATATGGTTGTAGATGACAATAATATGGTTATATTAAGCATAATATGTTTAAAATTTTCTTTAAAAATAGTTCTGTTGGAGGTGACCATATTTAAACATGTTTTTTCTCTGCGTGTAGATCCTTAAGTAATTCTAAGTCGATTTAGCCATGTCTATCTGTCTGTATTTCTGTTGAAAAGACGGTCACTTCTGAAAGACTTAACAGAAAAGAACAATAATGAAGCACAACAACATGAAGTTTTAGTTTTTTTCTTTTTGGATTTTTTGCATTCTTTTGTTGGGGTGTCTTTGCAATTTTTATAAAATGAAAAGTGACCCCAATACCAAGGAATAAAAACTGACAGCAAATAAAATCGCAACCATGATATTTATCGTGCGTTTCTTAAAAACAAAACTGCATAATAATTTGAAATATTTTTAAATTCTGGATTTTTAAACTTGCGACTTTTAAATTCTGAATTTTAAATAAACTCAACCCAAATTTTCAAAATAACCCAATAAGCACTCAAAAATAAAATTTTAAGTGCTTAAAATTTAACTGGAAATAAACTTGAGTTCAAACGTGTTTTTAAATGCTATTCAAGTTTCAAACTATTTCACTTATTAGTATTGTGGTTACTTTGTTGAACTGTTTATGGTTTTTAATCAAAATTTTTATATTTTTATTAGGCTAAGTTCATTCCAGCTCAGTCAAGAATGAAAAATTTTCTTTAAATTTTAATTAGTTTCATGTTGTAAAATTTTACTAATATTCACTTGATTTCAAATTCCCATTTTACTGGAGAATGTTATTGAAATAAAGTGTAACAAAAGTATATATCAACTTTGAAACTTGAAATTCGAACTTGAATACCAATTGTTTTGTACTTGATTTCTAGCAAAATTGCTTATTGGGAAATTTCTTTGTTTTTTTTTTCATTTGAACTTTTTAGGGGTTCAAATTCATTAAAAATGTTGAGGTGATTTTTCATAATGAAGAATTAGCCCAAATTAAGAGTGATATTTCATTTTATTTAAAGGGCTATTTTTCATTTTTTATTTTTTGTTTTTTTTTGTTTTGAGTATTTTTCATTAAGCCAATTGGGTTATACATATTGCATTATTAAAAGTAACCTCGAATCTGGGGTCAGTTTTTGGTTTTTTTAAGGCATAATTCCTGGGTCATATTTCGCAGCGGCCATTTTACTAGGCTAATATTAATCTTCAATAGCAATTCTTATGCATTCTTCGGTAGCCAATGCACATTGGGACAGAAAGTTTTTAAAACGCATTAAGTCGGTCATTTTAATTTTTCATTTCTGACTTTTTTAGATCAATAAATTCAATAAGAAACGTATTACTATAATTAACATCTAGTTAATTAAACTTATTTAACATAAAATTTGCGATATTATAGAACCGGTTAATGTTTCAAATTGTCATTTAATTCGCTGATTTGTGACACTTCAAGTAACTAAATGCATGAGTTGAGTATACTTAAAGACAGTATGAATGTCTGTATATAAATATGAATTATAAACTGTAATGCTATATAGATTAATCTGTCACAGCTACTGCTGTTACGTGTCATAAATTTGAATACCATGACTGAAATTAAACACTCGTGTACTTTTTCTCTACGCTGCATTAAACCCAAAGCTATGAATTAGTAAGAGCTAAACAACTTTTCTTTTGTTTAGAGGTAAAATAAATATGTACCTGAAACCACTTGTCATTTTAAGTAACAAACAAAAAAGTATGTGTGATGTTCCCCATAGATAAGAACAGCTGAAATATTATCAACCGCATATGAGTGGTCTTAATTTTACGTTGCATGAAGAGTTTCAAACAACAACAACGAAAATAACAGCAACGACAATATGACACTACCCAACTTTCGCCAATTTGTTTGAAAATACAAAAATGTTAATTTATTTCCTTGCCAATATCGATGTTGAACGTTTTTTCTGTTTTCTACATCGACATGTAAATTGCCATTTAGAAGGCGATTTTTGTTTAACATTCATTATAGAGCGACAGAGAAGGAAAAAAATATTTAAAAAAAAAAAAAAAATTGAGCTGCTGTCAAATCAACAATTTTAGCAATTTCAACAATATTCGTATTACCAACAGCAGCATAGACAACAACAACAGTATAAAACAGCATCTACCAGAACAACCAGCGTCAAGCAGCGGTTACATTTAATATGCCACAGCAATAACAACATTTTTTATGATGCCCAGCGGCATGTTAAAATTGAAAAACGCATTTGCGTGATAAATTGCAATATTTAACACTCTGCTCAAATGCCGCGCTTGAAGCCTTGAGTTCTGTTTTTTTGCGTTTTTTTTTTTTTATTTTTTGTCTTTTTTTTAATTTATACAATAGTAGTTAGTCATTGCAATAGCCGACTTTTAACAAAAATATCAACAAGAACAGCAAAATTTGCAATGGAAACCAAAAAAAAATAAAAAATAAAAAATTATTGCACATCCATGAATGCAGTGGATTTAAAGGTTTTAAAACATTAAGAGAAGGCTGTTCCCTCAAAAGTGTATTTGAAGGCTCATAAAGGATATTCAAGTTTATTTAAGTAATTTCGATGTTTGACTACACTGTCCGAAAGGTTTAATGTAAAGTACTAACGGCTGATTTAACTTTTCTGTTATTTTTTTTATTTCTCTCAGTGCGTTCTTATGGTGATTTCTTTTCTTAAAAATAAAAATGCATTATAATTGTGTAATATATTTATCAGGCACCCTTAAAAAGTGATACATTTTTGCTAATTACGATGGAACAAAATATTAAATGCAAATTTTATACTAATATGAGAACGCGTTTACCTCGAAATGGATTTTTTTTGAGTTATGTCACTATTGAAGTTAATGAACGATATGTAAGTAAGCAGTAGTGATTTATCTGCATTCTGTACTGGAGTTACCCAGAAAATGTTAAGCAGTAATTATGACTTATTTAAGATTTAATAAAGTTATTATTTAATTTATTACTAATAATCAAAAAAGTGGCGAAATTAGCTACAGAGTAATGAATTCAGGAAGTCATTAAAATTAGGATTATAAGAAAAGTTTTTGCTGTGTATCACCCTCGACGAAAACAATTGGCATTTCCAGGCCACATTTCATAAAAGTTGTACTGAGATCTGCAGGGATGTAACACATTTATGTTGGAACAAATGCTTGAACAACGCTGTTTGAACAAGAACAAAACATCGACAACAGCAATCTTCACTATCCATATTCATGTGTGTAAATAGTACATTATTTAACGTTCGGCTCACAAACCCAAGAACGACATCTATTCTTTTAGTGATTGTTTAGACGAACACGACCCTTAATACCGTTTGTAACTATTTTCAATAAAGAGCCAAACATTATATAGTGTTCTGTTCTTCGTTTTAAAATAGAACAATTGTAGTGATATTGTAACAATCATTACATTTTAATGTTCTATAATCTTTCTTTTTTTACATTGATAAAGAAATGGACAAACAAAAAATTTTAGCAACGACCGCACCACGAACTGCTTGTGTGTGTATTGTGTATAAGTTTTGCGTGTGTATAATTATTTTGATGGCTTTTTGTTTTTTTTTTCTTAAGTGTATTTTATTTTTGTAAAAAATGTTTGGTTTTTTACCAGCCAAAAGGGACGAACATTAATGAGCCGAACCGAACACAAAGAAGTTTGTGGATAAATGTTCTCATAAATAAATGTTCTCATCTTTTGTTGAGTTTGATAAAAACAGTATTATTTTTGTGTTCGAAAGATGACTAACAAGGAAATGTTCCTTTTTTAATGATTTTGTACACAAACACTATTAGCGTTAGTGTTTTCCACAAGTCTACCGAACCGAACACTAAGGAGCGATATTTACTGGTATGAACGGTATGTAAAGAAGCGAAAACAAAAATTCGTTACTATTTTCAAGGATCACCCTAAACCACAAAAACACATCCATATTGAGCATAAATTATACTGCTCTCATTCAAGTTTATGTGTGAGTTTTATAAATATTTTTTAAGCATACGTGTATGTATATATGTGTTGCTATGTGTGCTATGTGGCGAAATGTAATGCGTGCTTTTAAAACACTCACTAACACACATTTAGTTGCATGGCTCATGTGTTATAGTCAGCCAGTCAGGCAACAGCAATTCTAGCAACAACATTCATGACTTAAACTACAAGAACAACAAATAACTGCAACAATGCCAACTAAAGTTTAACATAAATTTTGTTGGCAATATAAGTTACATGCCGTGTTTAATGGCATAATTTAAAGCTGCAAATTTTGTCATAAATTTTCAAAATGATTACCACAAGAGTGGTCTGTTATGTTCAATTGATATATGAAGTAGTAGAGAATTGTAATGGCGTGTTGGAGAAAATGGCAATAGCAAAAAACAAACAAAGGAGAATTATCGCAATAAGTAAAATAAAATATCACTTTTACATACCCCCGTATATTTTCACAATGCACATTGTTGTATACGACTAAAACTCACGCACATAATGTAATTTGTTATGTAAATAAGGATAAAATGCTTAATGATGACACTTTTATTTCTTCAATTTTTACAACAATGACATTAGTGTCCAAATTGGAGTATTAGTTTAACGCCATATAGATTTTTTTAGATTTTTTTATTAAATTTTTTTAAAGAAATTGTGAAAGTTTTTCTTTAAGATATAATTAAGGCCAAAAGTGCTTTATTTGCTGGAAAACGAAGATTGATTATTTGATCCTTAATACGAGGTGGTGCAAAAGTTATCATCCGATGTTCTTTTACTGATTTTTTTTTTAATAAAAAAAACTTTAGTTTTGCTTTTGGATTAGGTTTATTCGATGTCTAAATTTGTTTTTATACCCTCCACCACAATTAGTTGTTAAGATATTACACTAAGTTTGTCATTCCGTGTAAAACTTTTTTAATATTCATATCAGACCCCAAAAAATTTATATTCTAGCTCCTTGAGTAATTCTAAGTCGATTTAGCCATGTCCGTCTGTTGAAAATACGCTCACTTTCGAAAAACTCATCAAACATCCAGCAAAATCGGTTCAGTAGGATCAGAGCTATGAATCAAAATGTGGAGCCACCACAATAAAAAATTGATAACAAAAACTAACATAAATGGTGGGCCAATCTACGGAATGACATAAGATTTTGCAAAAATTCGATTTTTTTCGACTGGAAATCACGCTGTTACATGTCTAATTAGTATACCTAAAACCGTAATTAATAGTGCTATCTGAATAAAATTTAATACTTCACAGGACTAGAAATCAAACTAATAAATTCCGTGATGACCGGTCCATAATTTACTATATGCCCTTTATAAAGCGCACTCTGGTAAATCAATTAAATACGCCTAAAACCGTAACAGATATATTTATTGTGGTAAAATTTCTTCGAACTTAGTTTCATATGGCCACAAAAAATGTCATGCAATTTTGTGATATAAGGTCCAAATTTTACGTAGATCCCATATTTAGCAGCCTTCTGAAATTCACTGTAAACGCTAAAACTCATTTCACCGCTTTGTTAAAATTTATTGAAATTATGTTTTTTAATACCAGAAATCACTCTGCAGAATTTTTGGTTCATAACTTACCATGGCTCCAATATAAATTTTCTTCCTTTTCTTCATTTAAGTTCGGCTTAAACTGATATTTTACTCAAGCTAGTTAAAATTAATTCAAAAAAGTCATAAAACTTTCTCGTTGTCGGTCAATAATTTAATATAGTTTTAAACCGCAACCAATTTTAATGCTGACGTCTTTTTTATAAAAAAAAATTCTTAATAAATAGTGAAAAGTGTCAAAGATTCGGCACAGCCGAATATGGCACTCTAACTTGTTTTTTTCTTTTCATTAAGTAGGAAAAAAACTTTACAGTCACGTAGCCGCTGCCAGAATATGATCACCAATTTATTTCTATTATTATTGCCATAACTTTTGGCGATAGGTTCTCGCATTCCTGAATGATACTCTCTTTGAGGACTTTAAGAGTCTGAGGCTTGTTGGCATAGACTCGTGTTTTCAGGTTACCCCACAAAAAGATGTCTAGAATGGTTTGATCGGGCGATCTTGCCGGCCAGTGCAAATCACCAAAGCAGGAGATAAGAAGACCAATAAATGCAGCCCCCAAACTTTCGGTTGTAAGCCGTGCAGTAGGGGCGTTGGAATCACATGTTCTCCAGTCCCAGTTCGTACAGTTGAGGTGGAGAAAATCGCTGGGAATAGCATTGAAAATATTTAAAATTTAATAAAAGTTTACAAAACAAAAGGCCGTGTCAGATACAACTTCTTAGCTTTGCGTGACATTTCTTACTTGGACAGAAAAGCGTAAAGCAAAAGGTGCATGACACAATAAAAACTTTGACAACACTCACGCATTGTGTGTTAAAAAAAAATACATAATAAAAATTATACAAGAATTGCCTAACTTTTCGCTTCGCTCTGCGCTAAAAGTACTTTATGTGACATGCTTCGTATAAGTATGTATATTTCATCTTAGATGCCAAAGCGAATCTCTAACGCAACGCGACATGGCCTAAATTGTCTTTGGAAATTTAACTTAATAAACGCTTGTTAAATTTAGTAATCGATTTCAAATAAAGAAGGAAGACCGCACAGGTGCGAGCCAAAAAAGTTGAAACATAAAGAATTGGAAGCTTTACTTAATGAAGAATATCGCCATTAAGCAGCGATTTCAAGCAAGCAGCGAGTTGCAGACAAATGCAAGAAATTGAAAGACGATTTTTCATGCCGAAATCCTGCTGGAACACTATAAAGAGAACTGGTTTTAGAAACTAAATTTTAAGTAAATCTTGATCGTGTGACCACCAAGTTAGTCCAGATCTTTCTTATTCCATCTACCAGTTCTATTGATTGATAGAGAACACTTTTACTAGAATACGAACAACAGGGTATCCGAAAAACCAAGCAGGTGTTTTGGCACGAAATCCACATGTAGTTTAATATGTACTTTTATTTATTTTTCAATTTAAAATTTTTGCAATACATTAGATTCAATTATTTTTCGAATCCGTTTGTTTTTTTAACTTTTTTCACTTAATTTGGACCTTAAATAATGCTGAAGCCAGGAAAAAAATTCCAATCGGCTTACAGGATATACAAAGCAATGAGAAATTTGACGGCTGCTTTGAAAAAATGCTCTTTTTCTCGTTTCGATAACTACGATCAAAACCGAAATCAAAATGAAGTGCACATTTGATGACCTTGAAATGTTGTTTTGTGTAATAAGAGGCTATAAAGAAGAAAATAAAAACTAGAGTAAGTGTTGCTATAAAAAGTATAAACAGTATTTAAGCAACTTTACAATCTGTTATTACGTTAGATTATTATTACCATAGTCATACTTAATGTTACTTAATTAAAGGTGCATGCCGATACCCACCACTGCTGCCAGGTGATATCTAAATAATGACTTATAGACAGACATAACATGCATGGTAAGGAAGTAGTGATAGTTGTGATAACAGTTTTCCCTTTTAATAAATTCAATTGAAATTATAGTGTAATACCACTTATTTTTTCATTCACAATATAATTTCCGCTATTTAGTTTTATGTGCAAAGGAAACGGAAGTTTTACTATGTACATAGATATGATTATAGTTTTGTAATATAATAGACAACATTAACTAAATGTGCTGTAAGTTTTATCTTAGACTATAAACATAATTATTTAAAGCATTAGTCAAGTAATTAAATCAAAGACAATTTAAAAATAAATAACAATACAATGGAAAGCCAATGAACATTCCTTTTAGAATGATAGCGAAATAAGTGTTTATTCATTATTTAAAATAATTTTAATATGATCATTCATAAACACGCAATCCCCACTACATCAAGACGTCACATAATGGACAAGTCAGGAAGTTTAGGTTGCTTACCTTATTATTAGCTCATCTCCAACTTTATGTTTAGCAAAACTCTGTTCATATGCAAACATATAATTTTCTTTGTTCTTTTGCTAAATTATAGTCTTATCGTTTCAGTTTTCTTGTATTAAAAAGACATTTACACTAATTTGTTGCAAGGTAAAACATTTTGAACAACAAACATGCCCAAAAGGAAAAAATATTTTTCGACAGTCAGACTTTGTCAGATCTGCTGAAAAATTATCGATTGTAAAAGAAGTTATCGATTATAAAATCACTTTGTATTACGCGCACTTACCACCATTAATTCTTACACTAACCATTTTTTCACAAATATACATTTAAAGCTCCATATTTAAAAAAATAATACTTACTGCGCCTAAAAACTTAACTTTTCTGAAAGGTTATTTTGCTGTCTTTAAATTTATAACAAGATTTTTGCAGAAATTTAAACAAATGTTTTAAAAACACAAACTAACATTAAAGTTCATTATTAAAGAAAAAAATTATTTGACCATTTTAATTTCGTACAGTGCTTAAATTTGTCTTAAAGTTGCAAAAAAAAATAAGATCATGAATAAGAAATTAAAATGTGCCGTTATAATTTAGGTAAATCAATTTCAGAAAGCAAATAAAAATTTTCCGCACGACAAGTCGATCGACAATGCAATCGACCGATAACGTAACAGTTTTTATACAAATTTGCGGTCAGTCACTTGTGTTGTAGTTGTCGGCAGAGGCAGGCATTTTGTTTAAATATTTAACAAAATTTTTCTTTACACACAAACACTTAAAATTTTTTTTTTTAATTATATTTCTTTAAAACACCACCACTTATAAAATAATATACATAGGTTATTAAATATTTTTCATAAAATTATATTCTTTATTTTTTGTTAACTGCTTTGTTTGTGTTTTGTTTACTCCTTTGTTTCCTATTCTGTTTTATGTGTAGCCAGAGTTCTATTTCAATGTCTTAATTTATATGTTTTGCCGATTTTTAGTTTCAAACTAGCGTTTTATGTCGAATTTTTGATAATAAATAAATGAATTACGTTAGAAACTTTAAACCAGTCGACCAACAATAAAGCGTGGTAAGCCAGTTTGAAGATTAGAGCTGGCAAACAATCGATAGTAATATCGATACGTTCATAAATATTTTCTCCTATCTAAGAACAACAAGCCTTCGTTTAGTGAACCAAGCCGAACCCTATTTATTTTATTTAAATAAATAAAAACAATCGTTATATGTTCCCAGGCGCGGATCCAGCTTGAGCCCCAGGGGGGGGGGGGGAGGGGGGAATTTTTTTATGATACAAAAAACTAAAAAATTTGGTTTTAAAAGTTTATTAAAAACAATATGTGTATATTATATTAAAAAAAACTCAACAATAAGGTTAAATAAAATATAAGATAAAAATAATAATAACAATATAAATTAAAATAGATTAATTTTTTTAAATAAGCAATTTATGATTTCCTTGTGAGGCAAATTTAGATAGAACAGTGTATCTTCTGTCATTGTTGATCGGAGCGTTGTTTTTATTCGACGAAGGGTAGAAAATGACCTCTCGCTCGTAGCATTACTGACGAGCATTGAAACGAAAATTTTAAATATTTTTCTTAGATTTGGGAAGATATCTTCATCACAGCTTATTAAAGCATCTACAACGTTATCTGATAGATTTTCAGACATTTTCCATGTTTCTTGCCAATACAACAGTTCAGGCTCAAGTTTAGATGTTAGCAGGTGTTTATCTCTTTTATCAAATATAATCAGCTCATCAGCTAGTTGTGGTTTAAAAGTTTTGTATCTGTATATGACTTGATTATACTTTGAGGTAGAAGTTTAGATATGTTCAATACATTTAGGATATCTATTGGGAAAGGTGTTTTTAAATCTTCTTAAATAAATTCAATAAGAGGAATGTAGCCTACAACTCCGTAGTAATCTTCAAAATTTTGGATGCGATTATTTCGTTCAAATTTTGTTTTTTTTTTGGATTGGAACCTCGATTTGAACGTAAACAATTTAAACTTTTTCAAAAATCTCTTTAAATTACTCTTCGGCTTTATTTCTTTTCTCTTCAAGGCACATGATAAATGTTTTGATAAGGCTTGATTCTTTTTGAAGATCTACATCGTGCTTTTGTTAAATGATACTAAGCTGTGTTACAATATGTATCACGCTTAATATTTATATTCCGCAAATAAATTCAAAAGTACTAAGTGAGTTCCTTAATGTAAAGCTTTTGATGAAGTATCTCTACCTTTTTTCCAAAGCTGTTACTATATGATGTACACTTGTTGCAAAGTGTAAAATTGAGTCGTGACGTTCCACCCATCTTGTTTCGCATAATGTAGAGAGTTTAACTCCCAAATACTTTGCTACAGCTGCGTTTCGCTTGGAATGAATTTATTTAAAAATTTTTGTCGTTGCTTTAACAAATGAAACAACTTTTTGTATTAATGGCACTTTATTGCTTTTAGAAATTGGGTTGTTTGTCGCGGTTTCCAAACATTTTTAACAGCTCCATTTTCTGCTGACATCAGAGGACACCCATCAGTTCCACCTCCTACGCAATTGTTTAGGTCAAGACCAAACTATTGATGATAGTGCCTTCGTATCAATCGACACAATATCCTTTAAAGCCTCTTCAAATGCGTTTACAACATAATAAATTCTTCCCTAACAACTTTTTGTTGTATGTTGAAATATCTTAAAGATAAGGAAATCTGGCTTTTCCCGACAAATCCGTGCTTTCGTCAAATATTATCGAATAGTATTTTGATTCATATAACACATATATACATAACAATTGCATATACTAAGGCTTATTATTAATTTAACCGCACACATTTTCAAGTCAAACGTTTACTCTTTGGATATAGATGCCACCTGCTGGGATTGAATGTAGAATAATAAGTCTTTGAATACAGTAACTAGATGTTTTATTGGAAATATCTAATAAACAACTATTAGGATTAAGATTTGGATACTTATTGAAAATTTCGTTAGAGATTCAATAAAAAAAAAAACAAAAAAAACCTTGCTGGAATTTCCAAAAATTTTGTACATTTAAAAAAAATACTATTATTGGGAGTTCTTGTCGAAATAAAAAAAAACATATTTTTATAATTTAGAAGGCCTATATGTTCCTTAATACACCAGATTTATCTAAATTTGTAATTAAATTTTTGTCAAGAGCTCCATTTTTAATAATCGGAATAAACATATGCGACTGCTGCCAAGTTTCAGAGTTGTCGCTTGCACCAAAAAATTACACTAAGTTTAAAAAGTGCACTCTTACGGAGACACCCTTTTGTTAACGCAAACTTAAGATATGGCCTATCAAATTTTACTTAAAAAAAAATTGTGAATTCGAAATAAAAGAATTTTTTGGCGGCGACCAATATATCCCGAGCAATGGACTTCTTAATTTTGAATATATTATTCATTAACGGCCTTATGCGAAAAAAAATTTATGTGAATTTAAAGTGTTAGTTAAACAAAAAATTTTTATGGAAAACCGGTTTTAACAAAAACTTCAAGTTGACATTAATTTGTTTTGTATAACACCGTATGTATATCTTTATTATTACTTGTCCAATCGGGGAAATATTGGTATCATGGAATAGTTTAAGAAATTACATTTCAAATTTGAGAATTTCATTAACAACTACATAAAGAAAAATAAAATTAAATATATTTAAGAAAAATTAATACTTTAAAAACAGAATTTATTTAATTAAACATATTTTTTGGCATTTTCATTTTAAAAATTGTCATATTCCATATTAAAAATTGTTTTCTTTTTAAATAGCTACGTGGGTACTAAAAAATTTGTTTTTATTTAATCCCTCAAAGTATTCGATACTATCGATAGTATGTCAACAAACTATCGAAAATATCGAATGTGTCGATTATCGATAGCTTACCAGCTTTATTGCAGATGTTATAAATTCTGATCCAGCAGTACCTAGTGCGAAATATTGTCTTAAATTATCTTCCCGAATCAACAGAAAAAAGTATCGTTAAAAATATATAAAAACATAAAAAAGTTTACCATAACGTTAAAAAAAGAGGGCCGGTCTTTAAAACAACAGAGAAGGTTAAGTGGCTGTAACTAAAAAAAATTGGCGAAGATTGGTTCATAAATTATCACAGATTTGATTTAAAGTCTACTTTCGAAAAATTCCAATTTATTGCATTCTTGGTTTTTTTTCATTTTCAAATTTCAATATCTGTTTCCATAAATTTCCTACTGGCTAATTTTTGTTATCATCACTCTTTTTTATAAGTTGTAATTACTAAGCAAACTTGTATATTATTATTTTTGCTAAACGAACATTTACTTATATACTGCATTTATGAAATTAATGTAAATTTTTTATGAACTTTAAGGCAGACATTAATATAGTCGCAAAGCAGTTTATGTGTATTATACCCTTCACCACAGGTGGATGGGATATAATATATATCGTCACCTAAAATGCAAAACAACGTATTATAAAAAAAACTAGAAATTGACTTTTTGATTGATGTTTGTTCGTTTTATTAAACTACATGTTCACAAACAAAGTTTGATCACTGCGATCAAAAATGCCGACTTTATTAAAGAAATTGAAACGTCAACTACACCTTGTTGTTATCGATTTTGTAAAGTGCTTTGCCTCTCCTGTAAACTTATATAAAGTCTTGTAACGTTATTTTTTATTTTAGGTATCCATATGTATGTCTATAAGTTTGTAATTTCGTTTAAAACAAGGAGGACCTTACTCGGTTGATTATTTTACCTGTCATTATACAAGTTTTCCTCGGGAATTAGAAGATTGGTATAATAGGACATATTTAAAAGAAGTTGAAATTTTGCTCAAATATTCTCTATTTGAGATTTATTTGCTTTTAAAAATAAACCAAATCTGGCCACTTTTTCACATTTCGCCCATACAAATATGCTTCTAGAATAACAATTTCGGAACGAATGGTAAAGGGTATATAAGATTCGGCACAGCCGAATATATCCCTTTTACTTGTTTTTAATTTGGCCTTTTAAGACCCATTATTTTTGTCGGCTAAATGCCTGTTGTTGTAACGTCAAAAGCTGTTGATATTTGGAAGTTTGTAATAAGTAATTATTCACCCTGCAGTATTAACAACAGTTTTTTTGAACATTTATATTAAGTGCCCAATTTTGCTGTGGATAAGTATAAAAAAAATTTGATAACTGATCAAAATAAAAATTTGTTTACAAAAAATATTGTCCTCACAGAAATCCTGTTACAGGAATTTTTCTAAGAATTTATCCTCAAAATAAGATGGGTATTAGTCCAATTGACTAACATTTGTACTGCAGGGTTAAAGTTTTTCTTTTTCATCGCTTCCAATATTACCACCTATGCCGATGGCAAATAATTAGGTTTTTTTTTGTACTTTTAAAAGAAAAACTTATATTCTTTGTTTTAATAGAGTTATCAGGAAAACTACAGTGTGAAAACACAGTTAAGGATGCAGACGATTTTTAAGAGACATCTTTGATAACCTAAACGTATCTACAAATATATATTGCAAGTTATATTTAAGGAAAATTATATATTTATATATATATTTTAATATAAATTAGCAAATATTTAAAAACGACAATTTGTTAAGGCAAAGTAAATGTATCTCTGAAAACGAGTTTTTGTGTTTTTAAAATATTTTAAATTTAATTTAAGTGTTGATGTTTTTTTTTTCTTTATCTCGCCCAATCTGTAACAAAATGCTTAAAACTAATAGAGTAATGTATTAAAATGTTGTTAAATTTAACTTATTATACTAACAAATGCTTTTCAAACTTGCTGAAAAAGTTTGTAAAAAAAATATTTATTTAAATATAGTTAGCAGACAGACATTCAGACAACTGAGACAACTAACAACATAACAGAATATTTGACAGACAGATAACGCTACAGCCTTAAGATAAAGTTAAATAGAAGGCGATATAATGGAAACGAAAAAAAAAACTTAGAAAAAGAAATAATAACTGATACTTTATATGGCATGAACACTGACTAGAATTAATAAAAATAACTCCAATATTACCGATTTAACAAAAAAAAATTATATTTACAGTAATTCATAAAAGTTTCTAAAACTTGTGCTAAACAATATATGAATTTGAATATTTTACTGAAATATTTCAAACATATTATAGTTGCTTTACCCAAACACTGAAAAAATTCTCCAATATTTTTTACAAATTAAAGTATTAATCAAAAATAAAATCAGTTTTAATTAAAAATGTAATCAAGTGAATTGAACGTTTAATAGATACTATTAATTCGTTTACTGGTGAAAATTTAAATAATTTTTTAATTAATATCAACAATTTTTTAATTGAAATCAATTATGTTATAGCTAAAAATAACATTCACATATATACCACAAATTCGACACGATATGGTTAATATTTTAGAACAACATGTTATGGTTGACGCAATAGCATACAGTTTATTGTGGTAAACATATTAATGTTTCTATTAACCATGACATGATGGTAGGCAACGGTAATATATTAAATAGAAATAAAAATTAAAATCATCAAATTATCTTCAAAATTGCGACCTGTACCTTGCGCACAAGCTTACATGGACATCCAGCCAGTCGGAAGGACATCATTAAATCTACTCAGAAAGTGATTTGAGTCGAGCAATATACTTTAAGCTGGGCTTAGGGCCAATATTTTAAGATTTTATACACATTAGAGCGACTCAAGTTGTATGGAAGCGAAATTCGTTCAAGGTGGGGGGAACACCTAAAGATTAAAATATGTTAATTTCGCATTTTTATTACTAACAACCCCGAACAAAAAATTAAAAAACCGTTCTTTTTTACAGAATATCCTTAAAAAAAGGACATGGACAAATTGTATATACAGTTGGACGCGCCTTAAAAAAGCCTTTCTTATCATACCCGTACTGTATATGTTGGTAAGGAAACAGATTCTCAAATTAACAAAACATGCAAAAACAGACCCTTTTTTAAAATGGTCCAGCTCACGAGAGGACAAAGTCCAAGGTTCATTTTTAGGAGGGTACACCGAGCACTTTTTTGATAAGTCGCTCTAATACACATTAGCACATATGCATAATACCCTCTCCTCTATTGTCGTGTGGGTATAAAAAGACCTAAATTTAGGATCAATTTTCGTTAGCTACACAGAAAAAATTATTGCTGAATTATTTTCAAACAAACGCTTGTTTGAAATTTTTTTTAATTTCTACAAATTTTTTTACTGATTCAATTAATATTTTTGTTTGATTTTTAGTTTAACCAACAGAAATGTTGACAACTATTAAAAAATTTAATAAACGCGATATTGGTTTCAAGTTTTCATAATTTTGTATGAAATATTTAACGCTCTTTAATGTTGTCGTTTTTTGCATTTATTTTATTTGATCGTAAGCAACACTTCTTTATATAAAATATAAAAACAACAACAAAAAACACATACAGTCTATTTTTGGACGCTTTAAAGAAGTACAACAATAAGAAAGATGATAAAATAGCGTGGCGAGGTTTTTAGTAAAAAAAAGACAAAAACATTATTAGGTAAAAAAACCTTTTACACTTTTTAAACAACAACAACATTAGAAAAAACAAAATAAATTTTTGGTTGGTTTCAAAGTTGGTAAAAAAGAATGAAAAACAAAATCCCGTTTTCAATTTTTTAAAAATGTTAAGTTAAATACCTACATCAAATACAAAAATAAAATGATGACGAAAAACATGTCGAGTCGGTCTGCTGCCAAGGAAAGGATACAGAAACAGTGAGTGAAGAAGAAAAACATTGTGTGCATAAAAACAAGACAAAAAAATGTGTCTCAAAGCCAGCCGCGCCTCTCTGCTCTGCCTTCATCTACTTCAACAGTGCTTGCGTGTGTGCAAAAACTTTTTTGTTTGATTCAGCAAAATTATTTGTTTGAAATTTGTATGATTTTCACTAAACTATTTGTTTGATTCAGTTAAATTATTTGTTTGAAAAAATCAGGGTTTTTTTTCAATAAACGAAATGCAAATAAATTGTTTGAATATGCAAATTTGTTTGTAGGACCGATTTCAGACAAAAAATGTTTTGATTCTACAAATTTTTTGTTTGAATTGGAAAAATAATTTTTTCTGTGTAGTCGAGGCCATAATTCCTGGGCCACATTTCGAAGCTCCTAGGATTTAATTCAACAAAAATCTTTTTAATCAGCAATTACACCATATTGGCTTTATTTCACTTCTTACTTGGAAATAAATCTTTATGGATCTATTTGTCAATGCGACGTGAAATATGGCCGTATGGCTTTATTGCATATGGCTTTGTAACACTGCGCCATTACATAGTAGAAATACATATTTACTTTTCGGAAAACTTTTGCTTCTCACTGTTTTGCTAAGCCTCGTAGTTAAAATGTTTTTTTTTAAGCCTGAACTTATCGCCCGTTTGATTTTAAAAATATTGTTTCACACAAGTTCACAGTAAAACTGAATTTTTTTTTTTACTGTTACGCCTCAAAATTACATGCTGTGCTGTAACATGATATTCGTGCAATTTGAATTTTTTGACTATGGGTATTATTAAAAAATGTTAAATTATGCATAAATATGCATATTTAAACGCATGCCTGCATGTTATTGTTTTACAATAATTAATGTATAAAACGTGTATCTATATCACACTTTACCAACCACGGCTTAATTGATTCAATTTGCTTATTTACTAATTAAATTCAACTTAGAATTTAGGCATGACTGTTTATTAATATTGTAATTTAATTGTTGTGCAATCTAGTAAAGTGAAGTGAAAAAACACAAAAGAGATTGTTAGTGGTGGTCCTTAAAAAGACAGTTTGGCTTTAATTTATACCACATGTTAACACAAAAGGAAAAAATCCAGTAAGAAAAAATAACACAACTGACAATGGATGGTGTAATAATTCTTTTATTGACAAGGTTTTTTCTCTTAGTCACGATTCCCGTTTATATATATTTGTATGTGTTGAGTGCTCCTCTGATTGGATAAGTCCTGCCGTATCTTTTCTCTTTAAGCGGATGTGGCCGTTATGATTTAAATTTCGAGGTAGTGTATTTGGGTACAATTTAAGTCCTTTTTAATATTCAATTGAATACTTTGTGATTTTAGTTTTTACTGATGGCACATTGACGACTTTTTGAATTTGAAGAACTTTGTTTGGCGCCTTTGTACTTTCTTTATGTTGTTGGCCGAGGCAGTGTCCCATAACCAAATACCCAAGCACCAAATTGTCTTTAAAATAGAGTTTAGAATCTAAGCTAAGAGCATAATTTCTTCCAATGAGCCAATTAATTTGCATTTAATTTGCATTAACTTTGTCTCTGTATGGCTTTTCCATGTTTAACGGCGATCATGATATAAACCGAGATGTTTGAATACTGATTTTAAAATAAAAACCCACTGTTTTTATTTTTCCAACTCATCTTGAAACAGATAACCTATTTCGAACCCAAGCCATGCAACTGAAAACTTCAGGATAATACTAAAAACTAAGCAACGGCGCACTGTAGCTGAAAATTTAATTTCATCGACTAAAAGTTCAATTTTTTGTTATCGCCGATTTCCAAATGTTAATGCCAATTCATAGCAAACATATTAGAAATAAGGTATCCAAAAAACTCCATCAAAATATTGGTTTTTTAAAACTTTTTTTGCTATCTTATCTCGACTTAAGAAATGTTGTCAAAATGCCACAGATATATTATTGTTAAACCATATTTTCATGCTGAGCCTTAAAGTTATGCATTTTTATTTCTACAGTTATATTCTTGCCAGCTTATTTCCTACAATTTTGGTGTTCCTGCCTAGTTTTGTGAATTTGTGTTTTAGATATCACCCCTAGTACGACTACAATATATTTCTATCATAGTTTTTTAAAATAACTGACAGCTTTAACTTACAAAATACACACATTTCTAACTCTTGTGACACTTGAGAGAAATGTACATGAAATGTTAAGAACTACAATGTCATTTGAACAATAATGTATAATGAGAGTTTTTAACACATATGCTAACGAACAAATGTATGCAGCAGAAGATATATTTGATTGTAACGAATCATATACACCCTTCATTAGTTTTAATGAAAAGGCTGTTGCGCTTGTGTAATGCCAAATAACTAATAATACAGGGGCCAAATTACAACATTCGATATCGATCGAAATTGCAATATAATTTAAATGGGAATTTCGATCGATATCGAATGTAGTGATTTGCCCCCTAACTTTGGTGATTTGATTTGAAGTCAATTATAGGTTTTTATGAAAGCACGTCGTAATTTTAAAAAAATGTATGACAAAAATTTTTATTTTACCTTTAATAAAATATATAAGTGAATACGATCCACGAAATAGAGCTATTTTTTGCCATACAACTTCTTAATATGCAGACAAACATCATATCGAGCCCTTACCATAAAAATAGCTTAAGAGACATAATTTTAAGTTTTCGATTTTTTAATAAATTAATTTGTTGGCAGCACTTGCATCATCTCTTAAAATGTCATGGTCACATAATGTACCGTTACGGTTTTATAGTAAAAAAAATTTTAGCTTAAGCACCAATCTTCATACAAATTTTTTATAAAATATAATAATATTAAGGTCCATTACAGGTTCCACAAGAAGCGTCCCTTATGTAATCAGCAATAATACCGAAAAAGGGCTTTCCAAATGTAATCAGCGGGAATACAGATAGTAAGAACCTTTATTTTTTAAAGCAATCTGGCTCTCCGTTGCCCGCATGGAAAACAAAATGTCGTATTTCTTTAGATCATTCAGAGAGGTAATACAGCCCATGACCACTTTTGGATTTATATGATTATAGAATGATGCTTTAGGAACTGCTAGGTCATCTGACTTTATAAATACATAAACATTCAATAGCACATTACAGGATGGCGTAAATTTCTGCTTGGAAAAAGATGATTGTGTTATTTTTTAGAAATTTGTGCCAAATAAACCGGCACCAGTATCGCCATATCAAACCGTCGCAATGCATCGGTAAATACCTTTCCAATACCAGACTTGGCAGACTTTAATCACTTACTTAATTATAAGGATAACCATAATATTACTTTTAAGGGGGTTTATGCATAACTAAAATAGGAGCCCTATTATTTATAATTACCTTTTCTTGAAAAAATCTCGCAGATATTATTACTTTATTTATTGTAATATTGCAATTTGGAAATATTACTCATACGCACAGGTTAACTGAATAAGCGCCAGTTTACAAATATCTTAAAATTCCAGTGCAGTTAAGTCTTTACTCAAAAAAATATTATGGAATGACTGTCTGCTATTCATTTCAAGGAATAAGAAAGATGTTTTATGAGCTTCCGGTATTTAACAAAGTCCGGAAAATAAAAAACCCTTTTAGCAATAGCAAAGGTCCATTGCTAAAATTCACAATTTATTTGAGTATTCAATTAATCGATGTTTCTTATTAATCGATTAATCGCGCGAATAACTATTTGAGGTTAAAAATTAATCGAATAATAATCGAGCAATTTAAATTCGGTTAATCGAATAATTTTAATTTTTTTCTAGCTTAGAAGTTTAAAATAAGACCAAAAAGTATATTTTTAACATTTAAACTTTATTAAAAAAGTAATAACAATTTAACAAAAGCTACTTCTTTTTAAATAAAAAAAACATTATATTTTAAGCTAATGTTCTAAAATAATCTTTCGAAAAGAGTTTAAGTGTACATGTTTCAAGCAATTTCTTTCTTTTGTTTTGATGAAACTTGATTCAGAAAACGTTATTTCACTTATTGTTGACGTTGTAGAGATTGAAAGTAAATCGGTATTAAGCATATCCAATTTCTCTGTTGTTTTTTCGTCTTGAATCCACTTAAATCTGGTTTTAATTTTTTAACAATTTTAATAGTCTTGTTTAGGTCTGTTAGAAGATTGTTTTCATTCGTATAAAAAAAAATCATCTTTTTCATCTGAATCATTATGGTAAAAGTCTGTACTAAACATTTTTTAATATAAATTAACCACAAACTCTTTGGTTTCATTCTTTGTACTATATTTTAAAAAATTGTTTCATCTTAGGAAATGTTCCTGAGTTATGAAACAACAAAAGGGTATTTAAAACGTATCGGCTTGTCTTGTACATACAAGAAAAACACTAATACTGTGAAAAAACTAATTTTCGATTAATCGATTAATCAACCTAAATTATTCGAATTATTCGTTAATCGAAAATAAGCATTTTTAAATTATTCGAACAGTTTATTGCTAAAAATTATTCGATTAATCGAACAACGGTTAATCGTTTGAATACTCCACTATTTATTAAAACAAATTATGAAAAACAATTTGCCAGAAACCTCAAACAAAAACAAAAACTAATTTTCGATTAATCGATTAATCGACATAAATTATTCGAATTATTCGTTAACCGAAAATAAGCAATTTTAAATTATTCGAACAGTTAATTTCTCAAAATTATTCGATTTATCGAACAACGGTTAATAGTTTGAATACCCTACTATTTATTAAGCTAAAAAAAATGTATTGAAGGCAAAGCCTTATTTCTAAATCTAGTGGTGATTTCTGCCGATTAAATATGTCTATCCATTTTATGAAAAGGCAAATAAAAATAGCCAAAGTAGATATTGCAAATGGCGAAATCGTTTCATTAGAAGAAATTATTTCTATAATGTAACAAGTGGAATTATAAACTTAGCTACCATAATAAAGGGTATTAAAAAGAAACTCCTAATACAAACACTATTAACTAAAGGGTAGTGCATTAAACGCTTCTTTGAGAACAATTGTAATTTGTGGGTTATTTGCATAGACCTCTAACTTGAAGAAGCCCGCAAAAGAAAAAGTCTAACAGGGTAAAGGTGCATGTAGACGACATGTTTTTAACATCTGACTTGTCAACTTTTCAAGTCACATGTAATTGTGCATGTCAAAATTGCTGTTTTACAGAAAGTTTATAAATTCGGTCACAAACGTACATGTAATTTGCTTCTGACATTGTCTTTGTTTTTTTCGCATCGTTATTGCAAAAACCAAAATAAAAATGCCGCCACGAAAATTTTTATTTACGCCGTAAAATAGTTTAGCTATCTTAACATTTTTTTCTTTTAATTCAAAGATACCAATTTAGGATATTATAATGAAACGGTTTTAAATTATATATTTACATAAATTCTATTCAATGGTGGGATGATCATACATATCTCGATATTGTAAAATATTAACTTCAGCAGTTTAATGATTCCGTCAATAGTGGACGCCGCAGCCGGTTTCTTCTCGGCATAGATTTCTGATGGCAAATGGTTTGTCAAAAGAAAATAGAGCACGCTCTAAAAAATTTTGTCAAATGACTTTGCATCTGACTTTAACTGAAGAACAGTTAAAAAGGTAACACACGACATGTTTGTATTTTGCAGTTGGAAATTTGACATTTCAGATGACAAAAACATGTCGTGTACGATCGCGTTAAGATTGCACGATCACAGTGGCAAGTTCATATCGCCTCCACGTGAGTTGACTATGCCCTTAAATCGCTCGTACAGAATGTTCAGTATGACATGAATTACGTGGCGTGTACCACACACACATATCTTTGATGTCTTTATCATCCAATTAAGGCTTAAAAAAGTTGGTAGTCATCGACATATATCAGCGCAACCTATATCGAAGCAAAATTCTCCAAGTTGTGGTCTGCAAAAGGTCGACTGCCTTGGATTTTCCTACATACTCTTACGTAGAGCTGCAATGTTTTCAGAAGCACTGCGTTTCATCGGTGTATGGGTTTCCTTGATTGTTTACTGATTTGCAAGTTTTATTGACCGATATTTGATTTAGCAAAGCAAAATAAAAAAACGCAGACAATTCAAAAGATGTATCTAGCTTCGGCAATATGGTCACTATCAACTAGCAAAGTTCGGAAGTTCCTATGTGAAGACGCTTTAGCTACAATAACATTTTTTACATACTTACATACGTACTTTGCCATGCAAAAATAAACAAAATGGAAGAAATAATATGAACATAGAATCTGAACAAGTGAATGAGTGATGATGTATTTGTAAGTGTATTGTGTTTATAAATGTATGTAAGTGAGTGATGTAACTGTAATAGTTTGATATCATAAATAAAATATTGACAGCTTATGTCACTCAAAATACATAATAAGGCAACATTGCTCAAGTCTTGTCAAAACACACACATTACAACAACAGCAATAATGTTACTCTTGCTGTTGTGTTATCTTTACTATCTTTAATGTGAGTTAAGCTGGTGACTATTGTAAAAGTTGTCACTTTTATAAAACAACCTGACAGCAGCAAAAACAATATAAATTGTATGAGAAATAAACTTGTATATACTAAAGAGTGTTGTTGCAAGTACAAGGGTATTGTCATATTTTGGTAAGTAATTGCAAACATTTTATTAAATTTATGTGGCTGACTTACTTTATTAGTTGAGGTTAAGTAAGGTTAGAATGAAGCTATAACACATCATATATTTCGTTATATAACTTTTTTTATTTAAGAGTATTACCGCCTTATTTATAAAAAATAAAACAGGTTAATTAAGGGTTTATTAAACAAAATCCGTTTCATTAACATTTTACAAACCAGTTTTATTTTTTATAAATAAGGCCGTTATTATTTATTTTATTTAAATTTTATAAATGTTTCCTTTATCGAAGAGGGTATGAACTATTTTCAAAAATTATATAGTGTGTGTGGTCCAACCAAAATGCACGATGTAAATTGTGAGTCACAACTTAATTTGACATTTTTTTGTTTCAGTGTTAGACAAATTCAACCATGGCGAGGTACACAACTGGTTACCGGTATCGCGAATTGATAACGGACTTCTTGTGGCCAGAAATTAAGGATATGGACCTAGACGATATGTGGTTTCAACATAATGGTTCCACTTGCCACATATCCAACGAAACGCGAGAAATTCAATGGTGGTGTTATCTCACGTCGTGGCGACACCTTTCTGTCTTTGGAGATATTAAAAAGAAAAAGTGTACGTCAATAAGCCAATGAAAATTCAAGAGCTAAAGGATGAAATAATTCGGCACATTAATGACATTGAACCTCAATTGTGTCTCATAGTCGTTGAAAATATTGACCTTCGGATAGAGGTATGCCTCCGAAGTCGTGCTCGCCATTTGGCCGATATTTTGTTTTACACATAATTGTCATATAGATCCTTCTATAACAATAAAAAGTATTAAGATAATTCTCTGAAAACTTTTTGTTTTATTAACAATTAACATCGTGCGTTTTGGTTTGACCACCCTTTATTTTAAATTTATTGCGAACTTATAAAAAAAAAATTTAACAGTTTTCTTTTCTTTCAAATTCATTATTTTCATTAATAATATTAATTTGTATCTTATTGCAAACTGTAGGCAAAGAAAAGCTTAATTTACTTTCGCCATATTCATTTAAAAATGGCTCCACTTTGCATCTTCCTTGTCTTTTGCGTCTTGTGTTGTATTTATGATCGATAACATTAAAAAATCGGCTCATTTTGTAGAACTTATTTATTATTGTAAAGCAATAAATACTTTTAGCCAGTGTTCGAAAATAAACAGAACGTTAGGCTCACACAGCCAGGAACGATATCTAGTTTTTTAAGAGTTTGTGTTGACGAACCCAACCCTTAATACCGATCATAACTATACAGCCCAATTATGAATAAAAATTCCCCGAGAGTTTTCTCCCTTTTCCCATTTTTCCTATATAAATTCACTTGTAAAAATGGGGAAAGGGAAAAAACTCCCAGGAATTTGTATTCATAATTGGGCTGATAGTGTTCTGTTCTTCGTTAAAAAAACATTTGTACTGTAATAAAATTGAAGTTTTATTTACTTTGAAGCTCCGGGCCTAACAAGCTTAACAAAAAGAAAGTGATTTAATATGTTGAAATTGGCTAACTTAAGTAAAAACATTATATTTTAATGTTTATATTTTCTACATTGATAAACAAATGAACAAAAAAATATTTAGCAACGACCGCAGCACGAATAGCTTGTGTGTGTATTGGAGTTTATGTTTTGTTTGTGTAAAATTATTTTGCTGGCTTTTTGTCTTTTTTTCGTATGTGTATTTTGTTTTTGTAAAACATTTTTGGTTTTTTTTAACCAGCCAAAAGGGCGCTACGCACAACAGAAACGAACGAACATTAAAAGGCTCAAATGTTAAATGTTCTCATCTTTTTGTTGAGTTGGATAAAAACTAACTATATTATTTTTGTGTTCGAAATATGAAAAACAGGGAAATGTTATTTTTTTAATGATTTTTTACACAAACACTATTAGCGTTTGTGTTTTCAACAAATCTACCAAGCCGAACACTAAGGAGCGATATTTAGTGTTTATTTTCGAACACTCCTTTTGCATCGAAAACGTTGAGCTTTTACGCGATATTTTTAACATTGTTTGCATTCCTAAATCGATTTGGATTTTTTTAAGACTATTTGTGTTGATGTAAAAAGTCTAAAAGTTCTACCAAACTAAAAATCTCTAGTTGTTATCCTTGTAAACTCCTTAAACAAAAGTCTGCACAAACATGTTTAGTACCACACTTATCGTTAAATATTTAAAATTTTTAACAAAAAATCTTAAAGGCGGCATTATAAAACTTTGTTTCTTAATACTTTGTTAAATTTGACGTCTCCTTAAAGTCTTAAATACAAACCGAACGAACACTAAACAATCTGTCAAATAATCAGCAACTTTAACCTCAGCTGTCATTTATTATAATGCGCCATAATATATCAATTCGATTTTGTATTATTTTTTTTTCTCACTCCTTTTCTAAAATTTATACCAATCTACGGTTTAATTTTATGCTTTAGACTAAAATTGTTGAAATATAGTTGATTTCTACACACAAGTAAATATGCCGAATAACAGCTGAATGTATTTTTATTTCTAATCCTAAACACTTGCAACATGTCAACAACATAACAAATGCCACAAATGCACTTAAACCTACACACACACAGGCACCTAGTACACATACTTATGCACAAAGCAGCGACAATATTTTGAAAACTTCAAATGCCCCGTAAGGCGCAATTGCAGCACACCATTTGTAAATGTCATTCTGAAAAAATACCATAATATTTCATTTGTACATTTAGTAGAGTAGCAAAAAAAAAATCTTATATTACAGAAGCAGAGGTTTAAAAAGGGTGAAGTGTGGTAGGAAACAAGAACAGTCAGTTAGTCTGGTCAGCAAATTTAAAGGTGGAGTTTAATTTAGAACATGTTTAACAAAATATAAATGCAGATAGATTTTTGTAGTAAGATTTAAATTACACCTAGAGCTAGTATTGATATTAATATTTTTCTTAAGCCGAGCAAAATATTTAATTTTCAATTGGCTTGGTCCTTACGACAATTTAAATATTTGTAAGAAAAATTTCATTAAGTTATCTTCGGGCGGACGGAGATTATTAGATCGACTCAGTAAGTCATTTTAAGCCGATACTAAAAGTAGGTTACACTACCAATATTTTAAGGTGCTCTCTACTGTTGTGTGGGTGTGGGTATAAATATTTGTTACAATTTCAAAATTGTGTAAAAACTAGTAACAATTCTTGTTTAATCTAATTTAAAACTAAACAATTGTAAATTATTTAAAGAAAAATAATTTTGTGAATAGTTTATTCACAAAATAAAACGTCAATTCCTTATCAAAGTTTTTCTTTGGATTCCAAAAATTAATTAACAAGGTTTCGTTTAAATGTATTAAATTTCCATTTCATACTATTGATAAACTGAAATTTATTGTTGATGGGATAAGCTTTTCCTATGCGCATTTCACTGGTTGCTTGGGCCAGATCGTCAGGAAATTTTATCCAAAGATTTTAGAAAAACTATAGATATTAAACAAATAAAACTGTTAAGCGAATAAGAATTATAAACCCCAGTTTTACTTGTAACAATATAAAAGCTTAAACAAAAACAACAACAATAAACAGTGAGTTTATCTTTTCTTACATTCCCCAAATACTGAAAATATATCTGATAATATTTTTTAAGATATTTGGGTCTTTTTATCTTTCTTAGTCCAGTTATTGAAAGTCATTATCGGCAATTATGTTAATGTGAATTGTTTTTTACAAATTCTCTGTAAAACAAGTATCAAGTGTATTAACAAAAAACTATGTTAAACACTGATTTATCATTGCCCTCTTGTGTTAACGTGTTGACCAATTTATTTAAATTTATTTAATTTAAATTCGAAATTTAACACCTTAACAAGACCCACAAAATATAAAACGTAACACTGGTCAACATAATAATATTTTTTTTTCATAAATAACTGTTTTACAAAAGCGTTGCGAAGATGAGAGATGAGATTTTGTTTTTGCGAGTTCACAAGGTGTCATAAAGTGATAAGTCTTAAAATAATAACATGAAAAAATACGACTGTTGTGAACAACCCCTCATAATTTAGTGTGCTATTTTAAATTTAAATCAGCTGATTTCAAACAAATATGAAAAATAAATATGTATTTACCTAACATCAAAATATTTTTTAATTCTAATCCATGAATTAATAAATTAATTTAGATCTTATCTGACTATTTTCCATTTTTTAGTCGCAAATCATAAATAAATTTTATTTTGTTTGTTTACCAAACATCATAGTCCTAAGCCAATATAATTTGACGCCGGAAGTATTTTGTTGCAAAAATTGCTAGCCGCAGGTTAAATTCGGATATTAGCCGGATAAAACTATACCATCAACGGCAACGGCTACAAAAACTAATGCAGCTCGGCTCAGCCGCTCAGCGCAGGTCTCTTCTGATTAATTACGACAGCACAATAAACATAGCAAGCAAAGTTCTATTAATTTAAGACACTTTTTGTTAACAAAGCAACAACAATATTTTTAAATCTATTGTAAAATGTTAGAACATTATGACAATAAAACATGATAGCACACCTTGTGAATATCCCAAATATTCACAAAGTTACGAGGGTTTTTAGGTTTAATCAGATAAAACTTACTTTCCTTAAAATTGCATTATTTACAAAGATTAAGCGTATTTTCCTTAAAGTCGCAATATTTACAAAGTTATAAGGGTTTTTAGTTTTCAACGAAATTTTAATTTTAAAATCAATTTTTGATTAAAAAAAAATTTTTGTGATCACAGATTAATCTTTTTTTCCTTGAAGTCGCAATATTCACACATTTTAGTTTTCATCGAAATATTTGCTAAATAATCTATTTTTGATGCAAAATGTAAGTTATCAAAGAACAAGCTATTTTTCTTAACATCGCATTAATTACGAAGATAAAGCTTGTTTTCCTTAAAATCGCAATATTTACAAAGTCATGAGAGTTTTTAGTTTTCACCGAAATTTTAACTTAAAAATCAATTAAACTTGTTTTTCAAAAAATTGCAATAATTGCAGAGTTATAAGATTTAATCGGAATTTTTAATTAAAAATATAAATGATCACATGTTTTTTTCTTCTTTCAAATAAAGTATTAAGAAAACAAAGGCAAATAAGACGGTTGCGGGTTTCATTCCTGCTAGAGACTCTTGTCTGTTTTGTTCCATATTGTTGATTCATGTGACAACTAATTTTAAGAATACATGAGGCAGTTAAAAGGTTTTTCAAAACTTGTTTTATAATTTAAATCGTTATAATAAATCGTTCAAAGCAATATAATTTAGAAATATTCTAAAAATTACTGTAATAGTAATCACTTAACTACAAAAGTTTTAAAAGATAATCATTATTTATTCCTGTTCCATTTTAATCCTGTTACACATAATTCAAATATCGTGCATTAAATCTTTAACTGCTTAGCGCAATAGTTTTATTATCTTAAACAAGAAAATCGCAACATTTACATCAGTATTGCGACTCTTTTAACGGATATTAACAATTCAAACAAATATTCTCACATATTTAATGGGACCCAACATGATTTACAACATCCATGGCAAAAATGTAGTAAATAAATTTATATTTCCGGTTTCTAATTCAATTTTCGCAGACAAAGTATTTGATTTAATTACAGTTGAAAAAAAGAGATTTTTTCTGTTTTTAATTTGAATCTATTTCACACTTTGTTAAAGTAAATTATGTGAGAATTTGTGTGTTTTGTACTGCAATCATTGCAGTTATCGCATAAAGTGACTGTTGAGTCTTAATGCTAAATGTTGTTTCAAATTAATGGTAGAACTTTAAAGATAAATAAGCGCAACAATTAGGCACAATTTGTAAAACTGTATTAACGATTTACACTATGAGAGCAGTTTGTTAAGAAAAATTTAAAACATTATAATTTCACCGTCTCTGACCGCCTTAATGATACTTCTTTTACAGTAACTGCAATATAGAAATATATTTTCTAAGATTTGTAGCAATATTTAAGAAATAGTACCATGTCCATTATGGACTTTTCCCAACTGTTTCTTCAATTTCTAATAAACAAAGAAATCTTGATACAACTAACTATTAATGGCAAAAATTATATAAATGATGTTTTTAAACAAATATTGTAGGCGCATAAAGTGTTTCTTTTTAAAACTTCTGCGCTGCAAGAAAAACAAAAAATATGTGTCATTTGTTGCCTTCCGTTTGTAATTTCTACAATATTGATCTGATCATGCACCCTATATAGTATATATATTCTGGGTCCTTATGAAAAGCGAAGTTTAAATCCGGTTGTCCGTCTGTCCGTCCATCCGTCCGTCCGTCTGTCTGTTGAATAGGTTTTCCGAAGCCCCAGAAATTATGGGGGCTTGGTTGGTATATGTATCTGTCAGGTATTCTTATTATAATTTTGCTTTTGAAATTCAGCCAGATCGGTCCAAAAATGGCTGAGATATGAGCAAAAACCACAACTACCTCTAATTTTTCCAAAAAAATCCCTTGTGGTTGTCATATTTTTATTACTTTTTTCTGTATATCTGGAAAACGGCAAGAGCCAAAGTTTAGGTACACATATAAATCAGAAGTGGGCACAATTAAAACTGTGCTTGTATTGATGTTTATTAGTATTAGTGAGATGGCAGAATTACCCACCAAACATAAAGCCAAGCGTTTGAAATATAATGGTGCATTATATTTCTTTATTTAATATTTTACGCATTTGAAGTAAAATAAAACATTTTTTTAATAGTTCAAAAAATTAAAAACCATATTCATTTATGTAAAACAAAGGTTCAAATTATGTAAGCATCCGCTTCATGTGCATTCGTTGCTGTCTCATTCAAAATGAACTTGTTTAAAAAAAACACGTGTGTTTGCTGAGTAAATTCTCTTGAAAAAAAATACAAGAAATATAAGAAAATGTGTCTCATCAAAAACAAAACTAAAGAGGCTAAGAATACGTGTGAAATCTCTCAGCACAATTGTGCTATGGAGCGCCCACCATTGTTATAAATACACACCATCCCACAAAATGTGGGCGGGATTGGAGAAGTGGACGTGTTACCTCCCATACAAAAAATATTAAAAATTGTATAAAAACCAGAATTTTTTGACTGTAATATGACCTATGGTTACGCCTTTTATATCAAGATCGGAAATTTGTAATAGAAAATATTTTCTGAAAAACTCGGGAAAATCGGTTCAGATACGAAAAAGTTATGACCAAAATATAAATTTGTTTTTTTTTTTTGAAAAATACCCATTTTCGGAAACCATAGATCTTCCCGAGTCCAAGTTTTATAACCAAAATAACTGGCAAATTTCTTCTTTAACACGTCGGTATATTTAAATGATATTTAAACAGCGTTCCTTCATGGTTCAGTTGTCTAGGGGGTGTGTTAAGTTAGAAACTGAGAGTTCCCTGGTTCGAATCTTAGTTTTTTAAAAAGAAATTTTTTTTTTAATTCGATTTTAAAAAAATATTTACCAGTTTTCGCTTTTTAAATTTCATATGTAATGAAGTTTTAAGTATTGTAAATATGTATGTATATGTAAAAATTATTTAGTTGCTCTGTATTCTGCTCGCACAATGGTGAAGGGTATATTAGATTCGGCACAGCCGAATATAGCACTCTTACTTGTTATCAAAGGGTATGTTAGAAATGCAGCATTCAAAAAAACAACTGTTCTTGTTATTGTTTTTGATAAAAAAAAAAAACATATTTTTGAATTTCATTTGTGTTCTTTGTATTTTTTAATTAAGAATATGAAAGTGGAATTGCTCGAAATCTATCAGCTCAATTTTAATAAAAATTCCTCGGGAGTTTTCCCCCTTCTCCTATTTTTCTAATGTTAATTCAATTGTAAAAATAGTTAAAGGGAAAAAACTCGCGGGAAATTTTTATGTACAACTGGGCTGTATATAAAAGAAAATTGCATAAATAACAATGGCCCATATTCATAGTCAAAATAAAGTCGACTTTAAGTTAAAACCACCTTTAAATGAATGTTAATAACATTTTTTTAAAGTCGACTTTAGAAAAAGCCGACTTTTTTTTCTACTATGAATATGGGCCAATGATTGTTGTTTTTTGTGATCGTTAAAAACGTAACACATAAAGAGGGGGTACTTAACTCTCAAACCAAGGTACAAAGTATGTTGGCAACATTTTATATCACAAAAAGAAAACTCCATTACATCGCCACCTGAAGTTATTTACATACATAAGTTAACGTAGTAGTTAAGCGGTACCGATGGCAAATGCACTGTCGACTTCTCCTCAAAGCAATATGGACCAATAATCTTTTCAAATTATATTCCAAACCAAAATGAACACTTTAAGCTGCAGGATGATATAACGCGTTCAATGCGTTAGAGAAGTCAATTAAAAAAAAAAAAGTTGTTTACATTATCGCGAGTGTACTGTAGTTAAATACGATCGTATTTTTCAATTTTTATTCAAAATTTTATTTATTGCACTCGTATTTTTTATTTCTGTAAAATAGAAAAAAGTTTCTACACATTTCTAGTTTATTTAACACACAAACAAAACAGATTTATAACCAAACAATACAATTGTGTGGCACAAATAAATACTTAAAATATAAAAAATAAATTTTTACAAAACTAGAAAAAAAACAAAACAAAAAGGCGAAACGTATTTTTCTTCCGTTTCCTCTTCCTCTTGTGCAAAACAGAAAAATTTACGTTTTGTTCAAGTTGAATTGATTGTTGAAAAGTGTCAAAGATTTCCGTTATATACTTTTAAATGTATGAATGTGTGTGTGAGTGTGTTTGTTTGTATGTAAGTAAATGTATGCAGTATATCCTTCTTGTGTTATTTTGCTAAACTTTAGCTTTATTATTCTTTTTTTTTTTTTTGCTCCCTGTCTCTGAAGGCGTAAGTATGTGTGTGTTTATATGAGAGAATATATTTGTATGAGTTTGTTTTGGTCGTGGTTGTATGAACGTTACAAATGGTGTTAGTTTCAACTGTTGTTTATGGTGTTATTTGTTACAAATTGTTTGCCGTTGTTTTTGTTGTTGCTGTTGCCGCTGAGCTGCCATTGTTTTATTATATTTTTGTTGTTGCAGTTTTAGTGTTGTTTGCTGTTGACATTTAACAAATTGTGGGTCTTTATTTTATGTCAATAAAATACAATTTTTATAAAGTTGGTAATATATTTTTTTCTTTGTTTTTTTTTTTTTTGTTAGTTTGCAGTTATTGTTTTTTCTACCCTAAATTTTTGCTTTCGTTAAGTTAAAAGCAAACAATATTTGATACGAAATGTGTTAAATTGTAGAGAAAGCAATAACAACATAATTAATGTTTTTATTTGAACACTTTTTATATATTTAACCCCTTTATGCACTTGTCGTATGTATATGTACAACAAGACTTTTTTAAACGATAAAATTTTTGCAAAACAAAAAAAAACTGTTTTTAAAGAAAATTTTAAACATATTATGTTTACTTTAACCAGTGTTCGAATATAAACAGAACATTATTTAACGTTAGGCTCACACACCCAGGAACGACATATATTTTTTACACAACCCTTAATACCGTTCATGACTATTTTCAAGAAAGAGCCGAACATTATACAGTGTTCTGTTTGTCTAATGTTGTTTTTTTAATTTTCTGTAATGTTTCTTTTATACATTTATAAATAAATGGTTTTGTAAAAAATGTTTGATTTTTTTACCAGCCAAAAGGTTTTTAAAAAAAACCGAACAGAATTAAATGTTCTCATCTTTTTGTTGAGTTGGATAAGAGCAGTATTATTTTTATGTTCGAAAGATGACAAAAAGGGAAACGTTATTTTTTAATGATTTACTTACTACACAAACACTATTAGCGTTTGTGTTTTCCACAAATCTACCGAACCGAACACTAAAGAGCGATATTTAGTGTTTATTTTTGAACAATAGCATTAACCATATTATTGTCAAGGGCAACCATATTATGGTTAAATTAGTAGTCCATATTAACCATATTATGCTTGCCTCTAAACTTGTATTTTCCTCTTCTCCAAGAGCAACGTGCTATGGCTTTAAAACATCCATCCTATTACACTATGCAACAAGCAAAAATTACCTGAATAACCACAATATTTTTTTGATCCGCTGTAGTCACGTAACTGCAAAAACATATTTTTTTTAAATTCTATGGTAAAATGTTTTTTTGAAATTTTTTTTTTCTATAATTTGAGATATTTGAAGAGGATGCTCCATAAATCTTATCGTAACTTTGGAACGACGTACCCGATATTGTTATGCAATCCGGCAAAACATTTTAAATTACCCCAGATTTAAGTTTATCTGATATCATTTTTTAATTAAGCGATTATTTTTTGAGTTATTGAGGCAAAAAAATAATTTTTTTTTTGTTTTTTTTTATAAAATTTTTGAATTCAAAAAATTCATAAAAAAATTTAAATCAACAAATACTTACCAGTTTTAGTACTTAAGCTCAAAGCTGCATGTATAAGAAGTAAAATAAGTTTTATTTCATGAAAATCCATGGACAAATTCCTGTTTTATTCCCGATAAACTGAAAGTACCTAGTTTTGACCTTTTTTATCGCTAATTTGTGTAGAGCTAAAAATCACAAAGTTTTACCATTTTATTACACATTATTTTTCTTGAATCCTTTACTTTAATTATTTTTTCATAAAGCTGCATATAATAGAAATAAAATAAATTTTGTATCATGAAAATCCATGGATAAATTCGTGTTTTATTCCCGATAAAGTGAAGGTACCTAGTTTTGACATTTTTTATCGCAAATCTGTGTTGAGCAACATGCTTATTTTATGTTTGCAACATGTTGATCAACACAAATTTGCGATAAAAAAATGTCAAAACTAGGTACCTTCACTTTATCCATGGATTTTTATGAAATAAAATGTATTTTACTTCTAATGCATGCAGCTTTAAGCTTAAGTACTAAAACCGGTAAGTATTTTTTGATTTCAATTTTTTATGAACTTTTTGAAATCAAAAATTTTTAAAAAAAAACAAAAAAATAATTTTTTTAAATCAGGCGTAATTTAAAATGTTTTGAGGGATTGGATAACAAAATCGGGTCAGTCGTTCCAAAGTTACGATCAGATGTATGGAGCAGCCTCTTCAAAAATCTCAAATTTTAAAAAAAATTTTTTTTAAAAAAAACCTTGCCATAGAATTTAAAAAAATTAGGTTTTTTGCAGTTAGGTGACTACAGCGGATCAAAAAAATATAGTGGTTATTCAGGTAAAAAAAAAAACTTCCCATTTGTTGCATAGTGTTATAAGTGTTAAACATATTTTAATTATTATTAAGCATAACATGTTGTGAGAGAATCATAATACGGCTGGGGCTTCGTGATGGAAGACTAATTTAACCATAGTATTTTTGTCATTGACAATTATATGATTAAATAAAACACAATATGTTTTAAATTTTCTTTAAAAAGAGTTTTGTTGAAGGGGGCCATATTGAACCCAGTTTTTTCTCGTGGTGTAGATATTGAGGGAGCTTTCATTAACGTTTAACCTGAATCGGTTGGTTACTCTGTTAAACTATTCGGAATCAACCCGGATCTTACTTGAACGCCTCGAACATATCGATAGACCTTAACTAATGGGTAGAAAATTATTAAAGGAATTTATTGGCATCAAAATTAAATAAGGCTAGACTGTTGGTGAATTTTGTTTCCTTTTTCCTAAGTACGGCAGTGTTACAGGCAGTGAATTTTTATCAGATAAACAGAGTAAAGACATGTGCTGAAAAAAGAAAAATATATCTTTGTAACAGTGTAAAATTTACGTAATTCGAAAAATTAGTTTTCAAAATTTTGGAAATAGCATTACAAACTGCAAAACAAAAGGTTTTTCGAGAACATCTCAAAAACCCTCCTTAAGAAAAATAAATGAATGTTATTATTCATAGTCAGCGGCCACAATTTAGCTTTGAAAATATCTAATTTTTTAGGTTATGGCAACAAGTAAAACATTTGTGAATGAGTGTTATTGGCAACAATTCAACATCAAATTTCGTAGGGTGCAGTTAAATTTAATACAAATAAATAATTGACAATGACTGACAGTTCATTTGTTTAAACTAGGTTGTTGTGGCAGTAGGTTTAAAATGAATTGCCAAAAGTTTTCAAGGTTAGAAAACATAATGTTCTTTGAATAAGAGATGCTAGCAACAGATAAATTCTTAAAGCTATTTTTCTTTAATTTTAATTAATTTGCTTTAAAATTTATTTTCAAAAACATTATTTTCTCAAAATTATATCAAATTTTTTAAACATTTATTTTCAATGATTAATATTTCATACATCTATAAAGTCGTATACATTTTACCGCCTGTTATCTTTTCAAACACATTAATTTATCTAAATTATACAACATTTTACAAATGAAAAATAACAAACTTGTTATCTTTATATATGATCTTATTATTAAGAGATTTAAGATTGTTGACTAAAAGAGATAATGTCAATCCACACAAAAGTTTCTACATTATTACTCTGTCAGTCTGAATGTCCATTCACAATTAAACGAGTGTTGGACACTAAATATATTTGTAAAGTAAATGCATGCACTAGAAAAAATTTAAGTAGAAATATTAAAGTTTGTTATAACAAATAGTTCTATTCTGTTTATTCTTTGTTTAATTCAGTTTTCGTTCAGTTCTTGTTCAGGTCTAGTTCAGTTCTAGTTTAATTCTAGTTCTGGTTAGATTTTTTGACTTGCAAATGTTTATGAAAATTTTCATTAAATGACAGATTCTATGCCTTCAGAGTTGAGTTTTTTGTAAGGTAGCATAATAATATGTTATTACATATTTCTTGAGTGATTGTGTCGCACTTTAAGGCCAAATAAACCACACAAACGGTTAAGCAAACACATGAAAAAAGTATTATGCAAACAAATTTTAATGTTCACACAAACATCTCGTTGTTGTCAAACTGCCTACGATGGTTATTCGATCCTTTACAACAGATTTTGCAGACATTTTTTTCTATGTTAGACAGAATTCTGTCAGATTTTCTTGTGAATAAATCGTATTATTATATAAACAAACTTGTACATAAAAAATCTTTCAATCAAATTTTAATCTCCGTCCTTTTCTTAAAAATATTTATATGTTAGCGGTTAGGAAAATTGACTTACCAAAATTTATACTCGTTTATTTTTTTAAGTGTACCACATTTCAGAGTTGGTTGCTGGTTTAGTTTTCGAAATAAAAAATATACAACGTTGGTCATAGCACCTTGGACATGAACATTTTATATAAGTTTGCATGCATTCAAATTAATCTTGGCACCGTTGCATACTGAAGTAACAACTAACCAAACATACCTTTAAAGCAATCAGCATGCAAATACACTACAGTGTTACACTTAAAAAAGCACAGTTAGAGAATAATATACGAGGCATGATCTTTAATTTAAAGCAATCAAAATTTAAATTTTATTAAATGTCAATGAATGTTCATAAGCCATTATGACTTAAGATCACACAAATGGCTTGGCAAACACCCACTCTGTTTCCAATTTGTGGTCGTTAATAAACAACACAAGCGTTGTTGTTGATTTTTCTTTGACCAGAGTGATGAATTTTTTAATGTTATTTTTGTCAAGCTAATAAGGCCTAAATTTCTTCAAGGTAAATAAAATTCAATTTTTAATTACAATATTTTGTTCCCGACGTTTCGTCGATCGGCTTTTTTTTTAAAAAAATTTTGTAGCTATTTGTTTAAAACGGAGGTGTAATATGCAATAGAATTTGCAAAAGAATTTGGAGTAAAAAAAACAATGCCCCAAACGACTGGAAATTATTGAAATGCATATTCATTTCCCTGAAATTATTACATTTAGCACTATCCACCGCAAAAAGTTTAATAATATGTCTCCCAAATTTAAAAAATTTTTAATGTTTCTACAAACATGCTTCAAACGTTTGTTCACACAGCAAACACCCTAATAAACTACACAAAATATTTGTTCAAGGGTAAAATGTTGACATGTTTAAAATGTTTAAAGAACTTCGATTTTAACAAATTATAGGAATTTAATAAATTTATTATTTGAGATATTCACCCAATTTTATTTTAAATAAATTTTAATTTGTTGGTGGTTAAGCAGGTCTATAGGCTTCAGTAGACTTTAACCATATTTTTGTAAAGTTACAAATAAAGCCTCTTACCAAAGACATTTTAAGTCGAGATAAGATAGCAAAAAAGTTCTTAAAAAATCTCGGTGGAAAAATGATTTTAGTCAAATAATAAAATAAAGCAAAATTAAAGAAAAAAATCGTTAATAATAGAAAATTTTAAAAACGTAAACAAAAATGTTTTATGAATGAAAATTCGAATGATTAACAACATTTTTTTTAATTTGACTTAAGATGTTTTGTCAAAATGCCACAGATATATTTTAAATAATTTTGTTTCAGCATTACAGAAACAAATAGTAATATATACATATCTTTTATGAAATATCTGTCCATTCGTCGACCACAATAAAAAACCTTCAATTTTATTTTTTAGTTCTTGATTTTATTTATTAAAACTCGTGAATTTTTCCCACATCGCTTAAAACCGATCGAATAATAACCGTTCGATTTTCCCAGTAGATAATAAATATTATCCGTTTTTTTATTTCGATAATCGTAGAAAACCTGATCGCGTCGATTAACATCTCCAAAAACAAACAACCCTTTAAAACCCACCCTCTTATTTGTAAGGCACACAAACACGCATGTATTCAAGAGCCATTTATTTCTAGTTTAGTTTTCGGTTTTATTTCTTTTTTTCTCTTTTCCAAAGTTTAATAGGCATCAATGCAAACATAAAATACAATTTATTATGGCTCTAATTTACAAATATTTGCATATTGAATGGATGCAAAATTACTTGAAAAAAAAAATTTTAAAGAAATATTGTAGTTGTTCAATGAATTAACTGGACGACGAACATGGTTTTAAATCATTTTGTTTTAATGTGATAAAAAAAAATACAATTTGATTTGTTGGCTCTTAATACGGCTAAATACATTCATCCACAAACACACATTTACTCAAACATGCTCTCTTAAGTGGGGAGACATGTTTGCTGTTGCATGTTCGAATAAAATGCTAAAAACCGGAAGCTATAATTAATGGAAATTTCTTTTAATATGAATTTTTGGTTTCAAGCATACGGCTGGCACTCAAGTGTCATAAAGGTAATGTAATTAAAAATTGTAATCAATAGAAGGAAAGTTGAATTGATATTGAAATGAAAAATGTAGGCTAAAAAATTTGTGTGTTAGTGATTTATGGTCAATTATGAACTGGATTTTAATAGATAGCTTTAAGCCTTTATAAAATATATTTTTGTAAAGAATAATTTGTTAACGAGCATTTTGTTAGAAATGTATGGTAGTGTGGGTATTATGGGCTCAAATAAAGTACACGCTTAAAAATCTGTCTCTAAAAACTGTGGTGTAAGGTATCATAAGCTTGGGTTTGACCAACTTGTTACTACTGCGCTAATTCACTTTCAATAGTGTGAAAATGCATTGAAATATTGCAAGTTTTTTTTCAGAACTACAACCAGAGAAAAAACATTTTTATTTGATCATAAAACTATTTTTAAAGAAAAATTTTAAACATGTAATAATCAATTCAACTATATTATTGTCACCGGCAATCATAATATGGTTAAATTAGCTCTTGATCAAGAAGCCATAACCATTATATGGTTTCCTTCGAACATGTTATGGTTAATAATAACAAAAATATGTGTAACACTTATAAGAGAATGGTTGGTTTTTAATCGTAGCATGTTGCTCTTAGAAAAGAGGAAAATACTATTGTTAATCGAAAAACAAATTTTTGTCATATTTAACAATAACCTTTTTAAAGTCAACCATATTATGGTTATGGCTTTGTGATGAAGGACAAATTTTAAAATAATATGGTTGCCGTTGACAATAATAGCTTAAATTAACCCTAATGTTTTCAAAAAAATTTCGTTAAAAATAGTTTTGCTTGAAAAAGGTTTTTTCACTGCGTGTTCGACTCCAAAGTTTATGTGAAAAATTAAGAGTTAATGGTGTTTTCTTTTCTACAAAATAATGTGACATTTTATTTAAAAAAAATCCAATTTGGTGTCTGTTTCTTAAAAATTTTGCTCCCGGAAAGGGTGGCTTGTTTTATTCTAAAAAACTTATCCTTTTCGGGAGCAAAATTTTTAAGAAACCAAATTGCATTTTTTTAAATAAAATGTCACATTATTTTGAGAAAAGAAAACACTATTAGTTTGTAGTTTGTTTAAATAACTGTTCCGATTAAAATAAAATTTTCCATTGTAAAAGTGTATTCAATTTGAAGCTTTGCCCAAGGCCCATTTATTAGGTGAACTTTTTCGGTCAGCTGATTAGCCGTTGTTTTATTTATCCTTATCTAAAATGTCAAAACATTTTTTTTATTTTGTTTTTATGACAAAAAAAATATGCATGTAAGCGTTACCCTCCAAAAACACACGAGCAATTTGTAATGTCTTAGCACACCCAATAACGCCGGCAGAATAATGCGTCTGATTGCCAATGTAAAAAAAGGTGAAAAAATGCCCAAAAATAGATATTTAATAATTTTTAAAAAGCAGTTTTAAACATACATACCTTTATGGATTAGGGTCATATGCCCGAAACTGAAAATACCGGATTCAAAATTCCCAATACGAAAATCGCTAAAAAAATCGACCGGGCGCAATCATTTGGTAAAACAAACACCAGCTTCACTAACTAAAGCTTCCCCTCATAGCCGTCCTTAGGTTGGGCGCGACGCTATTTTTCTCTTTCCTTACTAAATTTCTCCTCTTTGCTAACCAAATTTTCTGCTCTGGCTTCGCTGAATAAAACTTACTAAAGGGAAGCTTTAGTTTATACCATAAAAAATAAAAGCCGGTTTTGTAGAGAAACTTAGTTAGCAAAGCCGGTGTTTGTTATACCATAAATTAGCAACAGAGAAGCTTAGTTAGCGATTCGAGATTTTAGCGACTTTAATTTAATGAATGTAATGTATCGGTTAATTAAAACAAATGTTGTTTCACTAGATAGTAGACGTGAATTATTACCCAAAAATTACGAAAAATCGCTATAAAAAAAATGGTTATGATTCTAATGCATTTTAAACGAATTTTTAAGTGCGCTGGAAAATGATTTTATAAATTTGTACAGTAAATTTTTTTCGTAGATCTTATGAATTACATATCGTCGGCTTAATATGCAAACCTGCAAACTCCCTTTCAGCACATTTTACCGGAGGGACAAAAAACTTTTTATGTATCGTATTTGCAACTTGAGAGGAAAACCAAAAATATAATTGGTTTTACACTCTTCAAGACTAAAATTGTAGAAAAACTACATGCTGGTCGCTGATCACCCAAGTTTGTATGGAAAATTATTGGGCGATTTTTAACACATTGCTTTGGGCGATTTTGCTTCGGGACATTATTCTGGCAGCGGTATTAATGCGCTAGAATAGGTGCATACGTGTAGATTTTACGAACATATGGGTAGTGAAAGGTCCTTCTTTTTTATTGAAAGATAAAGCTGGAGTTTATATCTTCCACAGTTTGTGAATCTTAACGTGTCATAAAAGAACTTCGACTTAGAACTGTATGAGGATCTAGAATATCGTACGCTTAATATGCAAACCTGCTAAATCCACTTTTTAAGTAAATTGAGATTTTGACGCCGTGTGGTAGAGAAAGATACACCTCGTCGACCAGCATGTAGTTTTTCTACAATTTTAGTCTTGAAGGGTGTAAAACCAATTATATTTTTGGTTTTCCTCTCAAGTTGCAAATACGATACATAAAAAGTTTTTTGTCTCTCCGGTAAAATGTGCTGAAACGGAGTTTGCAGGTTTGCATATTAAGCCGACGATATGTAATTCATTAGATCTTCGAAAAAAATTTACTGTACAAATTTATAAAATCATTTTCCAGCGCACTTAAAAATTCGTTTAAAATCACAACTTCTTAAAAACAATGTAAGATGTTTTATGAAGTTTTTTATAACTAATTAATTGAAATAAAACGTTAATCTTTGTAGTTTATAAAAGACATGTTGTAGTTATAAGCAATGAAGGTTGTAAGTCGTGATTTCTTCTTGTCACTGCAATTGCAGCTCACGCTGTTTTAAGTTAAAGTGTCAATCACATCTATAATTATTGCAAATGTTGGTAATAAATCAACTAAGTAATTGCCCTCTTGTGATCATGATTACATGTCATTCAATTTTGTCTTGTATTTGTTTAATGGTTTTGGTTGCAATAAGAATTTTGTCATTTTCACGTTTTCGTAAAGTTTATTGTTGATCAAAAAAAATTACAGAAAGATACAGTCTATAATAATTTTATATTAAAATTGGAATGAAAATACTAATGGATTGTGTATTTGATTCTAAAAGATGAACTATAAGATGCACATCTTAATTTTTTGGAATATTATTTAAATTAAATCTACCCCAATTTGCTCCACTGTTTATCGTTCTTGACATCTTAAAATCCTATTTATCTTATTTCCGCAACTTTCTTTTTTTAAAATGCCTTTTTTCACAATCTCTTTTCATTACATAAATCACATTAAGAAAACTACATAAAGGAAAGAAAATAAATCTACCCAAAATGAAATCCATTTAATAAAAAATTTCAAAAAAAACATCCGAATAAAAACGTTAGCAATAAATAAAACTATTTATGAGTGTACACGATTTCAATTAGTGATTTTGATTAAACGATCAACGTAAACAACTTTATATAAATAATTCAGCCACAACCACCACCAAACTGTGCAAGAAAATTGTGTTGCAATTGCATTGGAGTCGCCCCAATAAACGAAAAGAGGCAACGAATTCAACAGTAAAACTTAACAGCCCCAAACAGCCAATAACTTCGAAATAAACGCTTATACAAACTGTGGCATTAATATGAAAACAATTTATAATTACAATCAACAGACACTACCAGTACACTAAACGCCTGGCATCAACACCATCATCACATCGACATAAGCGGCAGCATTATCCATCTGAAGACAGCATCATTTCATCCTCACACGATTGAATGAACAACGTACGAAAAATAGGAGGAGAGAATACAAGAAGTAGGTGGTGCACTTGAGAAGTGGTTGATGTAGGAATGCACTACTTTATTAGAAGTATTATAAAACTAGACTTTTACAAAACTTCAGCAGGAGTCTCTCCAGGCTTATTATTAGGCCCGCTATCATATCCCTATAATGTATAACGTGGTATTGGAGACAAGTACAGCCAAAGAAGCCGGTATAATCAAATTGCAGACGATATAGCTATAGTTGGCTTATCAAGGTTCTTTGATAAAATATAAATATCAGGATCATAAAAACGTGGCTCGATAGAAGAGTTTTATAACTTGCAGATCACAAAAATAGAACGGCGGTAATAAGTAGCCGAAGAAAACACTCAAACAAGTAAAATTTAAGTAGGGTTAGCAAATGTTAAGTCGATCGAAATGGTAAAATATCTGACGTAGTTTGACATAATCGTAAACTACAAGACACATTAGAAGTTCGCATGTGAGAAGGCTAAAGCAGTAAATTATGTCCTAAGCAGGCCTGAGACAAAGCCGAAGGATGCTACTATCTTAAATAAAAATATCAATTTTACTTTATGTAGCACGAATATGGGCGAAAACTATAAGAAACACATTTTGGGATAATGTCTTGCCTTTGTTTCGTTTGAGTTGCCTGACAAACTTAAGAACAGTTCTGCAGAGAGGATGATTAACGATGGAAAAACGATTTAATAAGTAGGCGATAGGTCACATCTAGTCTTATATCTAACATTATGAATTGCAAAAACATCATATCTTTAAGATTCCGAAGACCCGAGGCTAAAGACGACATAATAGGCAAGACTTAATGCAAGACTTTAGACAAGACTATAATCCAGACTATAGACAAGACTAAAAATGAGACCAGAGACGAGACTATAGATGAGATTATGGACAAGATCATAGACAAGATTATAGGCAATACTACAGACGTTACTAAAAATGATACCTAGGACGAGACCCGAGAATAAAGACCAGATTAGAGACGAAACTTAAAGCAACACTTTAGACGAGACTGTACATGAGACGAGACCATAGGCGAGGCTTCTCACGAGATTATTGACAAGATCATAGGCGAGATTAAAGACATTATAAAGACTAGACTAAAGACCAGTGGCCGTATTCTGTACTTCGCTTAAGCTGAATCTCTATCGCTAAAAATATATAAAGTAAAGATTTAGCGATTTTTGGCTAAGAATGCAATACTGTAACGTGCATTGCTAGATTTGGCAGTGCCATAAAAATTTAATTTGCCGCAATTATAGCTTTTAATGTCATCGCTAAAATTTTTAAATTTTGCATTCGCTAAGGCATTTTAGCGATCGAGATTTAGCTTTAGCTAAGCGAGTTACAGAATACGGCTGCAGATTATAGACGAGACTTACGGGCGAGACTAAAGACGAGATTATGGACAAGATCATAGACGAGATTATAGACTATACTAAAGACGTGACTATAGACGATACTGAAGACGAGACTCGATACTAGAGACCAGATTATAGAGGACACTTAAAGCAAGACTTTAGACGAGACTATATCCCAGACGAGACCATAGACGAGACTAAAAATGAGACCATAGGCGAGACTATTGACGAGATTATGGACAAAATCATAGACAAAATAATATACGATACTAAAGACGAGACCCAAGACTTAAGACCAGGTTATAGAGGAGAGTTAAAGCAAAACTTTAGACGAGACTATTTAAAATCCAGACGAGACTAAAAACGAGGCAAATGGACCATAAACAAAATTACAGACGCGACTTTAAACTACATATATATTAATTAATAGTTCTCATTAGGTAGAGTACACAGATAAGCCTTATAGCACTGAACACATCTCAGTCACTTTATAAACTTCACTTTAAACTTGTCTACCTTCTAAAAGTTGTGGTATTTAAAAACATGATACAGACTACATTTAAAAGGAGGACGTTTTTAAATGATCATAAATCTAATAAACTACAGACAAAAAAGTAGCAAAGTCAAGCAAAAACTATTTGCGAACATTACTTATGTCAGTAAAATACAACAGAAAATGTTGCACATAAGTTTTGCGATATCACAACTAAAGAAATATGAGGTCTAAGCGGAGTAAATTAATACAGTAAAAGCTTTTTTAAGTATTTTTCAACTTGAAATTTTGTTTTATGCCATGGTAGAATAAGTACAAGGTATAGTCATTAGAAATTTTGTTCTCAATTTCAAAACCCTTATAACGTCAAACAAAAGAAAATATGGATAAAATTAAAACAAGCATCAAAAAACAAACAAATTAATTTGACATTACATGGGTAAATAATGACAACTCTCCCTGATGAACATACCTGGTACTTATTATACTATGGTTTTATGCTATTAAATGTGTATGTATGTAGAACTTTAATCAACATTTTTAAACTTCAACTTTTATTTAAGTATAAAATTATTTATCCATTACAAAGAGTTACCACTGTATCTAGTAGTTTACGCATTTTCACCATCAATTCATTGATTTATGATGTTAATGCACGCAAGTTTGAGTAAATAAGATTTGTATTTTAAAAGACGACTTTATTGAGAAAGTGATTTAAAAAAAAGTAGGAGTTTAAGAGATTAATAATGAAACACTTAATAATTTATATTCCAAAAATAAAATTTATTTTGTATTTAAGATCTTTTATTAAACCAAAAATTTTAGAAATTTTTTCTCCATAAAATATTTATGTGCCGATTTTCTAAGCACTTAAGAACTGAACTTAAATGCTTTGTATATAAGAATCAACAAAAATCTTTAAGTTGGTGCTCCTCAGTTATAGACAAGGTTTTTAATTTTATACCCTTCATCGAAGGTAAAAGGTCACATATACTCCTTTATAGTTTGCTATTGTAATTCAGCCAGATAGCTCCGTAAATGACTGAGATATAAGCAAAAAACCACGACTGGTAATCAATGCACAACGTCTCTAAAAAATTAGCGGGATAGTAGAAGTAGGAGTGGCACTTCCCATACAAAGACATTATAAATTTCTGAATATGTATCTGGAAAACGAAAAGAGCTAAAGTTTTCAAATTAGGTACAAAAATCTCGGTTATCAATACACAGTATCCCACAAAATGTGGGCTGGCTTGGAGGATTGGGCGTGACACAAAATAGTTTTTTTGTCTATATCTCAAGAGCGATTTTATAAATTAAATAAATCTACCCAACAGATTTTTTACTTTAGATTATTTTAAGTTTTATTTTAATGTACTATTTTACAACGTGTTGCCTTGATGGAATTCAAAATGCGTGAGACTACATATATAAAGGAAGTTGAAAATATAACAAAAAAATATATAAAAATAAAGTCTGCAAAAAATTCAGAATATTTGACATTTCAGTGTTGCAGTCAAAATCACCAGATTAATTAAATTAATATTTGATTCTATGTTTTTTTATATTATTCTATATTTTAAATAAAATTGAGTGCGTTATTTTTAACAAACGATAAGAAAACGATTTTCCAAATTTTATACATATATCTGGGTTATTAATACACGCCTTCTCATAAAATATGAGCAGGATGGAGAATTGGGCTGGCACCTCCCGTACAAAAACATTATAAATTTCTGTATCTCTGGAGAACGGCAAGAGCCAAAGTTTCCAAATTAGGTTCAAGCATCTTGGTTATGAATACACAACATCTGACAAAATATGGGCTGGATTGGAGCCTCATCCACAAGTCCTCGGTCGACCTTTGTAAAGGAAGGCAAAGAACTTCTAGAGTGTATTGGTCTCAACCAGTAAAACGTCTTGAGTTTTTTCTTGGTTCTCTACCAGATAAAACACGTTAAAATTGTTTGGTTATAAAAGATTGCATATGGGAAACAATGCTAAAGCTTCGTACAGACGATGGTCAGATCTTACAATATTGTAAGCAGGCGTTGCCAACAGCAATATTTTTCTGACAATGGTGCGATTGTCAGATGCATTAATTTTGCACTTCTGCAAATACAAATGAGCTTACAATGTTCACACAGTTGTAAGACATTTTAACCAATTTTAATGCAATTTAAGCAACGCTGCTTACCAATATTGTAAGATCTGACCATCGTCTGTACGAAGCTTAAAACCGCAAAAACTGTTACTCGGTACAGCTATGGGACGCTAAAGGCTCAGTTAGCCGGGAGTAACAGTAACTTAACCTTACCGTAAAAAAGTAAGACCAATCTATTTCTTATAGATTGAGACGTAGCATCTTACTGCTAACTATGATCGTTCTAATTGCTTTACATATAACAATATAAAATAGCTGATTTGCAACGTTACTGTTACTCGCGGCTAACTGAGCCTTAAGTAAATGCGAGGTGAAACGTAAACGCACGAAAAGCAAACAAACACGGCCTATTTGTCTTTAAAATACATATAACGACAAATACGCGCGGGCTGCTTCCCCGCTTAGAGCACTTTTACGAATGCAGTTTTATTTACAATAAAAATCTTTCAGTCTTCTTAAATAATATAGCATTGTGAAATAAAATGACATAATTGCATTTAATAAATGTTTTTTATTAATACTTGCATATGTCATTATGACAAGGAATTAAATGCAATAGATTATTTTTAAATGTCAAAAAAATGTTTATTAATTAAAATAATTATTTGCAACTTTTAAAAAGATTATTAATAATATTTGATTAATTAAAATTTGATTTCTAAAGGTAAAACGATTAATCATGAGGTTTTGTTTAAAACGTAAATTTATTTTTTAATGCTTACAAATATTAATAATTTTAAAGTAAGAATAATGTTTCTTTTATTTTAATAATAATAATAATAATAATACGTTTATCTTTACCATCGTTGCTGATTTCTATTAAATTATCCAAAAATGAGGTGAAAAATTTTTTTCTTGGACTATTTTTGCATCATAAAATATTTTCGCTAATTTTCGTGTAATTTCGCCTTAATATTGTTTAATACTACGTACGTACATATATCGCACTTGTTCAACAATGGTGTATTAACTCAAAATTTGTATTTATTTACTTTTTTGTCTACTTTTTGGCAATGAAACGGTTGGTTTCAAAATTCTTTTTCATATGCCTTTAATAATAAATTAAAAATTGTTTTGCTTCTACTGAAACTTTTTAAATTTTGAGTTAATACAGTATTGTTGAACAAGTGCGATATGTATATTAACAAATAAAGTGGTCAATCACACGATTTCATTTCATTTGAAAAGTTGTTTCACTCTGTAAATTTTGACAATTTGGATGTTGAAATCTTTTGGTCAAACATTTTTTTCCTTTTCAGCAATTTAAAATTAACAAAAACTGGTAAATTATTTTTTTAATGACATTATTGTTTCAATCCTTGGTGCATAACGGGCGATGCTGGAAAATTTTGCATTAAACCATATAACCTCGTGATTTTAAAAAGATTAAGCCACATAACATATTGGAGGTGTTTTAATGGCACATAAGCGATTTTAGCTGGCCTCCACGTTCACTGGATTAAACAGCTCCTGAATGTTTTCTTTGGGAATATTTGGAAAAAAATGAGTGTACATTAGTTGACCATCCAATAACCATTTCCCAAGTAAAAATTTATAAAATTTTGGGTGATTTTAAAGCTTTGTCTGTGTGCAATTGAATTTGAGTTTCGGCAACACTGATCCTTACTTAATTAGTATCGAGCCCTTACCGCAAAAATAGCTTAAGCGACATCATTTTCAATTTTCGTATATTTAATTAATAAATTTATTGGCAACACTTGCATTTTTTCCTAAAATGTCATGGTCGCATATGGTACCGTTACGATTTTATAGCAAAAACAATTTTAGCTTAGGTGCCAACCTTCGTACAAAATGTTTATGAGATATAATTTAAAAAATCCTTCTCCAGTAAAATTGTGTTTCTGTCGCTTAAACTTTTCTTGCGACAAGGGCTCGATTTATTGACAAGATCTTAGATAAGATCATAGACGAGACAATAATCGAGATTGTAGACGACACTAACACTGCAGTTACACGCTCAAGTTTTTCTTGATAGTATACTGTTTGTCAAAATTTCCAAAAATTGAAAGTTGTGACGTAGGCTGCATTCAATTTTTGAGCAATTTACTTTCAAGATGTCATCAAGAAAACAATTTATAAAGACAAACGAAAAATTTGCTCACTAACCTTGGCTTGGCCAGATTCTGGCATTCGCGATCGAGTACTTTCTCGAAAGCAATTTAATATCTAATTATTTCAGTCAATACTGAACGAATTGGAAATATTTTTTCGTTATTGTAAAGCATACATTTGAGTTTCACAATACTGAAAAAATAATTTTGATTCGTTCAGTATTGACTGAAATAAAATTGCTTTCGAATCGAGAAAGTACTCGATCACGAATGCGAGAATTAGGCCCCTGCTGTTTTCTTGAACGTAAATTAAAACACTCACTGGAAAGAGAATTTTAAAGGCAAGTTCGTTTCAATTTCTAAAACTATGAGTGTATTGGTAAAAAAGTGTGAGTGTGTTACAGCTTGATAGACAAAACTTGATCGTGTAACCCTGAAGTAAACGAGACATAAGATAACAGTAAAAAAAGACTATAACGGGATACCTTTATGCATGCATACCCATGTGTTTATAAAAGTATGCTTACTATGGAAAAACAACAACTTTACAAAAATAGGTAAAAACGATTTTCTTGTTTTGTAAAAAAATAATACCATAAGAAGAAAAACATGCATAATTTTCATGTTTAAAAAGTAAAATATGAAGCAAAAATTCCCAAATTCTATTTGTTAAAATAATTTAGTTAAATACATAAAATTTTCAAAGTGGAACGATTACGAAAGCCATATCGGTCATGCTGCTGGTATCATATAATTGAGATTTCTTCTGTAAACAGAGGGCGGAATACAATAAAACAAACATGTGTAAGTAAATAATAATATTCTTTCTCTCTCTCTCTCTCTCTCTCTCTCTCTCTCTCTCTCTCTCTCTCCCTCTCTCCTCAGAGAACCAGAGGTAAGTGTTTGGGTTGGAATTAATTTCACTTTCGGATTATTTCATGAACGAATTCGGGATTAAATCAACTTAGAAATTCATGAATCAAGCACAGTTTAAAATTTTAGTTAAGGGCCACTTGGAAAATCCTAGTTAAATCAAGCATTCTGTACTTTTTTTAAGGAAATTCGTACTATTGACGCCTTTTTGGCTTGATTTAAGTACGGATAGAATGATTTTTCATTTCAGTGTACTAAGATAACTGATCGCAGCCGCGTACATTAGCTTTCCACAATTATCAATATGTTTCCAGTTACATATGAATATTTTTTAAATATTCAGTACATAACCTTCAAAACATTTAATGTTCACTTAAAAAGATAAAATTAAATTTGTATTGACTTAAGAGCGAAAAAATTAAATCGAAATCAATGGTACATAATTGATAACAAATTGTTACAATTAAACCGAAGAAAAAACAAAATAGCTAACATTAACGACAACAACACAAAAATGTTTAATCAAATTAGATACAACTACAAGAATCGACAACATAAAATTGCAACTAACCAACAACAACACTACTACATCTCTAATCACTTCAAATAACAAACTTTACAATCGATTTAGCATTAACAACTAACTGCTCGTACGACTATTTTTATTCGTATTGCTTATTGCTTGTAACTAAATGTTGGCAACAGCTACTGTAGATGTTGCTATTGCTGTTGTTTTCTGTTGTTCAATAAAATTGTTAATGGTCTGCTTGTATGATCCTGTGTATTAACAAAATGACAACAACTTAAAGCGATATTGTTGTAAGAAACAGCACAAAAAATCGAAACATATCGAAACAATATCAAATAAAAATGTATTTATGCATAAGAAAAAAAAATGTTTAGTAAAAAAAAACATCGCCTAAATACAGCAGCAACGAAAAAAAAATTAATACACCAATGGCTACTGTTGACTGTGGTTAAGTGCAAAGAAACGAACATTAGCGTTTGTGCGACTTGACAACATACGTGTATGATATGTAACATATGTATGTATATACAAATACTAATGTATAATGGTTACACGGTATGATTGTTTTTTTTTTTTTTTTTTTTTATATTGTTGTATTGAATAAGATGCATTTATATGGCTCATATACATAACTGTAAGTAGGAAGATTGAGAATTTATAAAATATAGAGCATAAACAACCTCCCAGATAACAATCTTCCAGAATCCGCTTCTTAGTTTCCACACCAAGGTTACCGTTTGCCCGACTAAAGTCGCAATTTGACACTTTTTTTAAGGCCTGCCACTTTTTGTGAGACTTTTTTTAGGTGCGATCCCTTCCTTTTTGGGTAAAATTCGGTGAAATGAGAGTAACTTACATACATTTTTAAACATTTTCTATTGTTCATTTTGCTAATATTTTTTATTTTAATTTTTTTGGTAATACTTGTTTGTAGTTTTTTATTGTTTATTTTCTGACACAGCTGATTGTTTAACAGTTTTCCCAATCAGCCCAAAGAAAAAGTACTGGCTACTTCGTGGAAGAAGAATATTTTTCTCTTAAAAGCTCTCTCACTTTACCAAACATTGAGTACGGGAACAGTTTTCGGTTCGATTGGGATCCCGCGGGCTTCCAACGTTGAGAACGGGATCACACCTATTATTACCGACTTGGCGAATTTTTTATGTTTACCATTTTTTTTTTTTTTGTAAAATTTCTCACAAAAAACATTTAATTGGCAGTAAATTATAAATGTTTTTATTCTTTTTATCAAAAAAGATCGTTGTCAAAATTTAGAAGCAATTCACAGATTATTGTTCGTTTTGGCAGCCATTTTATTAATTTTTTGCAACCTTGCTATGTAAACAATGTATTTAAGAAATTTTTCGCAAAGTTTCAAAGAATTGTTTTAGCAAAAAAGCTTTTTAAAATAAAAAATTGTGGTGTTTGCAGTGCTCATTTTAAAAAATTATTTTTAGACGCCGAGTCAATGAAAGAAGATAACGTTAACATCGCTGCAGGTCCTTCCAAGAAACGTAATATTTGATGATACCATTCGAAAGACTGGGAACTGCATTATAAATGGCTTAACCAAGACATGGAGTCAAAGCGGTCTATTGCAGTGTCTGTAAACAGCTTTTAGTAAACTAAAAAATCATCTTCAGCGACATGGAAAAACATAATAACAATATAAAAAAGGATTCTGAAAATGAATGAAACTAAATTAGCCGCTTTCAGTTTTCCTGCAGTGCTAGGACACGGTCTGGCTTTAATTTTTTCTAGTCCATATACGCCGTCATTGCATATCTTACTTATGTCCGTACATGAACATTTGAGTCAGCGTTGGTTACCGACATAGTACCCTACTACCGTTTTAGGTAGGGCTGTGGAGTCGGAATCGGAGTTGAAGAGTCGGGGCTAAGGTTATTGTACCGGAGTCGGAGTCGAAGTTCCCACATAAACTCGCGATACCGACGCTAAAATTTTCCGAAATAAAAATTTTTCGTAATTGGCGATAGGTACACTATTTAAAATATCGATTTGAAGTTTGTACAGAATAATTTTCTTGCAATATTTAACCACTTTAAAGGTACTGCATTAAAAAAAGAGTTTAAAGTCAAATAAGGAAAAGTCTTATATACATTTAGCATCAATGTAAGAGTAGGAGTCGGAGTCGGACTTGAAAAATTTCAGCGGTTGAAGTCGGAGTTAGAACTATTTGTTGACGGCTCCACAGCCCGGGTTTTAAGAATCAAGGATTTTAAGACATCAAGGAGAATGATCTATTGATAAAAATGTGCAAAAAAGATAAAGGTAATTCTTTTTTATAAATGTACATACAATAAATGTTTACCGCAGTTTGAAAGATGACAGAGTTTTAAAAGTAGATAACTTAAAAATATCTCAATGGATGACTTATCGAAATCTTCACAACCTCGTCACAATAACGGCTTACGCTTCCAAAAATTGTTGTCGACTAAGAAGCCGATTTTCTTAGAATCCTCTTCTGAATTGTATGGCATCCTCCAAAATTCAAAACGAGATTTAAATGGTACTTAAAAAACTTAGGTCACCTAAACGAAAACAAGTGGAATGTTAAAAGGGGTTTCAAACTAAAGCAGACCATACACGATTCAATTCAATTGTCAACTGAGTCGGTTGTTCTCCAAATCAAAGCGTGTATGGCTTTGTCAATTGATTAGTTTGATAGTTGTCGAGTTGGTTGAAGAAAAATCAAAAGATTTTGATTTTTTCAAGTTGACTACTAAGTCTTTCAATTCGATTGTACTGTGTGTGCTCGAGTCTCTTGATTAGCTGTCAAAATTAATTTTTGTAGTTAAGTATTTTAAAAATTGTCTTTTATTTCATAAAATTTTAAAATAAATTTAAAATCTTTCAATTCAGTTGATGAAGTTGTCAACTGAGTTGAAAGACTCAGTTGACAACTGAATTGAACCGTGTATGGGGCGCATAACACTGAAGTTTTCCAGCTAGTCTATCTACAATACTACACATTTTTAAAGTACATATATAATATCGCATGTAAAGTTCTAATATCGTATTGCATTTTAAAACTAATCGAAAGTGACATCTTTTAAGGGACTACTGAGGAAATGTCTATGATTAATGGATGGCAACTGAACCTTAGTTTCTTTGATAATTCTTTTGTTACCGCTCTAATTTTTTTTTATTTTGAATGTGCCCACCCCAAGTCAAACAAAATATCTGCCACCATAAAACAAGAAAAGCTAGTGAAAAAATCTATCTGTACTAACATGATGTTGTCAGGCTTAAAAGTAACAACAATAAGTGTTGTTTTTCTATTTGCTCCTCTATAGAAGCTAAGTACTTTGGCTAGCTGTGGTCTTAAGCCACCAGCATCGTTTGCCAAAAGACTACGACTACTTATCATGCAGGTGGTGTAAGGTGAGCGAGGTGATCTGTAGACGACAATGAAGAAGAAAAGAAGCAACTAAATATTCATCTGTACACTTAACAAAAAAAGTGTACAGCAAACAAACAATAATCGTGTTGTGCTACCGCTGGGTTAAGAAAAAGAAAATAGAAACTAAACATGACATTTTAAAATGCTGTTGAGGAACACGTACCCTCAGCCTTATGGTGTTGGTAATTTTTTTTGTACTCTTCCAGCTGATAATATTGCTGTTTGGTGTTTTTTTTTCTATTTTCAACATGATCATGACCAAGATGAGCCAGCCAATTCAGCTTTATACACAATATCGTGTCATGTAGTTATACAATTTTGTTGTACGGAGCAAATGCATGTTTATGTTCACATTTACAAGAGCATGTCTTCTTCTCAAGGAGTAGTACAAGTACGAGCCGTATTCATGCAATTTCAATGATGTTATTGTTTAAAACAAAAACTTTTTTCTACTTTTTTGTGATACTAGAGAAGTACTGAGGTGGTTATTAGATGCTGTTAAAATAGTTGAAATAGAAACAAAGGCAACAACAGCAATTTTAACTATTTGTTAGTTTAATGCTTAAAGTTGTGTTCATAAATGGTGACACAAAACATTTATGTCGACATGTAATTCGAGGTGTTCTTTTGACTTGTATTTTATACGAATGTATGTTCAATTTTGTTTATTTGTTTTAGCCACTTGGACATGCCAGACTGATGTCACAATACAAAGTGCTAGGAGATAGAAGATGTTTTTATACCCATCGCAAAAAAATATAAAAGGTATAATTATTCGTTCACATCATTTGTCACATGTTATAAATAGTTATGTAGGTATAAGTATATTCTGGGTATTTGTTAAAGTTTAAAGCGATTTTGTTATGTATTAAATCTGTGACATTTTGAAAAAACGTCGTCAATCGAGATAAGATAGCAAAAAAGTTTTAAAAAAAACTCGGTCAAAAAATCATTTCTATTAAAAAATAAAATAAGCCGAAATTAAAGAAAAATTTCGTTTATGATACAAAATTTTAAAAATGTAAACAAAAATGTTTTTTGAATGAAAATTCGTATGACTCAAGGTATATTTACATAACAGTGCAGCCACACGGTCAAGTTGTTCTTGATAGTCTTTTACATATACTGTTTGTCAAAATTTCCAAAAATTGATAGTTGTGACGTAGGCTGCATTCAATTTTTGAGCAATTTACTTTCAAGATGCCATCAAGAAAAAAATTTATAAAGAGAAACGAAAAATTTGCTCACTAACCTTCAAATCAGCTGTTTTCTTGAACGTAAATTGAAACACTCACTGGCATGAGAATTTTAAAGGCAAGTTCGCATCAATTTTTAAAAGTATGAGTGTATTGGTAAAAAAGTGTGAGTGTATTAAAACTTGATAGGCAAAACTTGATCGTGTAACCCTCAAGTAAGGTAAACTAGTTGGCCCATATGTTTGTCAGCTGTTTACCCCTAGTTGGAACCCAAACGTCAAATTTCGTGTATATGACCCAAAATGTGTACATGTGTGCGTTAAATTGTTTTTGTTTTATATGAGGACAATTTTGACAACTCGGTTCGTTTTATAGATAAATATGTGTAAATATATCTTGGTATGACTAACAAAATTTTTTGCAACTTTTTAAATTTGACTTAAGATGTTTCGTTAAAATGCCACAGGAATATATTTTAAATGCTATTTTAGATGATAATATCAAGAATATTATTCTTAAGAGTGAAATTTGTTTTTCAGTTTTTTTTTTTTTTTTTTTTTATACTTCAATATTTATTAACAGTATCTAGTCTTCACTGGTTAATTAGTGACAAATCTAAGCTAAGTCCGGAAGAGATCCTGTGTAAGACTCTTTTGAAAGCGATTTGGACATATGGTATCCAAATTCTTATAACAATAAGTGGTGTGCCGTTCAGAAAATAATAAGAATCTATAGGGACTTAGAGATTCTACCAGTAAAAGATGAATTTCGCAGAGGCCTTGCGAAATTTATTTTAAAACTAGACAATCTTCTACATCCTCTTGCAAGGCAACTTTCTCGACTCCAAACGCTCACAAGGCTTCGTAGAACCGATTTTTCACCCCGCTAGGCTAAGGACCGTCTAAACATTATTATACTCCTAGAGTGGAACTATTTGTTAGTCCTACATAAGGCAGATTCAGTTAACTTCAAGTGAAGTCTATTGGTTTCTATATGTCAACGTCAACTCAGCCCTCTATCCAGATGTAAAGCAAGATATGTAATAACTAGAATCAGACTGGGATATTAAGTGTGAGAGAAGGCACTTGTGTATTCACATGCCAACTTAGAATAGTAGTATCACCAGAAAACGCAGAAATAGACGGTTTTTAGTATACGGGCAAATCGAAGGTAGAAGAACACTTTCCTGTAGAACACCAGCTTTTATCTTTTTTCTCTTAAACGGTCTGATTAAAAAAAACTCTCTAGAAATTTGTGGGTGTTCGGTGACACCATACATTTGATTTTAAAAACCAGTCCTTAATGGCATACCCTGTTAAAATCCTGAGCACAGGCCTGCCATATTGGCCGATTTATCGGCATTTTGCCGTTTTTTGCTCGAAAAATGCTGATTTTTATGATAAACAACTAAACAAGGTAACTTTTTCTTGTTTTATTATAACTTATTAATTTTGAGCAACACTGGAATACTTGTTACATTAAAAAGAGACAACTCTGACAAAAAGGGAAAGATTTATTCAATACTATCAAGGTATATTTACACAAGGTAGACTCATTTGGGAGTGTAGACATGCTGCTCTATAAAAGGAACCATTTTGTCAAAATTGTTTTCATATAAAACAAAAACAATTTAACGCACACATGTACAAATTTTGGCTCATATACACGCAATTTGACGTTGTGGTTCCAACTAGGGGTAAACAGCTGACAAACATATGGGCCAACGAGTTTACCTTGTGTAAATATACCTTGAATACTATATGCAGTATTTGATATGTGTGTCTTACCCAATACACACATATTTATTCGAAAAGTGTGCAATGAAAAGTATTCAAATGAAAAGAAATAAATCCAAATAAAAAAAGAAGCCAACTGGGTTTTTTCTAAAGACTACTTCAAATTTAATAATTCGAACCGTTTTGATGCTGACATTAAAAAGAATTTTTATTTAATGAAACTCAATAATGATACATATCTATAGTAAAAAAAAGTTTAAACGTTTTTTTAACTTTAAATCCCTAAAGTAGAACATATTTATACATATTATAATTGCTATTTTGATTTTGAGTGTTGAATTGCTCTGTTTTGTTATTAAAAATATGATTTATTGTATTTAAAAAAAGGCATTTCTAATTTTCCGATTGCTTTTAACTAAAGTGCTGATAATGCTGTTTTTTTTTTCGAAAATATGCCGATTTCCTATCAAAATCATCTGGCACCCCTGCCGTTATACACTATCCCACAAAGTCTTTAGTAATTTACGAAAATGCAACCCTGTCGTGATAAGTTGTTATTGTTTCTTCATGAAACAAAGAAAACAAGATAGCGCATTGCGCAGGTCCGTTATCTTTTTACTCTCATTTTGACGTCATTATAGTAAAGAGATTTAAATGTAAACAAACATTCAGCATACTACAAGCACATGTTTTTGTGATCATGTTTGTGCTCATGTACTACTATGACGTACATGCGCAGAAAAATAATGTTTTTATAAATTTAAATGCACTATCTTGTTTTCTTTGTTTCATGTTGTTTCTTAAAAATGTTTAAAGAATAATTAGATCAGTGAAGCATTTTTGAAAAATACGTAAGGCTTTGTGGGATAGTGTGTAACGGCCTTAAGCAATATTTTTTTAAGTTCATAGGATATTTATTATCTCCTTAGAGAAGAATAAGATAAAGAATTTGTGACGTAACCCGATGAAGAAATATGCCTGGTACTGAAAGATATTTTAAGATAATTTATTGCCATCATTGGAATTCATTTAAAGGCAAAGAAATTTGGTGCAACATAAACAGGCTGGGCCGATTTCTGTATTTTTTTTTTCAGTTGTTCTTATTTTCGGAAGAAGGTTTTTACGGAAGAAAATTTTGGAAAATCCCTCCGGAAAAGTCGGAAAATTGGAAAAATCAAAAATCGAGTTTTTGTGTGAAATTTTGTGTGAAATTATTCCTAAATGGCTTTCCAAATGAAAAAATTCGAATTGGGGCGAGGCGAAGTTCGCCGGGTCGACTAGTATTTCATAAAAATTTTGTATGAAAGTTGGCGCTTAAGCTAAAAATGTTTTTGCTATAAAATCGTTACGGTACCATATGTTACCATGACATTTTCGGAGATGATGCAAGTGTTGCCAATCAATTCATTTATTAAAAATATATCAGATTTCATAAAATTGTCTTTTAGATTGCGAATTGTCCTTTGCACACAAGGTTAACCTAGACAGCCATCCGGACGGGCATCGTAAGATCGGTTTATAAAGTGATTTTAAGTCGATTGGTATACTAAAAGGTGTACTTGAAACAATAATCATCAGCACAACTGCATAATACCTTATCCACCTATAGTGGTGTATGTTAACCTTTTGTACAAAATAACTCAAAACTCTTGTGGAAATAAACTGTTTCAAAATTACACACTTTGATTGAATTGAAGATTTCTATGCACCTTCTATATGTATGTACATATAAAGAAAATTGCATTTTTCTCTATAGAGTAACTTTAGAGCCGACTTTATTCTATCCTTAATTATCTTATGTATCGTGCTTCTTAAACAGATTTTGTTATCATAACACGATGTTTTTGTATTTAGTTTTTTTCTTTTGTTTGCCTTCAACTACAATAGTTTGGCATGTTAAATAGTTTCGTTGCCATTTGCTACTTGTAGTAGTTTTCTAGCAATTTCTGTTTCTTGTTCTGCTGATTGTTTGTTGTTCTTTACCAAATTGTCATTTTCACACTTAATAAAAATTGTTATAACTTTGTTAAGACATCGGGAAATACTTAACATGATTGTTGTTAATTTTTGGTTAATAACACTGTGCTAGTTGAAAGAATTCGGCTACGCTGAATCCAGTGGTGCTAGCCGTTTTTTTGGTTTTTTATGGTTGAAATTCTTAAATTTGGCTGCTGCAGTGCCAAGGATGCCCCTAGATGGGTCAAGTATATGACCAACCCCACTTTATTTTTCATTTCAATCATTTATTTCTAACATACCTACCCGCTATCACCATTCCTTAGGGACTAACCATTAATTACAGACGAAATTAATGGTTCTACACAGCTTAACTAAACGATATTATTCTTATCTACAAAAAAGCCCAAATAATTTCATTTTTAAAAATAATGGTCACGAAGTCAAAAAAAAAAACAGTAAAAATGCATATGTTTGGCTGTGCCGAATAGTTGGTACCATTGACCCGGAGTAAGAATATTTCAGGATTCTAAAAATTATAAAAAAATATCAATTAATGAACAATGTAAGACTAAATTCTAGTTAAATAGCGTTATTCGTTACGGTTTCAGGCATACTAAATTTGTTTTGTATGGGAACACAGTTTTAAGGGACCTCAATTTACTAAATGTCATACTGTTTAATTTCGTGTGTTTGTAGCAAAATTTGGTCTTTCGTTGTTTCATAAGCCTTTAAATCACAGTAGAAAATATCGTGAAGATCGATCCATAATTAACCTTAGGCCTCATGCGCACTCTGGAAAATTATTTAAATACGCCTAAAACCGTAGCAGATAAAAATATTGTGGTATTATTAAGTCCAATTTAGCTTCATATGGCCAGAAATAATACCATGAAATTTTGTAATTAATAATTATACTTAATTATTATTTATAATCGGTCCATAATTTACCTTAGGTCTCATATTAAGCAGCCTTCTGAAAACCACTCTAAAACTATAACAAATAAAAAATTTCACTACTATATCGAAATTTGTTCTTATATAGGTTTTTTTAATATCAGAAAACACTCCAAAGAATTTTGGGATGATTGGTCCATAATTTACCTTAGGGCTCATATTAAGCAGCCTTCTTCTTACCATTTGTCCAGTCTAGATTCCCCTCCCGAAAATAATATAAGTTCAGCTAAAACTGTTACGAATCATTTTACTAAAATGTTTATAAATTTAGTTTTATATGACTAGAAATAAAACTATAAAGATTTCTGATTGTCCGTCAAGCGACATCATTTCAATTTTCGTTGTTTTTAATAAATGAGTTTATTGGAACACTTGCATCATCTCCTTAAATATCATGGTCACATAAGATACCGTTACGATTTCATAGTAAACACAATTTTATCTTAAGCGCAGTGTTGCCAGTGGATTTTTCGAAAAAATACTTACACTTGCTTAAAAAATCCGATTTTTCCCTGCACGTTGAAAAAATTTCCCCTACAAAAATCCTTACGTATTATTGTCATTAAAAACAGAATAAAAAACATTAGTAATAAAAATAAATTTTATTCGAATATGTATCTATATTTAAGTTTTGGGAAAAAATAAGTACAAAACAAAAGAAATAATACATATCGGCTTAGAGTGTAAACCTGCTCACTCCCTTTTAACAAATTTTACAGGAGAGACAAAAAAGTTTTTATTTTTCCTATTTGCTGCTTGAGAGGAAAATCAAAAATATTGTGGCTTTGAAACACTTCAGGACTCATATTGAAGAAAAACTACATGCTGGTCGACGAGGCATATCTTTCTCTACCATACGGCATTAAAATATCAATTTTCTTAAAAAGTGGATTTAGCAGGTTTACACCTTAGCCGACGGACGATATGCATGTTTATTTTAAATAATTCAGTTAAATTTTTTGACATTGAACAATATCCCAGTGGTATAAGAAAGAACCATTGCCGTTAGTGACAAGCAAAATGGTTGGCATTTTCACTCTTTACACCAATGGCGCTAGTGATAGTGTATACTTCGCTAACGCTAAGCAATGCAGGAAACATATTTTTATATGTTTCCGTTTAAATTTTGATCTTAGACCCAATAAAGTATATATATTTTGGGTTCTTATGAGGAGAGAAGTAGATTTAACTATGTCCGTCCGTCTTTCCATCTGTTCGTCTGACAGTCTGTCCGTCTTACGTTTGGTGTGTTTTTCGGAGACTCCAGACATGATAGCGGCTAGGTTGTTTTACATTTATGTCACGTATAGTCCATCATTTCTTGCTATTGAAATTCAGCCAAATCGGTCCATAAATGGCTGAGATATGAGCAAAAAAACCAGACTACCTCTAATTTTTTCCAAAAATCCCTTGTTGTTGTATTGTTTTTTTTATTTTTTTCTGTATATCTGGAGAACGGCAAGAGCCAAAGTTTCCAAATTTGGTACACACATTAAGGTTATCATTACACTGCATCCCACAAAATGTGCAAAAATGTACAAAAAATTTTTTTGGACTGTCATGTCCTATTGTTATCCCTTATATATCATCAGATCGGAAATCTTTAGTAGAAAATATTTTCTGAAAAACTCGGAAAAATCGGTTCAGATACGAAATAGTTATGACCAATATTAATTTTTTTCTAAATACCCACTTTCGGGAATCATATTTCTTCCCGAGTCCAAGATTTATGACCCAAATAACTGGCAAATTTCTTCTTAAGCACGTCGGTATGTAAATCTCTCAAATCGGTTAAAAAATGGCTGAGCTATAATCAAAATACTGAAATTCCAAAAATTACTCTTTTTATACCCTTCACCACAGGTGGAAAAGGGTATATATAAGTCATTCCGTTTGTAATTTCTACAATATTAATCTTAGACCCTATAAAGTATATATATTTTGGGTCCTTATTAGGAGAGAAGTTGATTTAACGATGTGATGTACCTCGTCCCCTCCACCCCTGTATACAATTGTTTACATATTCTAGCATAATGCCCAATCTGATTTTCGTTATCACCCTTCTTTATTATTTCATCTATTTAACAAAATAGTTTTAACAAATAGAAACTAGGAATTTTTGTTTCTTTTTGCTACTTTAAATCTCGCCAAAAAAGATAAATCTATGGTATGACAACAGTGCCTATACAAAAAGAAAACAAACGAACACACATACATGGTACAAACTATTTTGGTGAATATAGGCCACTTATTAAGGTTCACAACTCAAATAATATGATTTGTAATTTTTGTACTATGGTTTACTACTTTGCTATTTTGTGGTGAACAAAAACATCAAAAATAATTACAACTCAACTGTGTTGAGTTGAGTTGTGAACCGTAAACGGGCCATATTTCATTTTAATGATATTTGAACAGCGTTCCTTCATGGTTCAGTTGTCTAGGGGGTTTGTTAATGTTAGAAACTGTGAGTCCCCTGGTTTGAATCTTGGTTTTTCAAAAAGAACATTTTTTTTAATATTTTTATGTTCTAAAAACGATTTTAAAAAAATTTATAAGTTTTCGGTTTTTAAATTTAACAACTCTGGAAACATATGTTTAAGCGATTTTAGGGAAAATAAAATTTTTCAAAATTTTAGACAAGAAAATACATATTACTAAAAAATCGTTTTTTCAGCATTTATTTCATAAATAATGCGATATGACGAAATATCCCTACATTTTGGAGATTATAAAAAATCTGTCCGATATTCCCTACGCTTCTATTTTTGTATCAAAAATACCTACATGTAGGGATTTTCCGCTACTTTTGGCAACACTGCTTAAGCGACAACCTTGATACAAAATTTTTATGAAATAAATTTAAAACAAACCTTCTCCTGTAAATTTTGTTTTTGTCGATTAAGCTTTTTTTTGCGGTAATGACTTGACATGTAGGTCTAAGCCGCAAACAATTTTAATACTGGGGCCTAATTCTGGCAGTCGTGATCGAGTACTTTCTTGATTCGAAAGCAATTTTATTTCAGTCGATACTGAACGAATCGAAATTATTTTTTCAGTATTGTAAAACTCAAATTAATGCTTTACAACACTGAAAAAATTATTCCGATTCGTTCAGTATTGACTGAAATAATTAGATATTAAATTGCTTTCGAATCGAGAAATTACTCGATCACGACTGCCAGAATCAGGCCCCTGACGTCCGTTTTTACAAAGATTAATTAGCAATTTATAGACCTACCTGAAATATTCTTCCTGTCGGTGCAGGTTTCAAACGAAATGTAGCAGCCTTACATGTTTTACTTAAAAACTTATAGTAGCGTAGCACCAAACATTTATTTAATTTTTTTTTTTTAACATTTTGACCACTGGTACACAAAAGAGTTAGGCCCCTATAACGGTTTACAACTCAACTCAGTTGAGTTGTAATTAAGACAACTGGTTGTGATCAGTTGTAATTTTTGGTTATGTTTTTGTTCAATGCAATATAGCAAAGTTGTAAACCATAATACAAAATAAAGAAATTACAACTCAACTGAGTTGAGTTGTAAACCGTAATAGGGGCCTTAATGTTATCATCACTCGTAAAACTGCTCTGAGTGGAGAAGCAGCTCGCGCTTTTTGTCATTATTTCTTAAGGACAAACAGGTCGTTCTTGTTTGTCTGCTTTTCGTGCGTTTTGCGTTGTCACCCCGCATTGGTAAGTGGTTCGGCGTCGTATAACTGTACCGAGTTACAGTTTTTGCGGTTTCTACATTAACTATATGCAATCGTTTTTAATCTCAATGTTTTAATGTGTTGTCTGGTGGAGAACCAAATATAACTCAACTGGTGGAGAACCATATAAAACTCAGACGTTTTACTGGTGGAGTACCAAGGAAATAAAAATTTACCGAAGAGTAAGTTTTATTTTTGCCTAGAAAATAAAAATTTGTTTGCTTAGAAAATAACGGGTTTGAAATTTAATTATTTGCTTATAAAAAACAAATAATTTTCTGCGCTAAAATGAATATAAACCGATTTAATTCGTAAAAATAAATATAGTTATTTTATTCAATTCAAAAAATTACTTTTTTTTAAGCAAACAAATAAAATTCAAAAAAAAAACTTTTGCTTCTGAGGAATAAACAAAAAAATCAAAAATAATATTGTATGTATGTATATGAATTTTATATGCAAAAAGCATAACTTAAAAAATATTTTTTATAAATAAAACTCAAGAAATAACTTTAATTTTTTAAGCAAAAAATAAAACTCATAAACAATTTTTACTTCCTAAAGAATAATTATTACTCTGAAAATAAGCGGTAAAGCTGTGGTTTTTAATAAAACTTAAAAAATTAAAACCTTTTTGCTATTGCACGTACATGGTAGAATAATTACAAGGTTTAGTCATTAGAAATTTTGTTCTCAATTTCAAAACCCATATGACGTCAAACAAAAGAAAATGTGGAAAAAATTAAAACAAGCGTCAAAAATCAATTAAATTAATTTTACATTATATGGGTAAATAACAGTGTGGCCATATCCAAAAATATTTTACAGCTAAATCGGCTTTAAAATAATGCTAAAAAAATTCTAAGCTGCCAAAAAATAATGCTAAAATTAAAATTGTATTTTTTTGTTATATTAGTTAATATACCTTTATACATGATTTATTTTACATAATTCTTCCCTATAAACTCACATCAAATCAATAGAACAAGCTGATTAAAAACAGCAATAAAAATAATAAAAAGTCTTAGAACTATAAAAGAAATATATTTAAGTCTTTATATACGTACATAAAAAGTTTTTAAACAAAAGGTACCATGCCATAACAAAAAAATCAGAGGAACTTGACCCATAAATTAGTATTTTAATAAATTGTATAGGTATAACGTGTTTAATAAAAAATTTCATTTTATAAATTAAATACGTCATCAAATGAGTATTCTTCTTAAGCTTCGGAAGAATCGATCGAGATATCATTATAATTTATGTTCTTATCGCATTTCTTAATGAGATCGTACTTTTTTTAAAACTATCGCAACATTTCAAACCACACCTTATATAAAGTACAGAATTCATTGTTTTTAACGTCATTCTATTTCGAATTTTCGTTTTTACGAGGTTTATACCACTAAAAACCTATTTTAACTTCCGCGTTGCTAAATGACAAAACCAAAAACTTCATTGCAAAAACAACTAATTCACTGAATGGATTTTCATTAAATTTTTAAATTCATATACATTTATCCGGAAATCAACTGTTGAGTTCTTATTTACCAATTTATATAAATTTAGTTTCTGCCACTCATGTTCCAAAGTTGTTATTTTTTATACAGTGAAATCAATAATATCTTCTTTAAAATGTTCGCTTAATTTGCATTTAAATGCAGGAAATGTCACTAGTGAATCTGTACTGATTCACTATTGACACAGTCACCTGTACTAGTGACTTATTATTCCCCAGAAAAATGTTATTTACTATAGCATTTAACATGTGCGTATCATTGGAAATCTACTACTGAGGTTGGTACTACTGACTAGGTAGTTCCTTTAAGAACATATGTAAACATTGGAATTAGAGAATCACTAGTACATTTTAGTAAATGTAGTCAACTCTTTTGGTACGAATACGAAATCATAACAATCTTTTTTTATTATTTCTTCAACTTTTATAGGAATTGTACTTCTCAGTTGTTATTGAAAAAAATTTTTTTGGTATTCAAGCCAAATAAAGTGGCAAAAGTAGTGTAGTGTAGGCACTTCGCTGACAATGCCACTAAAATAGTCGACAAAACTGGTGACTTGCAGACACTTGCACCCAGGTTTCTTTCAGGGTTATTAGTTTTTAAACTGTTCTCTACACAAAAAAGTTAGTATATGTTAAATTATGAAATTTTTTTGGTGATCGTTGTCTAAGTTGACATATTAATTGAGCTTAAAGATCTCGGCATGTAATTCGTATTTGTTTTTCTATTTCAAAAGCTATGGTATCACTTTTCAATTCCAAAAATTTTTCAAAATCGCAATTGAGGAAAAAAATGAGCTTTACATGAATTTAATGGATCAAACTGATAAAATTTTATAACAATTTGATATGAAAGGTCTTTTAAAAGATTGTAAAGTTTCTATAGCAAAAGAGTAGGGATTTGTATGAGCATTTACACAAAAAGTGTGGCAGATTAAAAAAAAAAAGATTACTTGAATATTCCTTAATTAAATAATGCTAAATATGTAGTTGAAAAATGTTACAAAAAATGCTAACTGCTAAATGGAAAATTTGCAGCTAAATCAAACAAAAATTTCTCAATTTAGCTGCAAAAATGCCAAAATGGACACGCTGGTAAATGATGAAAACTCTCCCTAACAGTGTGACCATATTAGCTTTTTTCGAGCTAAATTTAGCTTTATTTTTTTGGATTTAGCTTGATATATTTCATTTAGCTTTAAGCTTTTTTTTTAGCTTTTTTAAAAAATGAATTTGGCTTTTTCTAGCCTTTTTTTTCTATTTGTATTCCAATGATTTTATGATATGTACATAATAAAAAAAGAAAGTTCAATAAAATAAAGATATATTGGTAACCTTATAAACTGGTCTCAAACAGCTAAAATCTGGCATCACAGAAACAATAAGTCAGCAAGTAATTCTTTAAAGTTAACAAGGTGGTAGTAGGAGATTTGCAGTTATTTTTTTCACTATTGTTTTTGACAGCTTGATGATCTACACACATATATGAAAACAATGCGATGTTTCAATATCTGCTATAATCTGTTTTGAAATGTACTTTTGTACACATTTTGTTTTCTTCTTTTATTGTGAACTACATGTAACTGTTTTTTCGTATTTGGCTTCTTAAATTCATACTTTATACCTACCTATTAAATTAAAAAATTAATAAAAAGGAAAATGGAAAGGTCAGTAGTATTAATATAAAACTATAAGTAAGGTGTATTATTTTTAATTACTTATACATATAGATTCTTAAAAAGAAATGAGTCGAATGATAAGCAAATTGTGCATAGCTGTAGTAGTGATACAGAAGATGAATTTTCACCTAGTACTAGCAAAAGGTAGTTTTAATATTGAAAAGAAAAGTATAAGGAATTAAGTATCGTTTTATATTCTAGAAAATACACGCAAAAATTGAGAAAAAGCTGGTTCAATGATTCGAGACTTTCGAAGTGGATTGTTGAAGTAAATGACAAACAGGTAAAATGTAAATACTGTCATTGTACATTGAAATCAAAATTAAGTAACCTGTTAACGCATGGGAAGACAAGTAAGCATGTAGCTGCTGCATCACCTTTCAAGACCAAAAATCAAAAAACATTAGAGTTTCAAACTTCAAGTAGCTGTACGAAGAAAAAAGAAGCTGAGTTGTCTGATGCATTGTTCGTGGCGGTGCATACTTCTATTAGGTCTGTAGATCACATGGTAAAGATGCACAAAAATATTTTCAATGACAGCAAACCGGCGGTGGCAATGTCTTTGGGGCGAACAAAATGTACCGCTATCATTACTTCTATTTTGGCACCACATTTCAAGCAATTGTTGACAGACGGACGTTTTTTATACTTTTTCGAAAACAAAAAATGCATTTTTTAACAGCCAGTCTCTATTACGAACAAAAATGTTTAATCAAATTTTCAATTTTCTTAAAAATACAACCTCTGCCATCGTTTCGAACGATTGCGAAAATCGATATACACAGTACAAATTGTTCGAATCCGTAAATGATTTCTTTCGAATCGAAATACGCAGTAACCCCCCAGATTTACTTTAAATACAGTAAATTCACTTCTCTATATAAGATGTGGCTTAAAAAGAATAAATAAATGTTGTCAGTATTTTAAAATAACAAATGATCTCATAAAAAATTTTGATAAATCTATTTATACAAATAATAGTGATTTTTTGTCGAACTCTGTAGAGGAAGACGAATATTCATTTGAGGAGATATTTAACATGTAGTCAAATATTTATCAAGTTTATTCGTTTGCTTGTTAAAAAGTATTTTTTGGAATTAAAAATTTTTAAATCTAGTAAATATACTCATAATTTGTGCAAACGAAGAATCCAAATCTTATAGGATTCCAAATTTGTTCTATACTATACTTTATATTAACCGATGCCTTTGAATTTATTCCTTTTTGTATATTAGCTTTAAGAGCTTTTTTATATATGTTCACCATTGTACAAAGATACATACATACGTTCATGTGATATCACTTTTTATATGTTAATTTTATATTTTTTGTTTTTACTTTATTTTTATATATATCAACCAAAGTAGTTTTGAATTGCTATCAATTTTATTTTAGTCTTAAGACTTTTCTTAACTTTATTTTCTTTGTGGTTAACTTATGCTGGCATAAGAATTACAAAAAATTATTTTATAATCATTATTATTATACGAGCATACATACATGAATATGTGTTTGAATTTAATGCTCATCAAGATATTTTTGTTCCATAACTATACATAGTTTGATTTGGTTACTGATTAAAAACATATTTTACTTAAATTTTGACTAAAAAAAAGGTTTTTACATAGTATGTGTTATTTATAATACGAATAATGAATTAATATTATTAAAAAGCAATATAAAAATTTAGCTTTATTTTTTGGCTTTTATTTATTTATTTTTAGCCTTTTTTAGCTCTATTTTTAACCTGATTTAGCTCTATATTTTTTTAAAATCTGGTCACACTGCTCCCTAATGAACATACCTGGTACGTATTCATGGTGGAATAAGCAGGTGGCATCGTTACGGCAACAAATACAACATTACAACAAACATGGAAATTACATCACCGTTTACGTCAAAAAATACATTTAAGAAAAATGTGCCACTGAACGTGATGAAATAAATTAATTTTTAGCGAATTTTTATTTAATTATGATCAATATCTTATTTATTTTAATTAAAAATTATCAAAAACTTTAATAAAATAAAATAATCACAGCACAAAACGTGGACTTTTTGTAAACATAAACAATACTTTGACATAAACCTAGACAAACAATGCAAGAGCAAAAAATCGTCATCTGGCGTAGTGCTGCCACCTGTTTATTTCACCATGGTACGTATTATACTATGATCGTTCCCATCTACATGTCAAAAAGAGAACTAAAGTAACAGGGTGCAACAAATTTTATAATAATTGATTTATTAAAAACACTGCGCAATTCATAATTTAAAAAATAACGTTCATTTCATAGAATGAGGTCATCATATTTGCTGCTAATTATTTAAACAGCTGAAAACTTGTTGCTCAATTCTTCTTAAATCACAGTAAACAGTGGAAATTATTATGAATCATTTAAAAGTTTCTAACAATGATGAAATTAAATATTTTTTTAACTATTAAAAGAATTTTATTGTTAATAGGTAGCTATGATCGAAAACTTATAAAATACATTTTGGTAAAAATATACACTTAAGTTCTATAAATCAAAATCGAGTAGAATCGAAATGAAACGAGATTTTTATTTTTATGTTTTTGGTAAAGATATTGGTACTCAAAGTATATAAAGTACCTATATACCTAATAAAAAACTTTTTAATGAATTTTCAAAACAGAATTGCTTTCAAAACTTGTTTGATTTTAATTTCATTCGAATTCGTTATTCAAAATATGGCCCTATATCCAGGCTTTTGAAATGTAGCAATTTGTTGAAATTATTTCTGTTGTTTTATAAAATCTTCACCCACTTTGTAAAACTCCATTGGTTTGGGATCTTCCATATCATCAAAGAAGTCTGAATCTCGGGCCCAACACAAACCTAAATCGTTCTTCACTACAATATCTTGCCAGAAATCAAAATATTTTCTTTTTAACAACTCATCTCTTAAACTTGGAATCCAATCATTATAATCCCAAGGGGTATAGAAACAAGCATTACGTTTGAGCTCCTCTAAAAGATCAGCTGCCTTTTTACTGTTTTTGTTAGATAGTGGTGTTTCATCAAATAAAAGCTTCCATACCATTTCTCTAGCCTCTGCAAATATTTGCTTATAGGCATCTTCATCATCTCCTGAAATGTCTCCCTGAGTATCCATATTATATTTGTAATCTTCTAGTGGAGTTTCTGTGGTTAATTTCTTCAAAGTCAAATTTTTTGATGGTTTGCTTTCCTTGTAAAACAGCGAGGAAGCCACCAAGTCTGCAGTATTTTGAGCCACAGTTGCTTCCTTCTTTTTCAACCATGGGGCCTCACAATCACCATATTTATAAAAATTTGCTGGCTCAGGGTCTTCAGTGTCATCAAAAAGATCAGAATCTCTGGCCCAGCAGAGTCCCAACTCTTTTTCCACTATCTCATTTTTCCAGAAATCCAACATTTTTCTTTTTAGCAACTCATCTCTTACCAAAACAATCCATTTGTTATACTCAGAAGCTTGATAGAAACAGGCATCTTCTTTGTGTACTTTTAATAATTCCGCCGCCTTTTCTAGTTGCTGTTTTTGTGCTGGTTCTTTTCCCTCAAATAAGAGCTTCCAAATAGTGTCTCTGGTTGCCGCTGAGATCTTTTTCCAGCATTCATTATAAACATCATTGGGCATTATGACGTCAGCCCTCATTTTTTCATCCATTAATTTCATGTAATCCTGAACGGGATTACTAGAAGATAATTTTGCATCAAAATTAGCAAATTCCATATTAACTTTTCTAGCCATCTTTTTGATTAATGCCGGTCTTACTGGTTCAATTGTTAAGATTATTTTAAAATGTTGATAGAACTGTATAAATGATTTCGGTTTATAACGCAAAAGGGAGCCGAAAAACATAATACAAAAAAAAACAATAATAAAACAAATGGCTAACACAGAGTGGGTCAAAAACTATTTAAGTATATTTTTCAGTGTTGACAAATTTTATGAAACTAAAATAGCTACTTAATATAAACTACATATTAATTTATTAACAATTATTTCACTATAGAGTCGTTGGATTAACATCCCCCATATTATATCATCGATTTTAAATTAAATCTGCTTATCACCCATTCAAATTATCTCTCAGACTAAGCGTTTAAGGCTTGTGATTAAAGTACAGGCACTTTATTGATAAATTAACTAAATTTACTTTCATTAGCCATGTCAAAAGAAATTAGTTAAAACCGGGCTATAGTTTCACATATCCAACTTACAAATAGACTCCCGTTATACAGGCCGCAATTTTAATGATAATTTTATTATATATGGACCGTAAGTTTTTTCGACATAAGATCAGATTCTTTAGAAACTAAATACCGTAAGTTTTTTCGACATAAGATCAGATTCTTTAGAAACTAAATATTGTTTTAATATCATAATCGTTTTATGTGGACGTTATTTATTTTTGAAGCTTCAAACGATTTTACAAAATATTGACCTCAAAAATGCATTAATCCGGTTAAATGCTTTAAAAGTTTTTATATCAAGTCACAATCTAGCACAAATAGTGATTACCCACTACTTTCCACGTTGAGAGCAAACGGTCTCGATTAAAAATTGCCATCTGGGTCTGCAAATAAAAAATAAATAAAAAAGCTCCCATATTGACGCCACTTTTTAAAACCGCTTTAAGCCTCGTGAGTCGCTCAAAAATGATAATAACGATGCCAAAATCCGGCACTTAAAACTTTAATGTAAAGGCAATTTTTTATTCAATATATATGAAATTAAACTAAACCAACGCTCACATTTTCGTATTGTACAATGTTAAAAAGTATTTCTTTCTGCGCAATAAATATAAACAAAAAGACTTTCGATTGTATAAAAATATTTTGCCACTTAGTAATATTGTACACATACTGGCAATTTTATTGTTAACTTTAAAATATTGAACAATAATGTTAAAATGTAAGGGTAGCTTAAGTATGTGAATACACTATCCTACACGATTCGAATAATTCTCACGAAAATCTGACGATTTCTATTCGACAGAGTTGTCAAACAAATCAACAACTCAATTTAGGATAGCTATGTCCCCTTTTACAATGTGACAGACAGAAGGCAGACAGACGAAGTTTGTAGGCGAGAGAGGAAAAAAGTAAAGTGTGTCACGCATACAGCGTCGCCCCCTTACCAACAAACTTCGTCTGTCTGCCTTCTGTCTGTCACTTTGTAAAAGGGGACTAATCGCTGGCTTAAAGAACAAGGATGCCGTCCTTGTTTGTCTGTCTTCGAGCATTTTGTGTTTCGCATTAAATAATCGACAAAACTGTGCCATGTTCATGTTTTTCGTGCTTCTGCATTGACCACATATGTAAATGTTTTCGTATAAACTCTGCGTTTTACCTAAAGAAAACCCAACTAAAACTCAAATTAACTTAGTAGGAGATCCATTTATAACACTCAGGAGTAGACGTCGGGAGTCTTGTCTTTCTATACGAAAGTAAATGTTGTTGTGCAGTTTTTATAAAAACCACCCTTCTTATGGAATACCATGCCTCCAAGTGCCCTGGACTAGTATTGGTCTCAATATGTTCCGATTTACAACACACATATGACAGAAAATACACAAGGTAAGATTGAAATAATTAATTAATGAATTAATTTAAAATTGAGTATTAACTCATTTTTAATTCTCGGATTAGTTTGAAAAGCGAACCAAAAACCAAAAAAATATTTTCGTATATAAAAGATTAAAATGTAGAGATCTGCTGTTTAAATAATGCTTCTAATTAGTAAATTGTCAAAATAAAATACACTGACAATAAACTGAAAAGCTAAATTAAAATACCTTTAAAAATTATTGTTACTTTTGGCCAATTTTCAGGATTGATAATAAAACACATTTAGGTTTAAAATCGTTTTAAATGCAAAATTCTCTTCTTCACTAAATACTTGAAATCAAACTTAATTCACCGATGTGGTACACTTATGTTTTTTTCTAAAAAAACTCACCCTTTTTGGGAACAAAATTTTTAAGAAACAGACACCAAATTGCATTTTTTTTTAAAAAATGTCACATTTTTTTGTAGAAAAGAAAACACCATTAATTTCAACTTAAGTTTCTATTGTAATATTTTAGCAAGCTGGCCTCAATATCAAGACAATATAACAACAAGAGGCAAAGCAATAGCTATCAGTTGTTTTTTGAGACCACCTTGTAAATAATTATACTTCTTATGATATTTTTTTGTATTTAGTAGTGCTACCCCTGCAGATAACGAGACTAGACCATACATGCATGTAAGGAGTAGTCCATAAAGGAGTAGGAGTACTCCAAAACGACTCCAAATGTATGGGTAAAAGGTGGTCCATTTAACATTACGATGTCCGTGGAGGGGACCATATAACCCACCGAAGTAGTCCCTAAACTACTCCATGGAGTATTAAAGTGGGTTAGTTTTAAAAGTACTCTATGTCATTACAGTATGGAGTACACTAAAGCGGTAGTTTAAGCATTTTTCATTTTTTACTAATCGCCTTTTATGGCGTACCCTGTGGTCTATTATTGCTATTATTCAATATATTTACTTGGTATTTTTAATTTGTTTACCTTTTTTTCACAAACTTTCACTTTTAAATAAGCAATTAATAATGGACACCATCAGAGCTACCAATGTGTAATACTGTAAACTATAGAAAAGTTCTGTATTTAAATACGATTTAAGTTATTATGAAAATTAACTTAAATTAGATTTAATTATAATTAAATCTAAATTAAGTTAATTTTCATAGTATACTATCCTGAAATTTGGGCATTAAAAAATTAAAATAGGTATTGTAAAAAGGCGTTGTAACACATTTCAAATATTATAAATGTCTAATAATTCTGATTTTCAAACCCTGCTTGTACAGCTGAGCAATATAACTAGTTTCTTGCAGTCTGGCAACATCAAATTTAACTTTTGCATTTGAGTGAATTATTTTACACAATTTCACAATTTTCGTGAACAAAACCAACTTTTTGTTCATATTTCAATAATAAAGTTTATTTAACATAAAAATTAAAATGGCATACAATAAGGTAATAATCTTAAGTACAATATATATTTAAAACTAATAGATATTTTAAATGAAACTCACACGTCAGGGCAAACTGGAAGCGATGTAAACAATAATTTAAAATTACCCGGTACATATTAGTTTATTTATGTACATATATACGAGCGGTATAACTTAAAACCAATGATTGTAGAACTATGCACAAATGACACGGATGCGAAGGAAAACATTCAATGAAGTCCGCACATTGTGTATCGTGTTTGTTTTGGTATACTTTAGGCATGGAAAATTGGCAAAGTATCGAGTTTGCTATGTACATACATATATTGTTTTTCGGTTAAATATTCTGGTGATCAAAATTGTTGATTGAATTAGTTTGAGCCGCTTAAAACAACAAAATAAAATTTTTTTCTTTGGTACAATTAAGCTCAAAAAAGTACAATTCTAGAAGCAGTTTGTAGTTCCAAAAATCACAATTTGCTTTCCTACTTTAAATTGGCATAGATTTATTATTTAAGTTATGACAAATTGATTAGGAATTTTCGAACTTTAATTGTTTGAACCTAAATCGTTCTAACAAACCTAACTACTTAATCAATACTTTTTTTTGTCCAGGGACGAAATTTATTTTTTATTATACTATTTTCGATCCATTATTTAAGATACCCCGGTACCCTTTTTTATTTTATTCCATTTTTTATATTAAACGTCATTTGTACTTTTTCCTTCCAGGAATATATAATTTTCGTTTTAGATGTTCGTCAAAGTACGCCGGAAGAATTCAAACAAAAATCCATCAAATGCTGTGCCGAAGTTATGAAACGCAAGGTAATTAATTAAATTCTATACTCACAAAATAAATTTTCGCTTATAAATTTTTAGATCTGTTGTGCAAAAAAAGACTTCTTATCATTTGTATTAGTAGGTACTGAACGTACATTTAATGATATAAATACAAATGATTCTCATGATGGTTATTTAAATGTTTTTCAATATTCTGGTGAAATGCAATTACCGTCCTGGCAATTATTAATGAACTTCTATCAGTTTGTAAATGAAACTGCCACAGATAAAGGTGAATGGCTAGATGGAGTGGTAGTGGCTTTTAGCATGTTGAAATCTGGCTCAGAGTAGGTTTATGAATTATTATTATTGAAGCTACGAAATTTATTTTCTCATATTTTCTTTCGCAGAATTAAAAAAGTCGCGCGTTTGCGTATGGTATTGTTTTATGATTTTAATGATGGTACCAATTCGTATGATTGCTTTGAAGATGTAACCAAAAGTCTACTGGAACATAATGTTGATGTAACAGTAGTGTAAGCGTTATAAAAAGAAAACAAATTTTTTGTAAATCTGAATTTAATTTACCTTTCAGTTCTCCAAATATTGCTTATGTGGACAATGAAGCTAATAACTTTTTACCACAAGCCATATTTAATTCTGGCAAAAGATCCCAACAACAATTAGAAAATGAAAAATATGCTTTGCGCTTAGTATACGAATGCAATGCAAATTTGTGTAATTTAAAAGAAGCTGAATTTTTCATTAATAAAACTGATAATAAACGCCCGTGGACTTGGAACAGCGAACTACGTATTGGTACAGAAATTAAAATCAAAATTACTGGAATTATTGCTGCAAAAAATGAGTGCACAATTAAACTAAAAAAGGTGTGGAATGAACAAAACGAAGTGCTTACTAGAGAATGGGGTTATTATATAGAAGGTAATAGGATAACTCCAGACGAGGATGATTTAATTGAAGGATATATGCTGGGTGGCACACCAGTACCATATGAGGAATCCGCTGAATATGATGAAGATCAAATCAAATTGCCACCGGGTTTAACATTTTTGGGTTTTGTACCCAAGGATTCTTTACAAGATGAATATTTCAGTGGAGATTCTGTTTATTTAGTATTACATCAGCGTGGTTCAACTAGATCGGCGAAAATCATCGATGGCTTAGTAAAGGTTCTATTGAAAACAGAAAAAGCTTTGTTGTGTTGGAAAGTATACAGTGAAAAATTTAATAAACCGAAAATAGTGGCCCTTATACCAAATAAGGTAAGTTATAATATTTGTATTAATGGTAGTAAATTTCCATGTTCATGAAATCGAAATTGTAAAATTGAAATCGAAAAATTTTTTAAAACAACCCAATTTAAAAGCTAAGGCAGCTTTTTAAAAAATTAATTGAAAGTTCTTATCGATCTCAATTTTGCAATAACACCAAACCCTTTGAAGTTCTTGTTCAATTTCTAAAATTAATAGGTATTTAATCACAGATAATTAAAAAAAAAATATTACAAAGAATATATGTATTTTTTATTATCTGAATATAAATTTAAATGAAAAATTATTGATAATATGGTTATTAAATATTTTTTCAGATTCAAGAAGATTCCCCAGCTTCGTTTTATATGTATGAGATGGCTTATTATGATCAATATCAGTTCTTTCAATTTCCCAAATTAGTCTCTAAAAATACTGAATGTTCTGAAGAGCAATTGAATGCAATTGATAATTTAATCGATAGTATGGACTTAACTTTTGAAGAGAAAGATTCACAGAAACCTAGAGAAACTCGACATAAAGATTTGTTGCCTTTTGACAATCTTCCGCATATTTTTGAAAAAAATTTTATAGATTTAATGGAACGTAAAATTCTTTGCAAGGCAAGTGAAGATGATGAATTTTTTGAAGAAATTTTAAAAGATAAGAATTTCTCAGAAATTTTTTGGAAGGTTCCTGAACAAATTGAACAAAAAGCTAAAGACGCTGCTAAAGAAGTGAAAAAATTATTCCCGTTAAAAGTTAACAATGATTGGTTACAAAAGGCTAAAGCCGAGGAGAATGCTAAAATCGAAAAACTGACTCAAACAGTTGATCGTGATGAGCCATTTATTTCTAATACTCAGCTGTCGTTTGATCATGTACGTTATTCAACACCAGCTGATGATTTCGAACAACTACTTAAAGCGTTTGTATTTCCAATCAAAAATAGTACCCAGCGTGATGTTAAGTTTAATTATTACGCTTCGCAACTACGTGCTGTGTTAAAGGATCTTATATTTAAACCAAAAACATTTGATGATATCCACGTGGAAAAAATTATTGCAGCATTAACAGTGTATCGTAAACGTTGCTTTATCTTCAATTCGTTTGATGACTACAATACATGGATTTCGTCAATCAAGTCCGAAGTTATAAAGCGCAGTATGATTAAATTTTGGCAACATGTGGTTGTACGTAATGAGCTGGGTCTATGTTTCATTGGCGAACCATCGCTGGATGAAAAAATTAAAGAACAAGAATTCTACAGCTTGGAATTTTGCGATGACGAACCGTCCACTAGTTTTGTTGATGCAGCACAATTGGAAATGGATGATTCAGATATGGATAATTTGCTGGCAAATTTACCTTAAATAATATTGTTGCCTTTTATTTTTTCTACGTAAATTAAATAAATATTTTTAATAAAAAATTTGTCTTTTTTTGTAAAGTATTAGAAATACTTTAATAACACTACGTGACAGTTTTTTGACCAAATGAATTTGACACCTAATCTTTATGTAAAATTTTCCGCTGAATCCGAATATAAAGTCAGAATTGTCAAAAGTAGAACAATTTTTAAGATATTCCAAGAAAACCGTTATTTGTGTTTTCAAAAAAGATGATGTGACTCAAACGCAAATATCTTTAAAAATTTTAAACGGATTATGTATTTCTTTCTTTTTAGTGAAAGGTTATAAAATTTCTAAAATAACCATGTGCCGTTTGTGAAGATGAGTCAATAAATGGCAGGGTTAAAGTGGACAAAATTTCAAACTTCATTATAAATTTGATGACGTTTTGCAATTTTACTCTTTTCAAGTTATTTTTTTTAAACCAAAAAATAAAATTTCAAAATTTTCACTTACGACATTAGCACATTTTAATGCGAACATTTTGTGCCCAATAGGATCTAGATCGGTGCAAAAAATGACAAAGTTACAGAAGATTAATTGAATTAACCTACTTTTCGATTTGTTTCAAATCAAAGAAAAACAACAAATAAACATACAAAGCTAAATTTTTAGTAAAAATAAAAATTAAAAATAGCTTAAAACTATTGGATTTCTATGTGGGTTAATTTACTAAATCTTCTGTAGCTTTGCCATTTTTGTACCAATCTATGTCTTGTTGGGCGCAAAATGTTCATATTAATATAATCTAATGTCGCATGCAATAAAACATTAGGATTTTTAAGTCATTGGTTTAAAAAAAAATAACTTGAAAAGAGCAAAATTAAACAAAATCGTAAAACTTTCAATAAAGCTTGAACTTTTGTCCCCTGTAACTCTGTCATTTCTTGACCAATCTTCACTAGCAATCCATGGTTATTTTAGAAATTTTATAACCTTTCACTAAAAAGAAATCAATACATAATTCGTTTAAAATTTTTGAAGATATTTGCATTTCAGTCACATCATCTTTTTTAAAAACACAAATAACGGTTATCTTGGGATATCTAAAAACTGTTCAACTTTTGAAAATTCTGACTTTATATTCGGATTCAGCGGAAAATTTTACATAATTAGTATATTAGCTTTCGGATTCATTTGGTCACGACTTTGTTGAAATTTTGTCACGTAGTGTAATAATTCAACATTTTTAATTAAAACAAGTAAGAGTGCTATAATCGGCTAGGCCGAATCTTATGTCACAATGTTTTTGAAAAACAAATTTATATTTCGCTCATAACTTTTTTGCATCTGAACCGATTTTCCAGAGTTTTTGAGAAAATATGTTCTACTGAATTTCCGATCTGTTGATATAAAGGGTGGTCAAATTTTAAGGGCCGATGTTTATTTTGAAAAAAAACCCAAATTATTTAAGAAATTATTGTCATTTCTTTTTATTTAATAATATTGGTATGGTTCAATTATGTATGGAACAAAATATCGGCCAAATGTCGGACGCGACCTTGGCGACACACCTCCATCCGATGGTCCGAATTTTCGAAGACGCTGAGGCATAATTGAGGTTCTATGCCGTTAATGTGCCGAATTTTCTCATCCTTTAGCTCTTGAACTGTTGCTGTCTTATCGACGTACACCTTTTCTTTCAAATAAACCCAAAGAAAGAAGTCCAACGGTGTAAAAACACATGATCTTGGTGACCAACTAACATCGCTACCACGTGAGATAACACGGCCATTGAATTTGTCCCGCAAAAGAGCCATTGTTTGTTAGCTGTGTGTCAAGTGGCACCGTCCTGTTGAAACCAAATATCGTCCACATCCATATCTTCCAAACTTTCAAAATGAATCTATTGAATCGCTAGCTCTTAATCATGTTAACACGATAGCGAACACCATTCACAGTAACGGCCTGACCGGCCTGATTTTGGAAAAAATACGGCCCGATGATGCCGCCAGCCCATGAACCGCACCAAACAGTCACTCTTTGTGGGTGCATTGGTTTTTCGAAAATCACTCTTAGATTATCATTCGCGCAAGATGATTTTCTTCGAAAATCGATCATCCAATGTTGAATAACTTTAACGCGTTTCTTGATTGTGTATCTTTCCATGGTTCAAATTGAGTTAGTCTGAAATTAAGAAATGTCAAATGAAATGCAAAAAAACTTGACGTTTATATGTGGTTCACATTCAACATCTGCCCTTAAAATTTAACCACTTGTTAAAAGACGTATCCATAGTTCATATGACAGCCCTAACATTTTTTTTTTATGTGTTCTAGATCATTTTGGAGTCCTAACTCGGACAAAGATGTTTGTACATATTTTGGAAATTTTGGCTCTTTCTAGATACACAGAAATCTATAATGTCCTTGTACGTAAGGTACCACGCCCACGTCTCCATTCCCGCCCACATTTTGTCGGATGTTGCGTATTGGTAACCAAGAAGTTAGAACCTAATTTGGAAACTTATTGCTGTTCTCCAGATTTTATTTAAGCAACAAATTATATTTGATGTAATTGAACAATTTTTTATTTAAAAACTATGAATATTATTTTGTTTTACACTCTTAAAATTTGTTTTGTAAATAACTAACGAACAATAACCACACAAATGGCTTGACAAGCACCTACTTTCCGATTGCTAAAAAACGACAATCATTATTCGCACAAAATATAATTTCTCAAAAAACAATCTTTTAAAAATATTTTTTACGCTTCTTCTCCTTCTTTACTATGCAAATTTTTCAATAAAATAATTAAATTAACCATTAAACTGCGTAAACAGTTCGCCTATAGTCAACAAGTTTTTACGAAAATAACAAATATTGATTTTGGATTTAAAAATTTGCAAATAAGCAAACAATTTACAAATCAAAACTTTTGTACAAACGCAAGATTTTGTTTTGTCTGTGTTTTCCACAGATCTATGAACATAACTAAATTGACTAAAACTATACAAAGTTAAAGGCCAAATAAATGTGTTAATTTCAAACATTTTTGATTTTTGCTTAAACATGCTTAATACTTTTTTCATGCGATTGCTTAACTGTTTTTTTACTTGGAGTAAAAAATTTAATCATAAAGCTTGGTTCACAATCAAAACAACAATTTAATTTTTTCTTCTATCTTATTTCTTCCCAAAGTATTATATATTTTCCTTTCATTTTATAAACAAAACAATGTAACTAAAATGTTTTTAAAAATTTGAGTCAACTAGAACTTCAGCAACAATTTGTATGAAATTGTTAAAATAATTTTAATTAGTTTTGAATGAAAGTGTTAACAAAATGTTTTAAAAAATAATAATTAATAAGTAATATTGTTGTGGCAAAATTTTCAAACGGTTTCTTAATGCGAAATTTGTGAGTTAGTGAAAAAAATTGTTGCTCTATTACATAGCGTCTTTACCTGACAATTTTTTGTCATACCAAACGTCAAACTTCATATTAAAAAAACGCTGACAAAAATTTTCGAGTTTTTTTTATATAGACTTTGACGTTTGGTATGACAAAAAATTGTCAGTTGAAGACGCTATGTTATGAACACCAAGTGAAAATGTTTTTGTGATTGTGAACGAAGCTTAAAACTTTCAATAGTTTTCTAATACAAACTACCCAAATTTAACGGATAAAATTAATGCTTTGCTGTGGCATCCTCAACACATTTCAGCACAAAGTAACCATATTAGTGGTGTGTCATAAGAAACTGACATTATTATTTTCTTGACATCTGGCAATATTTAAGACAATTTTTCAAGGTAAATGTAAATTTTTTCCCACAGACACCGTGTGTTCACGGTTCACGAAAATTAATTAAAAAGAAATTTCAATAGCTGCTGCTGGTAACTAAAAATTAAATAAAAGTGCTAATAAAAACTAGAAAATGTAATAAATCTTTACGAAACAAAATTTAAACAATAAAATTTCCAATCGAGAACCAAATTGAAAAGAACTAATTAAATGAAACTACGAAAAAAAATCAAAGAAGATAACAGTTAAAAATAAAATAATTCAATAAAAAACAACAGCTGTTTTGTTTGTGGTGATTGTATGTACGTGATTACAAAACAAGCGACAAGAAAAAAAAATAAGAAAAACAATACTCATCCTTGCGCGTGGCAATAAACTAACAACAATTACTAATAGATTGTTGCTAAGAAAATGTTTTGATTATCCAAATATGTACCTATAACCAATTTCTTTTCTTTTTGTTGTTTGCTGCTAGTGTTAACGTAACTTATTTTAGCAATTAAAAACAGTTATTTCTACTTATTATTTGTAACAGTCAAACGTATGTGGGTACATATTTGAACGTTTTTGTTTTTTTCCGCAAGCAAGGGTTCATTTCTTTCGCATTCGTACAATTGCCAACAGAACGAAGGTTGTTGTTAAATAAAATAAAAAAAAAAAAATACCTACAACCAATAATAAATTCCAACTTATACAAAGTAAAACCCTGTTAAAATGCTATTTGTTTAATGAATTAATAAAAAAATGTGCAATATTTTTTTAACTCTTCAGAATTAAAAAAAGATTTTAGTCACATGAATTTTTTGTGGTCATTACAATAAAAAAAAATAAAATTTAAACAGTGCTGCTAAATAAAATTCACAAAAAATCCTATTAAAGCAACAATAAATAAAAATAAACCAAAATAATATAAACAATTGACAACAAAAATAATTTTCATTCTATACAGCCACCAGCATCATTAGAAATAAATTTACTTTACAACAGCAGTAACAGAAACAACAACTACAAGTCATTGAGAACTAATTTTGTTTTTTTTAATCAGCGTTAAATTGTATTTTAATTGAAAATTTTTTGCCGCCTTGACGTTTCTGGCTTTTGCGCCGTCCCCTCTTGCCGTTCCGTAACCGCTAAACCAACGTTACACGTTTTTTGACGAATTAAAAAAAATAATTGTTTCATCGATATTTAAAAAAGCATAATATTGAAAGATTTTATAACTATATCACAAATGCGAGGGTATATTTCTTAATAATACCTATATCGCCACAAAGTCTGCGAATTAAAAAAAAAACAAATTTAAAAAAGACAAGTGCAACAGAAACAGCAAAACAAAACAAGAAAGCCAAATTACTAACACATGTAAGTAACCTTTATTTAAAGTGAAAATTGGTAAGTCTTATAATGGAATTAAGTGATTCATTGTAGAAATGTAGTTTTATTTGGTGATATTGTGGGTATATATTTGTTAAAAATAGTTGTAACATTAACAATAACGGTTATTACCATTATGCAGACATGTTAAATAATCGACAATCAATTGTAACATATTACAACAAAATAAAAATAAACAAACATTTCTCTCACTAAAGGTCACTTTGTTTCCGTTTTGTGTCAACACAAACTTCCTTACAAGAAATGAATGAGCGAATTTATCATATTTTTCACGTTGGCGTTAAGAAAATGATGAGAGAAATAATAGAAAATCAAGTTCTCCCATCGTTTTCTTTACGCCAACGTGAAAAATATGATAAATTCGCTCATTCATTTCTTATAGGGATATTTCGAATTTTCAAATGTTTAGATCCTCAATGTAGAAAAAGCAGAACCCCTTTACAATCTGCCAGACTAGCTCTCTCTAGATGGTTATATCACCTCAGACAAACTCAAAATCGGCCCTAGTGCCCACATTATCCGTAAAGCCGGGCGAGCCCCACCAATAACCACCAGCACCAATATATTTAAAGGGGTGCGAGTGACCAAGAGTGAACAAACTACCTAAATTTTAAAATACTTCTGGCTGCCATTTCTATCACATACTACTCAATAGGCAGGAGATGTAGAAAACATCCCGCGCAGCCTGAGGAGTATTTCTCATGTCCACTTTCCTGTTGTTCGAAGCAAACCTCTGAGCCTAAAGAAAAAGGTTCCTTAGGTTTACAACATCAATGCCTCCAACCAAATACAACATCCATATGTAAGAATAGGTCTAACCATCGATGTACATTATACTACTGACTATGGATGATCTGTAAGCATAGTAGGCATTGAGACCCCTCTTAAGGGTCTCCTCCTCCAGGACATTTTGTCTGTAGAAAAATTCCTAGATCAAATAGACTAAGCTCTACTCCCCCTAGTATTGGCAACCAAAAATTCTCCTCCTTATATCTCCTAGTAGATAGTACCAACTCTGGATTGACTCCCAAACCCTTATCAGTCGACCAAGGTGACAGTTCTCCCATCGACATTTGCATTGCTTTGCTAATTGTCAGCGGAAACTTGCCCGATACCAATATCACTACGTCATCCGAGTAGGCCACGATCTTCCGTCACATCAGGTCGAAATGTCGAAACGACATTTACAGACAAGAACCATAGTAACGGAAAGAGCACTTTCCTCTGTGGGGTCCCCCTAGTCAACAATTTTTTTAAGCGTTTGTTTCCCAGTTCGAGTGAATAAATCTGCTGCTAAACATCAGAGTTATCCATTCGACCAAGAATAACGAAACCCCTAAATCATCCAGTGCCTGCCTGATTGGCTCTATTTTCAAATTTTTAAAGGCGACCTCTATGCTTAGGAATGCAACCAAGGTGTATTTCTTGAAGCGCATTCCCAACAAAATTACCTTTAAGATAAGCGTTGGCTTAAACAGTGTGTTTTGCCATGATTATGCCCGTAATTTCTACAGATATCCAGCTGTATATAGATATCTATGGTTTTCATAAATTTAAAACGTATTGCTTACCTACGGGCTAAAATGTAATGTATTTTTAACCATCAATTTTCGATAGTTAATTTACGTATTCGTAGCAGATAGGTGAAGATAACTGTTAGGTACGAACACGACTAGGTATTTATTTGTAGAAATTACGGGCATCAGTCAGATTAAGCCCATTTTAAAACCAAAATTATTGTTAGAAACTTTAAAAAAGGGCAACCTAATTTTTTGTTTTTAAAAAATTTCGTATTTCAGGCTAAAAAAGAACCATATGAACTTGAAGTAATGAAATTACGAACTAAGCCGTGAAAACAAAAATGAATTAAGTCCCAATCGGAAATTTGTTCATTATGAAATAAAACCTCAATTTTCAAACTGAAAGAAATCCCCAAAAATATGAAATAACTCCCAAAACAAAAACAACCAAAAACCCCATTAATTAAAACTTATTTAAAATTATATCAGTCCCTTTTTAAAAAAACCCATATCGTACTTGATCAACAAGAGGGTATTAACTCAAAATTTAAACATTTTTAGAAGAGGCAAAAGAATTTTCAATTTTACATTAAAGGCATAAGAAAAAGAATTTTTAAACCATGCGTTTCATTACCAAAAAGCTGACAAAATAGCACGATATTTTTACAACGGGTAAACATGAATATTACGTGTCGATTTTTTCAAAAAAGAGAAAAAAATAAAATTTTGAGTTAATGCCCTCTTGTTGATCAAGTGCGATATGTAAAATTTTAAATCTTCAAATAAATATTATAAATTCTTGCTAATTGGGGACTCATTTAATTATTAAAAAATTCTCCATCAAAAAATTAAAAATTATATCACAAAAAATTTACAAACTCTATTGTCCGACCGCCCGTTCGGGTGCGGCTACGGAGTTCGGCGGTTTATCAGTGTTCGAAAACTAACACTAAATATCGCTCCTTAGTGCTCGTTCGGTAGATTTGTGGAAAACTCAAACGCTAATGGTGTTTGTGTAGTTAATCATTAAAAAATAACGTTTCCCTGTTTGCCATCTTTCGAATACAAAAATAATACTTTTTTTTATCCAACTCAACAAAAAGATCAGAACATTTAATTCCGTTCGTTTTTTATTTTAAACCACAAACTTCATTGTGTTCGGCTGAGCTCATTAATGTTCGTTTACTTATGTTGTGTCTAGCGCCCTTTTGGTTGGTAAAAAAAACCAAACATTTTTTACAAAAACAAAATACACATACAAATGTAATTTTTCTTTTGTAAGTCGATAAGTTGATGTACATACAAAATACATAAAAAAGCCACCAAAATAATTTAACACAAACAAAACATATACACAATACACACACAAGCTGTTCGTGCTGCGGTCGTTGCTAAAATTATTTGTTTATTTCTTTATCAATGTAAAAAAGAAACGTTAAAGAACATTAAAATATAATGTTTGTCTACAGCATCACTACAATTGTTCTGTTTTTTAACGAAGAACAGAACACTATATAATTTTCGGCTCTTTCTTGATAATAATTTCGAACGGTATTAAGGGTTGTGTTCGTCTACACAAACACTAAAAAAATAGATATAGTTCCTGGGTGTTTGAGCCGAACGCTAAATAATGTTCTGTTTATTTTCAAACACTGGTTATTATTATGCGTGTAAAAAATAAATAACACGAAAGCACCACATGTAGAACGCCAAGAAGAACTGGACGAAAATGTTGTTGAAAAAGAAATCAATATGTATTTGACTGAACTTTTAAGTCCTCGAAATACAGATATATTTCAATAATGGAACCCCAGTCCATTTATAAATCCTAAAGCTGTGACCAGGAAGAACCTTTCAGTTATTTCGTGTTGCTGTAATTTATCTTTTAATTTTGCTTAAGAAATCCTGAAATTTTGTTTTGTTTTAAATAAAAAAAACTTAAATATTTTCGATCAGATTTAATGACAAATAATTCGGGTTCGTCCGAACTTTCTTTTTCGTTGATTTCCAAAGAGTATTCTTAAATTGCGAATGTATTTCTCTTAGTTATTTTCTTAAATACAGTACAAATACAGATTATTAAATTAAATACTGAAAAAATCAAAGTTTTCCACTAGAAAATAATTCACACGGAACAAAGCTCTAAAATACAAGATTGTTGCCTTGGGTATATGCAACCGATAGCGTTATGCTGGCTGTCAATTGTTAAACCCACACCACAATAGTGGACGCATACGTTTGTGCTGATGTTTGTAACCCACCTTTTTGTAATCATATGTTCATATGGTATTTAGATAAAGTTTGGTCCAAACTTATTTTTTTGCATCTTACAATATTGTTTTGGAATCGGTACATATTTTACCATAGCTTAGGGCTGTTAGACGTCCTGGTTTTCCAGGATTTGTACTTGTTTAAGGAAAATTGTCCTGGTGTCCAGGTCCACTCTTAACTTGTCCTGGTTTTTTCGATACAGGTCAATGCAGACAAAAATTTTATTTTTACTAAGTTTTGTTATGAACAGACGTTAAGATTCTGTTACAACGATATCTACATGAAGCAATTTTACCAGCAACTCTTGACTTGGATAAACGTCGTTCAGCTAATCAATTTCAATAAAGTTAAAAAAGAGCCGATTCGAATTCATCTTTTGTTTCACCTGGTTGCTGTAAAAAGTTTTTTTTAATTATTTAACTCTCTTATTATCTCGCAAGTTTCATTATTTATTGTTTTTTATGCATGAATTACATGTTAAGTTTTGTATCTTTTGTTTAATTGTTGAACTACATGTATCAAAAAAAAAAAAAAAAATGGGTTTTACTGGTATATGATTTGTTCTTGGATACATACGTATTTAAGGTTTTGTTGTACGTTCGTTTGTGATTTGAATTATAAGTGTCCTGGTCGACGGGCTTGGACTTCTAGTAGCCCTACCATAGCTACCAAACAAATGCTATTACAACAAGTTAGAGTGTTATATTCGGCTATGTCGAATATTTGATACCCTCCACCGACAATTTGAATATTTCAGGAGTGATATCTGTATGATATCTATTTATTATTAATTTATCTTTATAAAAACAGACATCAGCATTAAAATTGGTTGCGGCTTAGACCTATATTAAATTAATGACCGACAAATGCTATTATGATAGCATTATTTATTACGGTTTTAGGCGTACTAAACTGTTTTCTGGGAGTAGGGTTTATATGGGGCCTAGGATAAATTATGGACCGATCTTTATGAAATTTTACAGTGTCATTTCTAGTCTCGGAAAACTATGACGCGCCAAATTTTGTTATGATAGCATTAAAACTTACGGTTTTAGGCGTACTAAACTGTTTTCCGGGAGTAGGGTTTAGTAGGGTCATGAAATTTCACAGTGTGATTTCCAGTCGAATAAAACGAACATTTGCAAAATTTCATATCATTTCGTGCATTGTTCAATCATTTATGTTAGTTTTTGTAACAAAATTATCAATTTTTTAAAGTGGTGGTTCCACATTTTGATTCATAGTTCTGATCCTACTGAACCGATTTGGTTGGATTCCAATCCCAAACTGCTTAGGATAACTACAAGCAATTTGACACCCAGTTTTTTTATTTCTTTTGAGATTTTCGAAAGTGAGCGTGTTTTCAACAGACGGACAGACAGACGGACATGGCTAAATCGACTTCAATTACTCAAGGAGCCATAATATATATACTTTATGGGGTCTGAGGTGAATAATAAAAAAGTTTCACACGGAATGACAAACTAAGTGTACCCTCTTCACAACTTATTGTGGTGGAGGGTATAAATATAGCTTTTAATGCCATAACTTTCTTATGATTTTTGGTATTGCCATACATTTTGGCGAAATTAACTTCGACTATAGCTACTATGCCTTGATAAAATATTGTGATTGGTATGTCCGTAATTAAACATAGATCTTATATCAAGCCCCTCCTTAAGTCGCTTAAGGTAGTTTTACAATATAATACAAGTTTTAAGTATTTTGAGGAACTTTCAACTCTAATATGATAAGTTGTTATTATTTTTTTGAAAATTTCAAACAGTAATTAGATAAAGGAAGTATTTTCGCTAAAAAAAAGTTTTACACTAAAAGTTGCAATTTAAACAACACTTTTCAATTATAATAAGAACCACAAGTGACATTTCCAATTTTTCTTTTTTGCAATCCAATAACAATATGAACTGTATACCCTAAATATTTCGCAAAAAAAACTTTTACATTAATCTTAACTCATCATATAAGAAACAAGTTAGAGTGCTATATTCGGCTGTGCCGAATCTTTGATACCCTCCACCGACAGTTCGAATGTTTAAGGAGTAATATCTGTATGATGTCTTTTTATTATTATTATCTTAAACTGTGACGATTTGTTATTAATTATGGTTTTAGGAGACTAAACTGTTTTCCGGGAGTAGGGCATATATGGAGCCTAGGGTAAATTATTTACCGATCTTCACGAAATTTTACAGTGTCATTTCTAGTCGAATAAAACGGACTTGTGCAAAATCTTATGTCATTCCGTGCATTTTTGCATCATTTATGTTAGTTTTTGTAACAAAATTATCAAGTTTTTGAAGGTGGTGGTTCCACATTTTGATTCATAGCTCTGGTCCTACTGAACCGATTTTGCTAACTACTAGCAATTTGACACCTAGTTTGTTTATTTCTTTTGAGTTTTTCGAAAGTGAGCGTGTTTTCAACAGACGGACAGACGGACAGACAGACGGACATGGCTAAATCGACTTAGAATTACTCAAGCAGCCAGAATATATATACTTTATGGGGTCTGAGATGAATAATAAAAAAGTTTCACACGGAATGACAAACTTAGTATACTCTCTTCACAACTAATTGTGGTGGAGGGTATAAAAACGCCAAGTGTATACATACTTGCTTGTAGGAAATATCCAACTTTAAGCTCGTTTACACTGTAATACAATGTATTACGACTTTTTAGAATCAAAATATTACGAAATTCTCTCCGTGTTAAAAAAAGAGAATAAAAGTCTGTTGCATGGTACAATAAGTACAAGGTAATAGTTATTAGAAATGTTGTTCTCAATTTTTAAACCAACCCAGCGGGAAAAGGTAATCAACAGGATATGTATCTTGTATAATATTTGATTCCAGAATTCATTATTCTTAACACAGCCATGTCCTAGGATTGTAATAAATTATTTTAATATATCCTGCGAATGAATTAAATAATTCATCCTTGATAATAAAAATTAGTAGACGAGATAAAAACAGCAAAAAAGAACCGATTTTTATTAAGAAAATATGTAACAGAAAAACACGAATAATACTCACGAACGGAAACAATTCATTCCATGTTCTGCAAATGTGGGAATATACGTGGTAATCAATTCATAATTATTTTGTCTGATAAAATTACCTTCTCGATTCCAATGAATGCATTAATATTCTTTCAAAAATAATACATTAAATGTTATATGTACTGCACACAGAGAAATAACACATGATATTGTTTGGAAGGGTTCAGACGATATGTACAAATTTAACTTGTAAAAAGTGACAATTCACATGACAAATACACATAAAGTGAACATAGCTTAAAACTGAGTTCCCAATATGTTAAATTTTTTCATAAAGTTTGTGTTTGTGAAATTAAAGTCTGAGTGAACATATTTTTTCATCCATTATTATAACACAATCTTTGAAAATAATTTTAAATATAAATATTCATATTTATTCGAATGTGTATTCTAAGTCAAATTACAATTTAAAAAGCTTTTATAGTTTAATAGTCTTATTCCTTCAATATTCCTAGAAAATATTGAAGAAACAAGACTGTTTTAGTATAAAAGCTTTTAAAATTGTAATTTGACTTAGAATACACATTCGAATAAATATGAAAATTTATAAAATAAATGTTCCTCACCATGAGAAATAAATTCCCAGATTCTATTTGTTAATTTTAAATATGTATGTTATAAATAAATTTTCCGAAATGATTAAATCGTGCTAAGAAAACTCTAAGTAAAAAAATTTTGTCAAAGTGTTGGAATCCACCTTTAGAAACTCTTGTGGGAATAAATCAATATTTAATAATAGGTGCCTTCAAGTACTTTTACAAGCAAAATGCTGTAAATAAGTTATTACTGAGTAAACTGAAAAATTTGCTTTCCGAAAAAGCTTTTGCCCAAAAATAAGCGAAATTAAAGAAAAAGCTAGAGACAAATATATGTAGTGTTGACAAATGCTTAACACTTTTGAACATTTTAGGAAAATACAAACAAATTATTTTATGTAATCTGTTATAGTTTTTTTTAATTTTATTTGATTTTGCAAATTGTAAAAACGCTCCTAATGTTTTATAGAACTACCACAATAAATGCTTAAAAACGCAAGCATCGATTTGCTAAGCACGGAATATTACATTGAATACATCCTAATATTTTGGTGGTTAGTATGAAATAATATATTAGTATATATCTAATATGTCAGATGTACCCAAAACATATGACAATAACTTTTGACATTTTAGATCAAATTAAATAATACAGCTGCTGATCAGCTGATGTGATGAGTTGACCTTATTTTTACCAACATTTTATGAGAATAGTTTCTTGCAAAGAAGTAAATCAAGGCGAATTGAGTAGAAGGTGGGATCAAGTCAACATATGGTGTTTTTTTCGGTGGTCGACTTGTTAAAGTTTGTATACAAGCTAGTTTTATATGTAAACAAACTTATTTTTTTTACTAGCAATATTTTTGACAACCCGACCACAGAAGCATTGTAGTTATAGAGTTGACCTCACCTTCTAGTCAATTCGCCTTGAAGTAAATTTTTTGTATTGTATGTATAAAACAGTTCTTATATTCTTTACAAATAAAAATTTACTATTTTTGTTAAGTTTTTGTATATTTTTTTTAAATTTATTTGCAGATAATAATATTTGGTGGTGTCACTCGGCTAACACAGTTTATATATTCTCTCTGCACTCGCAAATAATAAAACTACGCTCTATTTTGTCAATCAATCCCCATCTCAATATCAACGACGAAAAGAAAATACAAAATGCTCTCCATTCAGCAATTGATCAAAGCACTAAGAAAGCTACAAAATAATACTGTAGCTGGCGGAGACTTGGTTAAGAGTATAAAACATGTGGCGGTGTGTGCGACCGAAACGAATACAACTATTATACCAGTGGGAACAACACTAATGACGTCATTACACAATAATGATGATAAAAGAGATTTAAAGAAGGCAGCAACGTCATCGTTGAGTGCTAGTGAATTGTCAGAGCAAGACCAGCAAACAAATACAAACAGCAGCAATTGCAGTAGCAGCTCTATTTATACCAGTAACGATACTTCTAGTCAGCTGCCCTTGAAGCAGCAAACACAACAAGCTTTTCATGCTAGTCATAACAAATGTTTTAGTTTGTATTCGTCTCTGAACGGTGACAGTTCAAATAGTCAATGCGATATAGAAACGTCTATCGCTACTACGCAGGATTCAGTTATAAATAAAGCGACTCTAAACAATAATACATCTACTACAACTTCTCCTCTACATCAGATTAATTGTCATTTACATTCTTATTATCAACAACAGCCACAACGAAGCCAACGCATACAGAATTTCTTTCAACAGCAAATTTTTCATCAATTCCATACACAACATAATCAAAATTTAAATACTAAACAAAAGCAAACGCAGTTTGCCATGTCTTCATTAGCTGCAGAACCTTTAAGTATACAAAAATCAGATGGCCATAGCGGCAAAGAAGATTGTCATGACACCATAGACAGTGAATCATCATCGTCGGCAACTGCGCCTTCCTCTTCGTCATCGCCCTCGTCTTCAGCATCATGTCCAGATACCAAACAACAAAATTCCTCAACAGGAAAACCATGTTTTAATACTGGTTTAGCTGATATACTACAATTTATGGAGTTAATTGGCAATTTAAAAGTAAGTAATTTATTTGGGCTAAACCGCCTGTCTGTCTGAGTATCTGGTGTAGATTTGTTAATAAGTTATAAACAAATTTTGTTGTTATTATTTAAAATATGTATGTATGTACGTGCTTTTCGTCGTATAATACATAGGTATTTAAAAGTGGTTTTTATGAATTCTTTTACTTCTATATTTTACTCTACTCCATATGTTGTAACAACAATCGATTTTCCACCTTGTGATACTTTAAACTCAACCTATTCTTTTGTTTTTTGGTTAAAACAAATCTTTTTTACGTCTTGATTACCTGTTTTTATTAGGCAGTTTTGTTTATTTTTTTTAATAGATTAAAAAAATCAACTTTTTTTGTTTTGTGGTTAATTTAATCGGCAAAATGTAGTTTTTGTATTTATGATGAAATGATTTATGTAAATACAAAATTTTATTCGTAATACGTGTTATATTACATCGTTACGAGTTTATTTTTATTAAGTATTTTTGTGTGGTTAAGTTAATTTAAAATGTATATTACGCTGTGAAAACAAAAATATTTAATAAAAATAGTTAGAAAATGATTTGAATATTTCGTTTAATAAAAATTGTTAAACAAATAACCTTATCTCCCTAAATTTTTGATATTTACTTAACTTTGTTAACTCATATTCCGGCAGAACATTCGAATGAGGGCTTAATAAAGTAAGAGACTAATTCAGTTTCGAAACTAAATCCACCTTATCCTAAAAGAAAATAAGACCCCATTTAAATATGCGCTTATATTAAAGTGCGTTTATAATGCGCTATTTAAAGTTGTGAACCAATTTTGCAAGGGGTATTTTGGAAATCGAAAACGCAAAACACAAGAATTCAATTTTGAATTAATTCTTTTCATAACAAAAAAGAATTAAATTAAATTTGAATCAATTCAAACGAATTAGGCAGAAATGAATTTCAATTCGTTTCCAATTTAAATAAATCTGTAAAATGAATTGCAATTCACTTTGACAAATTCAAATGAATGTGTAAAATGAATTGCAATTTGTTTCCAATTCAAATGAATCTGTCAAATGAATTGCAATTCACTTTAACAAATTCATTTGAATTGAATTGATGAATTTCAAATCTAAAAATTTTTTTGTCTTTGGACTTTACTAGGATATTCAAAACGAGCTTGCTGTCTTTTACAAAAAAAAAAATTAGTTGAATAACAAAACGACAGTGATGCTTACTGTAGATTTACTTACAAAGTCAATTCAAATTTCAATCAATTCCATTCAAATGAGTTGGAAATGAATTGCTAATTCTTTTTTCTAATTCATTTGAATGAATTCCAAATCAATTCAATTCAAATTAATCTGTAAAATGAATTGCAATCCACTTTGACAAATTCATTTGAATTAGAAACGAATTGCAATTCATTTTACAGATTCATTTAAATTTGCCAAAGTGAATTGCAATTCATTTTACGAATTGATTTGAATTGGAAACGAAGGCAGATAAACAGGGATGGTATAGTTCCCTTGACAGCCATACGTAAACAAGAGCGGAAAGCGTTTTCTAGCTGTCAAAAATTCTCATGCCCATACAATTTGTATGAAGCATCCCTAAATAGCGCGGCGTCAACGCTTTGCAATTGGAAAACCCGATTTTGACAGCGCGTTTAATAGTGAAATTGGCCGCTATTGCTGATTTTTAATGGCAATTTAGCTATTTTTTGTCAAGCTAGGGGTTTTTTTCTCTTCTTTTTATTTCTGTTATGTGGGTTTATTAAACAAGAAAGTTAACACTACTGTTTGTGACACGACGTTGACGCTCTTGTTTAGGTATGGCATACCAGCGTAAAAGCTAAACGGAAGAAAACGTTCCGCCTTCCGCTCTTATTTAGGTACGGCTGTAAGAAATAAGACATTGACGCGATAACTGTATTTCCACCCAGTACTGAAATTCTGTATCTTTTTAACCACAAGAATTCGTCATTAAGTAGTCAAAATTCGTTAGTTAACGATAATTGTCGATAAGAGCTGCTCTGTAATAAATTTTAAAAATTTTTGTCAGTAAACGATATCAGTAGCTAACGACACAAAAAAGTTCTTGTTGAATTATACCGATAACAAACGTACTGTTAACAGATTAAAAATATAAAGCAAAGTAAAAAGTAAATACAAAAAATTTAAGAATGATCTACCCCAACCCTACCCCATAGTATTTGGGACCCATGGGCAATCCCTTTCCGCCAAAAAGACTATGTTGTCAGGTTAAGAAATTTTTGTGCCCAATATTACCCAAATTCTACTATTACTATGATTACTACCATGCGATTTCATAGAAGCAATGTATTATAAAGCTATTTTCGGTAGTGTTTTTATATGGGATCTATAATCGAATATGGACCTATTCTAATAAAATTTCTTATGCTGATTTATTTATTTATTTCAATCCAAGTAATATAAAAAGCCTAAGAGGCCAAAAATTAGATGTTACACATGTAAATGCAAATTCTGAATTAAAGAACAATTGAAGCACAGCCGCGAATAACGTTGTAAAAGCCACTTTTTGCAAAAACTGTTTTTTTGCAGATAACCGTTAACATTACCCTTTTAGACTGTTTAAACCTTAAATCACCCAAAATTATGCAGCCTAACGCCTTCAAAGTGACATACAAAGAATCAACTAGTGGAAGAACGTTGTAAGTTACTTACAAAATGATACAAAGTAAATGGTTTTGAAACGTGGAATAACGTTTTAAATGACATCGCGATTGTGGATATGAAACGTTTTTCCACGTTTTTCCACTAAAAAAAGGTTATAAACTGTAAATTCGCATGTAATTTAAATTTTAAATTTTTTGATATTTTAAATAAAAGTTCTTATTGCCATTATTTTTAATAATCTAAAGAAAAAAAAATAAAAAATTAATAACCTTGCCTTTTAAAAACGTTTTTTTGCTCTCCTGAAAAATAATTATTTTGTAACTTAAAACGTTATTCGCGGCTGTGCTTCAATTAATAAAAAAAAATAAAAAATATTTATACGTACTACATATATAACCATTATTTACAATTATTTACGAGTTGGTTGCCACAAAATATTTTTGGACCTAATAAAAACTAAATACCTGCAATGTGCACTCTGTTCCAGAAAGAAGTTTGGATATAGGCTTTGTAAAATTATGAACAGCTTTTCACCATTTTCAGAAGGTTTCGGCCTTATGTCACTAAACACATATGTGCCAAATTTTATTAATTTTTTCCAAATTTGCGACTTGTACTTTGTTAACTGGAACAGACAAACAGCCAGCTGTATGCAAGGACGGACCTGGTTAGATTGATTTTGAAATTGGCTCTGAGTCAATCGGTATACTAAAAGGTGGGCCCAGTACCTATATTTTAATGTTTCCATACATTTGCACAAACATAAATTAACCTCTCCACATACAGTAGTATGGTTATAAAAAGTAAGAGCAGAATATTGTGCTAGAGTGGATCGGGCACTTCGAAATAAGTTCCACTACGACATATTAAAAAAATCATTTTCGAGGCGCCCAAATTTAAATTTTTTGACCTTTTCTCAACGTTTATTTTTGAGGTTTTTTAGTAGGTAATAAAAAATCAGCTGATTTAATTTTTTTAAAAATTAAACTTTTTCAAAGTAATGATGAGTAATTGTCGATAAAACGTTTTTTCCAACCAATTTTTATGTATTTTCTTCCGTTTTTGGAAAAACTGCTATCGCCATCGTTTTAAGCGTACAATTTCCCCTTGGAAAGGTAATATTTAAAAAAAATTAAATCAGCCGATTTTTTTTTACCTATTAAAAAACCCTAAAAAAAAGTTACGAAAAAGTCAAAGAATTGAAATTAGTGTAACTTTCCCTTATGCCAAAAAAATTATCGACTGCACAATATCCATTGCCAAATCGACCCACCCTAATATACATACAAACATATGCATGTATCAGTGTTGCCAAAACTTGGTGACCAAAAATGACCAAATTTACGAAAAAATGGCTAAGAAATGGCTTAAAACTTTTTTAAATAAAAACTCATTACATTCAATAACAAAACAAAAACAATTCATTGAAATCTTTTTTCAATAAAATTTTAAATTGAGATCAATTTGTTGCATAAGGATAAGCTTAAATTAAATATTTTAACATTTAAAAACTTAAATCGATAAATTCGATGTCGTTATTGTTTATCTCATAGGAATCACTCGTGCCTATTAGTTTTAAATATTTTAAAGGTAAATCATAATCACGACAACATTTACCCATCCTTTTGAGTCCAAATCTACAATAATAGATAAAAAATATTTTATTTTTATGGAAAAAACATTACCCTAATTGATAATATCGAATTAACGGTAGCTAAAAGCAACCTATTTCTCAAATTACTTTTAACGATGTTTACTTCTCTAAATACTTAAGCAATAGACCATGGAAGCAAGAGCAACTTTAAAGTAAATTCTGAAATTTCTAAGTTTTTTTTTGCCGCGTGCGTCTCTATATTGACATACTTCCGATTAGAAAGAAACAAATCTGTTTGTGTTGATCCATTTTTAAATTTAATATTGGAATACTGTTTCTTTATTTTGAAAGATGTTTCATCATCATCGTTTGTAGCGATTTTCAACATTTTTAAAAGTTGTGATTTAAATTAAATGCGTTCTAATTGTTAAAAATTTTATTTTACTTTTAGTGTATTCTAAGTCAAATCACAATTTATAAAGCTTTCATACTTTAATATTCTTATTCCTTTAATATTTTCCAGGAATATGTTCTATGCACTATCAGAATAAGACTATTAAAGTATGAAAGTATGAAATTAAAACCAAATTAATTTTAAAAAATTTCAACTTTTAAGTTCTTTTACTTTTACGGATATTTATCGTTAATATATCTAAACGAAAATATTTGTTATTAGTAAAATAGAGAATTCGCTAAAGTGACTAAGATTTCTTGTTACTTAACGATATCGATAGATAAATTAAAAAAGTTACAAAATTGCAGTAAAGAGCAGTTTAACAAATGAATAAATATTTTAAAAGTATCAATAATTTTTGAAAATTCGATTCTTCAATTTGTTTTATATTTACAAGTAATTTCATATCAACAATTCCAAAGAAATGTAAAAACAAATAAATATACATTTTTCTAAAAGATTTGTTATGCAATGTTGTTGTGTAAACAATGTATACGAGAGAATATATATACAAATTTTTGTATTCCAATTCTTTTAAGTATCGTTTTATGATTAATACAAATAAAACTTTTCAATGTGAAATATATTTTGCATTTTCTTAATTTTTTTTCTTCTCCTACTACTTCTCTTTGAAAATAGATTTTTAAAGATATATACGAAATATATGTATATTATAATGAGTATGAGTATATTTTTCGCTAAGATTTAAAAAAATATAATTTTTGAATACAATAAGAAAATAAATAATACAAGTAGCCATACATATGTATGTTTGTATGTAAATAGCGTCAATGAACGCACCAAATAATGCTAACAAAAATTTAATGAAATAAATAATGCTCTTTATTAGTAAGTAGTATTATATTAAAATAAAATCGAAATAAAACAAAGGTCGTTTAAATAAAATAGATTTAACAAAAATTGTATTTTAGGAACATATTTACATATGTATGTTGAGGTTTCTAAACAAATGTTTTGCAACAAATACAATAAAATTAAAAAGACTGTTTTAACCGTAAATATTTATTTTCCTAATTATACCCTACACCACATGTGGAAGGGGTATACTTATATGTTTGTCATTCCGTTTGCAATTTAACAATATTAATATTTGACCTTATAACGTGTAGTATATATTCTGGGTTTGGCTCTGGAACAGTATATAGGGTTCGGCAGAGCCGAATATAGCACTTTTACTTGTTATAGGTCTGCCATTCCGTTTGAATAGCGTAGTCCTTATGAATAGCGAAATTCATTTAACTGTGTCCATCTGTACGTGTGTTGGTTGAAATGAGGGTTTCCGAAGACTCTAATTTGCGTAATTATAATTCATACGTTATTTAAAATTGCGTTTATAGCAAAATAAAAAAAAACTCCGTCCTCGCTAAAAAAGTAGAATGGAAGTTAGCACCAGAAAAGAAAAAGAAACCAATTAAGAAAATCGTGATAAATATCCATCATTCACACCGCCAATAGAGCAAGCACAAAATTAAACATCCCCAAAAAATCTTGCTATACCATCGCTATTATATCCTGATTAAAACATACCGTAGAACTTGTCTCGCCATTTTCATCAGAAACTTCAAATGTTCAATTTACAAAAAATGGCTTAGCTAGGAAAAGAAAAATCTATGTATCTCCAAGTTTTGAACTTATTTGTACAATTTGGTTTGCGTAGGACTTTTTTGCGTGTCTATACTAGGCATAAAAGTCATAATTCCATTTTCTCTACTTTATCATCAAAATTTACCCTGTCTATTAGGATAATAAAATTGGATCATAAATTATATTTTTAAATCATTTTTGAAATTTTTCAAAAATATTTTAAGGCGCTAAAAATAAAAACCCAAAAAGCTAAATACCTCAAAACTACTAAAATGAAGATGTGACTTTCTTTCTTTAAAGGGCAGAATAGAACAAACTCAAAAAACCTGAAAATATTAAAGAGCAGAGTAATTAAATGTGTAATTGCATTTAAAGAGAAAATATAAGCATAAATATTTTTAATAATAATCAATTCATACATATCGTGAGCTCATAATTGGTTTCACCTACCGACAATTTTTAAAAAATTGAGTTATGTATGGTGTATATATCGCTCCTTTAAGGCAACATAGTCATATCTCAACAACGTTTACAAAAATTTAAATTTTTCTTCAAAATATATGCCGGAAGCAGTGGTGAAAGTACAAGTAAATTCTATCGGGTATATTTTCGGAAAACTTCATGTAAACCTTTATTGTCGTGTTTCTCCATCACGACTTTTTGGCATATGAGCCAAACTAATAATGAGCTGACGATATTTATAAAAAACCTCAAATCGTTCGCTTAATATGCAAACCTGCTAAATCCACTTTTTAAGTAAATTGAGATTTTGATGCCGTGTGGTAGAGAAAGATACGATTCGTCGACTAGCATATAGTTTTTCTTCAATTCGAGCCTTGAAGTGTGTAAAACCAAATATATTTTTGGTTTTCCTTTCAAGCAGCACAGAGAAAAAATAAAAAGTTTTTTGTCTCTCCTGTAAAAATTGTTGAAACGGAGTTCAGAGTTAGCAGGTTTGCATATTAAGCCGACGAAATGTTTTTCTCTATGCAAGTTTGTGTTTGGTCTATGCCTACAATCAAAACATTGAAAATGTTTTGAATGTTCTTTTTAGTTTTAATGTTCTATTTGATCTCTGTTCTGATTCAGCTTTATTTTATTCCAATATTTTTTTCTATTGCTGTTTTGTTCTATTTTTTAATATTTGTATCGTAAAGCAAAACAAATATTTTTGGAAGCATGTGTTTTATAATGAGAGATTGCTTGTGAGCAATTTTTCTTTTGCAGCTCTTTAGTATATACTTATATCGAGTATAGGCCGGAAAATTTGCTATTAAAATTCAGATATGAGTAAAAACCACGACTGCCTCTTATTTTTACCCATAAACCGTTACTTTTGGAAGTCTTTTAACAGGCTATGAAATTTATTTATTCACATTCACCTTAAATATACTTAGTAGAATACTTGTAGTATAAATTATGAAATCGGTCCCATACCATTTGGGCTAGGTTGTCTAAATTTGGCTCAGATATATACAAATGTCCTCATGAGTTAAAGGTTTTGGTACGATTGGGTTTATACAAAACAAGGTAGATTAATGAAATGAGCTCAAATGAAATTTGTGTGGTTTTCAAAATTGATTTATGCAGACCTAAATAAATGACTCCCGACAAGTATCTTACAACATCTAAGTGGGCTCAAGGCGGGGCTTTATAACATAACCAGCAATATTCAACATCTAAAAGACCAACTAAGTATACGCACTTATAAACATAAAAGCCTTCAAGCCCATTACCTTATCTCTATCTCCCAGGTTAAAAAAAATTTTTGAGAATTTGTTTTTGTTTTACATGAATTTGTGCGAAAGAAGTGAAATAGGTAGTTAGACTTTCTGAAAGAAAACGTTCATAGTGTGAACCGAGACTTAGATTCATAATTTCGGACTAGCAACTTTGCGGTAGATAGTAAGTAAAATCTATTTTAGTGAAAGAAATTTTACTGGTTGTAAATTGGGTACAATTTTTATTAACTATATCACAATAAAAAAATATGCTATAGCTCATATCACAATATTCAACAGTGGGGCCAACACTTTGACAAAGCTGTCTGTCAACTTTGTTACGTTAAGCTTTTTTTCATTTATTTATTCTGTTTCGTATTTTGTTTGGCCATTAGTTCAGTCAAGGCCAAGCAAGATCATTGTCACTACATACATACATACATATAATCAACTAGTGTTTGTTTTTTTTTGTTTATATTGTTATGTATTATCTGTTTAATTATGTATAAAGGTGTTTATTAATATGAAACGTTTTTGGCATTAATATTTAAAAAATTTACTCTAAAATCAAATAAATCAAGGAAACAGCTGTTTCCCTTTTATTTGTTGTTATAGTTAAATGAAGTTAAATAATTCTGTGGCTTGGTGCTAAAAGGGCCAAAATATACACTTTTGAGAAAATTTAAATTAAAGTTTTTTTTTGTAAAAGAATTTTTAGTTAAATAGGCTAGCAAAACTCTTATAAAGCTGTTTTGGGTTAAATGCTGTTTTAGCACAATACAAAAGCAAGAAAAGGCATATAATACAACGATTAATTCAAAACAACAAAATATTGACATTGTCCCTTTTAGCACCAAGCCACAGAATTATAAGGTTAAATAAATGTTCTTAAGGTATGTTCACACTTAACAAATATTTGACGAAAAAAATCCGAAAAGAGCGTGACCACTAAATTGATGAGTCTTTAGCTTTTTTTAAACAATTTTTTTTAATTTACTAAACTTTATTTGTAAAAAGATCGAAGTGTAATGTAATTTATTCACCGTTAAAGGCTAGTTTACACTATCACACAAGTCTTACGGATCCCTCAGTGAAAATAATTTAATGAAAATTAAATTTGATGAACTCAAGCCTAATTAAAGAATATCAGAAATTGTCAAAAAATCTAATTTAATATTACAGTTTCTGTTCACACTATCACACATGAACATGCTTTTATTAAAATGCAGACCATATCAAATGAAAAGTATTATTGTTTTGAAAAATTTCAAATAATGATGAAGTCGTATGGGATGGCAGTGTTTTTTCGTAATGCTTGTCATTTTCATAACACATTGCATTTACTGCCCCTCTATACCAGATATAATTATTGCGACAAATATTGCAGTAAATGTCAAATTTATGTTATCTTTAATGTGCAAAAATAACCACAATACTAATTATTTTAATGTACATATTTATTGCCGGCAATTTATGTTGCAATAATTGTTAATCCATTTTCGTTGACAATTATTGCTAACATAAAACGTGAAATTTGGTTGCCAATTGAAAAAAAGAAGCAAAAAAGAAAAAAAAAAATAGAAGCAAATTGTGTGAGAAGGAAATTAAATTTGTGAAATGGTAGCAAATTATAATTGTAGTAAAAGAATTAAAATAAAATTACAAAAATTATTTTTATTAATATATATTTTTTTCTTATTCGATCTTTATTATTTAAATTTATATTAATTGGTTTAAGCTTGAGTTCTTTTTTATATAAAAATATAAATTTTATTTTAACAAAAAAAAAAAAAAAAAAAAAATTGAATAAAAATTATTATTTTTATATAAAAAAGACCTCAAGCTTACACAAATTAATAAACATTAAAATGATAAAATCGATTAAGAAAAAATTTATATTAATAAAAATAATTTTTGCAAGATAGCATCAGTTTTTAAACTGAACCTTCTTCCTTGATTTGTTTCAAATCGTGAGATTACATAAATACGTTTTCCCATTCCTTTAACATAAGTTGAGCAATAAGAAATATTGCTCTGTTATTCTGCCGACGTTATTGCCAAATTGCTGAGATATTTATCTTTGGTGTAGACCAGGGGTAAGGTATGTTCACACTTTTAAACAAATATTTGACGATAAAATCCGAAAAAGCGCGTCCACAAAACCGATAAACCTTTAGCTTTTTTTAAACAATTTTTTTGATTTACTTAACTTTAGTTGTGAAAAGATCGAAGTGTAGTTTAGTTTTGTCACTGTTAAACGTAATAAAACTAGTGGTTACGTGTAGGACGTCAACTGCTTGTTAAGTGTGACCATATCTTAAGTATTCACAAGTTTAAAACATTTGACAGAATATTGAACAATCCTTGAGTATTTATTTTGCTATCCTTGAATATTTTCTAATACGAAGAAATACTTCAATGCTATTATAACTACCTAGATTTTATTTAATCGATAAAATAATAAGCAGATGTTAAAGTTGTTGGGGCAGGTGGAGAAATCAATTTACTTTCAATAGTCTTGATAATATGAACTTCTATTCTGTGTGTGTTTAATTAAGTTAATAATAATATAAACAATCGCTTAAGCAAAGTTTTTATTATGGGAATATAATACAGAGGAAGTCGTTAAAGTTTTTTTTTAAAATACAATCGGCCATGTTTTGGAAATCAAAATCACATGAAATAGAAATCAACGAAGATTTGCAATTAAATTATTGTAAAACTTAACCTAGCATTTCTTGGTTTCAAAAGTAGTTAAGGTAGAGGAAAGTGGTCCTCAAAGTATGAGGTATATAATATGAAATATTTTTATGAAATTTGAAAACGGGAGAGTTTTAAAAATTTGTTCGATTTTAATTTCGCGTGATTTCGATTTCCAGCACATGCCAGAATATCTTTTTTAATAATGTATATAACTACCATAGTTGGGAGTAGTGCACTAAATATTGATTTAAATCAGCATTGCACTATCACTAAATAAAACTGCAAACAAAAATTAGTTTGCACTCTTTTTTACCAGCTTAAGTGATGATTGTTATTTTTTAACTACCACTAAAAAATTTTGAGTGTTATTTCAAATTTTTTCACTATTTTTTTTTTGATTGCAAAATTTTTTAACATCACTATCACTCATGTTTAGTGAGGCTGCAAATTTTCAATTCATCACTGAACATCAACAAAATGATTGCAATATTTTTGCACTATCACTAAGTGTGAGTTGAAACTGCAAATGAGTGCACTACCCCCATCTATGATAACTACAGATTCAGATTTATTTATATCATCATCATAATACTACTTGAATAATAGATTTATGAAAGAGGTTGTTGTTTGAAGTAAAGAGGTATCGTAATTCTTTTTGGGATTTATTTTTTCTTAAAGCTGGTTTTAGCCGACATGTTCATCAGTAAGCTTATTAAATTTGCAAAATGCATACATGTCGTGTAAAAGCTAAAAAAATTACTCAAATTTGCAGTGCGAAATTTTTCAATTAAAGGGTGTTCTATTTTGAACTGATAAATTATCGGACATCAGCTTTTCTGCAAGGCATTTGCTTGTAGTGGCAAATATACACTAAAATCTATTTATTTACACATCAACATTTTTAGCCAACAGAAATACAATTAAAAGCGAATACAAATGGTTAATCAGTGTACTATAATTTACTGTTGTGAACAATTTTAGGTTATGTCAGATGAAGCCAAAAACAAACGTGTAAAAGCAAAAATTATAAACCTCCTGTATTTGTAAATTTGGCAGACATGTGCAATTACATTTCGTTTTTACATATGACAAAGCCACTGCAAAATACATGTCGTATAGAGTATGTACCTTAAAAGGCTTTCATAAAATCAGCCATGTCACAGAGTACATATTTGTTTATTGATAGAAAGTGTATTTTGATAGTTTTTTGGCCTTTCAGATACAGACAACTCCCATTCCGTTCATGAAAACAAAAAGGGGGTCAATTCCGAAATATTTTTCGTCATTTTCTGAAGCACCAAAATACGTAATGAATTCCGTTTACGAGCGGAATTGTACGCTGTGACATGGCTGCATCAACCAATTCTATTTTTATAAGAATTTTTATAGAGTGCTTTTGAATTAATCTTCGCTTAGCGTATATTTGTTTCTATTAATTTGAACATTTGTAACTAACATTCTGTTCAAAAAATATTTTTCCTTTGTTTTCATATTGTCATTTAAAGGTTTGTTTACATGAACTTTAACTGCGAAGTGGCAAAAGTTAATTTGCAATAAACATTATCTTCATTATAAGCAAAACTTGTTGTTTTATTATTTTTTTCTATTTTTGCTTTTACTTTTATTTGTCTTTATTGGATATTTTATTTCGACTGTTCACCCGAAACTGATTGTGAAATTTAATGCCAGCAGCTGGTATTTTGCTTGCAACATTGTTTCTTATTATGTAATTTCTTAAAAGTCTGGTGTATGTGTACCGTAGCTTTTCAACAGAAGCTGCTTTTTAAAAATGTGTTTATTATTCATAATACTTTTGTACTTTGTATATTTCGTAAAAATAATTTCATTCATTTTTATTGAATAACACTGCTATACAAAAAAAAATAAAAAAATCTGCGGCAGGGATTTTGTTAATGGTTTTTGTTAATACTCATATTAGACCTTCACGCTGCATGCTTATTTATTTTTGATTCACTCTGGTTATTGAGATAAACGGAACTAAGAAATAATTGAAATACCCTATAAACATTGTGGTTCATTGATTTGTTTTTACAAAGTAAATAAGAGAAAATCCCAAAGAAAAAGTTTTTTATGATCTTCATTTATTTATTCTAGTTAAAGGTACCCCAAACTATTATTTTTGTGTATTTTTGTAAAGATAAACAATAAAAATAAGTTTTAAATGAATCTTTTGGCCCATTTATTGAAGCATTTTATGGAAAATGTTAGAAGCGTTTATCTCAAAAACTGGAGTCAATTTGACAATTCTGGTATTTTTCCCGTTATCAGCACACTCGTCTTATACAAAATCGACTTCAAGTATGCCTGCCGCAAAATGACTGTAAAGCAGTGTAATTAATGTATTATCACGTATTTTCTAAAGGGTGCACAAATAGGGTCTTCCGAACTTTGACAGTTGATAGCGGCCATTTTGCAAAAGATACAGCTATTAAATTGCCTGCCATTAATTCAGTTCACAATACATGGAAAAAATTAAATTATAAACTGACCCTTATTTTCATCAAAAAATTATCTTTTGCAGTGAGGCCCATTTCTGGATAAATGGGTACGTCATCAAACATAATTCTTGAATTTGAAATGATACCAATTCACTCGAAAACCAACAGCTTCTAGTACGCCAGAGAAATGGAATATTAGAAATTTCGAATGCGTGCCCCCTAGCGAAGACGCTGCGGCGGACATTTGCACGACCTTATCCTCCATACATAATAAAATCGATGGGCCTTTCAAACGAATTTAAAATTTTGATAATATCTCACACATACTTTGTTTTATTAAAGTTTAAAAATAGGAAGCGTTTAACGAAAGACCCTTTATATAAAACGAAATTGCTGAATTCACAGTTTTTTTTAAATACAAATTAAATAAAATAAAAAAAAAAAACAATTAAATAAACTCACGTGAGTGATAATTATTTTTTTTTTTAAATGGTTAAACATACATATGTATACATATGTATGTATGTACATATCTATATATAAATCGGCTAAGGCAAAACAGTTAAGAACACTTTCCTCCTCTGTATGTCAACCGATTTAAAAAAAAAACACACCATTTGAAAGATGTTCTTTTGCAGAAGTGCACAATATATATTTTATCTGTTCAATATTTTCGGAGTAATAAGCGTTCAAATTAGCTACTAACACATATGTACAAAATACAAAATTTGTTTTTTTCAATTATCAAATAATAAAAAAATAGGGTGCTCGAATATTCGACATTATTTAAGAAACCGGGTTTCAAATATATCGACTATATAAATACGGGAAATTAAATGTCTTTATTTTACTAAAAACGAATAAGAACATGTAAGGGGATCTTTTTGGTACTTTTCCGTTCAACATCTGGTTTTTTGATTAATTTTCGTTAATATTAGACATAGAAAAAAAAAAAAAAATAAAATAAAATGTCCTGAGTGGAGATTTTATGACACTTTTTTGTTTTTCAATTGATATTTTTTATAGTAGAAGATAGAATATGAACCAGAGGTTGGTCCTTTGCCAAATCGATCCACTATGATGGAAAAAATTTATGCTCAAAACATGTAAATTCATATATACTTAGATGTAGTATCTTCATATGAACCTTAAAATTTATGGTCGAATTTTGACCATTAGGCGAACACTCGTATAACTTAATACGTAACATCCCTGTAGGAAATGTTACTAGTAAATCTGTACATATACACTATTGACACAGTCACCAATACTAGTGACTTATTATACCACAGCCAATGTTATTTACTATATACATTTTACATGTGCGTGCCATTTGAAATCTGACGTTGGCACTATTGACAAGGTAGTTCTTTTGGGACCATATGTAGACATTGGAACCAGAATTATTTTTTGTCTCATTTTATGTACATTTTTTAATCTTTTGTATTTGCTTTTTTTAACGTATTTGAAAAATGTTCGCTTGAATTTGGCGAATGCGAATACGAATGTCAAAAAATAGCCGAATATTCATAACGTCACTAATGGAAATAACTTTATTACATATTTATAATTTTATATACATATGTAATTGAATTCCGCTTTAGTTATTAATTGTACTAAACATATTTTTTTGGCCATGAAGGCTTTCTTTGTATTGATATTTAATAAATAAAATGTAAAAGTGTAGACACTTTGTTGACAATGTCGCCAAGAAGTCACCAAAATAGTTTACAAACCTGGTGACTTGGGGACGCTTTCACCCAGGTTACCTTCAGGGTTTATAAACGTGCATATGTCTGTATTTTTCTTAAAAAATACAATTACTGTAAAGTACATAAAACATATTGTTTCTCTAGAGTAATTGGATATTTGCCAAATGAATTTGGTCATTTTGTACAATGTATGAATGAAAAAAATGCAGTGCATGTACATACGTATATCAAAAGTAATAACAAGATCAAGAAGTATGTATCAAAAATAAAATCGTTTCTCTTATCTTTCTTGCTAACATGATTTCATACAGTCGTTTGCTGTTTGATTCCAAAAGTTTCGCGGGTTCGTATAGATTAAACAAGTTGGTTGATTATCAGTACCAGAAACGTTTTCTATTTTAATGCCCTACAGCTGTCATATTGCATTGGCTGCAAATTAAGCTCATGAGTCAGTTCGGCTTATATAACATACAAACGCAATAAAAATTAAGTAAGGAAAATATTTGTTCGGCATTTCATTCTAAATAATTTCCCTTTAAATCATAAGAAAAAAAAGCACATTTTATAAATAAAACGTAAATTCTTACACTATCAATTGTCAACATAAATAAATAATTAATATTGAAAATACATAAATATACTTGTAAATATATAATAAATTGATATATTTTTGTATGTACATATGTATATACTTTTAAGTGTCAGTTCTACTTAAATAAAATTATATACACGTAACCCGCTACATAATCCTCTTAATAGCAAGACATTGATCTAATTACGACAGTTGAATGATTGAAACAAATTATAAATATTTATGAGATAATTCCAGCAATTTGTTATAATTGCGCTATACATACATTAAATAATCTTTATAATTTAAATGTGTCTAATTTGCAAATTTTACTTATTCTTTTTTTTATTTTTTTTTTCAGCATACCAAACGTACTGGTTGGGTATTGCGGGATGTCAATGACTGTGAATCCATTTCAGGTCACATGTATCGCATGAGCATTTTGACATTTTTATTAGATGGTTCGGAGGGTCTTAATCAAATCAGATGCATGGAATTGGCTTTGGTTCATGATTTGGCGGAAAGTTTAGTTGGTGATATAACACCATTTTGTGGTGTTTCGAAGGAAGAAAAGAAAATAATGGAATTAAAGGCCATGGAAGATATTTGTAAATTGATTGAACCTAGAGGCAAACGTATGATGGAATTGTTCGAGGTAAGTTTTGGAATAATGTTGCAAGTATCATAGATAATAATATTACGTACAGAAGTGTAACCGTTCACCAAGTATAACAATATGAATTAGGAACAATGAGGATATACAGGCCTGTCTATTAGGGTAACCAAACGATTAACCGTTAATTTTGGGCGATTAACTGTTCGAATAATTAAAAATTGCTTATTTTCGATTAACGAATAATTCGACTAATTTATGTCGACTAATCGATTAATCTAAAATTAGGGTTTCCACAGTTTTCTAGGTCGACTACGGATAGCAACACAACTCAAGTTGAATTGCCAGCAGCGAAATTTGATTATACAATTTTTTATTTTATATTTTAACATGAGCGACGTTGCCTGATTTCGCTGCTGGCAACTAAACTTCAGTTCAGTCGTCAACCGTAATCGACCCTTTAGTTTTTTCTTTAATGTAAAAAAACAAGTCGGTACGTTTTAAATACCCTTTTATTGTTTCTTAACCAGGAAAATTTCCTTTGAGTAACAATTTTATTAAACATAGTATAGTACAAAGACTGAAACCAAAGAGTTTGGGAATAATTTATTTTTAAGAATGTTTGGTAAAGATTTTACCACAATGATTCCGATGAAGAAGATGATTTTTTGTGAGACGAATTAAAACAACCAGACCTTACCAAGGCTTTTAAAAGTATTAAAAAAGTGGTAAAATGGAAGACTACTAATTGTTAGAAAAGACAAGAAAAAGAAGAGAGAAATTGGATATGCTTTATAACGCTTTACTTTTAATCTCTCCAACGTAAACAATAAGTGAAAGAATCTTTTTTAAATCAAGTTTCATCAAAACAAAAGAAATAAATCGGTTGAAACATAAACCTTTAAACCTTATAATATTTTTGAAAGATTATATTAGAAGATAAACTTAAATTTTGATTTTATTTTTTTTTTTAAGTTTTCCTTGTTTATTTCATGAAGTACATTTTGTTAAATTGTTGTTACTTTTTTTATAAAATTTTTATGTTAAAAAAATATAATTTTTGGTCTTATTTTTAAGTTTCTAAACTAGAGAAAATTAAAATTATTCGATTAACCGAATAATATTAAATTGTAAGATTTTTGTTTGATAAACTTGAGAAAATTAAAATTATTCGATCAACCGAATAATATTAAATTGTTCGATTGTTATTCGATTAAATTTTTACCTCAAATAATAATTCGCACGATTAATCGATTAATACAAAAAATTGATTAATTAAACTCCCCAATACGTATGCAGCACAAGAAGCTACTTTTTAATAATAAATTTAGAAAACTGGCGTATGCGGCACAACAATAATTTTCACTTTCAATAAAATTCAGTTAACTTTTCAAAAATTTACCTTTTCTTCAAAACATATGCCAGAAGCAGTATTGGGTATATTTTTAGAAAACTTCATGTAAACCTTCTTTGACATTTTTCTCCATCCACTACGACTTTTTGGCATATGAGCCAAACTAATAATGAGCTGACAAAATGTATGTATAATAATTTAAATTTATAAAACCAATTTGAAAAAATTAGTTGAGCGATATAGACAGTATCTAATGAAATTTATGTGGGTGAAGATAAATATGTCGAACTAAATATGTTTTGACGTAACATCTTACGTCTTCACATATTTAAAATATGTTTTTCGTATTTGGGACAATTTTCCAAATATGTTTTAAAATTTATGACAAACAATTAAATATGTTTTCGTATTTGTGACATATTTAAAATATCAAATTATTAAATATCCTTGTATTTTGTACATATTTAATGAAATTTGGAAGAAATTAAGAATTTTATTAAAAATGCAAATTCTCTGAGGGATTTTTGGAAATTGTGGACAAACTGGAAGACCTTACAGGATGGCAAATACCTCATTTGAAAGATAATTACGCCCACTTTTGTAATCTATTTCGGTTTTTGAGAAGAAAACCTCTGGGCTATTTTTAAAAAATTTTTTAAATTCTCAGATGTACTAGTACTGATTCTCTGAGGGATTTTTGGAAATTGTGGACAAACTGGAAGACCTTACAGGATGGCAAATACCTCATTTGAAAGATAATTACGCCCACTTTTGTAATCTATTTCGGTTTTTGAGAAAAAAACCTCTGGGCTATTTTTAAAAAATTTTTGAAATTCTCAGATGTACTAGTACTGATTCTCTGAGGGATTTTTGGAAATTGTGGACAAACTGGAAGACCTTACAGGATGGCAAATACCTCATTTTAAAGACAATTACGCCCACTTTTGTAATGTATTTCGGTTTTTGAGAAAAAAACCTCTGGGCTATTTTTAAAAAATTTTTGAAATTCTCAGATGTACTAGTACTGATTCTCTGAGGGATTTTTGGAAATTGTGGACAAACTGGAAGACCTTACAGGATGGCAAATACCTCATTTTAAAGACAATTACGCCCACTTTTGTAATGTATTTCGGTTTTTGAGAAAAAAACCTCTGGGCTATTTTTAAAAAATTTTTGAAATTCTCAGATGTACTAGTACTGATTCTCTGAGGGATTTTTGGAAATTGTGGACAAACTGGAAGACCTTACAGGATGGCAAATACCTCATTTGAAAGATAATTACGCCCACTTTTGTAATCTATTTCGGTTTTTGAGAAAAAAACCTCTGGGCTATTTTTAAAAAATTTTTGAAATTCTCAGATGTACTAGTACTGATTCTCTGAGGGATTTTTGGAAATTGTGGACAAACTGGAAGACCTTACAGGATGGCAAATACCTCATTTTAAAGACAATTACGCCCACTTTTGTAATGTATTTCGGTTTTTGAGAAAAAAACCTCTGGGCTATTTTTAAAAAATTTTTGAAATTCTCAGATGTACTAGTACTGATTCTCTGAGGGATTTTTGGAAATTGTGGACAAACTGGAAGACCTTACAGGATGGCAAATACCTCATTTGAAAGATAATTACGCCCACTTTTGTAATCTATTTCGGTTTTTGAGAAAAAAACCTCTGGGCTATTTTTAAAAAATTTTTGAAATTCTCAGATGTACTAGTACTGATTCTCTGAGGGATTTTTGGAAATTGTGGACAAACTGGAAGACCTTACAGGATGGCAAATACCTCATTTTAAAGATAATTACGCCCACTTTTGTAATGTATTTCGGTTTTTGAGAAAAAAACCTCTGGGCTATTTTTAAAAAATTTTTGAAATTCTCAGATGTACTAGTACTGATTCTCTGAGGGATTTTTGGAAATTGTGGACAAACTGGAAGACCTTACAGGATGGCAAATACCTCATTTTAAAGACAATTACGCCCACTTTTGTAATGTATTTCGGTTTTTGAGAAAAAAACCTCTGGGCTATTTTTAAAAAATTTTTGAAATTCTCAGATGTACTAGTACTGATTCTCTGAGGGATTTTTGGAAATTGTGGACAAACTGGAAGACCTTACAGGATGGCAAATACCTCATTTGAAAGATAATTACGCCCACTTTTGTAATCTATTTCGGTTTTTGAGAAAAAAACCTCTGGGCTATTTTTAAAAAATTTTTGAAATTCTCAGATGTACTAGTACTGATTCTCTGAGGGATTTTTGGAAATTGTGGACAAACTGGAAGACCTTACAGGATGGCAAATACCTCATTTTAAAGACAATTACGCCCACTTTTGTAATGTATTTCGGTTTTTGAGAAAAAAACCTCTGGGCTATTTTTAAAAAATTTTTGAAATTCTCAGATGTACTAGTACTGATTCTCTGAGGGATTTTTGGAAATTGTGGACAAACTGGAAGACCTTACAGGATGGCAAATACCTCATTTGAAAGATAATTACGCCCACTTTTGTAATCTATTTCGGTTTTTGAGAAAAAAACCTCTGGGCTATTTTTAAAAAATTTTTGAAATTCTCAGATGTACTAGTACTGATTCTCTGAGGGATTTTTGGAAATTGTGGACAAACTGGAAGACCTTACAGGATGGCAAATACCTCATTTTAAAGATAATTACGCCCACTTTTGTAATGTATTTCGGTTTTTGAGAAAAAAACCTCTGGGCTATTTTTAAAAAATTTTTGAAATTCTCAGATGTACTAGTACTGATTCTCTGAGGGATTTTTGGAAATTGTGGACAAACTGGAAGACCTTACAGGATGGCAAATACCTCATTTGAAAGATAATTACGCCCACTTTTGTAATCTATTTCGGTTTTTGAGAAAAAACCTCTGGGCTATTTTTAAAAAATTTTTGAAATTCTCAGATGTACTAGTACTGATTCTCTGAGGGATTTTTGGAAATTGTGGACAAACTGGAAGACCTTACAGGATGGCAAATACCTCATTTTAAAGATAATTACGCCCACTTTTGTAATGTATTTCGGTTTTTGAGAAAAAAACCTCTGGGCTATTTTTAAAAAATTTTTGAAATTCTCAGATGTACTAGTACTGATTCTCTGAGGGATTTTTGGAAATTGTGGACAAACTGGAAGACCTTACAGGATGGCAAATACCTCATTTGAAAGATAATTACGCCCACTTTTGTAATCTATTTCGGTTTTTGAGAAAAAAACCTCTGGGCTATTTTTAAAAAATTTTTGAAATTCTCAGATGTACTAGTACTGATTCTCTGAGGGATTTTTGGAAATTGTGGACAAACTGGAAGACCTTACAGGATGGCAAATACCTCATTTTAAAGATAATTACGCCCACTTTTGTAATGTATTTCGGTTTTTGAGAAAAAAACCTCTGGGCTATTTTTAAAAAATTTTTGAAATTCTCAGATGTACTAGTACTGATTCTCTGAGGGATTTTTGGAAATTGTGGACAAACTGGAAGACCTTACAGGATGGCAAATACCTCATTTGAAAGATAATTACGCCCACTTTTGTAATCTATTTCGGTTTTTGAGAAAAAAACCTCTGGGCTATTTTTAAAAAATTTTTGAAATTCTCAGATGTACTAGTACTGATTCTCTGAGGGATTTTTGGAAATTGTGGACAAACTGGAAGACCTTACAGGATGGCAAATACCTCATTTTAAAGATAATTACGCCCACTTTTGTAATGTATTTCGGTTTTTGAGAAAAAAACCTCTGGGCTATTTTTAAAAAATTTTTGAAATTCTCAGATGTACTAGTACTGATTCTCTGAGGGATTTTTGGAAATTGTGGACAAACTGGAAGACCTTACAGGATGGCAAATACCTCATTTAAAAGATAATTACGCCCACTTTTGTAATCTATTTCGGTTTTTGAGAAAAAAACCTCTGGGTTTTTTTTAAAAAATTTTTGAAATTCTCAGATGTACTAGTACTGATTCTCTGAGGGATTTTTGGAAATTGTTGACAAACTGGAAGACCTTACAGGATGGCAAATACCTCATTTTAAAGATAATTACGCCCACTTTTGTAATGTATTTCGGTTTTTGAGAAAAAAACCTCTGGGCTATTTTTAAAAAATTTTTGAAATTCTCAGATGTACTAGTACTGATTCTCTGAGGGATTTTTGGAAATTGTGGACAAACTGGAAGACTTTACAGGATGGCAAATACCTCATTTGAAAGATAATTACGCCCACTTTTGTAATCTATTTCGGTTTTTGAGAAAAAAACCTCTGGGCTATTTTTAAAAAATTTTTGAAATTCTCAGATGTACTAGTACTGATTCTCTGAGGGTTTTTTGGAAATTGTGGACAAACTGGAAGACCTTACAGGATGGCAAATACCTCATTTGAAAGATAATTACGCCCACTTTTGTAATCTATTTCGGTTTTTGAGAAAAAAACCTCTGGGCTATTTTTAAAAAATTTTTAAAATTCTCAGATGTACTAGTACTGATTCTCTGAGGGATTTTTGGAAATTGTGGACAAACTGGAAGACCTTACAGGATGGCAAATACCTCATTTTAAAGATAATTACGCCCACTTTTGTAATGTATTTCGGTTTTTGAGAAAAAAACCTCTGGGCTATTTTTAAAAAATTTTTGAAATTCTCAGATGTACTAGTACTGATTCTCTGAGGGATTTTTGGAAATTGTGGACAAACTGGAAGACCTTACAGGATGGCAAATACCTCATTTGAAAGATAATTACGCCCACTTTTGTAATCTATTTCGGTTTTTGAGAAAAAAAACCTCTGGGCTATTTTTAAAAAATTTTTGAAATTCTCAGATGTACTAGTACTGATTCTCTGAGGGATTTTTGGAAATTGTGGACAAACTGGAAGACTTTACAGGATGGCAAATACCTCATTTGAAAGATAATTACGCCCACTTTTGTAATCTGTTTCGGTTTTTGAGAAAAAAACCTCTGGGCTATTTTTAAAAAATTTTTGAAATTCTCAGACGTACTAGTACTGATTCTCTGAGGGATTTTTGGAAATTGTGGACAAACTGGAAGACCTTACAGGATGGCAAATACCTCATTTGAAAGATAATTACGCCCACTTTTGTAATGTATTTCGGTTTTTGAGAAAAAAACCTCTGGGCTATTTTTAAAAAATTTTTGAAATTCTCAGATGTACTAGTACTGATTCTCTGAGGGTTTTTTGGAAATTGTGGACAAACTGGAAGACCTTACAGGATGGCAAATACCTCATTTGAAAGATAATTACGCCCACTTTTGTAATCTATTTCGGTTTTTGAGAAAAAAACCTCTGGGCTATTTTTAAAAAATTTTTAAAATTCTCAGATGTACTAGTACTGATTCTCTGAGGGATTTTTGGAAATTGTGGACAAACTGGAAGACCTTACAGGATGGCAAATACCTCATTTTAAAGATAATTACGCCCACTTTTGTAATGTATTTCGGTTTTTGAGAAAAAAACCTCTGGGCTATTTTTAAAAAATTTTTGAAATTCTCAGATGTACTAGTACTGATTCTCTGAGGGATTTTTGGAAATTGTGGACAAACTGGAAGACCTTACAGGATGGCAAATACCTCATTTGAAAGATAATTACGCCCACTTTTGTAATCTATTTCGGTTTTTGAGAAAAAAAACCTCTGGGCTATTTTTAAAAAATTTTTGAAATTCTCAGATGTACTAGTACTGATTCTCTGAGGGATTTTTGGAAATTGTGGACAAACTGGAAGACTTTACAGGATGGCAAATACCTCATTTGAAAGATAATTACGCCCACTTTTGTAATCTGTTTCGGTTTTTGAGAAAAAAACCTCTGGGCTATTTTTAAAAAATTTTTGAAATTCTCAGACGTACTAGTACTGATTCTCTGAGGGATTTTTGGAAATTGTGGACAAACTGGAAGACCTTACAGGATGGCAAATACCTCATTTGAAAGATAATTACGCCCACTTTTGTAATGTATTTCGGTTTTTGAGAAAAAAACCTCTGGGCTATTTTTAAAAAATTTTTGAAATTCTCAGATGTACTAGTACTGATTCTCTGAGGGATTTTTGGAAATTGTGGACAAACTGGAAGACCTTACAGGATGGCAAATACCTCATTTGAAAGATAATTACGCCCACTTTTGTAATGTATTTCGGTTTTTGAGAAAAAAAACCTCTGGGCTATTTTTAAAAAATTTTTGAAATTCTCAGATGTACTAGTACTGATTCTCTGAGGGATTTTTGGAAATTGTGGACAAACCGGAAGACCTTACAGGATGGCAAATACCTCATTTGAAAGATAATTACGCCCACTTTTGTAATCTATTTCGGTTTTTGAGAAAAAAACCTCTGGGCTATTTTTAAAAAATTTTTGAAATTCTCAGATGTACTAGTACTGATTCTCTGAGGGATTTTTGGAAATTGTGGACAAACTGGAAGACCTTACAGGATGGCAAATACCTCATTTTAAAGACAATTACGCCCACTTTTGTAATGTATTTCGGTTTTTGAGAAAAAAACCTCTGGGCTATTTTTAAAAAATTTTTGAAATTCTCAGATGTACTAGTACTGATTCTCTGAGGGATTTTTGGAAATTGTGGACAAACTGGAAGACCTTACAGGATGGCAAATACCTCATTTGAAAGATAATTACGCCCACTTTTGTAATCTATTTCGGTTTTTGAGAAAAAAACCTCTGGGCTATTTTTAAAAAATTTTTGAAATTCTCAGATGTACTAGTACTGATTCTCTGAGGGATTTTTGGAAATTGTGGACAAACTGGAAGACCTTACAGGATGGCAAATACCTCATTTGAAAGATAATTACGCCCACTTTTGTAATCTATTTCGGTTTTTGAGAAAAAAACCTCTGGGCTATTTTTAAAAAATTTTTGAAATTCTCAGATGTACTAGTACTGATTCTCTGAGGGATTTTTGGAAATTGTGGACAAACTGGAAGACCTTACAGGATGGCAAATACCTCATTTGAAAGATAATTACGCCCACTTTTGTAATCTATTTCGGTTTTTGAGAAAAAAACCTCTGGGCTATTTTTAAAAAATTTTTGAAATTCTCAGATGTACTAGTACTGATTCTCTGAGGGATTTTTGGAAATTGTGGACAAACTGGAAGACCTTACAGGATGGCAAATACCTCATTTTAAAGAAAATTACGCCCACTTTTGTAATGTATTTCGTTTTTTGAGAAAAAAACCTCTGGGCTATTTTTAAAAAATTTTTGAAATTCTCAGATGTACTAGTACTGATTCTCTGAGGGATTTTTGGAAATTGTGGACAAACTGGAAGACCTTACAGGATGGCAAATACCTCATTTGAAAGATAATTACGCCCACTTTTGTAATCTATTTCGGTTTTTGAGAAAAAAACCTCTGGGCTATTTTAAAAAAATTTTTGAAATTCTCAGATGTACTAGTACTGATTCTCTGAGGGATTTTTGGAAATTGTGGACAAACTGGAAGACCTTACAGGATGGCAAATACCTCATTTTAAAGATAATTACGCCCACTTTTGTAATGTATTTCGTTTTTTGAGAAAAAAACCTGTGGGCTATTTTTAAAAAATTTTTGAAATTCTCAGATGTACTAGTACTGATTCTCTGAGGGATTTTTGGAAATTGTGGACAAACTGGAAGACCTTACAGGATGGCAAATACCTCATTTTAAAGATAATTACGCCCACTTTTGTAATGTATTTCGGTTTTTGAGAAAAAAACCTCTGGGCTATTTTTAAAAAATTTTTGAAATTCTCAGATGTACTAGTACTGATTCTCTGAGGGATTTTTGGAAATTGTGGACAAACTGGAAGACCTTACAGGATGGCAAATACCTCATTTGAAAGATAATTACGCCCACTTTTGTAATCTATTTCGGTTTTTGAGAAGAAAACCTCTGGGCTATTTTTAAAAAATTTTTGAAATCCAGTTTGTCCACAATTTCCAAAAATCCCTCAGAGAATCAGTACTAGTACATCTGAGAATTTCAAAAATTTTTTAAAAATAGCCCAGAGGTTTTTTTCTCAAAAACCGAAATAGATTACAAAAGTGGGCGTAATTATCTTTCAAATGAGGTATTTGCCATCCTGTAAGGTCTTCCAGTTTGTCCACAATTTCCAAAAATCCCTCAGAGAATCAGTACTAGTACATCTGAGAATTTCAAAAATTTTTTAAAAATAGCCCAGAGGTTTTTTTCTCAAAAACCGAAATAGATTCCAAAAGTGGGCGTAATTATCTTTCAAATGAGGTATTTGCCATCCTGTAAGGTCTTCCAGTTTGTCCACAATTTCCAAAAATCCCTCAGAGAATCAGTACTAGTACATCTGAGAATTTCAAAAATTTTTTAAAAATAGCCCAGAGGTTTTTTTCTCAAAAAAACCTTGTCCACAATTTCCAAAAATCCCTCAGAGAATCAGTACTAGTACATCTGAGAATTTCAAAAATTTTTTAAAAATAGCCCAGAGGTTTTTTTCTCAAAAAAACCTTGTCCACAATTTCCAAAAATCCCTCAGAGAATCAGTACTAGTACATCTGAGAATTTCAAAAATTTTTTAAAAATAGCCCAGAGGTTTTTTTCTCAAAAACCGAAATAGATTACAAAAGTGGGCGTAATTATCTTTCAAATGAGGTATTTGCCATCCTGTAAGGTCTTCCAGTTTGTCCACAATTTCCAAAAATCCCTCAGAGAATAAGTACTAGTACATCTGAGAATTTCAAAAATTTTTTAAAAATAGCCCAGAGGTTTTTTTCTCAAAAACCGAAATAGATTACAAAAGTGGGCGTAATTATCTTTAAAATGAGGTATTTGCCATCCTGTAAGGTCTTCCAATTTGTCCACAATTTCCAAAAATCCCTCAGAGAATAAGTACTAGTACATCTGAGAATTTCAAAAATTTTTTAAAAATAGCCCAGAGGTTTTTTTCTCAAAAACCGAAATAGATTACAAAAGTGGGCGTAATTATCTTTCAAATGAGGTATTTGCCATCCTGTAAGGTCTTCCAGTTTGTCCACAATTTCCAAAAATCCCTCAGAGAATCAGTACTAGTACATCTGAGAATTTCAAAAATTTTTTAAAAATAGCCCAGAGGTTTTTTTCTCAAAAAAACCTTGTCCACAATTTCCAAAAATCCCTCAGAGAATCAGTACTAGTACATCTGAGAATTTCAAAAATTTTTTAAAAATAGCCCAGAGGTTTTTTTCTCAAAAACCGAAATAGATTACAAAAGTGGGCGTAATTATCTTTCAAATGAGGTATTTGCCATCCTGTAAGGTCTTCCAGTTTGTCCACAATTTCCAAAAATCCCTCAGAGAATAAGTACTAATACATCTGAGAATTTCAAAAATTTTTTAAAAATAGCCCAGAGGTTTTTTTCTCAAAAACCGAAATAGATTACAAAAGTGGGCGTAATTATCTTTAAAATGAGGTATTTGCCATCCTGTAAGGTCTTCCAGTTTGTCCACAATTTCCAAAAATCCCTCAGAGAATAAGTACTAGTACATCTGAGAATTTCAAAAATTTTTTAAAAATAGCCCAGAGGTTTTTTTCTCAAAAACCGAAATAGATTACAAAAGTGGGCGTAATTATCTTTCAAATGAGGTATTTGCCATCCTGTAAGGTCTTCCAGTTTGTCCACAATTTCCAAAAATCCCTCAGAGAATCAGTACTAGTACATCTGAGAATTTCAAAAATTTTTTAAAAATAGCCCAGAGGTTTTTTTTCTCAAAAACCGAAATACATTACAAAAGTGGGCGTAATTATCTTTCAAATGAGGTATTTGCCATCCTGTAAGGTCTTCCAGTTTGTCCACAATTTCCAAAAATCCCTCAGAGAATCAGTACTAGTACATCTGAGAATTTCAAAAATTTTTTAAAAATAGCCCAGAGCTTTTTTCTCAAAAACCGAAATACATTACAAAAGTGGGCGTAATTATCTTTCAAATGAGGTATTTGCCATCCTGTAAGGTCTTCCAGTTTGTCCACAATTTCCAAAAATCCCTCAGAGAATCAGTACTAGTACATCTGAGAATTTCAAAAATTTTTTAAAAATAGCCCAGAGGTTTTTTTCTCAAAAACCGAAATAGATTACAAAAGTGGGCGTAATTATCTTTCAAATGAGGTATTTGCCATCCTGTAAAGTCTTCCAGTTTGTCCACAATTTCCAAAAATCCCTCAGAGAATCAGTACTAGTACATCTGAGAATTTCAAAAATTTTTTAAAAATAGCCCAGAGGTTTTTTTTCTCAAAAACCGAAATAGATTACAAAAGTGGGCGTAATTATCTTTCAAATGAGGTATTTGCCATCCTGTAAGGTCTTCCAGTTTGTCCACAATTTCCAAAAATCCCTCAGAGAATCAGTACTAGTACATCTGAGAATTTCAAAAATTTTTTAAAAATAGCCCAGAGGTTTTTTCTCAAAAACCGAAATACATTACAAAAGTGGGCGTAATTATCTTTAAAATGAGGTATTTGCCATCCTGTAAGGTCTTCCAGTTTGTCCACAATTTCCAAAAATCCCTCAGAGAATCAGTACTAGTACATCTGAGAATTTCAAAAATTTTTTAAAAATAGCCCAGAGGTTTTTTTCTCAAAAACCGAAATAGATTACAAAAGTGGGCGTAATTATCTTTCAAATGAGGTATTTGCCATCCTGTAAGGTCTTCCAGTTTGTCCACAATTTCCAAAAATCCCTCAGAGAATCAGTACTAGTACATCTGAGAATTTCAAAAATTTTTTAAAAATAGCCCAGAGGTTTTTTTCTCAAAAACCGAAATAGATTACAAAAGTGGGCGTAATTATCTTTCAAATGAGGTATTTGCCATCCTGTAAGGTCTTCCAGTTTGTCCACAATTTCCAAAAATCCCTCAGAGAATCAGTACTAGTACATCTGAGAATTTCAAAAATTTTTTAAAAATAGCCCAGAGGTTTTTTTCTCAAAAACCGAAATACATTACAAAAGTGGGCGTAATTATCTTTAAAATGAGGTATTTGCCATCCTGTAAGGTCTTCCAGTTTGTCAACAATTTCCAAAAATCCCTCAGAGAATCAGTACTAGTACATCTGAGAATTTCAAAAATTTTTTAAAAATAGCCCAGAGGTTTTTTTCTCAAAAACCGAAATAGATTACAAAAGTGGGCGTAATTATCTTTTAAATGAGGTATTTGCCATCCTGTAAGGTCTTCCAGTTTGTCCACAATTTCCAAAAATCCCTCAGAGAATCAGTACTAGTACATCTGAGAATTTCAAAAATTTTTTAAAAATAGCCCAGAGGTTTTTTTCTCAAAAACCGAAATACATTACAAAAGTGGGCGTAATTATCTTTAAAATGAGGTATTTGCCATCCTGTAAGGTCTTCCAGTTTGTCCACAATTTCCAAAAATCCCTCAGAGAATCAGTACTAGTACATCTGAGAATTTCAAAAATTTTTTAAAAATAGCCCAGAGGTTTTTTTCTCAAAAACCGAAATAGATTACAAAAGTGGGCGTAATTATCTTTCAAATGAGGTATTTGCCATCCTGTAAGGTCTTCCAGTTTGTCCACAATTTCCAAAAATCCCTCAGAGAATCAGTACTAGTACATCTGAGAATTTCAAAAATTTTTTAAAAATAGCCCAGAGGTTTTTTTCTCAAAAACCGAAATAGATTACAAAAGTGGGCGTAATTATCTTTAAAATGAGGTATTTGCCATCCTGTAAGGTCTTCCAGTTTGTCCACAATTTCCAAAAATCCCTCAGAGAATCAGTACTAGTACATCTGAGAATTTAAAAAATTTTTTAAAAATAGCCCAGAGGTTTTTTTCTCAAAAACCGAAATAGATTACAAAAGTGGGCGTAATTATCTTTCAAATGAGGTATTTGCCATCCTGTAAGGTCTTCCAGTTTGTCCACAATTTCCAAAAATCCCTCAGAGAATCAGTACTAGTACATCTGAGAATTTCAAAAATTTTTTAAAAATAGCCCAGAGGTTTTTTTTCTCAAAAACCGAAATAGATTACAAAAGTGGGCGTAATTATCTTTCAAATGAGGTATTTGCCATCCTGTAAGGTCTTCCAGTTTGTCCACAATTTCCAAAAATCCCTCAGAGAATTTGCATTTTTAATAAAATTCTTAATTTCTTCCAAATTTCATTAAATATGTAAAAAATACAAGGATATTTAATAATTTGATATTTTAAATATGTCACAAATACGAAAACATATTTAATTGTTTGTCATAAATTTTAAAACATATTTGGAAAATTGTCTCAAATACGAAAAACATATTTTAAATATGTGAAGACGTAAGATGTTACGTCAAAACATATTTAGTTCGACATATTTATCTTCACCCACATATGAAATTTTCATATTTAATTGAAATAATCGGGTTAAACTACATTATAATTTAAATTGTTTAATATATTGTTTTTTATTTTTTTGTAGGAATATGAACATGGTGAAAGTGCTGAATCAAGATTTGTCAAAGACTTAGATCGTCTGGATATGGTTATGCAAGCATTTGAATACGAGAAAAGAGACGATTGTCTACTCAAACACCAAGAATTCTTCGATTCAACCGAAGGCAAATTTAATCATCCGTTTGTAAAGAAATTAGTCAATGAAATCTATGAACAGCGTGATAAATTGGCTAAAGCTAAAGGAGCTGTACCACCACCAAAAATTGAAGTACCAAATATGGAAGCACCAACAACACATAAGACTACAGCAAATGGTCATTGTGCTAATGAAGAGACTACTGAAAAGACTAATGCAACTACTAAATCAAGTTGATAAAATGGAGGCCTTTATTTTTATAAATATAAATAAATAGAAAAAAACACCAAATAAATAAAACTTAAAACAAAAGTTAGTAGAAATGCCAGAAGACGAGAGAGGTGAAATTAAAAGAAAGTGGTTTAGTGTGATCCTAGTTATTTGTTTGGCTATTGTCATTTTAAGACTTTTAGTTATTAGTAGATTAATTCTGCACTCACATATTTATACTTTAAAAATTAAGTTAAACAAAAAATAAAAACAATGAAAAACAAATTAAATTCTCATTAAAGTATGTATTACTCTTTAAGACAAAATTTTAAATTATTTAAAAAATATTTTTGCTCTATTTGTTTTAATTTTTTTTTTTTTTTTTTTTAAATTTTAATTTGTTTTAAAACCAAGTGAAACAAAAAGGTTGTTTGTTAAAGTTCATTTAAACAAAAAACCGTAGCTTAGATTTCCAATATAATAAAAAAGTTGTTTTTTATTTTACTTTAAAACAGTATAGAGAATTAAAAAAAAATTAAAACGAAAAAAGAGAGTAGAACATTTCGACTACCTCGCTTTTAAAATTTAAAATGAATAACATTAATTTAGTTGTTTTAGTTAGACCAAAGTTTGTTATTGAACAATGAAATTTTACTTAAGATCTAAATTAATTATAAATTTCGTAAAATAAACGAAAATATTAAAAAGAAATTTTGTTTTAAAGTTATAAATTTTGCCTAGTTATATGTTTACATATTTAAAAATATCTTTAATAACCTTATTCAAATAAATATTTCGTTTATTTTACTTAATTTTGTATTGGCTTAATTAAATTTAAAAATAAATTGTTTATTTTATGAAAACTCACATAAATTTTCAATTGTTGTATTAATTAAAAAAAAAAAAAAAATAAAAGTAAATGTCTAAATTATCCACATAAAATTAATCTGAAAAAAATAGGAAATTTCAATAAAAATTTCTTAAAATTGTAAAACCTTTAATAAGTTTTTGTTTTTAGTTAAGCCGGATTCACAATGGAGGCAACATTTTTATTGGGAGTTCATAATGTTAGCAACGATTTTGTTTGCAAACGTGTTAATAAATGAGTAAAGAAATATCTGGAAACTACGGCCTGATCAATATTTTGTATAAATTTAAATTTTCAATACATTTTGTTAAAATTTCCATGAAAAGCTTGTAAAACTTTATATACGGGTATATTCTAGAATCCGAATTCACTCGAAAGTGGATTAATTCAGCATTTTTAGTGTTCTACAACTCCCTTCCACATGTTTTATTCGTTTTCACTTAGAGCAAATAGGGGTTACTGAAAGTAAAACTAAACGACCTATATTCTTGTGTGATATCATTTTGAACAAAAACAAAATTTTGATTTTTAGTTTTAAATTATCTCTATTTTATTTAAAAAAAAAATGTTTTTTTAGCTTATCAAAAATTTTAAGTTGGTTTTATTAAACATTACTTGTGTAAAACACATAAAGAAACAAAATCTTCTGGCATTCTTTTGTGAAAATTTTATTTTTTTAGGAATAAATTTTGATGCAATCAAGAAAGCTGAATACAATTTTTTTGAAAAGCTGATAACATAAAGATTTTTTTTTCGATCAAAAACTTTGAATACACAAAAACATGCGGATTTAAGAACAGCAATTAATGAATTATGCAGATGCAAACAATTTTGCATTTTCAATAAGAGTTCAAACGTAGACCACACCTGATAAACGCCATTAACAGTTGTATGCAAATTGTTGCTGTAGTAAAAGTTGAAAAAATTTACTAACTTAAAAAAATCAAATTTGGCTTCAAAAACTATGAACAATTTAATTAACCCGAAAAAAATTTAAATTTGCTAACATAACTATTTGTACGAAAAGTGAAAAGAATTTATAGGAAATATGTACCTTGGAAAAACATAAGATAGATAAAAAATCTAAATTGTTGCTTCCATTGTAAATGAGGCTTTAAACTTACGGTTTCCTATTGATATAAAAACCTCCATTTGTAGTTCTTAAAAAAAAAACATTTCTAAATTGTAACAACAACATTTAACCTTGTACAGTACAACCAACATCTTACCTTATAAATTCTTTACAATTTGGTTTTGTTTTTTGTCTTAAAATAATTTAAATTTTTTTCAGCTTTTTTTTTTTTTGCTGAAAAACAAACTCCTCAAGATCTTTTGGGTCTAATTTGTTTTAAATTAGCTTTACTAAGAAAATTATTTATAATCCTAAGTTAAATTTTATTAAAAAATTATTATATTTTAAAATGTTTCGACAAAAATCAATCAAAACTATATATTTAAAACAAAAGCAAAAAATAACTATAATAAACACACTTGAAACTGTCTTCAAACACCAAAATATATAAAAAAAAAATTTGTTTTATTGTTTTTAAAATCTAAAATTTTATTGCAAATATTACTTTTAATATTATAAAACTTAAGTACAATAAGTTTGGTTTGAGGTTATCTTTGTGTCCGGTAATAAATTCTGTAAAGGATTTAAAGAAATTTTACTTAAAAATAATTGTGTTATATTAAAATTTACCTTCTAAAGTTATTAACTGATTGTCTTTGCTGTTAGATTGATATGCGTGCTGTTGGTTCTTTTTCGCTTTATCTGAAAAAATAGAGATTTTTAAAAAAATATTTCAATGCACCATTTACAGTGACATTTATTTTTAAGTCTACAAATTGAACATGGATTGAAGCCATAGACATTTTTTTTAACGAATTTCGAATATAAATCGATCCGTAATTTCTTTAGAACTCAGTTTTTATTTAACGAAATAACATGGGAATTCGAAACTCGAACAGTAATCTGATTCATTGATTTTCTAAACGACTTACTTTTAATCAGGTATCTTACAGTGTGCAAATTAAATTTACAAATGTACTGAAAGTCCTTCAATTTATTTAAATTTTTTTATATCGGATAGTCAAAAATATTGCTTGTAAAAAAAGGTTTGCTTACATAAAAAAACATATTTGCTTACAAACTTTGACAAGGCGACCACCGAACAAAAAATAACGCCATATGTTTACTTGACCCCACCTTCTAGTGAATTCGCCTTGCTCTGTAATATTAGCTGCAGAAATCGGGCCAGACTCTACCAAACAGAATTAATTCATGTAAAGCAAAATTTATTCGAAAAACGCCAGGACATGAAGGCGTAATGTTCCAACAAGAAAAAGCCTGGCTACATGTTGTAAGACCAGCTAAAATCTATTTAGAAATCATTGATTGGAAAGTTTTGCCTCACTTGCTTTATAGTGTAGACTTGGCCCCGTCCGACTACAATTTGTTTCGATCGAAGCACAACACTCACTGAAATTCTCTTCACTTCAGAACCAGATATTTTAAACTTCATTCGCAGCTTAGTGAGGGTTTTACACTGAATAATTCGAAAGCGAAATTTCCGATTTTAATGATTTCTATAAAATATGGATGAGTTTGTACTCGAGTTTATATTCTGTCTTATTTGTAATGATTTTTGTCCTAAAACCGATGATTAACGAAGAGTTATACAAGATAAAAGTGTTTAATAGCTGACCAGTTGCTCACAAGGAACGTATTTTTAAACACGTGTTTACACCGAGAATGCGTCAAAAATCAAATAAATTAATTTGACATTACATGGGTAAATAATGAAAACTCTCCATAAAGAACATAAATGGTACTTATTATACTATGGTTTAACCCAAATTTATAACCGTAAATAATATCGTATGATTGCTATCATGCTAAAACTTTTATTTTGAGAACAAATTTTATTGGGACTAAATAATCTAATATACCAATTTTACCCAGCTAGCATAGGCTGTTTGTTAGACGAATCTTGGAATGAACTTTTTGCGACTCTCTGTATGAGTCATATAATATTTACTGAGCTACCTAAATAAGAGCGTTTTTGAAACATGAAAATTATATTTCCAATACAATATCAATAAAACAAACTGACCTAAGGATCTGCCGAATAAGATTTCCAACTGGATGGTGCTGAATTCGCGGATCTTAAGGTTCGTTTCGTATAAATTGTATGAAAATTAGAAGTTTTGACATGAAAAAGACGCTTGATCCTCTTATTTAGGTGGCCCAGTTATACGGCTGAGCATTTCACGAGTTTTATGATAATCAATACATGAGTCTCAAAAGATTCTTGAAATGCTTTCTGAAAGACGCATTAGATAATCTTTAAACACTTCTCAAACGATTCCCTCTACGATAAATAAAAGTGTCTTTCGCTGTGTTGTAGAAGTATCTCACAGAGGAATCAGCTTGTGTAACAGTTTCCCCGTGCGAGAAATCTTCTACGATTAAAAAATACGCTCGTCAACGATCAAAAACGCTCTTCATGAAATTCCCAGAAGACTCGTACACGATTGAAAATGCTGTTTCGTGAGCGGATATAGTCAGAATTATTATTTCTGAAGGATATTTGTATATATATGGATTGGATTCAAATGATGTAATCGCCAGTCTCCGAAGCAATCAACATACTCGTGTCTACCTTGCCAACCGAATATCTTATTCGTTGTTATTAATGTTCTGATTATGGGGTATATGGAAGATTTAGCTTAGTCGAATATAATATTTTTTTCTTTCTTTTAGCAAATAGTATCTACTTACGATGCAATGTTATAATTTGTTCCATTTCGCCCAACATATTCTTGGACACACATTTATATTCACCAAATTCTTTCGATTTCATAGGACGTATAGCCAAACGCATTATAATTTTATAAACATTATTTTGTAAAACTGTTTCATAGGAACCACCTTGTAAAAATTCTTTATCCTTTAGCCAATAATTAACAGAAGTAGGATGAGATTCAGAGATACATTCCAAAACAACTTTTTGACCGAAGCCCACATAAATCGTGTCAAAGCGAGTCCAGATTATAGGAGAAACTAAAAAAAGAATATAAAGTTTTTGGAAATACTATTCAACTGATTTAATATATCGCACTTTTTCAACAATACTGTATTTACTCAAAATGTAAAAATTTTCAGTAGAACCAAAACAATTTTTAATTTTACATTAAAGTTATACGAAAAAAAATTTTTTAAACCAACCGTCCATTACCAAAAAGGAAATAAGATAGCATCATATTTTATTCGAATTTTTTCAAGAAGCGAAAAATAAAAATTGTGAGTTAATACACTATTGTTGAACAAGTGCGATATGTATGTATGTTTTCTTACAGTTAACTATTACCGAAATCCTTTTACTAACTGTTGGCGGTACTCCATTAGAGGCTATACACAAATAAGCCCCCATTGTTTCTCTAGATATTTGATGCAGCGTTAAATTTGGTCCTTCTGTGCTGTAAATGTGTCGGCCATTTACAATGTACAAAGGTAAATCCTTTTCACGGCGCCATGTTATTAGGGGTGCTGGTAGTCCTGTAGCTGTGCAAGTCAAACTTACATTTTGTCCAGTTTCTACCACCATATCTTTACTGGTCTGGTAGTCTATAATATCAGGTGGTACTACAACATCTAGATAACCAACTTGCGACTTCATAGGATCGGTGTTTATTTGGCACATATACCAACCGCGATCTGATTCTTGAACATCACGTATTCGTAGTTGCCAAATTCGGTGTTCTGTGTGACTGATACTAATTCGATGATTTTTTGTTATAACATGATTTTGTATAGATAATATTGTTTGGGTGTCCACTCGAAGCCACGCTACCTAAGAGAAATAATAAATTTGTTAATTTAGCACTTTTTGTGATATTAGATATTTTAATTAAGCCATTGAAATTGATTTTGAATATCATTTTAGATATTCTTTAAGGCCGTTATACACTATCCCACAAAGTCTTTAGTAATTAACGAAAATGCAACCCTGTCCATGATAAGTTGTTATTGTTTTTTAAAAATTTTCAAAGAATAATTAGATCAGGAAAGCATTTTTGAAAAATATGTAAGACTTTGTGGGATAGTGTGTAACGGCCTTTAATGATATCTTATTCAGTGTTTTAAAAATTAATAGTCTAAGCAGTGTTGCCAGAAGTAGGGGAAAAACCTACATGTAGGTATTTTTGTTACTTACAAAGAAGCGTAGGGAAAATCGGACAGATTTTTCATAATCTCCAAAATATAGGGATAACGTATTTTTATAAAATAAAAGCTGAAAAAACGTTTTTAATGATATTTTATTGTCCAAATCGGTTGAATAAAATGTTTTCCCCTAAAATAGCTTCGTAATATGTTTCCAGTATTGTTTGTGGTTTAAAAAATTGCCGACACTTATATGTATGTATGTAAATAGTATATTTATACCCTTCACCACAGGTGGAAAAGGGTATATATAAGTTTGTCATTCCGTTTGTAATTTCTACAATATTGATCTTAGGCCCTGTAAAGTATATATATTTTGGGTCCTTATGAGGAGAGAAGTTGATTTAACGATATCCGTCCGTCTGTCCGTCTTACGTTTGATATGTGTTTTCCGGAGACTCCAGACATGATAGCGACTAGGTTGTTTTACATTTATGTCACATATAGTCTACCATTTCTTGCTATTGAAATTCAGCAAGATCGGTCCACAAATGGCTGAGATATGACCAAAAAACCACGACTGCCTCTGATTTTGCCCAAAAATCCCTTGTTGTTGTTGTATTTTTTTATTTCTATATATCTTGAGAATGGCAAGAGCCAAAGCTTCCAAATTAGGTACACACATTAACGTTATCAATACACAGCATCCCACAAAATGTGGGCGGGATTGAACAAGTGGGCGTGGTACCTCCCGTACAAAAAATATCAACAATTGTATAAAAACCTGATTTTTTGGACTGTCATATGACCAATGGTTACGCCTTATATATCAAAAGACCGGAAATTTTTAATAGAAAATATTTTCTGAAAAACTCGGGAAAATCGGTTCAGATACGAAAAAGTTATGACCAAAAGATTAATTTTTTTTCAAAAATACCCATTTTCGGGAACCATAGATCTTCCCGAGTCCAAGTTTTATAACAAAATAACTGGCAAATTTCTTCTTTAACACGTCGGTATATAAATCTGTCAAATCGGTTAAAAAATAGCAGAGTTATGACCAAAATACTGAAATCCCAAATATTACTCTTTTTATAATTAAGTTTGTTTTTTATACCCTTCACCGAAGGTCCTATACCCTATAAAGTTCTGGGTATTCTGGGCCCTTATGAAAAGCGAAGTTCAAATCCAGTTGTCCGTTTTACCAAATATCACAACTGTAAACTGATCATATTTACTTTTAATGATATTCATAAAACGTTCCTTCATGGTCCAGTTGCCTAGGGGGTTTGCTTAGGTTAGGAACTGTGAGTCCCTGGTTCGAATCATGTTTTTTCAAAAAGAAATTTTTTTTTTAATTTTTTTATGTTCTGAAACGATTTAAAAAATATTTACCAGTTTTAACTTTTTAAATTTAATTTATAATGAAGTTTTATGTATTGTATATATGTATGTTTATGTAGAAATTATTTAGGTTTTGTCTAGTTGCTCTGTATTCTGCTCGCACAATGGTGAAGGGTATATAAGATTCGGCACAGCCGAATATAGCACTCTTACTTGTTTTTTTCTAAGTTATCATTCAATATGTGGGTAAAGTTCGTTTGTAAAGTTTGGGTTAAGTTCGGTAAAATGAGAGTAAACAAAAATTTCTCTCACTAATAGACAAAAACGTACAAAAGTACGGGAACAATAAAACCCAAATTTCTGATCCAAAACAAAACGTTAATATGAAATATGTTTAAAAAAATACATAAATGACACATTAACGTGCATAAAATTAAAATTCAAGCATTTACTTACATATTTCAACATTTTCTATTGTTTATTTTAAAAATATTTCCCAACGTATATTTACACAAGATAAACTCGTTGGCCCATATGTTTGTCAGCTGTTTACCCCTAGTTGGAACCATAACGTCAAATTGCGTGTATATGAGCCAAAATTTGTACATGTGTGCGTTAAATTGTTTTTGTTTTATATGAAGACAATTTTGACAACTTGGTTCCTTTTATAGAGCAGCATGTCTACACTCCCAAATGAGTCTACCTTGTGTAAATATACCTTGATATTTCCTATATTAATTATTTTGGTTAACTTGCTTGCAGTTTTTTATTATTTTTAAATTTGAGCAAAAAAAAAAAAAAGAACGGTCTACTTCGTGCAAGAAGAAGAATATTTTTCTCTTAAAATCTCCACCTTACCAAACTTTGAGTACGAGAACAGTTTTCGGTAAGATTGGGATCCCGCGGGCTCCCAACGTTGAGTATGGGATCACACCTAATGTTGAAAGACTTAATTGAATTTAATTAAAAGAACATACTACATGTGTATTATTTGTTTACTTTTGTACTTATTTTATGTCAAAGCTTTAATATACATATTTGAATAAAATTTTTTTTTTTATAACAAATGTTTTTTCTTCTATTTTAATGATAATAATGCGTAGGGATTTTTTAAGGGCAAATTTTTTCAACGTGTAGGTAAAAATCGGATTTTTATTAGCATGTGTAGGTATTTTTTTTTTGAAAAACCCACTGGCAACACTTTTTACTGTTTTCTCCAAAAAAATCCAAATTTTTAAGTATATTAAAATTATTTATGTAGCTCGAAACACATCATTTGTAAAAGGAGGTATCATTATGTCATTTCAACTTAGTGTTATGCAGTGACATGCAGAATAGAGAATAATAACTTACATGCATGTTTTGTTCCCCAGCAAAAAAAAAAAAAAGTGAGAAATCAAAGGAAAAAAATTTTTCTTTGAATTACCTCAAAAATTTTCATGATCGCAAATATGTGAAAAGGGAAAAAATTACGAGGGGAATTTTATTCACGATAGGGGTTACTGTTTTTTTTTTTTTTTTGAAAAATTTCAACATATAATTAGATCAGAGATGCGTTTTTGTAAAAAAAGCGAGACCTGTGGGATAGTGTATTATGTATCATAGCAGTGATGTTAACACTTTTTTGGAAAGTCCTTACGCAGCCCGAAAAAAGTTCCTATTTTTTTTCTACGCGTTAAAAAAATTATCTCTACAAAAATCTCAACAACTTTTAAATGATAATTATTTGTCGTATTTACAAAACCCCTTGTATCGTTGTATCATTTGTATGTTGTATTAAAATACATATTCCACTATTGGTTTTTTATACAATATAAAAAAGATACAGCGATACAGTTTGTTTTGTAAAAATACGTTTATAAACCTTTTATAAACCTGTTTTATTTTTTATAGTTAAGGGGGTTAAAAAATAAAATCTCTTTAAACATAAAAAACAAGTGATATAAATTCACCTTAAAAATCACATTTATGTACTTTTGGATTTTGTTTAGATACTTTTTCCGTATCAATTTTAAATGTTGATTTTCTAGCAATCGTACAGGTAGAAAAAAGAGCGAACAATGCAAATTGAAGATAAAATTTTATGACTTGGCTCATTTCTTTCCTTAGTGGGAACATTAGTGATGGTAAAAAAAATCCTTCTGCTATCTCTATTGGCATCTGGTAGTGATAAATAAAAGATTGCTCTGGAAAGTTAAGTTTAAAAGATCTCCATTCTTGTAAAAGATATTTTCACAAATTTACGTTAGAATCAAAACTGAAATGACGTCGCTTGTCGTCAAAGAAATTTAAAAATTTTTAATATTGCCATATTAACAATTTTCTTAGTATGCTATCACAAATCGAAAAATGTTGCCAAATCAATACAGCTTTCCAACATTACTCATGAGTTCCTAAATTTAATTGATTTGAAAAAGTCCGTCCTTTTTTCTCTACGGCCATTTTTTTAAGAAGATAGGGATTTTCCCTACGTATAACATCACTGTATCATAACCTTAAAGAGTACTTTACACTATCACACAAGTCTAACGTATTTTGAAAGTTTCACGTTTGGGATGCGATATGAAGATTAAAAGAAATGAGCGAATTGAAACGGCCTTTTAAAATTCAGCGTTTGCAGTTTTCCTGAAATCAAATGAAGAATGAGGGTGTATTCCTTGAATTTACCCAAAGAATTTACAGACTTTCACCAAAAACTGAACAAACTTTTAAATTTTTTGGAAAAAAGTCACGAATATTGCAATGTTGCATGTTCTGTTACTTCTCGCGTCGAAAAGATGTGAAACAAAATATCGATAAAAAAAGGTCGATAAAAACTTAAATATATAAAATATTACATCGTTTCTCAAAAAGTGAGAAAAGAGTGTGTCTGTAACTCATGTCGAAAACTATCAAAAGAAATTACGTCGTTAAGTTATAAATGACATAATTTCTCACTCGAAGCCGATGTGATATAGCAGACGTTGAGAACGTCAGTCACCCATATCGTTGACGTTGAGCAAAATTTACTTCAATTGAAAAATTTTCAACGACTACGGCGAAAATATAACCGTCGGCTATACCAAATAGTGTAAAGTGCGACTTTTAATGTTTGTTGTTTGCAAACGAGATTTAAAAACATCCGTACATTTTATAAAAATGTTAAAAGCAAAATAATTAAACAATTAAAAAATGTGCCAAGAACAAAATATCATTATTATTACACAAGGCAACAAAATCGAAAAAATTTTAAAGGCTTGAAAAACCACTATACAATTTTGATGTATTGTGGTTCCAGTAGTACAAATATGGTCCAAACCTTAAATTCTAAGGAGAGGTTTTTTTTAAAAAATTTTTTTTGTAAAAATTGAGATTTTTGAAAAGGCTGCTCCTTACATCTTATCGTAACTTTGGAACGTCGAACTCGATTTTGTTATGAAATCCGTCAAAACATTTTAAATTACGCCTGATTTAAGTTTTTCTAATATCATTTTTTAGTTAAGCCATTACTTTTGGAGTTATTAAGACAAAAGTGACAAAAAAAATTCTTTTTTTGTTTTTTTTATAAAATTTTTGATTCATAAAAAATTGAAATCAACAAATACTTACCAGTTTTAGTACTTAAGCTTAAAGCTGCATGCATTAGAAGTAAAATACATTTTATTTCATAAAATTCCATGGATAAAGTGAAGGTACCTAGTTTTGACCTTTTTTTACCGCAAATTTGTGTTGAGCAACATGTTGCAAACATAAAATAAACATGTTGCTCAACACAGATTTGCGATAAAAAATGTCAAAACTAGGTACCTTTACCTGATTTTTATGAAATAAAATTTTTTTTACTTCTAATGCATGCAGCTTTAAGGTTAAGTACTAAAACTGGTAAGTATTTGTTGATTTTCATTTTTTATGAATTTTTTGAAATCAAAAATTTTATAAAAAAACAAAAAAAGAATTTTTTTTGCCACTTCGTCCTTAATAACTCCAAAAGTAATGGCTAAATAAAAAAATGATATTAGAAAATCTTAAATCAGGCGTAATTTAAGATGTTTTGAGGGATTGGATAACAAAATCGGGTACGTCGTTACCTTACCACCTTACCATAGAATTTTAAAAAATTATGTTTTTTGCAGTTAGGTGACTAAAGCGGATAAAAAAAATATAGCGGTTATTCAAGCCCTTATTTGCTGTTGACCTGTGTTATTCTTTGCATTTTGTTTTTTTAGTGTTAAAATTTTTTCTCGCCCATTTTTATTCGTGAGTTTATTTGACAGTTCAAAGCGGGAACTTTTCTGACCAAAATGTTACAGACACACTTTTTCTGTAAATTGGCAAGTAATTTCCTAACGTGACCGCTTGTACTCACCAATAAAAGTTACAGACACAGTTTACTAAGTAAATCAGCTGTTTGTTTCAATATATGGCATTTTTGCTTTATTTCACACATTTCAATCAAAAAGTTTCTCGTCGCGAGAGTTACAGAACATGGGCACAGTTTTGTGATAAAATATGTTGCATACATAAAGGTAAACAAGTGAGTTATTCAAAGCAGACCTCTAGTGTCCATAAAATACTAATACAGGGAAAGGACATAATTTATATAATTTATAGGAAGCAGAATAAGAAAGTAAAAACGGTTACAGGAAGTTCAGATTAATGTTTTCCAGAAAGTGCAATAGAACTTCAACAAATACTGATTTTTTGCATCGTTTGCTTGCATCTTGTGATCCGTATATAAGTAGTATAAGAAGTCTACCTCATAAACATCACTTTGAACTAGTTGATATAGTTAAAGAAATGATAGTTGATGAATAACATGTTTGATTATTTTGGACTCATTTTGTTTATACTTATCTATAGGCGGTGGGCATGTACCAAGTTTGAAGATTTTGGCTTTGATTTAAAAAGTTTTATGCAATAAAATTGATTAAAATTATTTGGGAGGTGAGCGGTGGGCGTGACTAATGTTGATGAAACTTGACATGCATTTTTTGTTTATTCTACAAGCTGTAACATGAAGACGTTTGTTTGGATAGGAAACATTTTATGCAAAACAAGTTAGAGTGTTATATTCGGCTGTGCCGAATCTTTGATACCCTCCACCGACAATTTGAATATTTCAAGAGTGATATCTATATGATGTCTATTTATTATTAATTTATCTTTATAAAAACAGACATTACCATTAAAATTGGTTGCGGCTTACCCTATATTAAATTATTGACCGACAAATGCTATTATGATAGCATTATTTATTACGGTTTTAGGCGTACTCAACTGTTTTCCGTGAGTAGGGTTTATATGGGGCCTAGGGTTAATTATCGACCGATCTTCATTAAATTTCACAGAGTCATTTCTAGTCCTAAAAAACTGTGACGTGCCAAATTTTGTTATGATAGCATTAATAATTACGGTTTTAGGCGTACTACTGTTTTCCCGGAGTAGGGTTTATATGGGGCCTAGAATAAATTATGGACCGATCTTCATGAAATTTCACAGTGTGATTTCCAGTCGAATAAAACGAACATTTGCAAAATTTCATATCATTTCGTGTATTTTTCAATCATTTATGTTAGTTTTTGTAACAAAATTATCAAGTTTTTAAAGTGGTGGTTCCACATTTTGATTCATAGCTCTGATCCTACTGAACCGATTTGGTTGGATTCCAATCCCAAACTGCTTAGGATTACTACAAGCAATTTGACACCCAGTTTTTTTTATTTCTTTTGAGTTTTTCGAAAGTGAGCGTGTTTTCAACAGACCGACAGACGGACAGCCAGACGGACATGGCTAAATCGACTTAAAATTACTCAAGGAGCCAGAATATATATACTTAATGGGGTCTGAGAAAAATAATAAAAAAGTTTCACACGGAATGACAAACTTATTGCGGTGGAGGGTATAAAAATTGATTAGGATTGTATGGGTGTGTGGTGAGCGGTAGGCGTGCGCGATTTTGATGAAATTCTATTTTTTCTTAATTCAGTCAATATAATCCACGGTGCTTACTTTCAAAGATCATCAGTCTGTGCGCCTTTATTACCTTGAAATCCTCAGCTCTTCAATGTTGCCCATCATTAATGAATTGGCTAAGGAGTTTAAAATAAGTAACATATGGGTCCCAAGGACAGGTATATGCAGGGGAACATTAAAGCCAATGACCCTGCATCTTACGGGTTTCATTGGAAGTGGAAGGCGTGGAAGTACCTTGTCTTTTTGTATATTCAAATTCGGCAAATGACTATCGATACTGCTGACCTCCTATCGTCATCATATGCTGACCATCTATCATATCACCTATCGTCAGAAATACTGATTGCAGGATTTTCAGACATTTGTGACCCAATAAAGATAACTGACTTCTTTTACTTTTGGCACCAATAATGAGTGGACATTGTCTTATATGCAGTCATGCACAGCGTCTATGAGCCGAAACGGACACGATGAGGATTAACATCTGTGATCACTTTTACTTTCTACCAAAAATAATTCCTTTCTTAGGAAACCAGAGTGTTTATGTACAATCCAATTAAGAATTAAAATTCCTCGGAAATTTACTCCTTCTCCCATTTTTCCTATTAAAATTAAATTGGAAAAATGGCAAAAGGGAACATATAGATAATTAGGGAATTTTTATTTCAAATTGGGTTGATAGGAACATTGAATATTATAAAACCGACTTTTTAACTGAAAATAAAAAACGCATTTGTTGCGTAAACTCAGGTCCCAAAACAAAAGCAATAGAATATCTTTATACAATTTTTTTTATTGGCTCAAAGAAGTAATTTCAATTTTAAAGCCCCTAAAAGAAAAGTTTAAAGAGATCTCGGTGCCGTGTTCTTTTGTCTTTATGTTCATTCATTTATTATGGAAATTTAAAAAAAAAAAAATAAAAACTTTAAAATAAAATCACATATACTCATACATTACCTTAAACGCTAATAAATCATGTACTATACAAGTTAATGTTCCATCCCGTCCAACCGGAATTGTTACATTATTTATGGGGCCACTAAATTTTGGATCAGCTAAAAAATGAAAAAAAAAAATGTATATAAATTTCTTTTACTTAAACAAATTAATTTTTTTTTATCTAAATAGCTGTACAAGTAAAAATTACTGACACCTTTAATGGGCAACATGTTGCTTGTTATAGAATTTAATAATTCCAATAGAAACAACTATAAAGTGTTTAAAATTCTTTAGGAGGGTTGGTTTTTTTAAAGGCTGTTAATAGTTTTAAGAAATTTTATCGGGGTATAAAAACGTTTGTATGTTTTTTAGAAATTGCCATACATAGTTTCAATTAAATTTTGTAAGATCTTTTAATAGATATTGAAACATATGGTTTTTATAATGCGAAAGGATTTTCACCAATTAACTTAAAAAAGTATTTCATACATTTAAATTATTAAATTAACTTGAAAAAATGTCAAATATACGAATTATTTATGTGTAAGTCCAACAGCAGCATTTCAGTTTATCCCAAATAAATAAGAGCTGCTTTACACGCTTCACATTTAAGAGAGAGATGAAACGAAATTGCATTCTCTCTTCCCTTCTCTCCTAAACACTCGAGAATTAACGTCTAAGACCTGAAGCGTGTGAATCAGCACTAAGGGATGAAAAAATATTAAATGTACAAAATATTTGGTCGTTTTTAAAATTAAAAAAATTAAAACATTCCATTAAAAGCCGTTAATAATTATTTTGTCACAAAACCACATGGCTCTATTAAAATTCAGCCCATAAACATTAAAACGTATTAACAAATAGCAAAACCAAATTATAAAACACAATTTAGCATTTAGCCAAATTAACTTCGCAAATAAGTTGTTTAGGTTTTTATTCTATGGGATGCTTTAAAGGAATGGCTAATAAATAAAAAGATTATTGCGTACTAAAATTAAACAGATTTGGGTAAAAAATATTGTGACCCTTAAAAAATTTGTCTATTTTACAAAATTAGAAAAAATGGGTTTAACAGAGCTGTAAAAAACTGCAATCAATTGGCAATGAAATGAAACTGATTTCAACTAAACTGATTTTGTTCTTTGATTTAAAAATGATTTTAGATTTCAAAAAGAAATTTTGCCAAAAATTACAATATTGTGCCATTGCAATCATTTTAAAATCATTATTTTCAGAAATCATTGAATGCAATTAATTTAATTGCAATCAATTCGATTGCAATAATATCTTTATTGAAATCATTAGATTTCAATTCATTCTTTTGAAATTACAACTATAGTGAAAGTCTAACGAAATAATATTCAATTGCAATCTAATATCAGAGTTAACTTTATTTCTAGAAGACGGAGTTTCGTTTGAAGAGAACAAAGACTTTGATTTAATTTTAATTGCAAGCATTGGATTTGGTCGCAATTAAAGTTTTGCCATCAATTCGATTGAACTCCATTAATAAAGAGTACCCCAAAATTAACGCAAGATTTGAATTTGTCGCCATTTGTGCAGTAAAGTGTTGGTAACCCATAAAAAAAATTCGACAGCTTATTATTTGTTTGGCGCATATGCCAAAAAGTGGAGTAAAACGAGTAAGAAGGTTTACATGAAGATTTCTCAAAATGTATACGATAAAATTGTTTTATATTTTTTCCGCTTATTCCGGGATATGTATTGAAGAAAATTTTTTGTCAACTTTCATGAATGAAGTTAAAAGTTAGTAGTATTCTATTGAAAGTAAAAAATATTATTTTGTGTCGCATACGCCACTTTTCTAAAAATATTTTTAAAAAGTATTTTTAAAAAGCTGTATACGCATACTTTTTGCTATACATTGCGTAACTTGCTAAAATGAAAGTTTCTATATTAACGATCTAATAAAAAGTCAACATTGATGATTTTTTTCTTTTTTGGGTTTAATTTTACAACAACAGTTCCATTTTTAATAAATTTTAGAAATTTTTACTATTTATTAACACGTGTTTATTATTTTGTAAAACTATTTTTTTTCTTGTTGTCATCTTATTTTGCTTGTCCAATTATTAGGTATATGCAGAAATACAACATTAAAAAAATAAAACGCACTTTGTTTGTGTATAATATGATGAAGATATCAAAAACAATTGCTACAAAAACAATTGCACGAATAAAACGATACCTTCGCTTATACTTTTTTTCTTACGGCAATGAAGCAAAGCAAGGTTGAAAATTATTTTGTACTTTTTTATATGAAGAATTTGGTGCAATCGTCAAATTGTGGCGTAAAAAATATTTACATAACTTTAAAATAGTTGATATTGAGCAAAATGAATGCTTAATATCTCAGAAACCACAAAAAATTTCGCGAAACCGGGTTTGGGCTTAAAAGGGGGGTATACAAAAATATATGTATTTCTCATACCTAACTCATTTTTTTAAAAATGGTCGGTAGGTCAAACAAATAATGAGCTGAAGAGCTGAGGGTTAGAGTTAGTAAAAATGAAGTGTTACGGTAGAACAACGTGTCTTCATTATTGAGCAATATTTAAAAAAAATTAAAGCTTGACTACAGCTGTTCGAAAATTTCATACAAAATATGATCGAAATAGTGTTTTAACTTCGTTAACTGTGAAGAGATTAATTGAAAAATTCAGGGAGGTTGGATCTGCTTCCATATTGACATTTGAACGGCTTGTTTTTGAACGACCAGTGTGTTTGGTGTCTCCAACGAATCCAGTCTCCCTAAATTTTACCATTAATCTCTTTACAGTTAATGAAGTTAACACATTATTCCGGCCATATTTTGAAGTTTACGAACTTAAGACGCCAAGCTTTCATTATTTTTGAAATATTGTTCAATAATGAAGACACATTGTTCTATCCTTTAATGCTCCATTTTTACTAACCCTAAACTGACAGCTGTCGAATTTTTTTAGGGTTGCCAACACTTTACTGCTTAAATGGCGATAAATTAAAATCTAATTTTGGGACACCCTTTATATGAATTGATTAAAAAAAATTGATTCAATCTTTTTTATCGTATTGAATGATTTCAAATCAAAATCTAAAAATCAATTTCTCAATTTTGAATGCAATCAAAAAATTAGCAATCATTACTGATTCCCAATAAATTAAATGCAATCGCTTACAGCTCTGGTAAATAGCATTCCGAAAAAAGTTTAGAGGTGTATGGCAAGAAGTAGGGGAACATCTTTCTTTCTCCTACTCTATTTCTTATTTTTCTAAATGACCTCCTATGTCAAACTTCCGACCCTATCTACTCTTTTGCAGATGACAGCAACCTCTACCATTCGTATTTCTTTTGATTATAGAGCAAGCGTATCGAATATTTTTGTTGCTATGAGGCAGAACATGAATGAATCTCGCGATGCCAACATGTGAATAGGGTCGGTTTTTGTGCCCGAAAGACTCAATGTTGGATTCGGACGAATCAAGGTGCCTTGTCTGTATATATGAATGGCATAGTTATTGAGGAATAAGAAGCCTTTGATATTCTGGGCATGAAAATACAATGGGATGTCCGATGGACAAAACATATATTCAAGGTCTCTAAAGAAACATTGAAGAGCCTCGGTATTTTAAAACAGTGTAAGAGATACTTCACTCCATCTGATCTCCTTACTATTAATACTACCCATATCCGACTGCGAATGGAATACAATTTACATATTAGTGCCGGTGCCTTAAAGTCTTTTTGGAGCTTCGCGACCGCGTGAAGGAAGGGGCGAAGGCTATCATTTGTGACAGTAGGGTATTTAATTCTATTGACTGCCTTGAGCACCGTGGCAATGTGGGTTGCATTTGACTGTATTATCGTTACTACAATGGAATGTGTTCTGATGAAATTAGGGATCTTTTTCCCAAAACTCGTACATTGATTGTAATACATGTTTTTCCTCAAGAGCCCATCCTTTTGTGGTCGCTTAACCGGTGCATCGTACAACGCACTACAGGGAAACTCGTTTTTTTTTGGCAGGACTCTTCGTATGTGAAATTACCTTCCTGACGGCTTCCCTCGTCTTTCCTGAAGCCTTCCCCCTCATTTTCAACATGAATAAGTTCAAGTCGTAAGTCCACAACCACTACTCCGTCTATCCTCCTTCCCAAAACCTATTTTCCTAGTTCCACCACAATGAAATGCTGATCCTAAAAAAACTAATTTTCCCGGAAAAAAACTTTAATCTAAAGGCTTTAAAAAATGATGGTTTTGGATATCATGCAATAAACAAATTATAAAAATATTTTCCTACATACTCATAAACTGTAATAAGATTTACCAAATAGCAGAACAATACATGATTCCAAATAACCATCTATTGTGTTTTGGGCATGCAAAACATTAAATTTTTGAATGCTATTAAATTTGTTCTAGTGCGGGGAACTGAGCTTCTTACTTTTGTGGCAAATAAATATTTTGTGTGCATTATTGAAGTCTATAGGCAATATGATTGTTTTTTTTTTTATAAGCATACATAAACAAAAAAAAGAGTCAAATATTTTTATAATTTATGTTGCCGTTGGTTATGTGATTGTTTTTGTTCTTTTCCTAATAATTATACATATTTGGAAAAGTTTAAATTTCTTAAGTCTAGACAGAAGGTGGTTTGTTTTATTAGGAAAAGTCGGGCGCCAAAAAGGTTTGAAGGTAAGTTTTAAAACACCCACTGGAAAGTAATGACTGTTTGGCAGTTTTTTGTTGGGAGATAACCATCTGTCAAAGGTGGCTTTTTTAATAATGACTTGAGTAGGCAATAATATTATGGTTTACATAAAATGTTGTTAAAGTATTTATTGTATGTTGTACCTTCATAACTTTTTAATTGTTTGATTAATTGGTTAACTAATTTATTCAAAGAATTTTTATGACATTAGTATTCAAACAATAAGCCTGTCATTTGTTTTTTTATAATCCCATTGTGCATTAAATTTTTAAGTTAAAAACATCATCTTTAATAATTTATACTTAGTTTTCACTTTTATTAATTTGTAGTTATTTAACACTTTATAGAATGAAACTTTTTATATTAATTTACATAAAAACCACTAAAATATACACAAATTTATTGTTTTTAAATTGGAGTTAAAACGGAAGTTGTTAAACGGTCTGCAGAAAAACGACAAAAAAATTACCCTTAAACAAGTGTTGTCGAACTTCCGTTTGTTCTTAGGTGTAGGCGAAAAAAAAAATTATGGTTAAATGTTGGTACATACAATAGAAAATAGAACAAAAAAGAAATAGTCAGTGGCATACACTTGATTGCCATGATAAACATAAATTATTTGTATAGTGCAAAAAGTATGTATGTATATTAAAAAATACTGCAGTCTAAGTTTATGTTAATAAAAAGGGACTTAAAAGTATAGACAAGTCTTCGTCGACTATATTGTATTTCCATCTCGCAAACAGTCCGAAAGGGCCGAAAGGAATACTTTTTAACAAGACCACGCCACCTGTCAGATGTATTGTCGATTGTAACATCCTCCGGGGCATAATCAAGTGCAGATAATAACTGGCATACGATAAAAGTCCAAAGTTTACAGTCCTCGGGAGACCTTTTAATGATCTCTTGCGATCGCGGCTGACCAAAGTTCCTATCTAGTAATGCGGATAACCGTAGCACGGCACCGGGCTGGCTATTGGTTGAGGCCTCCTGTTAGTATTCTTCTTGCGGGAAATGCTTTCCGTCTTTCAGGAAGATTGTCTTTACGAAAGTTTCGCTTTTTCGTTGAAAATATACATTCGTGGATCAGGTTGTGATTGTAGTTTACAATCCAAAGTCGCGAAAAGGTATCCCATTAAAAAATTAATATATCACTAAAGATTTGATTTTTCACCACTTATGTAAGGAGTTTAGCCAGAGGGTGGACTATCCCTTGGTGCTGTTGCGACTCAGCATATTCTGCTAGCATTATTCCCAGAACAGCGAAGAGTATATAGCAACAGCTCCTAAACAAGGGTCGAGTGTATAATCTTGCTGTATTATGCACTCAAATTGCTACCTGTGTGTATTGGTTGCGCTCACACTCGCGGGCGATTGGTAAACGCATTGTTTGTCACCAAGTGGCTTAGGTAGGGCAGGTATCCCTGTATAACTTTTCCGCAGCTGTCATTAAAATCGTTACGTATACCAATGTAGTATCAAATCTAGCCTCTAGCCTTGAGATATCTCAATAGATCATTATGTTTAGATCTAGAAATCTCACCAAGGTTGGATAGTGTGTAGATGCCCAGGAATTTGTTTCTCCTGACAGCTGGAATCGGTCGTTCGAAGAGAAGGTAAAGGACCGTTTTTTTTTCGAGTCATTGCAACTGCGAAAATATTCCTTAAAAAAAAAGTGCGAGTCGACTTGTGTTTTTTTTAAAGCATCTAACATCCCGTAAATCCTGCCACCAACCTTGATATATCCTTTTAGCCATTTAGTGACTTGATTTAGCAAGTTTTCATATCGCTAAGCCATTAAAAAAATACAAAAATTAAGTAAAAATGATAAAAAAAACCACAAAAAAATTAAAAAAAAAAAAATGGCTAAAAGACCATGAATATAGGGAAAAATCGAATATTTCAAAGTTAAGGTTAAGATATTTAAAAAAAGGAAAAAGATTCTACAAAGGTTAAACATTTATTTTAAAGGAATCTAATTGGTAGGACTTTCAGGTGACATATCAGGTTTTTTTTACAACGTCTCGAATATGGCGAAAAACAGGTTTTTTTTAAACTTTTGATGAGTATATCGTGATAACTGGATGGAGAAATTCCGATCACAGATTCGAATTCAGCGCAACTCAAACCTTTAGAAAGGTATACTCTGGTCCATGGGTTAAAAATTTGTTGGCTTGTGTAATTTGAGCTTTTCGTTATTCTAAGATATTTAATATGTTTATTTTATTGTTTCTTAAAATGTATTAATACAAACAAAATAATTTCTTATGTGCAATTTCAGTGTAGTAAATAAGTTTTGTAAGTTTTTTTTTTAATTTCAATTTCAATTTATTAATAAAAGTTAAAGACTACTCGCTTCTACTAGATTTGGTAAATTAGTTTAAAACTTTTCTTCAGAAAAACTATAATCTTATATAACATTTTCACTTAAATTATTTAACAACAGTTGGAATCTAACACGTGGCTTATTTAGTGAATAATAAGTCTTACGAAATCCAATATCAAAATATGTATGATACCTTAACTACTTGACTGGGGTTAATAAAAAAGGACATTTTATGTTATAATTCATTATATAAAATAAGAGCAAAATAGATTGGATTGATCTTCTATTCTTAAGTGTTTTTATTCCTAAAATATTACAACGATTACCGTAGGAATACCTTAGTTTTTTGTAATAAAATTTTGCCATTTTTAGTAGTTAAGAGTTGGCATCACAGGTTATAAGTTGCATAGGGCGTTTCTGATCCAAAAAGGGCAAAGTAACTTTGTCTCTGTACCGAAATTGCTGTTGTCAGCCCTTTAAAGGAAAGAGGCACAAGACGCTACTTTTAAAAGAACCCAACGAAATTGCGCCCGACACCGCATTGGATTTATTTAGGGTAGATTGAATTCTGATTAACTTGTTTAAATGTTTCAAACTAGGAACAGTAGGAATATAACTTTAAAAATTGAGGTTTTAATCCACTGATTGCACCGATTAGTCTCGGAATTTTATTTTGAAACCCAAACAAATTCACTTGCACAGCACAGTGGCGTAAGATTTTAAGTGGTAAAATCAAACTTTTCTAATTTGGATTAAATTAACTGTATTTCTTTTTTTCAAAACTACTCAATTACAAAAAAAAAAAACTTTTGAAGAATCATTATTGATTGACATCCCAAGCGAGAAATTCCGTAATTTTCGTGATTGAGAAATTCCCGACTAAATTAAGACTACAAAAATTCATAAAATTTGCAATTCACTTGCCCTTTTGCTTCCTAATAAGTCTACCCTGAAAGGCTCGCATTCTGTGAAAGATTCTAATCGCTTTTAATAAAATTTAAATATAAAAATAGTTGCAACTTTGAGTAAAATACGATATATTATGATTTGCTCAACCCCACTGTGCAAAAGACTAAAAAAAATCACGTTTTTTTTTATTCTTTTTTTCTTATTTCTTTAAATTTTTTAACATTTTTCTTCAAATTGTCTCTAAATAGCAGCTGGAGTTGTTATTTTTTGCACTTCATAGCTGGAAGTAGACAATATAGACTTCCGTTGGAGTTTTTTTTTTTTTTTTGAAATCACATGCAGACAGTTGCATTTTGGAGACATAAAAAACGTAAATGTACAGGAAAAGCACTTTCAATTTCATTATTGAATGTTCAAACATTTTTTTTTTGTTTTTGTTATGACGATAATAGACATTGAGGAAATAAGAAAAAAATTATGTCTATAAAGTTAAATGAACAAAAAAATTAAATGAAATGAAATAAATATATTGCATTTTATGCAACAAATACTAATATTTGGTTATAGTCACTTATATTTAGATTATTTATGAGTTTATCTGCTATTCAAAGCAATTGAAAATGGAAGATTGTTATCATATTTGTTTTGACAGAAATTGGAATTTTGTCTAAAATATTATTGCTATTTAAACTTTTTTCTGAAATGGGAACAAAATTAATAATGTATATTTTACAATAATATAAAATTAACATCTAAATACTACAATATAAATTAAATATGTCTTAACTAATAAATCATGACCCAACTGACATATTTTCTTTGTTTTTTTTTAAATAGCAAAGTGCACCATTATCTCAAAATTTTGTAATCGATTTTATGTCACTAGGCCGTATAGTGCGATCTCTGTCGTACCAATAACAGTCAATTAAGAGTATTTTTGTACATGAACTATGTTCAATAATGAACCTATTTTGTAGGGTGTTTTTTTTTTTTTACTTTTCCTTACTATTTATACCACCTATATCCGGCTGCGAATGGAATACAACTCTCATGTGTGAACCGATGCTTCAAAGTCTATTTTGGAGCTTTTCGACTGCGTGCAGGAGAGGACGAAGGTTTTCATTGGTGACAGTAGGGTGTCCAATTCTAATGACTCACTTAAGCACCGTTACTACAATGGGATGTGTTCTGGTGAAATCAGGGATCTGGTTCCCGAAACCCGCGCGTTTGTTCGTAATACATGTTTTTCCTCAAGAGCCCATTCTTTTGTGATCGATTGGCCTGTGTATCGTACAATGCATTACAGGGAAAATTCGTTTTTTGTCCGGACTGTTCATATGTGGAATTACCTTCCTGCTAAAGTCTTTACTACCTTCAACATGAATCAGTTTAAGTCGAATGTTTAAAAGCACTACTACCTCTATTCTCCTTCCCATAACATATTTTCTTAGTTCCAACACAATTTAGTGCATTATTAGGGGTCATCCCCTAAGTGCTGGTCCTAACAAAAAAAAAAATATTTCAGGTATTCCCTACTTTCAAAAAGTATGGCATTTCTAAAATCATCCGTTTTTTTTGTTTTAAAACAACAATGCATTTGATTTGCAGGATTTCTATGTGCTTAATTGTTTCTGGCTTATCAGCTTAGGCGAGTGATCTTACATAACCAAAAAGAAAATAGTCTAATGGGGCTACCACAAACGACTTTGGTAGGCAATTCAGCATTGACTGTCACGTTCCGACCATCGTTAATTGTACAAAGATATGGACCAATGATTCCACCGGCCCCTTAAGCTTACCAAACATTGAGTTATTAGGAATGTAACGGTACTTTAAAGTTAATTCTAAAAGAAAACAAACAATACTTAATAAATCATAACGTTACTTATACGCCACCCTGTGTAAAAGTTTTACTTGTCATTAAGTTTCGGTTTTCTGAAACGGGTTTGTGGCCAGTTATGGAGCAGTTAAAGTTTGGATTTAACGTAAAAGTCACATGTGCTGTATTTTCATACCAATAAAGGAGATTGTTGGGTTAAAGATTTATATAACAGCTTTGGTCAATTCTCTAAATTTTCTCCCGACGTTAACAATGAATGGTCAAAACAATGGACGGCGATGTGTTTTTATGAGAGTTATAATCAATTGTGGAATTATCTTAACAAAATATTGTGATTTTTTTTATATTTATAGAAAATTACTTGTGCCAAGTTTTGTCATGATTCTACGATTTTTAAGCGATTAATCTTGATCAAAGCCAATTTCGGGAGATATATTGATTGTATGGTGGGTATGGGAAAATTTTACTAAGATCGACTTATTTTTAATAAATATTTTGCAAAAATTAATTTTTGGGAGGATCATTTGATAAATTATGAAACGACCATCATGAAACTAACTATGTCCGTCCACTCAGCTGGCTATTCATGTAACCATTGAAAATAATTTGATGAAATGTAGTAAACACGTTTAAATCGTCATAAGCCTATTGAGAATGGTAAGAATCGGTTCATAATATCACATGGCCCCCATACAAACTTCTTTCCGGAATAAATTTTTGGTGCCCGTAAACTATTTTGGAATTAAGAAGAAATTTGATCCAAATATATCTTAAAGCAACAAAAATCGTTTTACCGTCTATTATGTCATAGCAAAATTTACTGTGCAGAAAACATTCTCGCAAAGTTTTAAACCAAATTATATTAATCAAAAACTTTATTAAATTATTTAAGCTTAAGGTCACTTTTTTAAAAAATTAATTAAAATGTTTTTATTCGATATTTCGATTTCCGTTGGAAATCTTCTTCAGGAAATTTTTTAAAATAAAATAAAATTTCCTGAAGAAGATTTCCAACGGAAATCGAAATATCGAATAAAAACATTTTAATTAATTTTTTTTTTAAAAAAGTGACCTTAAGCTTAAATAATTTAATAAAGTATAAAATTTAATAAAAAAAGGTCGAAGAAAAAGGATTATAATTTAATAATCAAAAACAAAATCAGTGTTAATTGAAAACGAATAACACTAAAACGTGCTTAAAACAATCATGAATGGGATTACTTTCAAAAATCCATCCCGAAATTTCTTAAAATAAGTACAAAATTTTTAAACCAGGTAAAAAAAGATTAAACTCTTCTAAGAGTAAAATTACAAAGTGAGCTTTTTAATCTCATTTGACTTATCAAAGTTTGTTGTAGACACTATAACAACACCACACAAATAGTTAAAAAACTATTATCTTGTTGTGTGTAGAAGCAACAAAAACAACAAAATTAGACGAAAACGCACTATTTTCATGTTTAAAAAGTAAAATTAAGAACTCTTGCTTCTCATTTAGTTTATATTTTCAGTTATATATGTACATTAGTGTGACCGCAAGTTATATGGACAATTTTTTTTTTCGTTTTTTTACTTGGGAAACCCCTTAGCTTGATTCCAAATTAGAAAAAAACAATATATATAAAATTTTAGATCGTTTGCATAGTTATTAGGCGTGCCTTGAGCCCACAAAGTTTGCTAAAAATGCTATTTTTCTCACTATGGGTGGCTTTAAGTGTTCATAACTTCAGTAATATTTATTTTAGAGAAAAACCTTATTCACAAATATTCTAGGGCTATATCTTATGAACAATGTTGCTCTGTATTAGTTTTCTTTAACATTAATATTTAATCCAGAAAAAACCAAATTAAAAAATAACACCGAAATTTTCACATATCTTCGCATTCTTTGCCTGGTGATTACACTACGTGACAAATTTTCAAAAAAGTCGTGACCAAATGAATCTAACAGCTAATTTTTATCTAAAATTTTCCCCTGAATCTAAATATGAAGTCAGAATTGTCAAAAGTGGAACAGTTTTTGAGATATTCCAAAATAACCGTTATTTGTGTTTTTAAAAAAGATGATGTGACTGAAATGCAAATATCTTTAAAAATTTTGAACGGACTATGTATTTCTTTCTTTTTATTGAGAGGTTATAAAATTACTAAAATAAGAATGGGTTGCTAGAGAAGTTTGGTCAAGAAATGACAGAGTTATAGAGGACAAAATTCAAGCTTCATTGAAAATTTTATGATTCTGTTCAATTTTGCTCTTTTCAAGTTTTTCTTTTTAATCTAATGATTTAAAAATCCTAATGTTTTATTGCATGCGACATTAGATTATTTTAGACATATGTAGATTGGTACAAAAATGACAAAGCTACAGAAGACTTAGTAAATTTTCCCACATAGAAATTCAATAGCTTTAAGCTATTTTTAATATTTATTTTACTAAAAATTTAGTTTTGTATATGCATTTGTTGTGTTTTTCTTTGGTTTGATACAAATCGTAAAGTGGGTTAATTCAATTAATCTTCTGAACCCTTGTAATTTTTTTACCGATCTGGATCCTATTGGACACAAATGTTCGAATTGAATAGGCTAATGTCGTAAGTGATAAAACTTAAAAAAATTTTATTTTTTGGTTTAAAAAACAATAACTTGAAAAGAGCAAAATTGAACAAAATCATAAAATTTTAATAAAGTTTGAAGTTTTGTCCACTAGTTAGTAGTTAGTTAGTTAATTGTTCTTTATTTTGAATTCATTTTAAGTAATCAAAATTGAACATACGACTATGACATGACGTCGTCTGTCGGAAAAGGTTGTTATATATATTACAAATATTGTTTTATATTACATAAAAATTAATAATTAAATTCAGTTATTAATATCTTCCTGTAGCCTATCGCATTTATAATATAGCGGTATAAATATTTAAAATTGTCCTTACCATTAAGAATCAACTCATTTTCTGTTACGATAGTTTTTTTTTAAGTTTTGGAATCTTATTTGTCCTAATATAGGGCATTTGGCTACAAAATGCAGAATGTTTTCGGTTTCCTTTAGATTACATAAGGAGCATATACGGGGTCTGTTTTGCTGAAACCTTGTACTATTCAACTCAATTAATCACATCTAGCTTTGAATAGATAACCTAATTCTGTCATATTTGTGATTTCCAAATAGGATTGCGGCTCTATGTACTATTGTCCTCTATAACTCTGCCATATAATGACTCATCTTCACAAACGACTCATGGTTATTTAAGAAATTTTATAACCTCTCAATAAAAAGAAAGAAATACATAGTCCGTTCAAAATTTTTAAAGATATTTGCATTTCAGTCACATCATCTTTTTTAAAAACACAAATAACGGTTTTTTTGGAATATCTCAAAAACTGTTCCACTTTTGACAATTCTGACTACATATTTAGATTCAGGGGAAAATTTTAGATAAAAATTAGCTGTTAGATTCATTTGGTCACGACTTTTTTGAAAATTTGTCACGTAGTGTAATCACCAGGCAAAGAATGCGAAGATATGTGAAAATTTCGGTGTTATTTTTTAATTTGGTTTTTTCTGGATTAAATATTAATGTTAAAGAAAACTAATACAGAGCAAAATTGTTCATAAGATATAGCCCTAGAATATTTGTGAATAAGGTTTTTCTCTAAAATAAATATTACTGAAGTTATGAACACTTAAAGCCACCCATAGTGAGAAAAATAGCATTTTTAGCAAACTTTGTGGGCTCAAGGCACGCCTAATAACTATGCAAACGATCTAAAATTTTATATATATTGTTTTTTTCTAATTTGGAATCAATCTAAGGGGTTTCCCAAGTGAAAATACGAAAAAAAAAAATAACGGTCACCCTAATGTACATTAAGTTTTTAAAGTAAAACCCATATCGGGAATGATGCTGATGTTTTATAATTAAACTTCTGTAAAGTGTAAAACGGGTAAGTAAATCGATCATAATAAAATTCTCCTTCTAATTTCACTTTTGGTTTATTTCAAGTACGAATTAGGGATTGAATCAACTTTATAATACTTAAATCAAGCGTATTTTGAGATTGGTTTAATCTTAGTTTTACTTAAATCAATATAATTTTCCGATTATTTTAGATACGAATTCGGGATTAAATCAGCTTTATAATACTTGAATCAAGCGCATTTTGAAATTGGTTCAATCTTAGTTCTACTTAACTTAATCTCATTTTCGGATTATTTAAAGTACGAGCTCGAAATTGAATATGGATAAGTAAAATATTCTGCTATTGAAAATCCGTACTTGAATTAATCTCCTGTACTTGATTCAAAAAAATTCTTACTCATCGTTTTATTAATATCTCTTCGGATTGATTTTAGTACGGATGGATTGATTTTTCTTTTGAGTGTAGGTCCAGTGTTTACACTCCCTTGCCTTAAATCGTTTTATGGCGAACAAATCTCATTTGGATGTAGATATCTAGAAAATATTCTAAACAACCCAATAAAAAATTTTATCATTTTGCGAAGCACTAATGGTACATTTAAAAAAATAAGCGCACAATTATGCGCTACGCAATAAGATATACAGAAATGCAGTAAAGTAAGTGAATGAACTCTCAACAACTTTAATAAAAAAAAAAAAATAACATTTCAGGTGCCACGGCATTCCCTGACTACGAAGCAGGTTTGTAAGGGAGAATACTAAAAAAATAGCTGTATCAAAACATTCAGTGTGTAAAGCTGATCGTTACATCCAACAATTTTTATATGCGCTAAATAAAGCGCTTTATGTGTCAAAAATGTGTTGCTTCAAAGTGGGAACTCGCAATATAAAACTCATGTCTTCTGTAAGCGCAATGGTAAGCGAAACTCTTATGTTTCTCCCTTACAAACCTGCTTCGTTGGAAGCTCCATTTTTTATTGGGAGAGAACTCTTATATGAATCTTAAATTTTATTTTTCCGGTCCATGATTGTCCATGGGTAGAGTTTTTTTTCCCGGACTTTTTCGATTCCCGGGAAAGCGGGAAGTTTTTTTAAATTTCCCGGGATCCCGGGATCCCGCTCCATATAAATAATACAAAGTAAATATTGTTATTAATTAATGAAAAAAACTTTTATAAAAAAACGTAAGGGAGCTTGTTTACAAAGAAAGTAAATGAAATGGTTCAATGCTAAAAAATTAATTGAAGATTGAAATAGGAACTTGAATAATTATTACCTCACGCCTTTTTTTCCCTATTATTATGCTTTTATTCAGTATAATTATGCTCTGGATACAAGATAAAAAGATAACATAAACATAACAATTTAATTCATAAAACAAAAATAAGAACAAAATAAAAACTGAGGTACTCAAGATATGAGATCAAAAAGTTAATTAATAAAATATAAAATACTTTAAAGAAATATGTAACATTTTTTAATGGCTTAGGAAATAATTTTCTGACACACTCAAAGCGCATTGTAAGTCGTCAAAAAGTATATTCTTGATTTTATTTAATAATTATCATGTTTCCGAAAAATTTCGTTCATTTTTTACCGAGGTTGGACAAATAACTAGTTAAAAGTGCACCGTTGTAGCATGCTTCGGATTCACAATCAGAAGCAATTTTTTCTTTTTTATAAACAAAGTCTAAATCAGTCAAATGTATGTCAATGTTTATGCAAAAAAAGCATCAACCGGACTGCTTCTTACAAACCTTTTCATTTCAATAGGTCCATTTGTAATCTTTAGGACAATGTGTTTTTCAAATTGTATGTTGTAGTATCTTACACGAGTTTCCAAAATGTTATTTTATTTCGGTTTCCGCGCACTTAACGGGTATATAAACCAACACAAATAGAAATTGAAAATTTGTGTTTATCACCTGATAAACATATCGCTCCTTCATTGCATCATAGTCATATCTCAAAATTTTAAGTAACTTTAGCAAAGGTTTCCTTCATACCTTCTCGAATTATATCTCAAACTGAACCGAAGTTATAGCAAAATATATCTTTAAATCGGTACATTTTGAAAACTTTAATCGCATTTTGCCAAGATCGTTTGTTTTTGTAGATATGACTATGTTGCAATAAAGAAGCGATATGTTTAGGTATCTCCTATTTTTAAGACTTGTTCATGGACAATGAAACTTTACTGCCTGCATCTTATTTTGAATTAATGTACTTTATTAACTCTACACTTCACTAAATGTAAAAATTATCAACTGTTGCACTGCCCTTTCTGCTTTTAGTAGATTTATTGCATCAGGAGACATTGATTTAAATACATGTACTCACTTCTTGTAATTGATCTAATCCACAACCCATCCACAGATGCTAATTTTTAGAGAATAGAAAACTAAATTTCAAAGTATAAATAGCTATTTTCTGAAATTATGAGGAATTTTTTATTTCCCGGGATCTCGCATGAAAAATCCCGGGAAAACGGGAAATAAAATAATTGAAATTCTCGGGAATTCCCGGGAAAAAAACCTATCCATGGGTCACTTTCGAAAAATTATTTGTATGTACCTATACTGTGTTGTAGGGCATAAAGTGGTCGGGCTTGAGTGACTATACTTTATTACTTGATAATTTTTAGCCTTATAAACACTAGCCCAGATGAAGTCTCCAGCTGTGGTGGTAAGGATATATTTTTTTCACTAGTTTAATTATTAAAGTATTTTATTTATTACAATCATTATTCCAACTTTGTTAAAATTAGCTGGTTTTTAAGATATAAATTGATTTTAATTTGGCAAAAAATAACATTGTTTTAATTAGTTAAAACTATTACTATTTAATTTCAGAACATACAAATTGTTTTTCAACACTTACAATTATTCAGTTCCGATATAGTGGCCATTAATTCTCCAAACAGTTGAAAAATTATAAAAAATATTTTCAAAAACTGCATTATAATTGAATACTTTATAAAAAATACAATAGCCACCGATCCAAAATTTCCCGCTTTAAATAATCAAACACCGATTTCTCTACCGAACTAGAGAAACAGCCAAACACTAGAACTAAACAATCAAGACTGACAAAAGACTCAAGATTAAAAACTAAAACAGCATTGAAAATTTGTTTGGTGGTTGTTGCAATTGTCAGTGTGGAAAAAAAGTAAGAAGTAGAAGGAAGTAAAAGTTGGAAAAAGTAGCACCATAAAATTTTAAATATTAGAATATTTGAAGTTACAATAATTTTAACAACACAGCAGAAATACAAACGAACAATCAAACCGCCAAATGGCAAAACACCAAAATTTGTTCCAAACTGTTTGTTTACAAAAAAAAAACAACAACAAAATTGTATGACGATAATAAGCCGGAGAAGGAAGATAAGGAGTAACAACCAAACAAAAATGTTCCAAACAGCGCATGTTTGTTGTAATAAAATGCTAAGAAAGGATATAAAGAAAATATTTTTACTATGACCAAAAATTCTCTAGAGATTTTGTAGAGTGTATTAAGAAAGTGCACTTCATATTCAAAAAAACTATTATACCGGTACGAGTACAATTGAATGTTTTCCATTCATAACAAATTGTTCATACTAGTCGTTGTTAAATTTTGTTGTATTTTAATTTTAAGCATTTTAGTCGCGTGCACACGTGGTTGTTTTCATCCTTTTATTCATTTTACGATGTAAAAGTGTTTTTGTTCAGGCTGGTGTTAGTGGTGGCGTTGACGTTAAAGTAAAACATGACCATTTTCTTTATGCTTTAGTTATTTTTATGATGTGAAATTTGAAATGTAAAAAAAATTAATTATTTCCTTGTTAACACATTTTCTTGCAGTCAATTTTTTATTTTATTTATTTTTTCTTCAAGAGCTATTTATTCCCCTTTAGAATTTTTAGATTCCCACTTTATGTTTGCATGAGCTGTGTTCCAAAATTTAGGAAGTTTTTCAATGGGTTTTATGCTTATGAAGCATAAAAAGGTTGACTGTTTATACTTTTTTTTTAGTATTAAGACATGTGAGTATGTAACAAATTTCTTATATTCGGCAAAGTCGAAACATTGATGCTCTTTTAGTAAAAACTTCTCAAACTTTTGGCAAAGTACGTTCAAAAAAGTAAGTAAATAGAAACCTTATATATTGGGTGTTTTTTATGAGGTGAAGAATTTTAAATATGATCCCTAAGAGGAAAAAAGGGCCACACCTGCAGGTCCTTTTTTGCATGATATATCTTGCTTATGAAGGTACCCATCGACAACACAACATTATTGAGTATTTCATTGCTATTATTATTAAAGTTTTGCTAAACACTTTCCAATAAGATGCGCAATATAAACAAGTAAGAAAGTATAGTCGGCTAAGCCCGACCATATGATACCCAACACTATATGAATAGAGATCTATCTATGCTTTAAATTTCATTAAACTCTGCTAGATAGTTTGGGAGAGGCAGAAATTGCCACTTATCTCCATTCGTGGTCCTATTTTAAAAAAAAATAATAGCTTATTTGCCCATATAAAAATGGATCTATCTGAGTCTTTAATTTCATTTAAATCAGTTTGATAGTTTCTCTGAGGCAGAAATTGCCCCTATCTATCCTCGTGGTCCTATTTTTTTTTAAAATGCAGAACTTATGTGTCCAAATAAAAACAGATCTATCTGTGTTTTAAATTTTATTCAAATCGGTTTGATAGTTTCTGAGAGGCAGGAATTGCCCCCCTATCTCCACTTGTGGTCCTATTTTTAAAAAGCCATATTTTATGTGTCCATATAAATATAGATCTATCAAAGTTTTTAAATTTCATTAAAATTGGTTTTATAGTGGAAACAAAGATCCTATTCCGGAAAGCAGCTTGTATGGGGGCTATATGAAATTATGGACCGATTCTCACCGACCGACCCCATTTTAAATAGGCTTGGTACTTATTCCAATTAGAATCTATGTACCAAATTATCTTCACCAGTACATTGCGCAAAAAGTTACATGGACGGCCTGCCAGCCAGCAAGCCGGACGGACATCGTTAGATCGACTCAGATAGTGATTCTGAGTCGATCGGTATACTTAAGGTCTTCGACCAGTATTTTAATGTGTTACACCCATCAGTACAATGCATAATAGCCTCTCCATTATTGTGGGTTGGGTATAAAAATATATGGTGCAATTTTTTATTTAATATACTATTATTCAATTAATTCTTTTCTAAAAAAAAAAATATTTCATAACGTTAATATGAATTTTCTTTTACCGTTGAATTAAATTGTAAACTAAAATTTAAGAAAAATAGGCCAGAATGAAAAAGTTGTTTCTTATATTTGGCTGCTTCCTATAACATTTTGAAATTTTTTTAATATTGAATGTTAAAGTAATCAAAACCAACACATGTCTAAATTTTTCGTTTGCGAAATAAAAATTAAAAGACTTTAGATTTAATCCAATATATTGTGTCACCTACCAATATATTATCAATATTATTGTTCACTATCAAATTTTGCACAATAATATTGCAAATTTGTGGCTACCTTAACACATTGAGTGCCAAGCGGTTTTGACGAAAACCTTCCCAGGAGGCCAAGCAGTTTTTGTGTTATTTACATTTTATACATTTTTCACTTTATAAAACCTCAAAAAATCATCCTAGACCCATGAATGCTTTTGCAAATATTTTCAGTAAAGAGTTCTTTATTTAAAAATCACAACAAATTTCACTCAGTGTCGTCTATAAATGAACGACAGGCTCTAAATAAACTAAGAAAAAAAATCACTGTCGTACGGAAACGTACGAAGTGGCACCCCACGACGACTTAGGTGTCGTGCGGAAACGTACGACGTGGCACTCAATGTGTTAATAGAGTTTTTTAAATTATCTTAGAATTGCTAGAGAATTGTGTGATAAACGGAAACTAGCAAAACTAACATACCTCCCATTTTTTGTAGGTGAGCAAAAAAAAAAGTTATATATGTATGAATATCGCTTAATATGAATTTAGGTAAGTATCATTTGACCTTTTAATAAAATTTCTCACATATAAAATTTCTGTCTTAAAAGTGTGAATCTTTTTACATTTGCCAAGGGGTAGGTATGTTTATGTTAATTATTACAGTAAACACAATTTAAAAAGCTGTTATATTGTATATACCACTCATTTTAAAAGTCTTATTTTCCCTACTCTTACTGGTTTCTACATCTATCTTAAAACACACATTTCTAACCCCATCTACATCCTCTGACTTTTTCAAACAAACAGTTTGTTTTCAATTTTATTTGTACTCTTAAACAATTAAGTTGGAACAATTTAACTCATCATCATCAAAACATAAGTAATAATAAGTTGAAATATTATTTTATTATGTTTAACTTGTAAAAGTACTCACATGGGAGTTGGTTTGACTTTTTATGCTTAATATGCAATTTTGTTATCAAATACAGGTAAATTTTAGAAGTAAAATCTGTAATTATAGAAAAACAAATATAAAATGATTTCCAAATGAATCGAAATGAAATGAATTGGGTTGTATTTATTTTTATACTTGCTGTTAAAACCCGGCTTTGCTCGGGGTCAAAACTATCATGGATTTTAATATATGTGACCTTTTCTGAGAAAAGGGAACTAGTGTGTTAAAAAACGGGTTTGGACTTAAGAGTAGATTCTGGTACCTAAAAGGGTGTAGAATAAGATGAAATGAGTTAGATTTCTGATAAAAATTTATTAACCCCATAAAAACGTACAAAATGAACTTGGCAAAATCGAAAAAATGAGAAAAACATTAAAATTATGAAACTTTAAGTGCGTTTTTCTCAAAACTTAATTTTCACACACTAGGCCTCTTTTCCCGGAGAAGGTCACATATAATGAATGTAGTAAAATAAGACATTAGTTTATATGTTAGTGCATTAATATATATGTTAGTGTAGTCAATGTTTTGATTTTATTTGCTACAGACAGTGTTGGGCAAAATACATGGTTTGCGGTATTTAAAATACAAAATACTTGCACGGTATGTATTTAAAATACAAATACAAAATACGTATTTGTATTTTTAATACGTATTTCAAATACATGTATTTCAAATACTGCCCAGCCCTGGCTACAAAGTATTCAATTTAGTTTATACGTTTCTTAAATGTTTATTAATATATATAATATGTATTTTATTGGACCTTTATTATTTCAAGTATTAATAAATTGTCGAGCTTGAGGACTTTTTTTTTAAAAAACTTCAAACGTTTATCTAAACCAATATTTCAGCGCTTCTTTGATTGTCATCATTCATAGTGCTCATCTAAAACATTATCCAGATTTTTAAAATACAACTGTTTTGAACACAGAAAATAATTATAAACGTAGATTTAGTTATAAATGTTACAAATTATAAAGGTTACGACAATGTCGAGAATTCATTTTAAGTCAGACACAAAATTATAGACACTTACAGCAGTATTCAAAAAAACTTATTTATGATTAATTAACTATATATCTGTGGCTTGGTGATAAAAGGGCCAATTTCAATATTTTGTTGTTTTGAGTTAGTCGTTGCATAAGGTGTCTTTTATTACTCACTTTTATTTTGCTTAAACAGTCAAATTCTAATTTAACCCAGAACAGCTTCATAAAGGCTTTGCTAACCAATTTCACGAAGAACTCTTCTTTAAAAAAAAACTTTAATTTCAATTTTCTCAAAAGTTAATATTTTGACATTGGCCTTTTTAGCACCAAGCCACAGATTTAAGGAAAGATTGCTAAACTTTTATTCATAAACTAAAAATAGTCTATTAAACCTTCCATTCAAAAAGTGAGAAAATTTATTGTTGGATTTAACCTTCTGACATTGATAATTGACATTGACATTTTGATAAATGTTTGCATTTTATAATATTATTTTTGTAAAATATGTTAAAAAATTATGAAAAAGCGTTTTAATTATTAATATGGAGATGTTTAATACATTTTATTATTTTTTTTTATTTTAGACAGCCAATTTAGAGTTATATAGTTAAATATTTTAAAAATGCATATATTTTCTTTAATTATTTTTAAAATTATTGCAATTATAATGTGAATAATTTGTGGAGCTCAATGTCAGTTTTTTTTTTATATTTTTTTTATTTATTTATTTAAAAAAACAAAAAAAAAAAAAAAACTGACCTTGAGCTCCACTAATTATTCACATTAAAATTACAACAAAAGGTCGAACAACACACATATTGAATATTATTGCAATTAGTTTTTTTTTAATGTTTTAAAGAACGAATTGTTGTTCAAAAATATTAAAAAAAGGAAAATAAGCAATCATAAGAGCTTTTTATTCGAATACTTTTTAATCGTATATTTAAAAAAAGGGTTCAAGCAAACATTTTTATAGTATCTTTCGGCAAAATTTTGCTCAGAAACTGAAATAATATGTATTTTTATATTATAAGAATCACTTTTAAGATCTTCAATTATAAAAAAAAATATATTAATTATAGAATATCATATGAATCGAATAGAAGTTTCATGCATCACTAGCAATAAAATGGCAACAAAACGTAAAAAAAGTTGCCATACTTAATCATAAAATCGCTACAAACAGTTAATAGTAAAAATACTGTTATTTTACGTTTATGAATACGCATTTTTATAAGAGGTTTATAAGACATGAAGCGTCTTATAGTTTTTACATACTTTAAACTTAAAATAATAATAATTTTAATAAATATGTTCGTTAATTTATAAAAATAGAAACAGAAGTTAAAAATTTATTTAATTTGTAATAGATCAAGTTTGATTTGAAAAATATTTTTTTGTTTTTAATTAAAAGATGTTTATCAAAATAATTTTTTGGGAATACACAATTTATTATAAATAAGATTCTCGAGTCGGGAAAAAACCAACCAATTGTAGGGGAATGTAAGAAAAGATGAACTCACTGTTTATTGTTGATGTTTTGTTTAAGCTTTGATATAGTTACAAGTGAGACTTTGAGTGTTTATAATTCTTATTCGCTTTAAGGTCTTATTTGTTTAATATTTTTAGCATTTCTAAAATCTTTGGAAAATGTTTCCTGACGATCTGGCTTAAGCAACCAGTGAAATGCGCATAGAGACTAGCTTTCCCTCAACAATAAATTTCAGTGTGTTTATCAAATATGGAAAATTGCACATCATACGGAAATCTTGTTTATAAAATTTTAATTTGTCAGTTAGTGTTAAATTTGTTACAAATTGTTGAAAATTTATAAAATAAAGAAGGAAAAACCTTGAAGACGGCACTCAAAAAAGATCCGAAATATTGGTTTAAAAAAACGTTTAAAGCTTTTTAAAAATAGACTTTAAGCTCGACAATTTATTAATATTTTATTAATATATTATTTGGTAAACAATTTCCCTTTGTACTCTTTAAATCCCATTTTCTTTTAAAAAAGTTTTGTTTGGTGCCCGTTGTTTTTAATTTTTAAACAAAAAATAAAATATCGCCGATAACGATACCGATCCGCACATTCGAGTTATAATTAACAAATCTCAATTAGAGTAATTTGTTTTATTATACAAAACTACAGTATAAGTGATTAATAATATTTAAAATTTAATAAGACTTACGACCAATTTCACCAAGTTCAATTTAAACTAACTGTTACTAAAGCTTCCAGTTAACAATATGTTTTTGGCAGTTTTAACTGATAGTTAATTATAACTGAACTTGGCCGCTAAAATACAAAAAAATTCAATTTTATTTGATGATAATGCATTAATATTAAAAAAAAAAAATAATTTTTTTTTTTACAAAAATAACGGCGTAAGAAATAAGTTATTAAAACATTAATAAGATTTCTGTTTAGAAAACAAAGTATTCTCAACTTTTGTGGAGATAGACGATTTCGCAAGTCCGTTTGACCCAGATCTGCAGTGGAAACTAGTCTTTCAGATGCGACAGAACTCATTTAAGAACTTAAGAATTTCTGCGCCATTTTCCTCAAGTTTTAATAAAACATGTCATGCGGCCTTAAACAAGCGTATCTGCGTCTTTAAAAATATTAGAAGAACTAAGGCATCTTTCGACTTCTTTTTTAGTACAATCACAGGATAGAATGGAAAGAGGCTCATCCTCCTTGGATTCTCTTATAATTTTTTCACAAACGGTCCGAAGGCCAGTTCTTTTAGATTTATCAAAACTTGTACCACCTTAAGGGTGACCTTTTCAACATTTTCGGAATGCGGATATATGGTAAGTAGCTCAATAAGACGTTTTTCTCGATACGATTGAAGTCGATTGTCCTCGAAATATTTGAGCATTTTAGATAAGCGATAAGTTTAATTATTTTCTAAAGCCTAAAATCTTTTATTTATAGATAATGGTAAGTAAGACAGTCGCTAATTTTTGGAACTCTGAACTATTTCACTAAGTTGCTATGTCAAAAATAAGCATAGAAAATTTAATAGCTTCTTCAAAAATACTCAAATAATGATTCCTGGTAAAAAATCAAACAACTTTTAATATTTCATTTAAAAGAAAACTTAAGTTTTCATTTTGTACTACTTTTATTCTTTTTTTTAACACCATTATTATTGCCTTAATTCGGAGTGTATTCAGAAAAAGTTCCAATAATACAAATTTTAATTACTTTTGGCTCTTAAATTTATAAACAATTTTATTTAAGAAATTTAAAATCTTTAGCACGTATTTTTTTAACAACAGATAATAAAATCCCTTTTTATCAATTTTGTACAATAACCCCTTCACTGTACTCAAATGTGCTACATAGTAAAGAGCATAAGTTATAAGTTTGCGCGAAATTATTAAAAAAAAAAAAACTAAAACCTGTTTAAAAAAATTACCAAATGCAGAAATTGTAAATCTGTTTTGCTTAAAAAATTACAAAAAGTTCGAATTTTTAACCTTTTTTGCCTTTAAATGTATTTTATATGTTTCCTGCCTCAATTTTCAGGAAAATAGGTTCAAGTTTGCCCAAAATTACCTTAAGATAAACGTGTTTACAAAAATTACCAAATGTACATTATTTGCTAGCAACTGTAATGTTAAAGAGAACAGGTTTCGAGTTTGCGCAAAATTATTTTAAAAAAGCACTAAAAGAACGCTAAATTTCCCTGTTTTTATCCTTCAATTTAATATCTTTTTTTAAGCACAAAAATTATTTAAGTTTGAAAAAAGGCCTACTTTCAAAATGTACTGTTAGTGCGCCTATTATTTTTACCACCTTTACTCCCTAAAATGCCGATTTTCGAAGTGTACTTTTTTTGACATGCTATAGAAATTCGAACGAAAAAATGTTAAACAAATTGATTCTAATTTTACCCATTATTTATATTTTCATCCCTCCCTGGTCCGAAGAAATTCCGGAACAAAAAGCCTATAGCAATTTTTCTACGACATTCTATATTCGTACCAAATTCCATCAAAATTGCTTTAGCCGTTTTGACGTGATTGCGCAACAAACAAACAAACTTATACCTTATTTCTATAATATATATTTGGATTAGAATATTTGACATATAAAGTTTTGTTGGGAGGTGGTGAAATGTTATTCTAAGAATTGTTTTTAAAGGCCACTTAATACTCTCATAAAAGCCTTAAGTATAATGACAAAATGCTTCCCTGCATAAACATTTTCTAAAATAAAAGACAACAACCTATCAGGACAGGTTGCTTACAGCTTGTTTTATAGTGTAAAACTACCTGTAACGATACAAAACTGCGCAAATCATATGAAACTATTATTTGGGTACGAATTTTGTGTAACATTAAGTAAAAGCATTGCATTTGCAATGTCGTTTCGAGTCAAATTAAAAAAATCCTGGCAATTTGTGATTAGCTCAATTTATTCAATTTAAAATATATAAATTCATAAATAAAAATTGTTGCAGTTTTTTATACCCTCCACCACTAGTGGTAAAGGAAGGTATACTTTTTTAATATTCGTCTTGCTATGTGTAAATGATAAAGCAAACATTTCAAAATAAGAATTAACTTTGAAATTTTGTTCATAAAACGTGGAATGAAATCCTTTTGAATACCTGCCTTTAACTAAATTGTATTCTGATTAGAAGATCACAGACTATTTTTAAAAATAATGGATGATACACAGCTATTGATTTAATAAGGACGATTTAATGTACTTATTTGTTTGTCCTCTTCCTATTAGCTAATTACAAAGTTTCATAACTCGAGGTGGTCATTTTTGACACCCTGTATTTCACCTTGTATTCTAACAGGGTGGTAACAAATACTATTTCCTTAAAGCCTCTATCCTACTCAACGACTCGTTCATATATAATTTTACAATCCGACCAGAAATTTAGGAGATTCAGATTTGTTACAATTTTTTGCGATTAACTCCACTGTGTAACGTTTTGTTCTTTGTTCCTGTTTTTGTGCACACAAGACGGGGTGCTATTGGTTATTAGTTAATTTCGACGGGAGTCGTTTTTAAGTTTGTACAGGAAGTAAAATATATAAACATTTTCAACACTTCTACCCAAAAACGCTTTAACTTGTTTTACCTTCCGGTTGATGCTTTTGATAAACGTTTTTCCTAAGCTTTTCAAAACGAAACAAGAGCTTTTACAGGAACAGTTTTATACAGACTTATACATTTTTTATTTTACTCTAATATAAACATTTGGTTTAAGGTTAAGAAACTAATTCACAATAGTTTAGCATAGTATTAACTGTAATATTTAGTATGTTTCATCTTGTAGGTTACATTTATAAATATAACAGTATTTGTTTTATTACATTAAACTTTTGATAATAAATTTTCATTTATTATTTAAAATCCTTTAAATAATAACTAGAATTTTGGAAAATAAATTACGAGTTACAATATTAAATTTTAATAAAAAAAAATATTTAATTCATTTTACAATTTCTTTTTAATAAATTATGGTTCCTTTTTGATTAATCCAATCAAATGTTAATGCTAGATATTAATACAATATTTATTCACCAAAAAATTATTATAAAACCCAGCTAGCATTTGGCTGATTATTTTTTGTAAAAATCACCTAAATGATTCATTTCAGATCAGTTTTGATGATTAAAAACTGATTTATCACTTAAGCGATTAAAAAAGGATTCATATATGATTCATTTATATGTTTAAAAAATGATTTTTAAATATTTTGAATTTTGAATTTTTATTTTTGCCAAATGAAAAAAATAAAAATAGAAACTTTCATGTCAGCCAAACCAATAAGAAGCTTGGCTAAAAAAGAAGTCCAAAAATTATTGACAATTTGTGAACATTAATATTAGTGCAAATTGTTTCTTCTCTTCTTTGCGAAAAGCCAATTATTTTTGTTTGGTTCAAAAGCCATAATGTTGCTGATTTTATCGGAGAAAAATTTTAAAAACATGACAATTAAAAAATGATATGAAATATAATCAAAAACTATATAATTTACGATTTAAAAATGAGACAAAAACGATTCAATAATGACAAGAAAAACTAACATTAAAATGATCAAAAAGGAATCAGAAAATTGTATCATAAATGATTCTTTCAAGTAATTCATCGGTAGGGTACCATTTTCTCACAACGAGAGTATCACTTATGATTGAAAAATGAGCTCATATACGGGTATTTTGCTCTTGAAGCTGATTCCTAAATGATTAGATTATGATACAAAATGCTTGCTGGGAATGTTGTCATATATGTAAATATGTATATATAGGTATATACAGGGTGTCCGCTGGGAAGGTATACTACTTTGTTTATAAGCGGCGTAAATGGTCTTGTGGAAGAAGCTCTTGTGTCAACTGAATCTTAAATGGAAACAAATGCAAATCCATGTGCAAAATTGTGGCCAAAGTTGTTCTTTGAAGGCTAAGCTCTTGAGCACGGCGTCGGTTGATGGATTGTTTTTAACACTTTTTTGAGTGGCAGTAATGTTTTCAGCCGATCTTGCGATATATTGTGGTCCATGCTAGGGTCTATCACCTACAGACCCTCTTTCTTCTAAATCATTCACTACACTATAAATAGTGCGTTTTGTTGGCATGTCGTTTCTCCCATAAATTTAACGTTACTTTCTCATCGTCACAATAATCGATGATTGATTTTGATTAAAGGTTTTAACGATCGATTAAAACACGCTGGTTTATCGAATATTTTTCCATAATAAATTTGTCACGTGTCTACTTCACGACTGCCAAATATGAACTGTCAAGGCTAATGTTTACCAAAACGGCGGCAAAACGAAGTAGTATACCTTCCCGGCGGACACCCTGTATATATAAAATTGTATCGATAAAGTGTGAATATTATCTAAACGAATACAGATGTTTATATGCATACATAGGAAAAAGAGAATGCCATTTAATTTTCTCTCTCTCCTAAAAACTCAAGACTTGACGGCTCAAACTTGAAGAGTGTGAATCAGCCCATACATATAAAATTATTAATAAACATACATGTGCGGGCCTTAAAATAGTAGTTTTCTATTACCATTTTGCGCTAATGTGTAAGGCATACAAATATTGGCTGCAGACTTATTTTTTAGCATATCGATCGATTAGGAATGACTTTATAAGTCAATATAACAATTTGCGGTAAAAAGTATAAAATTATTGTTATAATTTTTAAATGTTTTTTAAGCGCTATTAATAATATTAATTTTAAAATTTTTTTCTACACACCTGTTCGCACAAAAAAAAAATAAAAGTTTTTATAAACATTATGCATAATTCTCGCAGAAAAAATTTAAAAAAATAAAAAAAACATCATCAGACATGAGTATAAAGAATTTTTAATTTAAATTAAACAAACTGTCAAATATAATAAATACATGCAAACACTCGAGCATCCATGCACACACGAATATATTCGATATGTATGAATATCCTTTCACTTCACAAACTCAAATGCACACTTTTTATTATCTACATACACACGTATAAAATATGCAAATAATAACTTTATACATTGATTTTTATTCACTACTTCTGTTTTTTTCCAGTGCATTTGTGTGCGTGCGTGTTAATTGAATTTATTAAATCTGTATTTATTTTTTTAATAGGTGTCTTAATTCTAAGAAATTAAATTAAAATAATTATAAGCGTTTTATTTAATTACTGCTTAAGGGAATTTTTAGGTTGCCGCATTCAATTAAGTTTTTAGTAGCCCAAAGGAATGTTTTAATCAAGTTTGTTGACTTTAGTACATAATAAGTGGGTTAATAGGAATTGGTTGGTAACACTGCCCTGCAGATGGAGTAAAAATTATTAAGCTATAAATATAATGCTGGGTTTTACCTTAAAAGTTAAACTAGCGAATTCTTCATTTATCAAACTATCGTATTTAACGTTGGGTTGTCAACTATTTAATTTTTATGAATTTTTTTAATAATTTAAGACTAGTTTGTTTTTTTTTTAAAGTATACGTACACAGAAAAAATTAAAAATTGTCTTTAATCACTAAATTCATATAATCAAGCAAACAATTTGAATGATCATATAAAAAATTTTAAAAATTGTAAAAATTTTAAATTTTTAATATGTTTTTTTTTCAATAAATGATATTTGGTTAAAAAAATGATCAAAAAACTTTGCTGTTTCAAACAACTTGTTTATTGATTTAATTAAATATAGCTCAGGGTTTGACAATTCCCTACAACAATTCTACAAGCTTAAATTATTTTATTTTAAACGAAAAAATCAATTAAGATATTTTGTAAGATAATTTTTTAATTTAAAAGATGTTGTTATTTGTGTTTAATTCCCAATTTTAATTCTTGATGGGATAAGTTATTCCTATGCGTATTTTACTGGTTGCTTAGACCAGATCATCAGGAAACTTAATCTACAAAGATTTTAGAAAAACTAAAGATATTTAACCAAATAAATCTGTTAAGCGTATAAGAATCATAAGCAACAGTTCTACGTGTAACAATATCAAAGTTTAAACAAATTACAGTGAGTTTATCTCATCTTACATTCCCCACTACAATTAGTTGAAATTCTCTCAACATTAATTGTAGTTGTAAGTAGGTTAAGAAAAACAAAATAAAAACAAAAACAACTTGCAAAAGCATGTTGCCAGTTTAAGTTTTTTTTAGGCCGTGCACTTGCCAGTTTATTATCAAAAGTAATTTTTGGGAATACAAAATTTTAATTTAAAAGATTTTGTTATTCGTGCTTAATTCCCAATAATGTTTTAACTAAAAATTTATTTCGAAACAACTAAAATTTTAATTAAATCAAAATTATTTTTAATTTTCTTTCAACAAAAAAATAATTGATTCAAATATAACATTAATTAAATTGAAATACTTTTTAAGCAATTTTTTTTAATTGGTAAAAAACTACTGGTTATTTTTTCTGTGTACCATTAAAAGCCAAACTTAATTTTATAATTCCCCTCAATATTTTTTCATACTTAACTATTGCTTAATTAGTATGTATACTTATTTATTTTAGAATAATTCTAAGCACCTACGCCTGGAACCGGAGATAGAAAATATTATTATTATTTATTTTCCTGTTAACACCATGTTTCACCTTTTGTTGAATTCTCTTTTGTTTACAGAAGGAACTCTTAACTATAAGAAACCAGCAGAATGCCCCGATATGATTTCCAAAAAATTTTAACAAATAGAATACGGGAACTTTCTTTTTTTAATATTTTTTTTTTAAATAAAAATAATTTGTCAACTCAAAAACCAACCAAAATGTTTGTTTTTTTTTTAAAGTATTGTTGTTTTTTCTACAACGACAAGTAGTGAATCGTTGCTTATCAACTTTTGTAGTGTTGTTGTTGTTGTTACAACAAACTGGGTCACGTATAAAGCTGTGCTGTCGAAATTGTATTATTTTTTTCATTTTTTTAAGCCTAACAACTAGTAGTAAACTAGTTCAAAACCTTTCTTGTAATGATCGACCACCCTCGTTTTACAACAAACGTGTAAATTATGTAAGTTGTTTGTTATTTGATATTAGATGGAAAACAAATATCCTGCTCAAGCTTAACTTAAGGCCTGTTCATTGTTTAAGTACTTTTGTTATTTACCGAATTAATGTCAGCTAATCAACTTATACTAAATTGGGAAAAAACGAACGATGGATAAAAAAACGCTACAAGATAACAAAAGCTTTCGAGATTACGAAAGCGATACGAAATGACTAAAGCGATACCTGGTCGTCGCTCAAATTTGAAGCATATTTATTTATGGCGCTGCTAGAAATACCATTTACCGGGTTTCTCTTAAAAGAAACGTATACAGGACTTCATCACAGTTCGTTTTACAAAGAAATTCCAATATGATCGAACCAATATTCCCGTTTTTAAACTATTTATAATTAATCTTAGGGATTGCTGTTCGGTTTTAATCGAAATCGAAACCGCGGTTTTAATGCCTAAAAACCGAAACCGAAAACCGTCCAAAAACCTCGGTTTTAGCTTTTACTTTAAATATATATTTTTGCTAAAAAAATTGCAAATTATACATAATACTCGTACTTTATATAAAACAAATTTATGCATAACAGCCTGGAACAATGGCAAGGTATTTCAAAATTCTTTAAATTTAAAATAAGTAATAAAAGTACCTGAATTGAAACAAATAAAAAAATTGTAATTCACACAAAAAATATACATATAGTTCAAAACCGAAAACCAAACCGAAACCGACCGGTTTTAGTAATTTTAAAGCCGAAACCGCGGTTTCACATTTTTACGGTTTTTAGCAAACTCTAATAAATCTGAAAGACTAGTTCGATTAGTTCCAGTAATTTCAATAAATTCAACTCTGTATAGTTTGTTCACTTTTTTTGTTTTAACCCTTATGTGTATACCTGGGTCTTGGGTGGCATTTTTTGACTTTATTCCAGTTTTTTTCATATAATTTTTAAATATATTAGAAGTTGTTTAAAGTTGTAAATTATTGACCTATAGTTTTGTTGTTTGTTAATTTTGTTCTGCATTAGGTCATGAGTTAAAACAAATTTTTAAATAAACAAGTAAGAAAGTATAGTCGGTCAAGGTCGACCATATGATACCCGACACCACAGTATTTAAAAACACATCATGCTTATGTGTCCATATAAATATGGATTTTATGAATAGATATGAATCTATCGCTGTTTTAAATTTCATTAAAATCAGTTTGAAAGGCAGAAATTGCCCCTTTCTCCCCTCGTGGTCCTATTTTTTAAAATTTTATACCTTTTGTGTCCATATAGATATGGTTCTATCTATGTTTTCATTAAAATCGGTTTGATAGTTTCTGAGAGGAAGAAATTTCCCCCTATCTTCCCTCGTGGTCAGCACAAATGCATAACACCCTCTCCACTATTTTGGTTCTAGCGTTGACCATCCGTGAGCTGGACCATTTTTAAAAAAGGTCTTTTTTTCAGTTTTTCCAATTTTTTTGTACTTTACTCCAAGACGACATTACAAAAATTTTGTATCATCGAAAAGAGTCTTTGAAGCACCATCCAATGGTATATAAAACTTGACCACTTGCGACCTACTAATTAAGATATTTAACAAATTCTACATATGTGGAAATAAGGCTCTGCTTCTCAAATTGAATCTGTTTTAAAATAATGTTAATTTATCTTATTTTTTGCAATTATTCACATAAAATGCGAAAATCGCGATATATTTTATATTTTTTTACATATAGGCAATATGGGTATCAAATTTTTTAAAAATTTTATACCCATATTGCCTATATATGAAATATATGGACACCGTACGCGAAAAATAGCAAACAATTATTTTTAACAGAGTTGAATTGATTAAAATTGAATAATGAACTCAAAAGTATAAAGATATCATTTTATGGTAAATAATTATTAAAAGTTTCAATCGCGAGTATCGCGAACACGAGCGCTAACTTCGAAAACTGTCTAGCATCATTGAATTCAGCGTAATAAAATAAGTTTTACTGGTAGGGTGTCCAGCTCGTTAAAAAAAATTTAAATTTAGTGCACAGTGTAATTATTCGTTTTTTCATAAAAGATAAAAGTCAGCTGCAGTCAGACAGTTATTTTTTGATTTTTATTTTTTCGAGCAAAAATAAAAGTTATTCTCTAAAGAAACGTAGGTGCCATAATAATTTAAAGTATGGACATTTCCTGGGGTCACGAACGTACGTTCGTACGCTTTTGATGTACAAATAATATAGAAAACAAAATTTTCTTAGCATTTTTTTGCGATTCGACAACATTTGCTTAGCTCTATGTTTAGTGCAAAAGATGGATTTCATCGAGTTTAAGTTTTCATAATGATAGTTATAAACATGTGGTCACGAACGTACGCAAAATAGAAGTCAAATTTGGCTGACAGTAGTTAAATGTAAAAATCTGCGTAGTGGAACGGAATATTTAAAAGTGATTAATTTATTTTAAAAGTGTATTAATGTAGGTCTCCATCCAGTATTGACAAAATTAAGTATTTCTCTTGGTTTTTATTTAATTGGCTTAAGTACCGGTCGCTAACGTACGGATCGCGAACGTACGATTTTTCCATATGTTTTTTTTTTTATTATTATCACCATGCATTTTCCCATAAATATCTTAAAATTGATTGCAAAGAGTGTAAACATTACATATTTTTTGCATGTAAGATAAGTATATAAAAATGGCGTTAAAAGTAGAAAATAAAAGAAAATATAAAATTTTCCAGTTTTCAGCCCAATTTCCTCAAGTAAAACAGCTGAGATATGCTATGAAACCATTCTTTTATAACAACATAGACTTTTTTTATAATAAAAAACAATAAAAGAGGATGATTGCCAACATTTTATTTTTTTTTATCTTGGTTGACCATTCTGGGGAAATGCCCATATGTAATTAATATCTAAAATATATTTTTAATAATACAAACGATGCAGTTTTTACATGATTAATCACATTTAATTGCCAATTTATTGACAATAACTGATTATATTTAATATCCTTTTAAATACTATTCTTTACAATAAAATTTCCAAGAATTTCGGAAGCATCATGTAGTCATTCCAACTCACATTTACTATTAATATTTGCATAAAAATCACTTTACTAATTCGGATAATATATCGTTACCTAAAACGCAAAATTGACAAAAAACAAATAGCCCTATCTATAAATAATTATATGATAAACGCTTAAAGAACTAACTAGCAGTTTGTATAATGTGCAACATTCTTAGTCCCAATTTACAATGTGGACATTTCTTGCCGGACAGACGAAGTTTGTAGGTAAGAGAGAGGAAAAAAGTAAAGTGTGTCACGCATACATCGTCGCCTCCTTATCAACAAACTTCGTCCGTCTGGCAAGAAATTTTCACATTGTAAATTGAACTTGATTGTCAAAACAACTGGTAGGTTCTAAAAGAAAAAAAGTAGTAAAAATGTAATTATAAACAGTCTTCTCCTGTAAAATTCTCAAAATGATAGATGGGGCCTTGTGCGTTTTAGGTGACGATATATTTGCATGTAAAACATGCTACTAATGCAATTTGTACTTAATAATCAACATAATGAAAAGAAATATTTTTAAATTCCTTAATCATATTATTGAAACATGGAAATGCGATAAGTTCACAACAATTAATTAATAAAATTTCTGTACGTTAAACGCATATAATGACAAACTTGGTAAATACTGGAAAAAAAGTGTGAAAATAAAATGAATAAAATACACCAACGAATTATTGTGTCATTTATAAAAAACATTTTATTTATTTAACAGTAAAAGCATTACATTTTTTTACATATTTATACATTTGACGTGGATTCATTCACGTTGTCTGGACAAAATTTTTTCTGGAAAAATTTTTGTATGCATATCATCAGCTCATTATTGGTTTTACCTACAGACCATTCTTAAAAAAATTAAGTTAGGTATGAGGTATTTTCATATATTTTTAATATCGCCTTTCTGAATCCAAAACTTGTTTAAGGAAATTTTTATGGTTTCTAAGATAATAACCGTTAATTTTGCTCCATATCGAATATTTTAAAGTTTATAAAATATTGTTTTGCTCTACTCACCACTGTTTGGCGAATGCTGCAAATTCCTCATACAAAACCGTACAAAATAAATTTCACTATTGCTTTGATTCATCGCCGTAAGAAAAACAAGTAGTTAAAGCGAAAGCAAAATAAAATGATAACTAGAACAAAATTTTACTCTTGCTTTGCTTCATTGCCGTAAGAAAAAAAGTAGTTAAGGCCCGAATACACTTATCAAAAAACTCATCAAGCATTATTGCAGTATTAGTGCAAATGTGTTTGTATGTGTGACACCGCCGATGCTGGATGTAAAAACAAAAAATTTAGATATTTCGTCCAGCACATGTACACAAGTAAATTCGCCTGCATGACAAGCATTTGACAAGTGTATTTGGCCCTTTAAAGCAAAATAAAATGTCAACAACTCAATACTCAGCAGTAGGTATACGTATGCAGTATAAAAAGCTTCTTTTTAAAAATAAATTTAGAAATGTGGCATATGTGGCACAAAACTGTAATTTTCACTTTTAATAAAATTAACTTTGTAGTTCGTTAATGAACGTTCACAAATATTTTAAATTTTGTTCAAAACATATACTATTCATGTAAACTTTCAAACAAAATATCGCCACAATGCTCGTCACGGTTTCGGAGGCATACCCCTATCCGATGGTCCATATTTTCAGAGACTCTGAGACATAATTGAGGTTCAATGTCGTTAATGTGCCGAATTATCTCGTCCTAAAGCTCTTGAACTGTTCTTGGCTTATTGGCGTACACTTTTTCTTTTAAATAAAAAAAAAAAGAAGTCCAACGCTGTCAAATCTCATGATCGCGACGGCCAATTATCATCCGCACAACGTGAGATAACACGGCCATTGAATTTATCGCGCAAAAGAGCCATTGTTTCATTGGATGTGTGGTTAATGGCACCATCCTGTTGGAACCACATATCGTCCAGGTTCATATCCTCAATCTCTGACCACTAGAAGCGATAGCGAACACAATACATGATAATTGCTTGGCCAACCTCATGTTCGAAAAAGTACGGCCCGATGAGGCGGCCAGCCCATAAACCGCACCAATTAGGTGTTTTCACATTTCCTACAGACCCGGTTTGCTAAAATTTGCGCACAATTCTCCCGATTGTGGACACATTTGGTCGATTATTCTGACCAAAAAAATCACGCAGTGCATGAAATACATTTTGATTTAAATGCCCATTTTCGTAAAATTCTTCAAAAATCTTAAAGCGCTGCTCAATTGACCCCATGGTTGAATTTGTCAAACACTGAAACAAAGAAATGTCAAATTAAGTCGGGCAAAAAACTTAACGTCAAGGTCTGACTCACAATTAACATCGTGCGTTATGGTTGGACCACCCTTTATATATAAAAATATTATATTTTTTACAATTAGCAACCTTGATTTTTCGGATAAATTTTTCGAAATGAGTAAATCGTGCCGCAGAAAAATCTTGTTAAAAAAATTTTGCCCGAAACAAATGGGTGAAACCAACCTAAAATGTAAGCATTGGTAAGCCCGAATTTATTTACATGGAAAATATGTAAATACTTAAAATTTTTCATTTAAAATTTATTTTTTTGTATATAAAATATTCTTACAATTATAAAAATTGGTTTTTTTATTGGACCTTTTCTTTGTAGAATCTTAAAGAAATAAATACTCAAGCTCGAGGTCATAAGTTTTTTAAATAATTTTTATTTATCCAAATTTTTAATATTTTTAATTAGGCTCAAGTTCATCAAATTTAATTTCCATTAAATTATTTTTATGAAGAAAGGAATTTTTCAACATGTAGCCGGGCTCGAACCCTGGCCGGCAGGTTACCCTGACATGTTTCGATCGCAACCACTCGGCCTCCTCAGAGGGATTTGCCGTCTTACACTAGCAGCCATCGACGACTGCTGACGTCAATAGTCAAACATCAATCCTTAAACCAAATTGTATTTTAAACCTTGGTAGATGGAAATTTGCTTTTTTGAATTTTTATTTATTTTAAATACATTCAATATTGTACTTTGACGATGGTAGTAAACACTACATACATAGATAATAAAAAAGATTTTTGTGATTTTTTATTAATAATTTAATAGTATGTTCACATTTGGCTTCTTAAACGCGTTTAAGCAGTTCGAACGTGATAAAGCTCTAATCACTTCAAAATCGAGATGATTACCCATACATTGAAGTGATTTGTTAATCACTTCAAATTGACATGATTACAACTAAATCACTTCATAAATCACATAGAATCCACTGAACATACCTCAAATGTAGAATCGCCAACATGATCGTGTACAAGCGGCCAAGATTTCTGCTTAATGTTTTTATTTTTTTCCTTAAATAATTCATAAATTTTCACAATTTCATCATTAAAATGATTAAAATAATCTTCTGATAACTTTATAAAAGTGTTTTTTTATCCATTTTTAATACTTTAAAGAAATATAAATTTGTTTGTTGTTTTTTTGTGTGTTAGTTGTGTGTTTTTTTCTTAATCATATGTCATCTTAATCATCTCAAATGTAATGTGAACGGCTTTGATTAGCTAAATCAACATTTTGCTTAAACGCGTTTAAAAACCTAAGTGTGAACTTAGCATAACTATCCCTGATGATGATATTCAAGGAATATCGTAATATTGGATGTATTTAAAATAAATAAAAATTATTTAAATAACTTATGATCTCGAGCTTGAATATTTATTTCTGTAAGATGTTCTTACAACTATTTGTCCTACTTTTGTCATTGCCACTGTGTTTAGTAGTAGTTTTGCTTAAATATAAATCTGTATATAAAATTTATAACAGTTTGTATTTAATTTAAAACTTTTTTTCTCTACAAGTGTAAATAATTAGTTTAATTAAAATGACAAATTAATATTAATATTTCAATGTATTTTTGTTTTATTTGCTTCCTTTTTTGTTAAATTTTTTTTTCAGCCTTTAACAGTCCATAATTTTTCATGATTTTTTTTTTCATAGGCAATTAAAATAAAATAAAGTTTTCATATGTTTTTGTAACCTCCACTACTAGTGGTGAATGAGGGTATACAAACATAGTTTGTCATTCCGTGTGACTTTTTTTTAAATTATTCTTCTAGAAACCCATGAAGTATATACGCCAAATCGGATGGTTAAAAAACTTTTTTTTTGGATTTTCCCAATTTTGTGATATTTTTTTATTACACTTCAAAAAGAAAGTTATAAACAAAACAAAAAGGTTAAACAAATCATATGAAGGATTTATCAAAAAAATGTCAAAATAAACCTGAAAGGCCTTTTTGAAAAATATCAAAAAATTGGGGATATAAAAAAATTGTTTTAAACCATCCGTGTTGTTTTAAACCATTGGCGTGGAATGTCTTATTTATATTCTGCGTCCTTGAATAATTCTAAGTCGATTTAGTGATGCCCGTCTGCCTGTTCGTCTATTGAAGCACTCTGCATGAAGGAAAAATTTTGGTATAAAATTGTTTCTAGTTCTCCTAAGCAGTTAGGGATTGAAACTTAGAAGGAAAACAGTTAAAAACCTAAATAAATAAATAATAAACTTAAATAAATTTTTCGCCGATTTGTTTTGTAAGACTAGAAATCGTACAAATAAATTTCGTAAAGATCGGTCCATAATTTCCCATAAGCTCCATATAAATTCACTCTCTTAAAACAATTGAGTACGCTTAAAATCGTAGCAAATATTGTGGTAAAATTTGGTATGCCATATTTTTGTTAAACCGGATATCGTAAAGATCGGCCAATAATTTGCCATCGGCCTCATAAAAAGGCAAATCTCGTACTTTCGGAATACGCCTAGAATCGCAACGAAAATTAATACTGTGAAGTCAGTTTATTTTTAATTGATTAAATATATATTTCATATTAAGCCCTAGTGTAAAATATTCTTTTTCTCGGAGGAGAGTAACAAAGTTTCGGTACAGCGGAATATAGCGTTCGTAATTGTTATTTTTTTTTATAAAATATAAAAAGTTGGATTTTTCAATAAAAACTATTTTTTATTCTGCATAAATAATTCAACAATATATTTTTATAAATTGTTAAAAAACAAATAAAGGGGTTATCAAAATAATTAGTTATAATTTTTTTTAAATATAAAAGCTTATAAGGATAAGTTTAATTTAATTAAACTAGATTTTTATATAAAAAACTGGTAAGAAAGTAAAGTCGGTCAAGCGCTCCCATTTAATGCTCTACACCACAGTATTTAAAAACATGGGCAATCATGGACCCACAGGAACAAAATTATGTTATGAATATGAATGACACTTTTTTTGTGACAAGCGGGTCACCTGGGGTTTAAAGTGCACTCGGGTTAATATAAAAGCTTATAAGTTTACCTTTAATTAAATTAAATTAGATTTTTATATAAAATAACTAGTCGGTCGAGTCCTACCATATAATCCTCTACACCACAGTATTTAAAAACATGGGCAATCATGGACCCACCAAAACAAAATTATGTTATGAATAGAACTTGACACTTTTTTTGTGACAAGCGGGGTACCTGGCGTTTAAAGTTCATTCGGGTACGCTGAGTGCAGTTGGTCTAGCTGAAGAAAACGTCGCATCACTGCCAAGAAGTTACCCATAGGGTGATAAAATGGATAACCGGCCTTCATTAGTTTTTTTGTCTATTGTCTATTTTCTTTAAATATACTTGCCTTTTATCTTTACCCCGTATGGGGGCTCCCAAAAAATATTGCAGTTTAATAAAATTCTTAAATTTGGCCCTTGCAGCGCCTAGGATGCTCCTAGGCGGGTCAAATGTATGACCAACACAACTTTATTTTTTATCCTCATCATTATTTTGTTTTTAACACACAAAACGCACAACATTTTCCATACAGGATAGAAATATATTTTAGAAAATGTCGCACCTAGGGGGATAAAATGTATGACTGACCTGCATTAGTTTTTTGTCCTAAAGATTTTCTCAAAACAAACTTTCCCTTTATCACCAACCCTTATTAGGGCTCCCTCCCATACAAATTTTGCGTTTTATGACATTCTTAAATTTAATTAAAATTGTTCATCTTTTGTGAATAAAATCAAAAGTTGTTGACAGATTTTAATCATTTATGGCTTTTCTATACGTGAAGAAGAAATTAGAAGCATAGCTGCAATTTATTTTTATGAATTTTTAAAAAACAAAATTTTTGAAATTTTGCTACAAAATTATTTTATTTTTCCAAAATCTTCATCTATATGAAATTTGTTTCCCTTTAAGACATTTAAGGATGGGCGTTTATATGGGACCTATGGCTTATTTTTGACCTAGCAGCACAATATTTTATCAGGTCTTAGAAGCTATTGAAAAAGCAGTTTCCGCCAATTTCCAACATTTATAAGGAAGTTATGGCATTAAAAGCAATTTTCTAGAGAAGTTCTTGTATGGCAGCTGTGGTTAAATATCGACCAATTCCAATAAAATTTTGTATGATGATTGAGATTGCAAAAACTGTTTTTGGACCAAATTTAATATTAAGTCCAACATAATTAGATGGTTTATGTGCACAAAGACTATATTCAGAAAGGAAGCTTGTATGTCGGTTATTATTTTCAATAGGCTTAGTTCTGGTGACAATTTGAGAAAAGGTTCTGCATTTCATTACATTGTCTTAAGTTGTTTGTTCAGGAGGACGGCCCTAATGGTATACCTTTAACTTTCCACAAAAGCCTATTGTATTACCTCCCCATGGTAATCACTGGAAACATCTCTAGTAGATGGCTAAATTACAAAGGCTCTAGTCGAGACTTTTCTAGGATGTGGCGGTTGAACGGAAGGATTCAATGGCGTAAAGTATTTACCATAGTACTAACGGTTATATGGCTCTCCTCGGGGATCAGTGGCCCGCAGGTGAGGCTGCGCACCTCTGCTGATCATTGGTGAGGTATTGTTTTATTGGCCACATGCAGTGGAGGACTCTTGTAATGTCAAGGGATTTGATTCAGAAAGGTAAATTTTTGTTCTGTAACGCTTTTTGTTCCGTCTAGCGTTGTAGACATATGGTTAGTAGTGGAGTGTTTCGAGAGGTGTCAGAAGTGATGTAGTGAATATTTATATATGTCGATTAGTTGCCTTTCCTAGTAGAGTACGCTGCTGGGTATTTGGGTTGTGCACGTGGCCCTCTCATCAAACCAGATGCCGACCTTGAAAAAAGTGTTGAAAGTCCTCACATATTGAATGTTGCACTACATGGTCGTTTTTTGTGCCCAAACTGGACAAGACATTTATGTCTGGCTGGAGAAGGTTTTCGCAGTTATGATATCAAAATGGGATAAGTAACGCCATCTTAATACGGTTGTTGCTGTTGCAGCAGTACAAGCCCGAGGGGAAGGTAGTGAAAACTCGCCATTTGTCCAAAATAAGATCTTGGTTTGTAGTTTGTTTCTTTCACAAAAGATGAGTGTTACTGAACAAGAATGATGCTTTCTGATTCCAAATGCTTTTCTTACAAAGATTTTAATAAAACAATTGCACGAGGTGATTCGTGGTGCTACCCAAACTTACGCGGGTAGATTGTTTCCGAGTTAGAACTGGAACTGATGGAGTGGGTTCGGTTATAAGGAGGAAACATCTTTGTCCTGCTGCTAATTAACAGGTGCTGCATGACAGGTTTGAACAATGCAGCAGAGGTTAGATAGCTCGAGCTTCATAGCAAGGAGTTTGAATGTATTCAGTACCGCCAACTGTTTACACATTGCAAGATATACGAGCCTCGAGACTATATCAGCATTTAGTAAATGTAAATTATGCAGTGGCTAACCCACCATGCAATTTCGTCAAAGAACAGGTATGCATGTAAAACATGGACATTTGTTCTTTGCGCACAAGGTGACATGGACAGGCAGCCAGCCAGTCTGCCAGCTGGACGGATGGACGGATCAATATTTAAAGTATTACAATTATAAGCACTAACGCATAAAACCCTCTCTACTATTGCGGTGTGGGTAGCAATATGTAATTTAAATTGGCTGGAATTTATTAAAATTATTTTATTCCTTTAAAATAAGTGTTAAATACAGGATGGCGCAGAAACAGCAATATGGTTAAAATTATAACTTTGTAACTTCTTATACCTACACCACAATATTGAAGAGGGTATTATGTGTTTATGCTCATGTGTGCAACACATTAAAATATTGGTTCAAAATCCAGCTTTTAGTATACCGCTTGACTCAGAATCACTTTTTGAGACGAACTAACACTGTCCATCCATCCGTCCGGCAGGCTGGCAGGAAAGTCAGCAAAGTGTAAGTCGCAATTTTGGAGATAGTTTGGCGAAGTTTGGTTCATATGTTCAAATTTTACATAGCCCCAATGCGTAATTTCTTTCCGAACTAGGGTCCTTGTGCCCAGAAATCATCTTATTATTTATATTGGTATTTAGATTATATTTGTTCCAAACTTCTTTTAATGCAATCTTTATCATCTTACCAAATTTGTTTGGAATCGGTCAATATTTGACCATATCTCCTACTCAAATACTACTCCCGAAAAAAGCTTTTAATGTCACAACTTCCTTACAAGTGTTGGTACATATTAACATCAAAATTGGAGACAATAACTTTAATAAGGCCTGGCAAAATCGCGTGTGTGTGTGAAATAATACGTTCGCTCAATACGTCCCTTACTCATTCCTTTAAGGCACTTTTAGTATATGACGTGGTTCCATCTTGTTCAACCACAAAGTTGGATGGTTTTCCACAGCTGGCTAAACAAAATTTTTTAATACCGTCCGATTTGTACTACCGTTGACAGAGATAAACAACACCAATATAATTTTCCAAAAACTATAGGCCAGTAATTCATTCGTACGATATACCGTACCAAGCCGTACACTTACGTCGTTGATGAAATGCTCTTGAATTCACCGTAGACCAAGTCCGTTAATAAATCTTTTCTCTTAGTACTTGTTATTTTTTGGTTATTCGTTAAGATATTTCAGTTATAAATAATTTTAAATTAAATATTAAATACTTTTATAACTTTATTTTAGCGCTTAATAAAAGTTATTTTTATTTTAATTTTATGCTGAAAGTTGATTTAAAACTTTACAAGCATAATTAATATTTCAAAAACTAAAGTCATCTCTGCTCAAGTGCAGTTGAAGTTTAAAGTTCATGTTGGTGTTGAGAATGGTGTCATTGTCATTTTTGGAGAAAAATAACTAAAACACCGTGGGCAAAAGAAGAAGTTGCAAAATAAAACTCAAATAAAATTATGACTATAAAACTAGACTACTAATTAAATTAGGCAATTCATTGAAAAGTTTTTTTTCCCACTTTATAATTAAAATAATGACAAAAGGCGTTAAATTTAAACTAAATGCTAAAAGAAAATATCAATTAAATGGTTTTCACAATAAAGTAAATTTTATTTAAATTAATTTCTGTGGAATGATATTAATTCAAATTAAATTTTAAATTAAGATTTTATTGATTTGTTTTTTTTTGCTTGTTTAGGTATTTAGTCAATATTAATCCTTTGTAAGATGTCTCCTTTTTGCTTCCTTTATTTAATTTTATATAGTTCATTAGTATTGCTATTCTGTTTGTTTGCGGAGTTATTGTGTGTGTGTTTCACTAACAATAGCAACTAAATTAAACGAAATTAAAGTTTGTTTTATTGTTTTTGAGAAAATTTCTACAATGAAAATAGATGGATTCCCAATAACTATTTACCAGCAAAATAATCAAAGCCAAAAAGTATCAAATCTATTCCACACACAATCTGCTTTCACATTTATCCATCCAAATCCATCCAGCCAAACTAACATTCATCTCCCTGTATCTGTACGAATGTGTCTTGTTATCGGTCTGTGTAGTCGGTTTACAAACCACAATATAACATCATCATCAATGATGTCTAAAATGAATATTGGGTTTGTATAAGTATTTCTGTTGCTATTTTCAGTATTTTCCCAACAATATTTGTATTGGCTGCAAGTAACAAAATACTAAATTCTAAAAAACGTGACAAACATACTAAAAGACACATGTTTTTGTGTTTTTTTTTTTTGTTTTTGGTAAAATAATGTCAACATAATATAAAACAAACAAAAATCTTTTTACATAATCTACTTGTATAAAATTGCTTCCAAATACTTTGAAATAGTTTCAATTTAGTTTCTGACGAAGTAGTTGGGGTAAAGGAGCAGAGAGCGAGTTGTGGGTAGGAATTAGTTTTTCAATAGATTTTATTTGTGGCAAATGAGGAAGGTTTAACTACTAAAGATAATAGTTTTTTTTTTGCTAAAAAATAATTTAATTTATAGTTGAAATTTAGAAAATTTTAAAATACTAAAAAAATACCAGACATTCAAATCTTAAATATTCAATAATGAATCCTAGAGAAATAAAAAACTAAAACTGAATATACATAAACACAAATCGCTAATTGAATAAAAGCACTGCAGCCAATCCCACGATGTCACACGTTTTGAAAATTTTTTTTTGTTTTAAATGTTATTTTCTATGCGAACGTTAACGTGTGACATCGTGGGATTGGCTGCTGATCTTTTTCATTAAAAGTATATACTTGGGAGAATATCGATAGTCTCTAGGGTGTTCAATTAATCGGGTTTTATTTTTGTTCGATTAAAATATTAATCGATATTTGGCATTTTTAACTTATTCGATTAAACAAATAAAATTTTAAAATTAATCGATTAATCGAATAATTCTTAATCTAGAAATTTTATAAACTACGAGATTTTTTTCGATAATTTTAGAAAAAATTACATTCTTTTTTAAACAAAACTTGTCAATGTAGCTAGCTCCAAATTGTTGCTTTACTTTCGTGCACTTAGATTTTAAAAGAGTCAATATAACTTTGGACATTTTGAAACTTTATTCGGACATTCCATGCAAAAACTTTCCCCTAGAGAATCGATCAAAGTATCTTGTTTAAGATATTTACTCATTGGACCACTTGTAGTCCCCTTTGATTTTGTTGGTGGAGCATTTTCTTCAAGTACTATGTTATAGTCACTGTGCAAGTGGTAATTTGTGAAGTTGTTGAAGAACATTTACGTTAAAACATTTTTAGACACCTGCTAGATTTAGCATTATTAGATTTATCCTTCGTACAATATTTTCAAGCCAAACTCATTCTTTTTTTTTTTTTTTTTGTGAAATTAATTATTAAATTGTTTTAAAAAAAAAATAGCAAAAATATAAGCTAAATAACTCACTAAACTGTGTATGACTGTTTTTTTTTTTTAATTCCAACGGACACATACATTGGGTTTGTTCATTCGACTTAAAACTTTAAAATATTATACATTTAACATAAATACTTTATATTCTTATTATTCGATTAATCGGTATTATCTCTTTAATTAATTTTTTAATCGAAGTTAGCAATTTTAAATTATTCGAATAATTAATCGTTTAAAATTGTTCGATTAATCGAACAAGAATTAATCGACTGAACACCCTAATAGTGACCGAAAACGTATGTATCGAAAGTCAGTTACTAACTTTTTTCCCATAAGCTAATACCGCGAAGATCTACACTGGTTTGCAGCAAACCAAAGTCTCTAGCGGGAATCGAACCCGCAACCCCATACATAACATCAATATAACTATCGACATGATTTTATTGAGTTCAGGATTCGACAGGTAGAAAAGGCGATTGTTTATTTAAACCCCCAGAAAGCATCGAGGATTGATGGGATCAGTAATAAAATGCTTTTAGAGTAACACCGAATAGCAATAAGAATAATAAGTCTTCAATATTATTCCTTAGAACGGCAGGTTTCACTCGCTACTATGATAACTAAGCCCGGAAAGGATCACCCGAAGGTTTAAATGAGATAGCAGCAGAGGAAGTGGTGGCCCCATAGGACGCCAATGTTAAATATCGCATATCTTAAGAACTGCTATAGTGGAAAATGGAAAATTCAAACTTGGGAGGAATCACTTTTATGGTAAACTACACCTTTGAAAAAAAAAAATAAAGGGGTTAGGCGAAGGCGTAACTGAAGTTCTATTATAGCGAGAGTCGTCAAACGGGGCTAAGGCCACTGCCATGGTAAACTATAACTTCAAAATAAAAATAGGCATTGTAGACGGAGAAGGAGCTGTACCTCCCATAAAACGAAAATAATAAATACCGCATATGGGCATTTCCATTTTGACGTGTCGTGATATTTGTACCACAAAATGTAAAAAAATTAAATGAAGAAGTCAAATTTGTGAAAAAGGTTTTTATGTATACAAAGTAATGAAGTAGCACTATATTCAGAAAAAAAATTACAGCAATCGACGCTAAGGATTTGCAGATATAAGCAAAAATATGTGCTGGCGTGACGTTAAAAAAACGGAAGTGGATTTTGACTTGCATTACAAAAATGAATAAGACTACGAATTAAGCAAGACGGTTTATATAAAACCTTATTTAGTAAACTTTTGACTTATATATATTTATTTTTTAAGCTATAAAACTTAAAAATCTTTGCTCGTTTTAATGTACATATGGTCATTTTCAGCGAAAAGTCTACTTTTTTTAATGTAACGCCAGAATGCAAATAAGGTTGCATTTAAGGACCATGTTGTTCAACCATTATCCCTTTTGTTACTAAATGTAGAGCAAGTTGCGCTTTACACCAAAATATAAAAAAGTAAACTATACATATTAAATTTTTCGAGAAACAATTTAAATTATTTCTAGCGTTACGTTACAAAAAGTAGACTTTTCGCTGGAACTGCCCATATCTGAAGATGAAAGCCTTGTAGGACCCACTCTTAAGCCTGGTACTCTGTTCAACATTTCACGTGAAATGCTGTCAAAACGCATATGAAAAAAAACTTGTGCGGAATATCTATGAAATAATGTTGATAGAGTTGTACTCTGTTAATTTTGTGAAAAAGTTCCGAAATGTTTCTGGCAACATTTTTTCACAATTGCGAAACAATGTAAGCTGCACTTATTTCACGTGGAATTTTAAAGAAAAGCTAAAAAGTATGAACTGATTTTTAATTTTAAAATAAAAAATTCAAACAACACAACCGGTAACCGTTTTTTATCTATATTTACTTTATTTTTTATTACATTTTTTATTAAAAAAAATAATTTTTATAAAATACATGTGGGGTTTGTTTACATACACAAAACAATGTTGCATAATTTGCAGGAATAAAAACGTCAAATTGTACAAACTCGCATAATAGGTAACATTGATACATGTCAAAATTTTCGTGTGAAATAATTAATGTTTCAAAAATTTGAACAGAGTACTAGGCTTTATGGTAAACTACACCTTTCAAAATGAAAATAAAGGGGGTAAATGCAGGGGGAGCAATATATTTTTACAGAAGCACTCTGTGAGCTCCAAAAATAAAATATACTACTTATTGTATTGATAGAGGCAGGGGAGTAGTGCCCCCATAGCACGCAAATGTTGAATCAAATTTATGACTAAGTCGAATGACTGATTCATTATCGTGCAGCCCAAACGGCCGAAGTTAGAGACATGAAGTTCGGACGGTGAATAAGTAGTCTCCCAACGAATAGACCCATGGAAAATAGATTTTTTGAAATTTAAATGATTAGAGTGTAAAAATCCCTAAACAAGGGCTATAAATGTTTGTAAGATTCCAAGTGGGCGTAGCACCTTTTAAACAAAGACATTATGAATAACTTCATATCTGCCAACAACATCTGTCAAAAAAGTGAACTGGATTAGAGAAGGGGGACTGGCTCATCCATTACAAAAATAGGGTATATAACAGTGATCTGGAGAAAGGATACGGATTTTGTATAACATTTTTAGCTTGGTTATAAATAGACAACATTTATTCAAAATCGAGCAAGATAGGAGAAGTGGGCATGGCACCTGTAATACAAAGAAAATTAAGATTTCTTTATATCTGGAGAATGGCTACAGTTTGTAAAAATTTGCAACAAAAAGCTTGGTTTTCTTTACAAAATAGCTTTAAAAGCTGGCTGGATTGGATAAAATGTCATGACACCTTTAATTTAAGCACAATATAGGGTTTTGTATATCAGCAGAACGGTAACAGTAAAATAATCTAAATTTGGTACTATTTGCTTCGTTATCCATACTCAAGGTCTGTTTTAAAAAAATTGACAAATTTTATTTCAATGGGGTAAGCATAGCGTACCGGATGAATCTAGCAGATATACAAAATTAAAAAACCCTATTTTTCGTCATATTCGAGACGTTATAACTGTACGAATATGTTCTTATTTATAAAACCTTACATATCGTCTGAAAGTCCTACTAATACCGGATTTTCAAACTTCAGTTTAAAATATCTCACAGAAGTAACAGGATATTACGAAGGCTAAACCTTAATTTTAAAGGCAATAGAACTTTGAGACGACATATCTAGTCTATGGGTTAAAAATTTGTTGGACTGTGTTATACAAATACCTTAAATCAAATTAAATCGCTTAAAACGAAAAATTAAAAAAAAAATTGATTGTATTTTTGGTTTTAAACGTAAACCAAAGAAATTAATTTGGTTACTTACAAATATTATAAATAGTTAATGCTTTAAATTTAAGAACTAGAATCGTGTATAAATCAAAGTCTAGATCTCAAAAAGAAAGAAATAAAAAAATATCTACCTTTTCTTATTAACTTGATTTTAATAATAATCCAAACGAATCTTGAAGTACGTTTAAATTGAAAACGATGGTAAAATTAAATTCATAAAAAAATCTGTTATTACGCCTTTTTTTCTTTTTAAGTTAATTTTCGACTTAAAAGGGACTTAAATCATTTATAAATCGAAAACTAAAAGATCAAGTAAATAATGCAACAACGTCCCTTTAATTTTTTTTTTTTACTAAGCACCAATTATTTAAGAACATCAACAATATTTTAAAAATAAATTCTCATAAATCAAAAATTAATGCAAAAATCAAGCATTTATAGCAGGCATTAAAAAAAGTTTTTAAAACTTTTCTCCCTTAAAAAAATGTACAAAGCCCTACAAGTACTTTTAATTAAACGATCAAAATAACAAATGATACATAAATAAAAAAATAATAAGAAAAATTAATAAAAAAAATATTAAATTTATTCATCATATCGTATGATTAATATTAATTTTTTAATATATATATTAAATATCACTCATACGCACAGTATGAAATCATATCTGTTATTTATGTTTATGTGTTTGTAAGTACATATGTACATAAATATATTTGTGTGTGCGCACATACGATAATAATAAATAAATTTTCAGTTTTATTAAATTCTCATTCTCGCTTTTTTTAATCTTAATTTATTAACACTATTAAAAATCCGTAAATACATACTTTATTATTTCATTCAGTTTTACTCTTTGTCTCATGTTAAACAACAACAACAACTACAGCAAACAGCAGTAATTGTAATTGCAGCAGTAACAGCAACAACAACAACAACAAAAATATACTATGACAGCAACAAACGAAGCTTTCGGTGCACATTTGACGATTGTAAATGTGTGTGTGTGGGAATGAATGATAGCGTGCAGTGTTGTCAATGATGTTTTACGGCGAATTTTACAAACTTGTATTTAATTTAAAAATTGTAAACTTAAATTTAGATATTTGTTAAATTATTTATTTAATAGAGCGGGTATTTTTATCGATTATTGTTAAATTGTTAAAACAATAAAACAAAAACATTAATTTTAATTACACTTTGATCTTACATTTGAAAATGATTTCTGGCATTTGGGCATCGCGGCTGTTTTTGACGAAGAGTGTTCTAGACGTTCAATTATTATTTTTGAAGAAAAAAAGGTCGAATGGTGCCAGCAGCATTTAAACCGAACTGAATAGTGCATTTTCCTGGTTGTTACATGTCTGTTTATCCAAAAATAAGCCGTGTGACAAAAAAAAAACAAAAATACTAAATTGTTTAAATGTCGCTCGAATCGATGACTGATTATCAAAGTTAAATAAAGTAATTTGTATTTATATTTGTATAAATTATATTTTATTCAACCTTTATTTAAATTTCAATATAATTTATTAAGCTTGAGGTTTTTCTTTTTTATATAAAAAAATTTTAGATAACATTTATTTTATAGTTCCAATATTTCGATAAAGCAATGTGTATCATCGTCAGTGGAATAATTAGACAATTAAAACAACGTTCACAAAATGAAAAAATTATAACAATTGTCACATAGAACAAATTATTGGCAATTAAAAAATTTAAAAAAATTTTTATACAAATAATCTATTACATTCTAAAAAATTTATTAATTTCCTGTTTTATTTTTATAAACTAAATTTCTATAATTTTGTGCTACATTTTCTGTGTTGGATTCAAAATTAATTCTTAACAATTCTGGTACTTTAATGATTTGCAACATTTCAAGCATTAAACGTCGCTCATAATTTTTTTCTGTGTTTAAAACTGATACATTCTCAAAGTCCGGAGAGTGATTTAAACTGGCACAGTGGACTGTTTTATGTGATGAAATATTCGTAAACTTTTGATTTGATTTGTGACCCGAAATTCTAGTTTTCAGTTTATTCTTTGTCGTACCTACATATACTTTGTTGCATTGTCCATTATCGTTTCCAATACAAGGTATTTTATAAATTACATTCGACATTTCTAACTTATGTACTTTATCCTTAATCCTAGTGAATAATTTACCAACTGTATTATATGATTTATGTGCTATTTTACATGTCCTTGTGTCGAATATTTTCGACTTTTCTAAACGTTCCGATATTTTAGGAATATATGTTAGTGATTTGTAAATTTTTGGATCTGCAATTATATTCAAGTTGTTTGCCCTATGGTTATTGCATTGTCCTATCAAATTTGATATCAGTTTCATTGGAAAACAATTATCCCTCAAAAAACCTTAAGCTTAACAAATAATGTTGTATTAATTTTTATTTTTGTTATTTCTTTATCCTTTTTTAACAACCTTTAGGTTTGGAAAGAAACCAAGAAATTGTAGTTGGAAATGTAAGAAAAAATAAACGCACTTTGACATCGCTGCAGGTAAAACTTAAGTGTTTGTAATTCTCATTCGCTGTGCAGTGTTATTTCTATAATATCTTTAGCTAATCAAAGTTGTTCTTATTCGACCGTTCGAAATTTAAATCAATATAAATTAGTCAAGCTCGAGGCCAGTAGTGTTTTTTTGTAAATAAGAATTCCTTTATATTTGATTCTAATATTTCGATCTTCATTGAAGATCATCATCGGGGATTTCTTTTCAGTGAATTTTTATAAACACAAAAACTTAAAAATATATTGTTTACACATTGACATCTAGACTTGCACTCCTCTTTAGCTTTTCTAAAATAAATCTTTGGAAGAAGGTTCCTTGGTGATCTGGCCTAAGCGACAAGTGAAATTCGCATAGGAACTAGCTTTATCCTATCAACAATAAATTTCAGTGTGTTCATCCAGAGTACGAATTGGAAATTGAGCACATAGAAATAAAAAATGATTAATACATTTGTTTACTCCCAAGAAAAACTTTGGTAAATGTGGATAATTTGGAAGCGTTGTAGCAAAAAGTGAGCGCAGTATGACAGTTTGTTTGACAGCTAACCTCTCTTGTAAGTTCTATGGGGCTTAAGCAAAATCCTTTATATGTTTTAACTACAACACTGTTAAAGGTTTTTTTATTGTTATCTTTTGTTTTAACAATATTTTGCACAAAAACCTCTAAAATAGCCATACTGTTGTCCTGGTTGGCATATGTATAAGGTGAACAGTATATGTGGGTAAAAAGAACAAGCTATTTGTAATCGATTTCTCAGTTTATTGTAACTACTGTTTGCAATTATTGTGGTTGCTATTTTACACTTGTATGCATACACACAATCTCACACAGTTAAACACATATACTAGCACATTGATACGCACAGCTCTCTATTTGTAAACATGCCAAATTGTAGACTGCAGTATAAAAACTTAATTTAAATCGCGAAGGTATTTATTGAAACATAATAGTACAGATATGCAAAGAAATATAGCACAGGTTAATTGAAATAGTATGGAGGATGGTTTTTGTATCCTTCAGCACTTTGAGTGGGAAAATTAGGGCATATTAGGAAATATTTGCCTAAGACACCATAAATAACATATATTTTATGTTTTTAAGTCTCTCTGCTGAACAATACATAACTAGCAAACTCATCTGTTGGCAAGCTTAGAGCCTTAACCTTATATTGGATTTTTGAAAAACTAAATTTCTTAAATTTGAAAAACGCTAACCTCTAACATTGTTAGTGGGAGCGAGAATAACTTTTCTATTTTAAAAGGTCTTGTGATAAAAGAAATAAATAAGATAAAGTCAAATGTACATAGACTTTATTTTATTTATTTTTTGTTTTAACTGAAAATTGCTAAAAATTTTGGTCATAATATACAATGACGGTTTTTGTGACAATTTAAATAAGTCAGTTTGACGATTTTTTTCAGCAAAATTTTACAATTTTTAACACTGGCAACTATGAAAGGCATACAAAAAAAATGCTGTAAAACAAATCTTTTATTGTATGGCACAAATAAAGTTTAAATTTTATAACAACAAGTAAAAGTGATTTATTCGGCTATGCACAATCTTATACACCCTTCACCATGCTCTAATGGAAGTAGAAAATTATATAATTAAGAAGTTTTGGCTCAGGCCGTTCTCCGGGTATACAAAAATCTATCATGTCTTTGTTAGATAAGTGCCACGCCCACTTCATCAATCCCGCCCACATTTTGTCGGATGTTGTGTATTGATAACCAAGTTTTTGGAACCTTTGCCTGCTGCCGTTCTCCACATATACAGAAATCTATAATGTCTTTGTACGGGAGGTTCCACGCCCACTTCTCCAATTCCTTTCATATTTTGAAGGGTTTTGTACAAAAAACCCAGCTAGTGTACCAAATTTGGACAATATTTCTCTTTCTATTCTCTAGAGGTAAAAAACAGGTTTGTGCAACGCCCACTTCTCCAATCCCGCACACATTTTGTGAGATGTTGTGTATTGATAACCAGGATGATTGCAACTAATTTGGAAACTTTTCATCTTGCAGTTCTCCAGATATACACAAAAAAGAAATAAAAAACAACAACAGCAACAAGGGATTTATGGGTAAAATTAGAGGCAGTCGTAATTTTTTTTCTTATACCCCAGTCATGTATGGACCGATCCAGCTGTATTTCAATAGAAAAATTTAAATAAGCATACACAGAAAAAAAAATAAAAATTGATAATGCTTTAATTGGTGAAAAATTTTGGATAACTTTTTCTGTGTATCTTACAGAAATATAAACCAACCAAGTCCCCATTATATCTGGTATTTTTGGAAAACCCATTTCAACAGAAGGATGGACAGACGGTCAACCGGACTTGAGCTTCTTAATCCTAGGGTCTAGGACGAATATTGTGTAAGTTAAAAACAGAATGACAAACTAATATATACCCTTTTATCTTTGGTGAAGAGTATAAAAAGTTTCTGCAACAAATGTTTCATTATATAGACGAAACCTTAATTAACTTGATGTTGGTTACATTTTATGTACAATAATTTAAAATTTAAATTTAAGTCGTAAGCTTTGCGCAAAAATTTCTGAAGTTTCCTTTCTCAAAATTAATGGAACTTCTTAATAAGTATTCTCCCAGGAGTTCTAGAAACTTTTTTCCTGAGTAGCCAGTGTTGCCAAAAGTATGGAAAAATCTCTACATTTAGGGTTTTTTGTTACTTAAATGGGAGCGTAGGGAAAATCGGAGAGATTTTTTATATTCGCCAAAATGTAGGTATGCTTTCTCAGATTGCAATGTTATACAAAATTAATGCCTAAAAATGTATTTTTAATAATGATTTAATATTAAAAGAAATGAAATTCTTAAGTCCAGAACATATTTTTGGAAAAAAAAGATGAGTACAAATTTCAACTATTGTCTTAAAGATTTAACTTAAGCCTCAATGGGCTTTTATATGAGTGTAGAACAATCGCAAAAAATTAATTTAATGAAATTGTGAAACTAATTTTTTTTGAAACATGGATTTGAAGCACTTTTCGATAAAAATGGTAAAGGAAAAACTATAATGACGAGGTTGTGTTTCCAAATTTATCAAAACTGGTTCGGATTTTATTTGCTTTACCCAATGCAAATGGTGATACAGAGAGACCACCAGAAAGCAAAACAAATAAAGCCACACAGCTTTAAGTTTAATTTATATTATTAGATGATTTTTGCAAAACAATGGAAGAGGCTGCATTAATTTCAAATATACTAATGGTCACTTTAGAAAATTCAGTTCAAAAGAAATACATATTTTCGGCCATGTCATGGAAATCGAAATCACGTGAAATTGATATCGAGGAAGGTTTTCAATTGTAAATGGTAAAATCAACGCAGCTTGTCCTGAATTCAAAAGAAGTTCAGGTATATAAAAGGAAATATTTTTTTTGAACTTTGAAAACGAACGAGTTTTAAAAATTTGTCCGATTTAATTTTCACCTGACTTGGATTTCCATGACATGGCCAATTATTTATAAAATAACCTGTTGCTTTTGTTCCTGAATTAAATTAAAATTATCATATAAAGATTGCCTGCCAAATTCATAAAAATAATATTATTTTAATAAAGTTTTACAAAACAAATTTTCTATGAAAATTTTACTTAAAAAACGTTTGTTAAACTTAATAAATGTTTATGGATACGGGGGTACATTATTTTTTCTTTAAAAACCTCTTGTTTTTTCATTGAATTTTATTAAAAGTACGTACATTTTTTTAGGTTTATTATTTTTTTTTTTTTTTTGTTCTTAGAGTTTTACTAAACATATGCGAATGAAATAAGTTTTTTATAGCTATGGTTTTTTCTTAGACTTTAATGACTTAAATCGGATTTTTTAGTATGCGTAGGTATTTTTCAAAAAATTTTCTAGCAAGACTATGAGTAGCAGTCTTAGTTGTCAGATTAATTTGTCGTTAAGTTTCTTTTCGCAAAATAAACGGAAATTTTTAAAAATTATTTTCCCACACACAATATTCTGTACGTAAAATTAACTGAAATTGTAATATAAAATAAATGAAAGTTCAATTAAAAACCGGTCTACCTATTTTTCATTTATTTTTAACAAAAAGTTCATTTAATTTTTACTGTCAAAAATTCAACACCATATTCCGTAAAATCAAATAAATATTCAGTTATTTTGTAAAATTTTACTGTCAAAAATTCAACACCATATTCAGTAAAAACGATTAAAAATTCAGTTATTTATTAAAATTTTACTGTCTAAAATGTACCCCATATTCAGTAAAAACAATTAAATATTCAGTTATTTTATTAAATTTTCGTTTACTCCACAAAAGAGCCGAATTTCTAAAAAATACCAGACAGACACCTGTCCGCTTGTTTTTCTTATAAGCGAGAGAGGGAGAATATTTTTATTTACTTACCCAGTTACACACTTTTGTTTTACTTTTGTTGTACTGACCACGTTGTTTACAGAAGAACTCTCAATTATAAGACACCAGCAGCATGACCGATATGGCTTCGCAATTATTTTACTTTTAAAATTTGATGTATTTAACTAAATTATTTTAACAAATAGAAAATGGGAATTGCTTACACAAAACAAGCAATTCATTTTTTATAGATAAGTAAAAATTAATTTTTGGTAGTAAAATTATATAAAATAACTGAATATTTAATTGTTTTTACTGAATATGGTGTTGAATTTTTGACAGTAAAATTTTATAAAATAACTGCATATTTATTTGTTTTTACGGAATATGTAGTTAATTTTTTGACAAATAATTTATATAAGATAACTGAATATTAATTTGTTTTTAAGGAAATCGCGGTTGAATTTTTGACAGTAAAAATTAAATGAACTTTTCGTTACTTTAAATTACATTTTTATTTACTTTAACATAATGAAGAATTAAACTTAATCAACGGACAATATTAACTGCAACTGAAAATCCGTATTAATATGCACTTAGTTTTTTGAATAACTGTTAGAATCAGTTAAAAATAAATTTGCTTGGAATTTTAAATGTTTATTTATTTAAAAATTACTGAACGGAATATTTCTTAAATAAACTACAGTCCGTTACTGTAATAATATTGTGAGTGCAGGAATTTCAGAAAAATTTTTCCTGAGCAGTCGTAATACTTAATTGTCAGTTTAATTTTTTTTATATGACTTAATTAACAAATTATTGATTTGAACTTGATTTTTTTTTTTTTTTTTTTTTTTTTTTTTTAAACGTTTATTTAATGAATATGAATATATAATTACAAACTTCAAATAAACAAAAAGTATAAATATAGCTTATTTCTAAATACAAAGTCCCATTTTAACGAGCTCTCAAGTATAATATTTATTAAATAAATTTATTTTTCTATTAGATAACTATATACATAATACATGAAAAAATACTAATATCATAGAAAATGTAAGCAAAAAGGTTAGCAAAAAAACTTACTTTTATATTGGTAATAATAAAAAGTAGGGTCAAGGGTTAAAAAACGAGTACAAAAAATAGCTATTAGGTAAGCCACCAATATTTTTTAAGGTTTAGATTAGGTTTAATACTTTACTCATTCAAATAAATACTTGTGTCAAAACGACAATTTTCGGACGTTAGTTCATTACAATTTATAGCTTTAATATTGGCTCGCCTGTAAATATGGTAAAGTATAGGAATACCATCTCCATTTAGGATGAAATCATTTTTATCGAGGAAAAGGAAAGCCTCAGGCGGAACATAACCATTTTGTAATGTTTCAGAAATATAGTCTCCAGAAACATAGTAGGGGGCCATGATTATGTTATTTTCGTTAGTATTTACACAGTTTACAATATGGTCTCTTATAATATGAACAATAAAGTTATCAAATCTGGATATTTCTGCCTTTTCATAGAGCCTTTGGTTTGATATGTATTTTTTGTAATTACTACACTTAGATCTGTATAATGAGGTGCAACACCTAAGGCATTTCCTTTCGAATATCCGTATCTTCTCCATATAAGAAGGGGATATGTTAAACCAAAGTTGGCAACCGTATGATAGAATTGGTCTTATTAAAGACTGGTACATGATAATTTTAACCCTTGACTGTATATAATTAGAAAAGAATAATTTTTTATAAATGAAAAATGCTTTTCTTGCCTTTATAAGTTGTTGGCTTATATGGTTGTTAAAGTACAGAAATTTATCTAAATGAATACCTAATAATTTAACAGTTTGTTTTACAGTAATATTAACATTATTACTTGATTTAATACCAAAAGTTTTCCAGTTTCTTCTTATATTGCTGTTACATTTCCCAACTGGTGGCCTGAAAAGAATACACTCGCATTTGTTCAAATTTATTTTCATAAGCCAATCTTTGGAATATTTTTCAATAGCTAAAAACTTATTTTGTAACCCACTATTGATTTTCTCAATTGTGTCGTCGGCGTGGAAGATAGTTATGTCGTCTGCGAAAGCAATGATATTGTCTATTTTCTCTAATATATCAAAAAGGTATAAATTAAATAGTATCGGGGAATTAACGGTTCCCTGTTGTAGCCCATTGACAATTGTGAATCTTTTCGTTCCAACGGTTTCTCTATCATGTACGGAAAAGGTTTTGTTATTTAACATATTATGTAGAAGGATTATAAAATGTAATGGGAATTTAAATTTCAATAATTTATATATTAGACCTGGTATCCAAATACTATCGAAAGCTTGATTTGAACTTGAGCTTGAGCTTGAGTTTCCATTTTCAAGATTTTGCTTGTTAACCTTAACAAGCTGTTTGGCGCCATGCTAATTTTTTATACCAGTAAGTAATTGCGTAATTATTTTTTCGCTATAAATTCATACTTATCTACGTATTCATATATATTAAAACATTTTTTTTTTGCAATTCGAAAAAATTATAAGTAATCGTATTACCGCATGTAGACAGACAAAATTTAAACGTTGCTTGATACCACAGTTATTTGTTAATTATGCTACAAAAATGCACTTATCACGTGAATACCTGTGAATGCCATCATAAATTCAGACACACAAACAAACTCATATAAAAACTTATGTGTATTTTAATAAGGGGACAGTTAAAGTTGATGAGCAACGTAAATGAAATAATTTTTCATGTCTATAACAAAGACATCAACATCAGCCATATTGTATGATGAAAAATATCGATCGTTGTACTTTAATTTATGACAGCTTAAAGTAAATAGTTGTTAAATTTATGAAAACAAATGTAAATAATTTTTTTTTTTTGTATTTAATCAATTTATTTATACAAATAATAAAAAAATTTTATTTTTAAAGAAATTTAAAGTTAAAGTTGATTTTGTGGTGTATATTTATTAAGTTTAAAATTTAAATTTAAACTTTGAAGTAAAATCTATATTTGTTTAATAAATTAATTTATTTAGTTTTATTTCGTTAAGTTTCTCTTTAGGTCAAACAAGTACGTAAACAAAAAAATAAAATGTACAAATAAAAGAAAAACAAAACATTTTCACTTTAACAAAACACTGAACAAAATATTTTGGGTAAAATAAATGAAAAATATATTATTAACCCTTCTTTGCATGATTTTTTCTTTTTTTGTGAAATTAATCACACACTCACAATATTCTGTACGTAAAATTAACTGAAATTGTAATATAAAATAAATGAAAGATCAATTAAAAACCGGTCTACCTATTTTTCATTTATTTTTAACAAAAAGTTCATTTAATTTTTACTGTCAAAAATTCAACACCATATTCCGTAAAATCAAATAAATATTCAGTTATTTTGTAAAATTTTACTGTCAAAAATTCAACACCATATTCAGTAAAAACGATTAAATATTCAGTTATTTATTAAAATTTTACTGTCAAAAAATTGACGCCATATTCAGTAAAAACAATTAAATATTCAGTTATTTTATTAAATTTTCGTTTACTCCACAAAAGAGCCGAATTTCTAAAAAATACCAGACAGACACCTGTCCGCTTGTTTTTCTTATAAGCGAGAGAGGGAGAATATTTTTATTTACTTAAACAGTTACAGTTAGTTTTATAAAATAACTGCATATTTATTTGTTTTTACGGAAAATGTAGTTAATTTTTTGACAATTAATTTATATAAGATAACTGAATATTGATTTGTTTTTACGGAATTAGCGGTTGAATTTTTGACAGTAAAAATTAAATGAACTTTTCGTTGCTTTAAATTACATTTTTATTTACTTTAACATAAAGAAGAATTTAACTCAATCAACGGACAATATTAACTGCAACTGAAAATCCGTATTAATATGCACTTAGTTTTTTGAATAACTGTTAGAATCAGTTAAAAATAAATTTGCTTGGAATTTTAAATGTTTATTTATTCAAAAATGACTGAACGGAATATTTCTTAAATAAACTACAGTCCGTTACTGTAATAATATTGTGAGTGCAGAGATGTAATTCAAGCTCTAGATTAAGGAAACAATACTAAAAAGATTTTATTAAAAATAAATAGTTTAAAGAAGGTAAAAAACAGAAAAATGGAAATTTCAAATTCGCCTGTCAAGCTACTAAATAAATAAAAATCAAAATAAATGCGCAGATTATTACTTAAACACTAAAAACAATCCATTTTTCCACTCATACCCACTTTTATTTAACAAAAAAGTTTCAAATCAGCTTTTAAAAAAATACCACGAATTATGCAAGTTTCCTCTTACTTAACAAACAGCGGAGTAACGAGACATAACCAATAAATTTCAATGTTATGCTTCTTCTTTTTTTTACCGCTATGATACAATGTATAGAATGGTCATGAGGAATGATGTCAACAGCAACCAATTTACTGTACAGCAGTTTTTGTGCGTTTTCTTCTTCAATAAATGTTATGATGGAAATTTCCATTACCATGCAAAGAAGGGTTAATAAGATTTCTCTTTAACTTATACTAAAATTTATTGTTGAAGGAAAGCTTGTTTATATGCGCATTTCACTGGTTGCTTAGGCCAGATCATCAGGAAACCTTTTTCCAAAGAATTTGAAAAAGCTAAAATATTGTACAAATAAAACTGTAAAACGAATGAGAATTACAAAAGTTGAAGTCCTACTTTCAAACGACATCAAAGCTTAGACAAAACGCCAGCAATAAACAGTGGGCTTATCCTTTCTTACATTCGCCTACAATTTTAGTTGTTAGTGGGTAAAAAGAAAAACAAAATTAAATAAATTTTAGTTCCTTTAACCAAAAATAAAAAGTCGCAAATTTATCGCTTTATAGAGAAACTTTATTAATAATAAATTTTGTATTCCCAAAAGTAACTTTGATGAAAAATAGCAGTTGTGATTTTATTGAAATGTTAGTTTTAAATTAAAATTTTTAATATATTTTTAATTTGGCTTAAGTATATAACATTTAATTTTCATTGAATTATCTTTATAAGGGAAGCATCAAAATAATTAATTTTTTTTGGTAATGTTTATTCTTGACTGAACGCCGGCTCAAACTTAGGTCGAACTTGCATGTTTCGGTGGAGCGTATCAAAGTTTCGGCACAGCGTAATAAAGCACTCTTACTTGTTTTATATATAACAAGAGTAACCCTGCCCGCGTTGCTGGACAATACAAAATAAATCAAATGACGCGAGCAAGCAGAGCCTTATACTGACAAAATGTAATTCTCATAAGGAAAAAAATAATTTTATACAGGGAAAACACACCATCATAAAAGTGCGCGTATAACGCATATTCGTAGAAATGTTTCAATGCGTCCGCCACCAACTGAAGAAATACAATTCGTTTTGGTGGTATTAAGTCAAATTTGCATACAAAACGTACATTTTAGATTTTTTGATTTTTCGTCTTTTATTTTTGGCTTTTCTTGTTCTTCGCAACCATCGCATCATTGAAATCGGTCAAGCAATTATCGAGTTTTGGCAGACTTATCCACAGCAATTAATGGTGCAATGTAAAATTTTCATACAAAACACAATTTTCGCTTTTTTCGATTTTTTAACCTTTTTTTTTAGGCTTTTCTGAACTTTATTATTTTCTTAGCCTTCCTCGTGATTAGACGAACAAAACAAAAAAAAAAATCATACAAATCGGTCAAGTAGTTGTCGAGTTTTAGCGTGACTAAGACACAGCGTTTGATTTTTATATATGTAGATAGATAAATAGATTAATTTTAATAAATTTTCGTAAAGAAACAATTAAATATTTTTCAAGTTAAGATTAATTTAGTAAGTACAGGGTAATGCAGAATAAGATACATACCAGTGTTGCCAGTGGATTTCTCGAAAAAATACCTACACATGCCAATAAAAATCCGATTTTTCCCTACATGTTAAAAAATTTCCCCTACAAAAATCCCTACGCATTATTGTCATTAAAATAGAAGAAACAACATTAATAATAAAAAAAAAATTTTTATTCAAATGTGTTTATTAAAGCTTTGACAAAAAATAAGTACAAAACTTAAACAAATAATACATAGTTGGGTTGTTCACTGAAGGCTGGTTATCCGGTTATATGGTTATTTAGTTATAAATATTAACAAGAATAAAAGAATAAAATTGCTATATAACCATATAACCTAATAATTCGTCTTCCGTAAACAATCCTAGTATGTTTGTACTTTTAATTAAATTCAATTAAATCTTTTAACATTGAATGATATCTGGAAATATATTTTTAAGCGATCTTAGGAAAAAGAAAAATTTTCAACCGTTTTGAACAAGAAAATATCACTGAAAACCGTTTTTTTTTGCTTTTATTTCATAAATAATGCCTAATAATAATGAAAAATCCCTACATTTTAGAAATTATTAAAAATCTGTCCGATTTTCCCTACGCTTCTATTTTAGCATCAAAAATACCAACATGTAGGGATTTTCCCATACTGCTGGCAACACTGCTACATACCTATATTTTAATTAAATTCTTTATAACTTTTTTTATTATTCATTATTCATTTTTGTATTTTTCAGAATTTTGCAAAAACGCAACGTACCATAATAACTAAACTTTATTTTTTATACCAGCAATCTATTGTGTTCACAATTTGATAATAACAGCAATACCAACAAGCCAAACCCACTTTATTGTCTAGTCACAAAGGATAATTGGCACATATTTTTTGGAAAATGACTTTGGCGTTTCAATCTCTGTCAGCGGTGATGAATATTGGACGAAGCACAGTTGCTCATTTTGCTTAAAACTGTGGCAAAAATTTAAGAAAATCGACTATACAATTTTTGGAATTGAATGACTAGAAATATCTCATAGTACAAACACCAAAAACCCGTTCTAAATTGGATAAAAATTGTTGGTGCTAGAGCCGCTCAAAGTTCGTAAGTAATTGTTAAGGCTGCACTCAAAAACTTTGTAGTTAAATTCAAAACGAAAATTCATTTTAAATAACTTAACATACATACATACATAAGTGGCTATTCACAACCTGGGTAGGTCTTAAGCCGAGTTAAGAATTAATCGCCATGCGCTTCGATCTTCTGCGCTTTTTCTCCAATTTCGGATATTCAGATCAGAAAGTTGTTATTGGACCTGATCTTTCCAGCGGAGCTTCGGCCGTCCCCTCATGCGCATACCTTCGGGATCGTACTCAAAAATTTTCTTAGCCGGAGCATCTGCTTCCATTCGCACAACATGTCCTAGCCAGCGCAGTCTTTGTATCTTTGTATCTTCACTATATCACTTCACTTCACTTGTATCTTCACTATATCAATGTCGGCATACAGCTCATACAGCTCATGGTTCATACGATGCCGATAATCTCCGCAAACACAAACCGGTCCATATATTTTACGAAGAATTTTTCTCTCGAAAACACCAAGTACAGCTTCATCTGCCTGCGCAAGTACCCATGCCTCTGCGCCATACAAAAGCACTGGTAGTATAAGTGTCTTGTAGAGTGTTATTTTTGTGTTTCGGGAGACTTAACTTTCATTTCAAAAACGGATAATTTACATTTCATTTAAAATTAATGATTTTTACATTAATTTTAAAATTTTTTATTTACTTAACAACATATTCCGTAAAATTTAATAGTTGTTGCCAAGGCGAATTCATACAAGGTGGTCTTATTTTGAAAACGTTTTACAACACTGTAAAATATTTTTGAACGTTGTGTCAAAAACTCAAGCAAATATTTCATTTTGTTTTCAATTTTAAATTGTGTGTTTTGAAATGTAATAACTTAAAAAAGTTTTAAATTTCATAATTTTAAGCGAAAATTATAGAATTTAGTAAAGATTCCCCAGAACCACTAGATCGGTTTACCATTTTGACACAAGGTTAGTTATCAGCTGTTGCTTACGTAGCAAGATAAGTTCACCTGTTGTAAATTCGCCTTGGTTGTTGCTTTAAAAAATATATATTAACTGACAAAAAATCAAACTATATAACAAAAAAAGTACGGAAAAACATTATTTTTTTTTAGTTGGGTTTTTTAATAACAAACATTAATTTAAAATAATAAAATTTTTCGTAAATAACTATATTTTTTTTAATTTTAACATAACGGAAAACGAATTCAATAACCCACAATCAGTTACTGCAATAATTTTAAAAGTGTGGAGAAAAAAAGTAAAGTTTCGATAAAAATTTACGTTTTCAAAAAACTTTTGTTATTCGTGATTAATTCCCAAATTTTTATTCTTGATAAAAACACTGAAATTAATTGTTGATGGGATAAGCTGTTCCTATGCGCATTTCACTGGTTGCTTAGGCCAAATCGTCAGGAAACTTCATCTAAAAAAGATTTTAGAAAAACTAAAGATATAAAACCAAATAAAACTGTTAAGCGTATAAGAATTATAAGCAACAGTTCTACTTGTACAATATCAAAGTTTAAACAAAACACATCAACAATAAACAGTGAGTTTGTCTCTTCTTACATTACCCTCTACAATTGATTGGAATTCTTCCAACATTTATTGTAGTTGTAAGTAGGTTAAGAAAAAACAAAATGAAAACAAAAAACCACTTGCAAATAAATTTCAGTATTTTTATCAAGAATACAAATTGGGAATAAAGGACGAATAACAAAATCTTTTAAATTAAAATTTTGTATTCTCTTTTTTGCTTAAATTTATATATGATAGATATATTTCCTTGATTTTATTAGAAAATTGTGTTGAATAAAAATAATTATTTTTCCGTTCTTGTTTTTTACATTAGTAGACTCAGTTTTTTAGATACCCTTTAATTGGGTCGCTTTTGGCAAATTATTAGAGTAGAATTAAAAAAGTGACACGAAGAGACGGAAAATATGATATACACAACTTTCTTCGCTTCATACTCTAACTAATTAAAAGTTAATTTGCCACGTAAGTAAGTAAAAAAATATATTTATAATAAAATTTTAAGTATTAAAACTAGCTGTTTGGTCCCGGCGCTGCTCGGGATTTTCTAAATAAAAATAAAAAACGAAATAATGGAGAATTTCGTTAATAACTTGACCCCAGCGCCATATTCCATCAATAAAAAAAAAAAATAATTAAACATCACGACAACAGCGCCACCTATCGGGAGTTTTTAAAACCATCAGTGAAAGAAGGCCTTTCCAACGCATGTACTCGCTTGAAAATCGGTTGAGTGGTTTTCGAGTTATAAAATCACGAACATAGGACAACTTACATAAGGCAACAAAATCGAAAAAATTTTAAAGGCTTGAAAAACCACTATACAAATTTTAAATTCTAGGGAGAGCTTAAAGCTGCATGCATTAGAAGTAAAATACATTTTATTTCATAAAAATCTATGGATAAATACCTGTTTTATTCCCGATAAACTGAAAGTACCTAGTTTTGACCTTTTTTATCGTAAGTTTGTGCAGAGCTAAAACTCACAAAGTTTTACCTTTGTATTACACAATTTTTTTTAATCCTTTACTTCAATTATTTTTTCATAAAGCTGCATATAATAGAAATAAAATAAATTTTGTTTCATGAAAATCCATGGATAAATTCGTGTTTTATTCGTGTTTTATTCCCGATAAAGTGAAAGTACCTAGTTTTGATATTTTTAAACGCAAATCTGTGTTGAGCAACATATTTATTTTATGTTTGCATCATGCTGATCAACACAAATTTGCGATAAAAAAATATCAAAACTAGGTACCTTCACTTTATCGGGAATAAAACACGAATTTATCCAAAACAGGTATTTATCCATGGATTTTTATGAAATAAAATGTATTTTACTTCTAATGCATGCAGCTTTAAGCTTAAGTACTAAAACTGGTAAGTATTTGTTGATTTAAATTTTTTATGAATTTTTTGGAATCAAAAATTTTATAAAAAAACCAAAAAAGGATGTTTTTTGCCACTTCGGCCTTAATAACTCCAAAAGTAATGGCTAAATTAAAAAATGATATTAGAAAAACTTAAATCAGGCGTAAATTAAAATGTTACGACGGATTTCATAACAAAATCGGGTACGTCGTTCCAAAGTAACGATAAGATGTATGGAGCAGCCTCTTCTAAAACCTCAAATTTTAGAAAAAAAATTTTAAAAAAAACCTTACCATAGAATTTTAAAAAACTATGTTTTTTGCAGTTAGGTGACTATAGCGGATCAAAAAAATATAGCGGTTATTCAAGCCATTTTTTGCTGTTGACCTGTGTTATTTTTAGATAACTTAAAAATGAAGAATCTGCGATAAAAATAAAAAATCTTTTACAAGTTAAACAATTAATTGTACCGAAAATATTTTTCAAATTTGATTAATATTTTTGGAGCACCCTGTACACATAGCAATGAAATGTAATACTTGGTCTTAAAGATAAATATGTCTTTTTAAGTTTTTAAAATAAATTGATTACATCGGTTCCGTTGATTTTTGCAAAGAAAAAAGTCAATACGAGCCACTGTTGGACAATGGCTTTAGAATCAATGGCTTTGGTTAAGCATATACTCAGAAAGCCCATTACATATTTCGCAAAAAGTTATGTAAAATATGTTTAAAAGAACGCGTATGGGCGATACAAGGAATGGCCAACACTTAAGGGATATCATTTTTCAACAAAAATTTAATAATAATTGCAAAAATAAAAAAGTTACTGCGCCACTCTCTTTTAGATTCTAATATATGTGAGCAAAACTTAATTGATTTCAAGAAAATTAATGGTGTTTTCTTTTCTACATAAAAAATATCACCTTTTGAAAAAGTGCATGTGGTTAATGTCTTGACAACCCTGTAATTATGCTATTTGTTATTTGACGAGAACAAAACAAAAGTAATGTAAAAGTGGAATGCCCTGTTTTTAACACAAGACAAAAAGATTGTTCTTCATCATTATCGCTAATTTTTTAAGGTTTTTTATGGTTTTTTGGACATTTTATTTGTTAACCGAGTTACCGATTTAAATTTTTTTCAAATTACGCAATTTTTCCCGAATTTAAGCTATGTTTGCGATATAAGCGATTTTTTCCTGTAACTTTTCTGTTTCTTTACAGTTTTACGATTTTTAATAAATATTATAATTTGCTATCATGCCGCTATTAGCATTTTTTTTTTGCGCATTTACGTTAATTTAAGAATTTTTACCGATTTTTTGCCATTCCTTATAGTTTAAAGGACTTTTTATAAATTCTATGGCTTATTTCAAATATTTAAAATTTTAGCAAATTTTTGCAATTTTTGTAAACTTTTCCGAATTTTTGAAATTTTCGCGCAGCTTCGTTGCTCTTTTAGGTAATCGTCCACGTTGTAAAAATAGAACCATATATAAACTTAAGTCACCTTTTTTACAGGGCACAATCAAAACTGTCGATTTAAACGGGGCGAAAAGTGCAAGGCCCTTTGCCATTAGTAAGGGTGCATTTTTACAATAAAATATGCTACCCTTTAAGGTAGCAAAATATTTTAAAGAAACGAACGAATATTATAATGAAACGGTTTTTATATATATATTTACATATATTCTATAAATATATTAACTTCAGCCGGCTAATAATTCCTGCAGTAGTGGACGCCGCTGCCGGTTTCTTTCCGGCACAGATTTCTGATTTCAGATGGTTTGTCAGAAGAAAATAGAGCACGCTCAAATTGAAATTTTGTCAGAAGACTTTGCATCTGACTTTTACAGAAGTAATGTTATAATGGTAACACACGACATGTATGCATTTTACAGTGGGAAATTTGACAAGTCAGATGTAAAAAACATGTCGTGTACATGCTGCTTAAACATCTTGTTGGTACGATTTATTATTGATTAATTTTGACATTTTTTTTGTTTTTAGTGTGATTTTATTTAAAATAGATAAAAAGTATGTAAATATTAAAAATATATTTTTTCATAATTTTATTAATACATATTATAATTTTATAATTATCACTTGATTTTATTTGACATCAATTTTTATTTTGTTTTTTTTTTTGTTTTGATTTCTTTTGAGAGCAAGTTCAGCTAAATTAGCGATAATTTGTAATCAAAATTGGAGATAACAGTACGAAATGACATGGTTCGCTCTCAAAATTTTGTAAGGCAAAACATGTTGTTTCAGTCATGTCTGGGACGCGCGAAACATGAATAGGAGAGTGAACCACGAATATTGAAGTACGTGTGAACATGTGGTTGATTTAACTTTAATGATTTCTATGAGGCGAATTTATTTTTCAGGTGGGGTTGAAAGCACAGCTTTGCTACTTTTTTTCTCACTTAGAGAGAGAAACATCAAAAGTTACTTGTGTTTTTGACATATCGACCAACGAAAGCAACAAATAAAATACAATGTTGTGTTTTTTTGTGTTGTAGTATCACCACCACCGTTTACATGAATTCGCCTTGGAATTAAATAAGTAGTGATATAGGATATAGTGACTTTCCAATACAATGAGTGTGTGTGAAACGGTAGCAAAGTACTCATGGAAATAAAATTTTGACACTGTTGAGGTGAATTAAATTTCACTAGCCTTAGGGGCCAGTATAAACTGGATATTAGCGTAGAAATTTTTGGCAATTTTAATTCAACATAAAACTTTGCTACCATTTCCCACACAATCAATATGTGCAAAATTTAAAATAAAGTTTCACATTGTTTTGTAGAAAAGAAAACACCATAGTTCTGAACAATAAGGAAAATGTTAGATTTTCCTAACATAAATCGAAAGTGTTTTATTAAAAGAAAAAATTTTATTTACCCTATTATAATATATAAATATAATATATAATTATTTACAATTTATGTAAATGACATAATGAATATTGAGCTTTGTGGAAAGATATTTATGTATGCGGATGATATTCTTTGTTTTATCCCTTTAAAAATACAGCGTGGGTAAAAACATATATGGAAAGGGATTCTGCATTAATTTTTGAATACGCAAGATTGAATAAATTGGTCATTAATTCAACAAAAACCAAATTAATAAGATTTCAACCATATCGAGGTAATTTTAGTATTTTTTTTTTTGACGGGGAGGAAATTTTTGAATCTCTATCTATTAAGTATTTGGGAGTTTTTCTGCGGAGCAATTTGTCTTGGAGCTTACATATACAGAGATTGAAGGCTAGAGTAAGTAATTTAATAGGAATACTATATAAATTAAGATATAAATTTAATGACAAAACCAAACTATTGCTTTATCAAGCATTAATCCAAAGTCAACTAAACTACTAAGTGATAATTTACGGTTGTAAAAACACGTCAGAAAATGAAAATTTAAAAACATTTTTTAAAATTTCGTAAAGATCGGTCTATAATTTGCCATTGGTCCCATATAAAACCAACTTTCGGAAAACAGTTAAGTAAGTCTAAAACCGTAACTAATGCTTTTGTAATGATATTTGGTACGTCACATCTTGAAAGGAGTAGAAATCACTCTGTCAAACTTCGTGAAGATTGGTATCATTGGTATCAATATTAAGGCTACTCTCGGAAAACAGTTTAGTACGCCTTAAACCGTAACAATGAAAAGATTATCATAAAATTGAAAGAACAAAAAAATCGATTAAAGAATGTTTAGGAAACGTATAAGAAAGTATTTTACATGAAAAAGTGAGCCTCAAGCGCAAAAAAATAGATATTAATTTAATAAATAAAGTACGAATAAAAAATACCTTTTTATAAATTAAGAAAAAAACCCTGAAGAAGGCACTCAAGGAAGTGCCGAAATATTGGTTTTAAAATAAACGTTAAAAGTTTTTTATAACAAAAAGACCTTAAGCTCGAAAATTTAGTAATATTTGAAATATAAAAGGTCGAACAAAATACATATTATATTTTGTTTGAAGATATCTTTTTTTTTGGAAATCTATGCAAACAAATGCACTTAATTAAATATATTAAACAGCTGCGATATATCGGTAGCTCTATATAAGAGCGAAAGCTTGTCAGCCGATCGCCGCTTATGTTTTAAAACTACAGATTCTCATAAACAGATGCCTACGTCGAATCTAAAAAATTTTCTGGTCGAACAAAATTACAAGCAAAATGTTATGGGTAGAGTCAGATCAGTTACCGATCGAGGCCGAGATACGAAAGCGAAAATGGTTCTGAATCGGTAATTTAGGATGAAACGCTTAGCATTGGAACCCCCCGATGAAGCCGCAGAATAATTCCTCCGAGTCACACATGGCGCAGATAGCTTTACACTAAGTAAAATAAGCACCGTCTCAGCGGATCTAAAGGAAATTCGTTTAGGCCCTATTTTCCTTATACGCAATGAAACGCCCCCTTTTTGCTCAGTGTACTTCAAAAAATTCTTAATTTTTAAACCCTCCCATCAACTAGTAACTTTTTGATCTTAATAAAAAAACCAAAATAATTGCCAAAACTTTATAAATTTATTCTATTAAAAAAAAAAAAAAAAAAAAAAACGTTTGCCCTTGGCTACAATTCATGTACTGTTAAGTTAAGCGTTAAAACTTTTAATCTGTTTGCTTTTGTTTCCTGCTCAATTTTTTTTTTTATAAAACTTCATATATTTAATTTATTTTGAAATTTTTTAAAGTACGCGGCTGGTCTCCCATGGTCATCATATTGAGTTCTTGTGTAATTAAAAGCATTCGTGTTACTTTCAAGTCTCTGGCAAATGAGTTGCTGAACTTTCTCATGTTTCAGAAGTTAAATGTAAGACAATCCACAAAGTTTAAAGTACTAGAATTCAATACGGTTGGACGTTCAATTAGCTTCTTTAAAGAACAAACAATAGAAGCAAAACAATTCTTTTTTGTTTACATATTTGCTTATGTATTCGAAATTGATTATTAAATTTAACAAACGTTTATTAAGGCACATTTTAATAGAAAATTAGTTTTGTAAATCTTAATTAAATTTAAATTACTTTAGTGAACACAGGCATTAAAGTTTTTTTGAATAATATTTTTTTTTTAAATTTTTCTTGAGTTGGTGCAAAATTTTTGAACGAGGCGTATGATAAATATTTTTTTGTATTAAATGTTACTCATCCGCCAAGTGTGTTGAAAAAAATGGTTTTGAAAACTGTCTAAACTAAAAAAAAACTGGGACCAGTTGCCAGCAATGAGTATTAAAAAGTGAGTAGAGTTGCTTCAAGGTCAATAATTTCTATAATTTTTGACGTGGTTGATATAAACTCCATTGGGTTATTCACAAGGTGTGCTATCAAGTCATATCGTCATAATGTCCTAAATAATATTTTACAATTGTTAAAAAAAAATATTGTTGTGTTTTAAACAAAATAAAAATTTTAATGCTGTGTTCATTATTTCGTCGTAGCTGTACATTTGAAATCTAAATTATAAGCGCTTGCCCACAGCAGTCAAATACATTTCTTGTAATTATTTCAAGACATATGACTTTACAAATTTATAACTACCTTGTGAAAAGCCAACATGTGTATTGGCGTTGTAAAATATACTCATTATAAGCATTAATACATTCTCCTTAATTATTACATCTTCAATAAAATTGTAACTGACAAGATCTCAAACCGTTTTCATGTAAACAGAGAGAAAATCTCTTGGCTGAGGTGTTATAGCAGAATCATTTATGCACATAGCTTCATGATGGGGGCTTTTTTGTAACAAAAACTGCGTTTGTATTGAAGTTTATAAAGCCTTATAAGTTTAAGATAGAAGACGGTATCTTAAATTTTATCATAGCCGCATTTTTAAAAGATTTTTTTTTAAACTTTAAGAAAATTTTACTTCAAAAATAAATTTTTGATGGCTTTGGTGGAACAGAGTAAAAAAAGGCTAAAATAGCAACACTGCAGCAGATACTCAAGATTATATTTATTGCGTCTATGTAAGTTTCCGCTGGCATTACTCTTTGGTATATCTAAGAAGTAAGAAAGTATAGAAAGTACAGGTAAAGCCTGACCTACACAATAGTATTAAGAAACAATATTTCAAGAATGTACCCTATTTGGACAATGATAGAACCGTCAAAACAAGGTATGTTCAAGGCTTCGACTCGAATTAAAAACGAAACATTTTTTGAATCCGCATAGTTCATAAATTGGTGTTTTCAAATCCGCATGTTTGTGTGTATTCGAAGTTTATGTTCGAAAAAACTTTAGTAAATGCTAGCCGCAGCATGATAGCAAAGTCTAAAATATGTGCACTGAAAGAATTTTCTTCAGAATACCAATGAATTTTGACATAAGTCCCATGAAAATGGCATTAAAAAGGAACCTATGCAGCGCTTCGTTGGATCAATGAAACCTGTTTCATTAAAATGTATTTAATGAAACATTACTTTAGATCTATGAATGTTATTCACTGGATGAATACTTTCAAAAAAGTAAAAAAAAATTTTTTTTAGTATTTTATTTTTTAATTTTATTGATTTTTATTTTTAATCAAAGTTGTTCTTATTTAACTTTTTTTTTTTAACCAGAGTCGCTGGCGGGAATCGATCAAGCAACCTCGGCGCTGATAGACTTTTTTTAATTTTTTTGGAATTTTTTTTTTTTTTTTATCAAAGTTGTTCTTAATTCAACTTTTTTTTTTAACCAGAGTCGCTAGCGGGAATCGATCCCGCAACCTCGGCGCTGATAGTCTAGCTCACTACCAGCTAGCCTACAGGTAAAGTGCAGTTTTTGAATAAAAAAACTATGTTTTTTGCCATTATGTACTAAATTAAAAGCGTAAATATGAGATTAAATTGTCATAACATAACAACAATAACAACGTTGATTTTTTTTTGCTAACGCATAATAAAAAAAGACCACATAAAGAGAGAACAAGCTTTTGTATACATCATTTGGTTGACAACAGTTTAAAATAAGGGTGTGTTTTTTTTAAAGGAGAACATTTATTTGTTCATTACTTAGTACATACTATATGTATGTATTTAGGTATGTACATATTAAAGAAAACTAAAAACATACGTATTTATGGATTGAAAGTTTTTGTTTCATTATTATAATGACATTTTTCATTGTCATAATGAAAATTTAAATTTATGAAGGCATGCTTTTTCGAAATATTTTTATACTTTTAATTATTGAGATAATAGAGTTATTTGAATGTTAAAAATTTTTTTTTTTTCAATTATTGATATATGTTGCTTTTATAAAAAATTTTTCATTTCATAAATTTAATGGCATATTACATTAGATGTATGAAAATTTTAAATCTTAGAGTTTTTAATTAACAATTAAACATATTTTTAAGGAAACTATAATTTTGTATTAATTTATGAATATAGTTATGTTTGTATATTGTTTTTTATGTTCCCAATTAAATTTTTTCTTAACTTGGACAAACTTTAGTTTTCATATATCCAATGAAAATTTTTAACGTAATTACGAAATTCAATGAATCGATTTTAATTAAAATACTTCATTATAACTACGAAATTCTATTTGGACAGTGAAAATTTTTATTTACACAGTGAAATATTGTTTTTATGAAAACGATTCATTAAATATATGAAGCATTTTTCTTTCAGTGTGGCCTTCTCCGAGAAAAGGGACCTAGTGTGCGAAAATGAAGTTTTGAGAAAAGCGCATTTAAAGTTTCATAATTTAATGTTTTTCTCATTTTTATCAATTTTCCCAAGTTCCCGTTTTTTGACACACTAGGTCCCTTTTCTCGGAGAAGGTCCCATATATTTAAAATCGTGAAAGCTTTAAAATTACAGGAAAAATCGCTTCTTTCGGGAGCATGACTAAAATTCGCGAAAAATTGCAAACTTTTAAACAAACCCTTAAATTAATTTGAAATCGCTATATGGGATAAAAAAAAACGAAATGTCGAAAAATAACAAAAAAAAAAAAATTTTAAAAAATAGCGTTCGCAAAAAATTTAATACATACTTCAAGCAAGCCATAAAATTGATTAAAATTTCCTAAAACTAAGCTGCTTAATTTTTATTTTGGATTAGCTAGGGCCTTTTGTGTTTTAGGTAACGATATATTTTTGATTAAATTTGATAAGGAACATTTTAAACTAAAAACGAAATTTTTTTTTTTGTTAAAATTGTTACGCATATTAGAATAAAAGCCAATTCGTATTACTTTCACTAACCCCTTACTACTCTAATTGAAAATGAATAAAAACATGTGGCTGTGTAATGCAGAACACCTAAAATGCTGAAGTAATCCACTTTTGAGTGGATTCGGATTCTAGAACACACCCGTTTTAATAAGATTTGGTTGCATTTAAGTGATCTTAGGAAGAGGGTTTATTTTTTTTTAATTCCCTTCGCTAACCCCGCGAAGCGCTACGCTTGCCTGCAGGAAAGCTAGCCTACCGGGGCCTATGAAAAATTTTAAACTTTTCAGCACAACATTTTGTCCCCTAAAATGACATTAGACATTTCAAAATTTTTACCTACACCACAATAGTGTAGAGCGCAATATGAGTTTGTGCTGATGTTTGTTAAACACTTAAATATTGGTCCCACCGATTTCGGGCTGGCTGTCCATTTTAACCTTGTGCGCGAGGTAAAGGCCGTTATTTCGGAAATAATATAGAGAAATATGGTATAGATCGCACTGTTTCCTGTAAAGGGCGTTAACTGAAAATTTTTACAATTTCAGTAGAGACAAACAACTGTTCTCTTTTTATATAAACTCTTATATCATACAATTGTTGTTAGGTCCATAATCGAACACTTATAGGCAAACAAATCTCATATAGATGAAGATATTTAAATAATATTCGACACTAAGAACTTTTACATGAATCTTAACATTTTAAAATAACTTTGTTCTGGTGGGTCCATTATCGTCCATGGTTTTAAATACTGTGGTGTAGGGTATCATTTGGTCGGGATTTCTTAATTTCTGACTTGTTTTAAATTAACGATTGACTATTAAAAACTGAATTTAGGAATATTATAAACAAATACATAAAATAAATTTAATTTCCTTTTTTAATAATATTTAATTTTTTCGCTAACGATAGACCGACCATCAATTTGAAAAAGATTATGAAAAAATAAATAAAAAAATTCAGCATTAAATTTATAAAAAAAAATCTAAAGGACTTCTATATTTTTTTTTATGCTCTTAAACAAATAAAAACAATATGAATGAGATAGAGTAGCTTGACACTTCATGTCTGCTTTATGAAGGATTTTATAAAACTATGAGAACAAACAAATACATGCACTTTAAGAAGCTTAAAGTGTGTGTTGCTCTTCTAAAAACTTCCGAACAATAAAGCACACATACTGCTACACATGCATACATATACTTTTGCACAATAAATAAGAGAAAAATATAGTGTTAGAAGAAGAACTTGAATTTAGTTAGACAACTGAGATGTTCTGGAGAACCACAAATACTGGTAAATAGTACGAAATAGGAAAATGAAGCTTAATCGAAAGTATGATAAATAAAAATAACAAGAATTCTGTCATTAAGTACTTTTTGGTAGTGAAAATTGTATTAAAGGCATGAAGATTTTCAAATTTTTATAGTTTTTGGTGACTTTTTATAAGCCTTTTGTAAAAAGTACTTCTCACATCAAACTGTACAATTCAGTTTTCAACTCTATTAAAATTTTTGCCATCTAGAAGCTGGTGCATGTAATAAAGAATTATGTATGAATGTAAGTGCACATACTGGCACTCGTAGTTGAGCTTGTACTTGTAACATCATAAATAAATATGATGAAGTGCAATGTTAAATTCTACTTGATATTGTGGTGTCTGTTACTATTATTACTATCGCTACAACTGCAACAGCTACAACAACAATCACAACTTACCCCTGTGCCACTGATGCTGTTTGTGCTGCTAACGTTTTAGCAATAACTGCTTGAACATTGCAATTCTGGTTCTAATTTGAAAAACAAAACAAGAAGTAGCACTAGATCTGCTGCCACATCTGTTTGTGGTAGCTGTATAATAATGTAACAACTGTTACACTAGTGTGTAGTATTTTTTTTTGGTTGACTGCTTTTCATTGCTTGAAGAGAGATAAATTTACTTTTTTTCTTTCATTTTTCTATGACGACAATATGGCAAAAAACAGATTTATATAAAGAAGCAGAGATTGTTACCAACTTTCCTTTTTGTGTGTTTTTTTTAACACAAGTCGACAATATAATCTTGAAGGCAAATGTTAAAGAAATAAGTAGAAGATGTACTAGTGCATATATGAGTTTTGATTTTTATGGCTGTGTATGGTCTCATATGTAGGAATTTGCTTACAAACAGCTGTTGATTTGACAACATACATTCATAAATTTCCACACATACGAACATTCACTTCTAATGCATTACTACAACAGAAAATGGAATAGAATAATAAATACTTAATATTGTTAAATGCCACTTTTATTTTTTATTATCCATTCTACTCTATCCTTTTTAACATAAAAAAAACATACCAGCATTTAGTCTTTTATTGCAGGGCAATGGGTTAAATGCATGAGTGAATGAGTATAAAATGTTAACACATTTTAAATCACATTTTATAGCAGACTTAATAGTAAAAGGGGAAAAATTAGTGGTATCTTAAAAAAAAAATGATTTATTTAAAAGCAGAAAACTTAAATTTCAATTGCAATAAAATAAAAACATCCCAGCAAAAACTTTACTTACCTAGTAAGTTAGCAAGTAATGTTGGAAAAAAGTAAACACTACTTATTTTTCGGCTGAATAACTACTTATTTTTGTTCGAGGTGTCCACAAAATTCAGTACTTATAATACACCTACTAGAAGTAAAAAAATATCTAGTTATTATTTAACTACTAGTAAGTTGAATTGTAAGTTCTTACAATTTACTTACCAGAAGCCAAAAAATCACTAGTTAATATACCTAATAAGTTGTTATTGAGTACGTTACCTGTAAGTAAATATTCAGTACTGAAAACAACACAACGAATAAGTAGTTATTGAGCTGATTATTATTAAGCAAATATTCAGTAGTGAAAATAATAAAAGTAATAAGTAGTTGCTGAGGTCATTACTAGTAAGTACTTATTTAAGATTTCAGAATAATGACAATTGTAATGACAACTACTTACCATGTAAAGTATGAAATAACTACCACCTATTACTAAAAATCAAAAAGTTTTTCCTGGGATTTAAAAAAATAAAGTGTAAGCCATAAATGAGGAGGTCCATAACAAAACGCAATAATTAAATTTTTGAAATTTTTGATTTTTTGATTGAATTCTATTCTACACATTGAAATCTATATTACCTTTATTAAAAAGTATTCCAAAACTCAATAACTACACTGCGATTTAATATCAAATATAATTGTTCAGAGCAAAATGCAATAATTACACACCTTTGCAATAAATCGCTGCAAGAAATTTTAAAAAAGTCAACATTATAAATAAATTATGCTCTGGTTGTAACTCTTAGATAACTGGAAAACGTAAGGAATTTTTGTTTAGTTAATACCTTTCGCTTTTGTTAAGTTAATTGAGGAGGTCCATAACAAAACGCAATAATTTCATGAATAAATACTATGATTCGGACCAAAAGGCAATAATTCCAAATTTGCTATCTAAACAACTTTGAAATAAACAGTCAGATAAAATAGTATATTTGTGATTAATATTATTTTTTGTAGACAATAATACCTCAATAATTGCTTTTTAAAAAAATTATGTGCTACTTACTCAAATTAAATTTTGCCGTTTATCCAAAAAAATGATATGGTGTAATTATTGCGTTTTGTTATGGACCTCCTTAAATAAACTAGAAACTAAACTTAAGCAATCGTGAACTTGAACATGAAATCGAACTCTAATTACAATTTAAACTGAAACATGAAGTAGAAAATAGAATCTAAGTTGAATTCTTAATAAAAACTAGATCTTGAATCAAAACTAAATTCAAACCCTGAACTAGAATTAAAACCAAAATTTGATCTTAAATAAGAATCTGAATCTCAATATAACTAGCATTTAAATTAAAAACAAAATTCGAAGCTTAAATTAAACACAAACATAACTTTGTTCTAGTAATTGATTAAGAATATAGATTTAAACGTAAACTAAACCTAATTTAAAAATTTAACTAGAAACTGATCTTTAGTAATTAGGGTATTCAAACGATTAACCGTTGTTCGATTAATCGATTAATTTTGGGCGATTAACTGTTCGAATAATTATAAATTACTTATTTTCAATTAACGAATAATTCGAATAATTTATGTCGATTAATCGATTAATCGAAAATTTTTTTTTACAGTATTAGTTTTTTTCGTTTTAAAACCCTTTTTTATTGTTTCTTAACTCAGAAACATTTCCTTTGAGTAACAATTTTATTAAATATAGTATAGTACAAAGACTGAAACCAACGAGTTTAGGAATTATTTATTTTTAAGAATGTTTGGTACAGATTTTACCACAATGATTCATATAAAGGATATGATTTTTTTTTAGACGAATGAAAACAACCTTCTACCAGACCTTAACAAGCCTATTAAAAGTATTAAAATTGTTCAAATAATCAAAAAGAGATTCAAGTGGTATAATGGAAGACTATTAATTTTAAGAGAAAAACAAGAAAAAGAACATTAAAATTCGATATGCTTTATAACGCTTGACTTTCAATCTCTCCAACGTCAACAATAAGTAAAATAATCTTTTCTAGATCAAGTTTCATCAAAATGAAAGAAAGAAATGGTTTGAAATATAAAAAAACTGTATACTCTTTTCAAAAGATTATTTCAGAAGTTAAGTTTACATTTTGATGCTATTTTTTATTTAAAGGTATTTATTATATTTTGCATTTTGTATAATTGTTGTTACTTTTTTAATAAAATTTTTATGTTATAAAATATAATTTTTGGTCTAATTTTAAAACTTCTACACTAGACAAAATTATTTATTAACCGAATTATTCGATTAACCGAATAATATTAAATTGTTCGATTATAATTCGAATAAATTGTACAAAACATTGATTTAATGAATACCCTATTATTTATTGTGTATTTGTGTAGACCCTTGTTTTTATTGTTTATTAAAAATTATTTGATCGGCTTGAGGTCTGATAAATAAATTTAAAACGACTAAAGTTTAATTTTTATTATTTTTTTTCATTATTATTTCCCAATATTTTGATCAACTTCGTTGATCATCTTCAGGGGGTCTGAAATGTAAAATAATCTTTAACGTCAACTAGAGTTTTAACTCTTATACAATAAGGGCCTTAACTAGAAACCAAATAAGAAACTGAACTTAAAATTGGCCTCTAATAATACTGATTTAGAATTTCAACTTAAAGCTAAACTAGAACATGAACTAGAATTTGTATAGAACTAGAACCTGTACCGGAATCTTAGCTAGAACTTAAACTACAGCCCTAATTTCAACCTTAAAAACTTAACAACCTTAACTACAGCCTTTATTACAACTTTAATTGAAATCTAAGACAGATCAAAGGCGAATTCATGTAATTAAATGTGACAATACTACAACTTGTACAACAATTTAAAGAACAACATTAAATTTATATTATTGTTTTAGATGGTCGGTCGATACGTCAAAAACACCAGTCGCTTTGACATTTGTCTCTCTAAGTAAGAAAAAAGAACGGACTTATAAAAAACCCGGAACTGGAGCTTATATAAAGGGTCGAAAGGAGGACGAAGCATAAAAGATGCAACCTCATATCAGTTCGATGTACCATATACATCAAGGCCAATACCGGGCCTGTTGTGCGCTCCTTTAGAAACATGGAAATTTAGGTGGGTAGTGCTACCACTACATCCAGGGAAAAAACACGTTTAAATATGATCACCTCCAACAAAACTATTTTAAAAGAAAATTTTAAACATAATCTGTTTAATTTAACAATGACAACCTTATTATGTCACGGACAATAATATTTTTAAATAAAACAGATTATGCTTAAAGTTTTCTTTAAAAATAGTTTTGTTGTAGGTGACCATATTTTAACATGTTTTTTCTCTTTGTGTACCTATAAGTAGGGTGTTATCGTCCGGCGTTAAAAAACCTCGTTTCCCGGACGCAATTCCTTAAGGTTTTCCAGTCAACGTTCCTCGGGGATCTTAAGTCCAACATGTTCTCGCTCCCGAGGTGTTTGGATCTTATTTCGACGAAGGTCTGACAGTTGCAGAGAAAGTGTTCCAGCGTCTCGCCTTCCTCACCACACGCGCACACCTACCCGCAGTTCCACTATTCCAATTGGCCGTGTGGGTTCAATTCCGTTTTCGTTGACCCAAACGGCTTTGCATTCGCCAAGTTAACTGCTCGCAGTTCTCTTCCCACGATAGCCCGATTGGCCCTTTTATTGCCGATTATCCCCGAATGGCCTGGCACCTATATTATATGGGTCCCATTTCTCGAGCAAAATTCGGTAATGGCCCTCCTACAGTCCAATAATGCCCTGTACTTATTAACTATTAACCTATTAACTGATATCGCCCTAATTGCCCTTTGGCTATCGATAATTATGTTAGCGCCCCATATTCGATTCAACCCATCTCACACATTCCGTAATTGCACGGACTTCCGCCTGGAAGCTTGTGTTGTGATCCGGAAGACGGTAGTATATCTCGGTTTCTGTGTTCTCAACATAGACCCCATGACCGTTTTATTCCTCAGTTTAGAGTCGGTTGTGTAGCAACAGATCCCACAGGCGTTTGCCCCAAAGTTTCACTCGACCATGATTCCCTATCAGGGATCATAGTCACGCAGTTTCCGACAATTTCTGGCTCTGCTATTCGGTCGGGCATGTCCGATGAACGTGTATACCCAATTAATCTGCCCTGTTGTCACCTAAATATAACTCGCCGATAGATAACAGTCGTTCGGTTGTGAGTGCCGCCTCGTACCTCACCTGCGTTTTAATTGGGGGTATATCCAGCAGTATCTCTAGAGGCTTCGTTGATGTAGTGCACACCGCCCCACTTATTCCCAAGCAACATGTAGGCTGGACCTCCTGAAGTGGTCTTATATTGCACGCTCTGTTCAACGAGGTCTACCAGATCACCAAAGCTGATATATAATTTAAATAAATCATGAGCAAGATCTTAAACTAGAACCTAAGCTACAATCTTAACTGGAGCCCAAACTAAATCCTGAAGAAAAATCTAAACTTGAACCTGAGTAATTACCTAAACTAAAAATGAGCTACATAGAATATAAGCTAGAAACTAAGCTTGAACCTGTCTCAAAAGCTTTACTAGAACCTGAACTAAAAACTAAATAAGAACCTGAAAAAGAATCTGCTCTAGAGCCTTTACTATAATCTAAGCTAACATTCTGAACTAGAACCTTAACTTTTTTCTTAAAAGGCACCTAAAATGAAACTCAAATCTAAGCTAGTATTTGACATAGAAAATGAATTAGCTAGGATCTATTCTAGAATACGAACGAATTGCCATTATTAGATATTCGCTTTAATATTCGAACACATTTTAGCGAATGTGGGTGCGAATACAAATAGCAAAAATAAGCGAAAAGTTCCCAAATGCGAATGCGAAACCGAATATTCGCCGCACACCTAGTGCTCACTAATACGCGGACTTCTGTCAGCTATTAAAGCTTGGATATTTTCCTTAAAAATTCTGATGTGACCCCAAAAAAAATCTGCTTCCGCCATCGATGATTTACATTGTCAGCGTTTGTCACGATGAATCATTATGACGTTCGCCACCGGGTTCTTGATGGAGGACTAGTTTAACGATTACATCTTTTATTGCCGATGACGTTTATATGGTTAAAGTAACCATAATAAGTTTAAACATTTTACGATGAAAATAGTTTTGTAATTTAAAATAGTTTTGTTGGAGGTGACCTTAAGGAAAAATGTGTTTTCTCTGCGTGTAAGATTTCAAATGCTTGATCCGCTTGCATGAGCGAGGGTTAAACTTGTAGGAGAAGGTCTTATATTAATTATCGTTAAGCTAAATTAAACTGATCTAAACTCCAAAATGTATAAAACTTTTTTCTTAAAACTCTAATAGAATTTTAGTTAATATTAAAATTAGAATCATTTTTTAATAGTTAAACTCAAAGTGTGTGTAAAGTTTTTTTTTTATAATATTTTTTGCTGACTGACAACATTTGAACTTTTAATATTCTAAGTAGCTTTTTGCTAAAATCTCTGTGAATTGAATTGCTTCTTTGTTTTTGCTTAGCAAATACAAATTCAAACACTTTTACAGCTTCTGTTCATTTTGTGTCTCAATCGAAATGTATTCATGCTGATAACTTATTTTAATGGAATTATTTTGATTTTCTGAGATTCTATCATGATTTTCAAAATAATATCTACATGCAAACTCTCTAACATGTATGACTTTGTGTGTGCTTGTGTGTGTTTGTTTCAAGAAAAGTAAATCCTTTTGAAAATTGCTATTTTAACCACGGCAACAAAAACAAAAACTATATTCGTTTAGTACCAAATTAGTAAGAAAGCTTTACTGAGATCTACGATAAGTACGTACTTTTGTCTACATAAATTGCTGGTATTTTTTATCTTTTATTTTTTTTTTTTTGGAAATAAAAGCAAATTCAATGGGAATATCTAATATATATCAATGAATTTACTTGCATTTATTGAACCTTTTAGATTACAGATTTCATGTGTTTTTTCTCCATATTATTTGTCTATTTTTATTATAATTCCCATACTACTTGAAAATCAACAAAAATTTACTTGATAGTTTTCTTAACAATATTTGAAAGAAAGAACAAACGAACGAATAAATGAGAAAAAACTATATAGTAAAGTAGAGAGAAAAAAAACCTCAATAACACTTAAAATTTTATTTATATTTCTTTCTTTTTTCTTAAGCTCGATATTATTTGGAAAATTTCTTCTATGACTTGAAGTTCTAGAGGACGAGAAGTCTTATGAGTAGTAAAAGAAAAAAAAAATATCTTCTGTAAGAGAAAAGCAAAAAATCTTGCAAAATGTTGCAAATAAAAATCATCACATTTCTACCTTACGATGTCATTGTATAGTCATGATTTCTAAAGCGAAGTCAATGTTCGAGTTGAGCAGGGGATAAAAAATAAATAGAAATAAGAAAAACAAAAGTCGTAAAGGAAAAAAAAAAAACAAAACTTTATCTCTATTTTAATCCTTAAGAAACTGGAGTCAACTTATTTTAATGAAAGAGTTAAATCTTATTTTTTTGTGGCAAATAAGTTTTGTAGAAGAAACCGTTGAAAAAATTTTCGAGATTTAGGAATTTTGTAATCCCATTTAGATCGTTTTGATAAGTTTCAGGCAATAATTTTTATGATAAGTTCTTGTCAATATCGATGTCGACGTCAATTTTAAGTTGTTTTACACATCAAGTCGACGTTAATTTGGTCTTTTCTAAGACTGTTGTGTCGATGTCGACTATTTATTGAAAATTTGACAAGAAATAAACCTAAAAAATATCCCGTTTATAAATATTTTGACGTTAAGTGTTTGTTTTGAAGTCAATTCCAAACGGCGTCGAGATAAAAGCGCCGTACAAAAATACCAAGTGATTATCAATACTAATCGATTGTTGTCACTTACGATTGAAATAATTATTGTTCCGTTGCCGTCGACATTTTTCGACGTTGACATTCTTAATAGGGGGGGTTATATCTTAACTAACATCCAAATGTTTGCCTTAAAAAACAGTTACGGATTTTTGACTCGATCTAGTGTTTTGAAATATTTTTTAAAGAATTGACCATGATCGGCATTCAATGTGAATGCAGATTTCTTTTAGTAAGCGATTTGGGATTTTCGGAATTTTAAGTTTTTGGCATATGACCCCAACCCAAATAACTGTGTAGGTTTAAGAATTATTAAAATAAAAATTTGAAAATAAAAACTGGGGTATTTTTCGTTATTTTTGGGTTTTTCTTTTACCATTTTTGGCAATAGTTTCCATTTTTAATTATTAGGCCATTTTTCATTTAAGTTCGTTAATTTTTCGTTTGATTGATTTTTCACATAGTACTTTGGGAGATTTTGCTTAGGGTAATTTTGCTGGCGGCCATATTTAAGCAACTTCGCCACTTATAGTGTACTTTTAAAAGCCTACTACTCACTAGCTGGGTCATACATTAAACACGGTATAGCAGCAAAGGGCAATGTGAAATACAGAAGTAATACAAGCAATAAATAAAAAAAAAATATTTGCCGAAAAAAAATCCAAGAAAAAGCGTGACCAGTAAATTGATAAATTTTTTTTTTTTAAATTTTATTGACTTTACCTAACTTTATTTGTAAGAAGATAATTGTATAATGTAATTTTAAAACTGTTAAATTATGTAGAACGTTTTACAAAAGCAAACTAACATCTAAAATCTAATATTTAATAGATGTGAACATTGTTTAAAAATATTATGGAAAAACCTCAGTCTTTTTTAAATAGTAATGTAGAAACCAGAGAATGGCTTTGTGCGATTGCAAAAAATTCGCATACAATGAACAACATCAAATACACTCATTTGTGTTCATGTAGTCAAACTTTCTCAGCCACACACATTGGTGTTGTTTTAAAATTCATTCAAGTCATGCACAGCGTGTTGGCTTTGCCATTCATACCATGTTCAGTTTCGTTCGTCAATTATTGCTTTGGTAAAAAACACATACAAAGAAAAATACACAAAAATTATTGCTCTGATGCCTATTCAGCAGTTGCTATGTATGTAGTGCGTATTAAAGTTTTTTCATATGCTGGATTCGAAAGAAAAAAAGTTTAAATGAAACTAAACGCACATAGGAACAAACAATTTCCATAGAAACAAGAAGACTGTTTTAATTTTTTATCATTTCTTAAAAAGTATTGTTGCTTGTTTCGCTTTTAAAAACTACCCTGCAAATAATAGGACTAGTCCAAACACGCATGTAAAATTTAGGCCACAAGGGACTAGGACTAGTCCAAAAGTAATCCAAACGTATGGAAAAACATGGTCTATTTAACATTACGATGTCCTAGGGCAGGACCATATAACCCAGCTTTGGATTACAAAGGAGAAGTATTAAAACAACTCCATGATATACTCAAGAGAATTAGTTTTGAAGTCGTTTAAAAATGAACACATGTCGTTAAAAAACGCAGAAATGTCGTCTCACTACAAACACTTTTTAACAATGACATGGTCCATGCTTGCATTACATCGGACTAGTCCAATGAGTAGTCCATATTATCAAAATCCGGTGGTCCAATATTATTTGCAGGGTAAACACAAAAACAAATTGGACACAATAACTAGTTTATTTGAACTTATGCCAACAACAATCATACCAACAAAGGAACTCGTGCTCATACCAATTTACATTCGTCTTTGTCTCATCGAGTGGGCAATGACTACTTGAATGCAAAAGCATAAAAATGTCTGTCATTTAACTTTGTGCAAGAGTGTTACTGCGTGCGCAACAATAAATGCAAACAAAGCACTTTCAATAAAAAACTCACACATGCACAAATCAAATGTGTACAAAACGATGACAAAATTACCAACGTTGAACTTTGTTTTGCAGGCATAGAGTTAATGTAAATTTAAGCGTATGCATAAATCAAGAAAAATAGTGATTTTTGCAGTTCTCTGGTAGAAACATCAAGATACTTACATGATAATATTTTCAATTGGAAAAATAGTTAAAGCAATGGAAAATAAAGAACAATAAACATTAATAAAGGGTCATGCCCGTATATTAAAATCAATAGCCAATTAAAACCCCAACACCTGCATGTTAAATAACTCGGTAGACATTAAGATCGACATTTAACATGGGCCATGGAAATGCCAAATAACAGCAACTTTAACTCAAAGCAATTCAAATTAATTGGCTCATTGGAAAAAATCTACATCCTCCTACCTTACAACTCTATATTTGAGCCAATAACTGACTATATTCAGTTAAAGGGTACTACCAACAACTGCACTGGAAGACGACAATATAGAGAAAATCCCAAGGCGAGAAACAAAATTCTGGGAATCACTCAAGGAACTCTTTGTGTCATCTGTAAAAACCAGGGCTGTGGAGTCGGAGTCGAAGCTGAAGAGTCGGAGTTGGGGTTTTTGTAATGGAGTCGAAGTAACCACAAAAAATCGCGGCTCCGACTCCAACATTTTTCAGCATAAATATTTTTCTAATATTTTTTAAAATAAAAAAAATTATTTAGTTTAATTTCTTCGACCTTTTAATATTATTTCTTCACAATAAATCTTCAAGCTCAAGGTCACTTTTATATAAAAAATATTTATTATAAATCCAATATTTCTTTTTGTTAATGGATAACTTCTTCAGAAATCTTCAGGGATTTTTGGTTTTTTTTTTATTTTACACAAATTTTTTTAAACAAATTTTTATGAAACAACAAAATTGTCAAATATGAAAAATAATAAAAATTATACACAGGAAACAAAAATTGTTCTTTTCCATTTTTATAAGCTTTTCCTATCTTATTCTTATAAACTAAACGTCTGAAATTTGATAAATAATAAATATTTTATATATAAAAATGACCTTGAGCTTGAAGATTTATTATGAGGAAAAATTAAAAAAAAAAAAAATTTGAAGTCAGAAAATGAGGTCCAGTCTACTTTATATATAAGTAGGTGAGTTGCAAAACTCGTTCGTTTCAAAAATTAAAAAATTCAGATACAATTGATTTTGACAGATGAGGAAATATATAGATTGTATCGAACAATGTCCTTTTCTATGTTTTATGTGACCTAAAATTGCAGTTGGTAACAAAACTGGTTCGTGCGCCAAGATATCTTTGATGAAATGGATTCGAATTAGAGAATTTAAAAACGGAAATTGGTAATCAAGTTCGCTTTGACATATTTAATTTTTATAAATCGTATTTTGAAAAATATTTTTGTAGCAATGTTCATATATATGACTCGAAACCTGCAGTAGATCCTGTGGTGAAAGCACTAAGTGAACTACATTTTTAATTCCAACCTTCAAAGTAAATGATAATAGAAAAAAAGGAAAAGAAACTCGGAAAAATACATGACATTGTTCTAGATATAATCACTCTGGGGAAAATTGGAGCGAAAATAAAAGCTTACAATTTTATATTTTCCTGGACAATAATAATATTGATAATGGAATGGAAATACCTTGACTTATTAAAATGGACTTGGTGTTCTTTACCTTCCATGATTGTATTGGTGCTGCTCAATCCCTTGAGACAAACAGCACCCAGTCCAACAACAAAAGGTATGCTATTTCTCAAAAAAGGCTTACAACAATTTTTAAACCTTCCTTTTCTCTTTAAAATGTGTTATACAAATTATACAAGTAACAACAGAAGGCGCATCTGCATGTTGAAATAAAAATATATTTAATTTTCCTGAGAATGATTTACAAAGATGATCGAAATATTTGACTAAACAAATAAAATAAAACCAAAAGGACAGTGTTTTTATTTATCTATATTAAAACCAAAAGACCTCACTTTACAATTTACGAAAAGGGACTTCTAATGTTCTTTGCCTCTACAAATTTAGCGGTAAACAACACTAAGTACACTTGATGCCCTTTACGTCTAAGCAGGTCTGACTTGGTGTTGTTTCCAACTTTTCTATCTCGAAAACTACATAAGATAATACTTATGGGAATTCACACATCGATAGAGGAAAAATTCTGATTCCAACAGTATAAAAAACGTATTTTGAGATGTGAATTGGTGTAGTTTATCTCTCCCCTACAGAACTGTTGTTACATTTTTTAGCACTGTTTGCATTATTTTAATAAATTAATATGATTTTCAAAATATACTAAGGTTTAATGTTCATTTTCCTGGTGGGCTATAGTGTGTTGCAAAACTAGTTCGATTCCATATGGATTGTAGCAAAACTAGTTTCTTTCGAAAATTCGTAGCATAACTCGTTCGTTTCAAAATTAAATCTTTTATGTTTCTATATTTTAGTTTGTTTCAATTATTAAAGGTGTGTGTGAAACGGTAGCAAAGTACTCATGGAAGTAAAATTTTGACACTATTGAAGTGAATAAAATTTCACTAGCCCTGGGGGCTAGTATACATTTTGACATTAGTGTAGAAATTTTTGACATCCACAAAATTATTTTTTTTCATCAAATTGGTTTAAACAAAATAAAAAATAATATGGAAGCGGGACCAACGGCAAAAAAATTTAAAAGAGTTATACAACATGCAAGTATTTACATATGTATAAGCTTTTTTGCCCACACTTTTTGTAAAAATTGTTAATATATCAGAACGAATTCATCAAATACTTGGGACGATCTCAATTCCAACAGAATTTAAATGATTATTGGTAAAGCTTGATTAATTTTGTAAAAATGATATTATCAGTTTTAAGTTTACACAGGAATAATTTATATATTTTTTATTTTTTCTATTTTCTACAAAAAACTCATTATTAAAATCAATGCTATATTTTTACAAAATTATATTTTTTAAACAAGTATTTTTAGGTAAGGTAGTAGTTGCTACATAGTATATATAAGTATATATATATATATATAAGTATATATAAAAATATAATTTTGTAAAAATATAGCATTGATTTTAATAATGAGTTTTTTGTATAAGCATTATTTGGACGTTCCAATATAATGTCACTTACTTGAGACAGCACTTCTGGGTCTAACTCCGGTAAAACTGCAAAATATTTAGAGTTTTCGTTGACTATGCTATGATTTTCAAATTGTGCTTCCAATTGAGCGAACCAAATTGCAGGATTTTCCTTCCAGAACCGTGGAATACGTAAAGTAACTGTTGATGTGGTAGCAACTGGTTCTGCTGCGGATTCTTGAACTGGATTTCTTGGCATCTTTCAAATTTATCCTAAATAATATTTAAATAAATGCGTGAGGAAGCCGGAGGTCACCAATTGTAAAAATGATATTATCAGTTTTAAGTTTACACAGGAATAATTTATATATTTTTTATTTTTTCTATTTTCTACAAAAAACTCATTATTAAAATCAATGCTATATTTTTACAAAATTATATTTTTTAAACAAGTATTTTTAGGTAAGGTAGTAGTTGCTACAATTTATTCATTTTCACAAAACTACTTGTAATTGTTTTTTTCTTTATGTCAAAGTTTTACGTTGTCAAAAATGTTACAATTTCACACAGCACAAATATGAAAATTTTCTACCACAAACAAATTTCATTTCACCATAGAACTTTGCTACCGTTTCACACACACCCTAAATAGTGAATGGCATACCATTTAAGAATCAAAAAGTTAAACCAATTAAATTGGGCGCTAATGTTTCCTGCATTTCCCCAAAACTCGAATAAAGTGCAATGAACGAGTTTTGCCTCTTACCTACTCGTATGTTAATAACTACATTAAATCTCAATGCGGTACGTGTAAGAATTACAATATTGATTTAAAATTTGTCCACTATTATTTTTATGCTATATTAAACCATTTAAAAAAGGTTTATGGTCAAATAAGGACCAGTCTCATATACATTTTGCATTAAGGTTAGAGTGGGAGTCGGAGTTGGAGTCGAAATCGGAGTCGTACTTAAAAAAATTCAGCGGATGGAGTCGAAGTTATCACTTTTTCTTGTCGACTCCCACAGCCCTGGTAAAAACTATGATCACAAAATATTCAATTAATTGAATAGCACCTAAATTTACTTGCTGGAAGTCCTTTCCATAGCGGTAAAAACAGGCATTTTAAATGAATTTCAAAAACAGCTCATCTCAATATTTTCTTAGAATATTTAATATGGAAATGGAGATTTAAGATTTTTACAGAGAAAGGTTAGTTTTAAATATGTGTTCAAATTGTTATGAAAAATGATTTATTCGAAAACGGGAAAGACTTAAGTTAGTTAAAGTACGATAAAAATTAATCTCAAACCGTGCTTGATTCAAGAATTTCTATGTTGGTCTTAATCCCAAATTTGTACTTGAAGTAATCCGAAAGTGAAATTAAAATTCTAACCTAAACACTAACCCCACTAACAAACATATGTTTGTTTCACATTTGTTGTATTCCCCCGACGGTTGATAAAGTTGGTACAATTGTACATTTTTTGGTGTAATTCAAAATTCAAAAGTACGCTGGTACCCCCGCAAATCATTTGGTACTATTTCCAAATTTTTCAAACCTATCTATTTTAATTGATATAAAATGGCAGCTCGTGTTTACTGTCCAATGAATATAAGTGGAGTTCAGTTTTTGGTGAAAATGGTCTTGCGAAAGAGAAAATGCAAAATTTTGTAGCTTTTTTATGAAAAATTAAGGAAATCTTAATTTTGTTGTTGGATTTAACATTTTGCATTTGTTCTTTTGCAAGACCACCAAACACTAAACTCCACTAATGTGAATAGATTTTTGCACTTGTTCATTGGACGATTGCACATGCCACATTCTAAATTTAGCATCTGTGGATTTGCTGCCATTTTGCGTACCTTTTCTGATGATACTCAGCCCAATTATGAATAAAAATTCCCCGGGAGTTTTTTTCCTTTTCCCATTTTTACAATTGAATTAACATAGGAAAAATGGGAGAAAAGAGAAAACTCCCGGGGAATTTTTATTCATAATTGGGCTGATTGACAAATATTTAAAATATATAGGAAACTACTATATATATAGATGCTTTACAAAACTTAAAAATCGAAAATATTTCGATTTTGAGTCCAAATTTTTGTAGTATTAAATTTTTGTTTATAACATTAAAATAAAAAAAAAAAATTATAAAAAAATGATTTAGTACTATCGGGATCGAAAAAGTACAATTTGAAAAGTTTGTTGGTACGATATTGGTTATCTCATTAATCCTCTCTGATTCCCCCCTTTGTTTACAGAAGAACTCACAATTATAAGCCACCAGCAGCACGACCGATATGGTTTTCGTAATAATTCTACTTTGAAAATTTTATCTACATATTTTGAACAAATAGAGTTCGGGAATTTTTGCTTTTTATTTTACTTTTTAAACATGAAAATAATGTATGTTTTTGTTGCTTCTACACAATGCAAGTAATCGGGCTAACCTACTTTTGAAATATAACTTTAATAAATACCCGCGTATAGACGAATATAAAAGTAATGGTTTTCGAAAGTAGTCCAATTTTGGATTGTTTCAAGAGTACTTTTTGGTGTTATTCGTACTTACATTTTTCAGTACGAGTGTGGAAAAACCTTAGCTTAGGACGAGATTTCTGTGTAGGTGTAACAACTTTTGAGGTTAAAAGTTGATTTTTTTGTGTTTCAATGTTTTTTTCAGTTTTGCTTTTTAGCCAACTGAGCCAAGTGTATATGCGAATATCTGTGTGAATTACGAAAAAGTACTTTATAATGCGTTTACAAATTTGAACACAATTTAAGAAGCAATAGTAACGAAGACCATTAACCCATTACAATGAGATATACCTGAGTTTTTGACGGAAATCAAAGTCAAAGCGCTCCCACTGAAAAAATGGCTTACTACCAACTATCCCATTGAGGTACACAATTTTCTTATATTTAAATGATGAAACAGAATTGAGTCTTCAACTTCAAGCAAAAGTTCTAAAGCCCATAATTAAAACGTCGGCAGTAACTTCAAATTCTCTCTCATTTCTTTCTTTTTCTTTTGTTCTATTTTTCTATGTTTACAAAATATATGAAATTGAATGAAAGTACGGTAGCATTGTTAAGAGAATAAGTGTTTAAATGTGAGAGCATTAGAAAAAACGTCCTCAAAATAAAATTGATTTTATTTCTCGACCGCATTCTCTGGCATAATTTTATGTCAAACTGTATGAAAAACATCGTTCAGCCCCAGTTCTGTTTCATCATTAAATAGTTTTAAGGCAATTTAACTAAAATTTTTCCAAATTTAGCGTTATTAATCAAATTTAGAAAATTTCTTTATGACAGCAATTTTGCTATTATTCGCCACATTTAGTTTAATACACATAAGAAAACTTCTATTAATTTAAGAAACCTTTCCTTTTAAAAATTCTTTTTTTTTAAATTTTAATATTTACACCTTCTTTTACTTCGCTGTCTTGGAATTAAATAAAAAAAAAGTATTCACATCTAACGAACTAAAATTGTCGAATGCGAACGAATTCTGTAGACAGTCACATACATGAAGTAAAAAACATTTGTTTCTTACAATAGTGACAATTGTCGCAACAAATGTTGTAAAATTCAAAATCGATTTTCAAATGGTGGCGTAAATGTTGCAAAAATTGTTATTGTTTGACGATGAGTCGTCGATGAGTGTTGCTGACGACAACAGTAGAGGAGACGATGATAAAGATAAAGATTTCTTTTAGTTTTTCCCCAAGTTTTTGTGTTTTTTTTTCGCTCAATCTTTTGCACAGTTTAAATGTCTTTTTGCATGCATTTATTTTCGTGGCTACAAATCGGAAAAGACGAGAAAGAGTGAGAAAAAAATCTTACATAGTCATTGCCGCTTGTCCTGACATGTCTAGTTGGGTTTCTAAAACTATTGGTTAAATAAGTTTGGCGGTTTTTTTGTGACATTTTTTGGTTTGGAGGAGGTAAAGGGGTAAAGTGAAAAAGAAGTAACAGTGCAGCGCAGAGTTTTTTTTTTAAAACCTTTTTGCTATCTTATCTCGACTTAAGATGTTTTGTAAAAATGCCACAGAAATAAATCTATTTTGTTCCAAGCCAATTTATCAAATTCCGCCGATACTTTGTCGGATGTTTTTAATTAATTACCAAGATACTTAGACCTAATTTGGCTCTTGTTGTACTCCAGATATACAGAAATGTATAATGTCTTTGTACGAGAGGTGTCACGTCTACTTCTCCAATCATGCCCAGCTCTGAGTACCGAATTTGGATCGCCTTTCTCTAATCGTGCTTTAAATATGAATTAATCTATTTTGTGTCATGCCCACTTCTTCACTGGCGGCCACATTTTCTCCAATGTTGTCTTTCGATAACCAACTAATTTAGAAACTTTGGGTTTTGCCGTTCTCTAGATATACAGAAAAAAAAACAACAAGGGAATTATGATATAAATTACAGGTAGGCATAGTTTTTGCTGATAATTCAACCATTTATGAAACGATCAGGTTGAATTGCAATAGCAACATTTAACGGAGCTTTTGTGCCATAAATTTATATCAACCAAGTCCCTTTCATGTCTGTGGTCTTCGAAACCCCAATTTCATCATACAGAGGGACATAGTGAAATCAACTTCGCTAGTCATTAAGACTCAGTATATATATCTACTTTATAGGGTCATAGAGCAATATTGAAGAAATTACAAAAATAATGACAAACTTGTGCATACACCTCAATAAAAAAACTCGTACTAAATTAAAGTTTTTTCCACTTACTTTTTGTTAAAGTTTCTTGTAGAAACAACAGAAGGTATAAAACGATTTGCTTGTTTAGTGTAGAAACAACAACAACACTACAAATGTAAAATAAGAAGCAAAAATTCCCGAATTAAATTTGCTAAAATTATTAAATTAAATACGTCAACTTTTTAAGGTAGAATGATTAAGAAAGCCACATGCTGCTGGTGTTTTAAAATTGAGATTACTTCTGTAAACTAAGGAAGCAATAGAAAAAAAGTGAAGCAAACATATGTCACGTCTAAGTAAAGTAAATAATAATATTCTCTCTCTTGCTCTCTCTTTGGTTATCTGGGGTAACTGTTTAAGTAAAAAGCAACCTGACTTTCGATAACTGGCAATTTCAGAAATTCTTTTATTTATATATCACTTTTACTTAAAGCTGACCCCCCACTAGTGATTTGTGCGTGTGATTTGTTACCATATCTCTACACATGACGAACAAATCACTATAACCCTAAACTTCAAAAAGACAACATGAATTGTGAAGTGGTTGATGCAATTGCACTATCGATAATTTTTTTGTGTAACCAAAAAAAAAAAAAAAAAAATTAAAAAAAAGTAGAAAATCGGAAAAGAATATAACAAATGTTTTTATGCTAAAGAACTCCGGAATAAATAAAATTCGACGACTCGTTGCACACTAAAATGAAAAAATTCCAAAAACAACGAACAAATCACAAGAAATTGAAAATTTTTAATTACTTCAATTAGAAATTGAAAATTTTCAACTAATTGTGATTTGTGCGCGCACAGATCCATTAACAAGTAACAAGAACTCGAGCAAATAACATGTACAAATCCCTAGTGTGTGGCCAGCTTAAGTCAATCCTGATTTCAGACTATTTTAAGTAAGGTGCACTTGAATAATCCATACTTGAATCAATTATTCCGTACTTGATTTAAGGAAATTCGTACTTACCATACTATTGACATCGCTTCGGCTTGATTTAAGTACGGATGGACTGTGTAGTCTTTTTGCTTATGGTAAAGGGTATAATACAAATTTACATTTCGATGGTTTTCTTCTGCAACCTCGTAACTCAAAAACAACTACTTTTTAGGAGAGACAAAAAAGTATTTTTTTACCAAATATTTGAAACTTTTTGCTATATATTCTTTTACAACCCAAGAAAAATTCCGATATTCCGTCAAACAAAAAAAAAAAAAAAAAAAAAAAAAAAAAAATTGCAAAATTGTAAGGCGGTATTTACTGATTACTTTTCCGGTTAAAACAAAAAATCGGAAAAAATCAAGTTACGTGGTCGCGGAAGAAAACCAACGATTTGCAAGGTATTCTTTAAGTTATTTTCTTGGAAATAGGGCCTTTTGTAGTCGCTTAGGTTTTCTTTTTGCAATGATTTTTCTTACACTTTCTTTCTTCTTTTAACTTTCTTTATATAAGTAGATATGTATGTATGTCGTTTATTTTTTCTAGTGCTTGTGCTACAATCATTGTTCGCGTTTATGTGTGTATGAATTTGTTTGTACATTTAAAATTCGTTCATTTGTTCGTTATTAAATTGCTAACGTTGTTTTTACGTGACAAACATTATGTATGCAATACATGATTCCCTTTTTTTTTTTTGCTTCTGCCTTAAACTTCGATTTTGTCTTCGATATATACACATACACACACTCTTATTTGCGCACTCAATCTTCAACATGTTCGAAACCTGGTAAATGTTTCCTGTTAGAAAATCTTGCCTTCTATTTGAATTTTTACTTTATTTTGAAAATTCTTATAGTTTTTGTGCTCATTTCGTATGTAACTCTGTGTTTTACATAGCCTTTCCGCATAAATAGGGGTTTTTTTTTGTGATAAGATTGTTCTAATTAATGTTTAAAGCCTAGTCAGATAATCACTTTGTGGTTGTCCAAATATTTGTTAGGCATGTTAATTATTCATTTTGGTAGTTCTAAGCTATTCTAAGGTGTCCATATATGTAAATATGTGTGTGTTTTTGTTTTGTTTTAGATTAAACAAGATTTAAGTGATTGAACATGCAATGCATATTGTAGTTTACTCAGTCAAAATATGAAACAAATTGGCAGTAGTAATGGCTGTTAAATAGGAGCCGAAATCACGAATTTATTTTATAAAGGTAACAATAATTAATTGAAAAATTTTTTTACTTAAAATTTGTGAATGGATTTGGTCGTATATTGACGGAAGTAAATTTTTCAAAATTATTGTAACAAAAGGTGAAAATTAAACCAGGGAAAAAATTCAGGAATAATAAAAACTCATTTGTTTGGCTTTAACATTATTGGTGAGCATTAAATTTTGTTAAGGAAAAGTTTGGTTCGCATTCTAATCCTGGATTGGTTGTCTACCGAATTTTTTTTTTTTTTTTTATCAGTTCTTAACTTTTGTGGTGTATCAAGGAAATTCACTGTAATCTCGGGAAGTAAGGAAACTCCAGGATAAAATTTCCAGCTATCCTAACAAATTTTAGAACCATTCAAAGAAAATATTCTTACAATTTCTGGTTGCGAATCTATTTAAAGGAAATACCATATTAGTGTCTTAATATTAGAAAACGCTTTAAAATTCTTATCTAAATGAGGTGACCATCATCATTCGCATTGTTTCGTGTGTGTGTTTTTATTGAAAAATATGTTTTTTATAAGAAAAATTATTCGTTTCTTGCACTGGCCAACTCTAGTGCCCAGATGCAGTAGCAATTTAAACTTCTATTTATAGTTTTGGGAAAAAAAGAGTACCTTAAGTTTCTAATGGCTCTTTTTGAACTTTAATTTCCTTTTCGATGATCTTTAATCTAATTACGGTTAAATACATAATTGTTGTTGTTAGTTTTTATTTATTTTAACTTTTATTAAATTTCTATTTTTGTTTGTTTTAAAAGGTTAATGATCACCTAATTTAATACAAAATTTTCTTTGACTAAAAACTACTTAAGCATTTATATTTCACTTTAAAAAAAAAACTAATACTTAAACAATTAACACTAAAGGAAGACATTATTAAAATCCAAGTCACATTCATAACATCCATAAGTTATAGGGGGTTTTGTTATCACGGAAATGCAAACTTTCTAGAGTAACAAAATCCTCACCAACATTAACTTTACTCTCGTTACCATTTTAATTTTTATTAATTTAATAATATCAATACGCAACCGACAACTGTCAACTGGCGCCTGCTGACATCGTTGGAAAAGCATGCAAGTTTTTTTATTTTTGTTGATCCGCCATATTTATACTTACTCTCTTACACTCAAAATAGTTATTTTTTTTTTAATAAACGTAATATGAATATATTGTAATTCCGTAAACAATACTATACCTCAATTTTGATCAAGGTATATTTACACAAGGTAGACTCATTTGGGAGTGTAGACATGCTGCTCTATAAAAGGAACCATGTTGTCAAAATTGTCTTCATATAAAACAAAAACAATTTAACGCACACATGTACAAATTTTGGCTCATATACACGCAATTTGACGTTGGGGTTCCAACTATGGGTAAACAGCTGACAAACATATGGGCCAACGAGTTTACCTTGTGTAAATATACCTTGATTTTGATTTTGAGTTTATTCTGGCAACAAGGTTACCAGATTATACGCAAGTTTTTGCCATTATTTTTTTTATGTTTACAAATGTTCACTTTTACGTTATTAATATTAACTCCATGAACTTCAAATACATCTCCATTAGGGCGGGTCGATTTGTATGGATGAAAAAAAAAATTAAAAATCGTATAGCAAAAACGTAATCTACATAAAATTCTACGAAAATTCTCCAAAGAAACCATGGGTCTAAAACAAAATCCTAATCCGCGCCTCTCGACTTGAAAATTTTTTTACTTGGGTGAAAATTTTTTCAATGTAAAAAAAATTTTGATTGTAAAAAAATATAAAGTGCAAAAGATTAACCTTATAAGGTCTAAAACAAAATCCTAGTCCGCGCCTCTCGACTTCAAAATTTTTTTACTTGTGCAAAAAGAGTGCAAAAGAATAACCTTAAAAGGTTATAACCTTATTTTTATAAAGGTTATAACCTTATTTTTATAAGGTTATAACCTTATAAGGTTATTCTTTTGCACTTTATATTTTTTTACAATCAAAATTTTTTTTACATTGAAAAAATTTTCAACCAAGTAAAAAAATTTTCAAGTCGAGAGGCGCGGACTAGGATTTTGTTTTAGACCCATGGTTTCCTCGGAGAATTTTCGTAGAATTTTATGTAGATTACGTTTACTAAATAAACCATTTTATCAAAAAAATTCGATTTCTTTTTGGAAAAACCTATTTTTCAAAAAAATTTTGTTTTCCAAGGCGGGCAGCCAAATTTTCAAGTCGAGAGGCGCGGATTAGGATTTTGTTTTAGACCCATGGTTTCTTTGGAGAATTTTCGTAGAATTTTATGTAGATTACGTTTTTGCTATACGGTTTAAAAAAAAAATCGACCCGCCCTAATCTCCATGTCTATAATCAATTTTTGTTTTTATTCACTGTTAATTTAAACTGTAATTAACCTTGAAATTAAACCTATCCCTTGTTTTTTTTTTACTGTATTTTTAATTTTTTTTTTTTTTTTTTTTTTTTTTTTTTTTTTTTCTTTTTTTTTTTTTTTTTTTTTCTTTTTTTTTTTTTTTTTTTTTTTTTTTGGTGACCAATAAGTTTTTTAATGTGGTTAAATATTCTTTTTCATTAATTACCTAAGCTTTTAAATATATATTTATCATTATAAATAAATAATGATTTGGCTTGCTATGGAATTTTAAGTTTTTATTAGATATTGTGAAAGGTGAAGTAACAGATATGGTATAGTTTTATTATTTTAATTTTTTTTTATGTTGGACTGACAACCGAAATTCTAGAATCTGTCAGCATGGTGGGTGGGCTTGGAAAATAGTGTAGCGATTACCACCATCAGCTACACTTCAATCATCAACCAATATCTTTTCTTTTATTCTTCTTCTATCCGTTCAATGTTGGTCATTATATTTTTTTTTCTGCGTTGCTACCTAAAGTAAAGTCTGTTGTAACCTGTTTTAAAATCTTTCAAATTGAATACATGTTACTTGGGAACTTAACACACCCCCCTAACAACGAGCACGGCCGAGTAATACAGGTAGCCTCCTTCCAAATAAAAATAAAACCCCGATGAATCGTTACAAGTTGCTAAAATTTTTCGTTAATTTTATTTTCAAAATTTAATTAAGAATATAGAAACCCAAGTGAACTTACGTTTGTTCCGGCTACGTGTTATTAAAACTCAGGAATCGCTGGACCGATTGACACCAAACTTCTACAATCAATTAATTTAGTCCGGAGCCAGGTTTCTCTTAAGTTAAATCCCAAAAGATAGCGCTGTCGTTGTGATATTTTAGTTCTTTTAATTTATGGTACGATTTGGCTGAAATTTACAAAATATATATTTATTTGACAAAAATAAGTTTCCTAATAGAAATAAAAAAACAGTACTTTCATTTTATTTTGAAAATGAAATAATATTAATATTAATTGTTTCATTAGATAACCCATTTTCATTTGATTAAATATAGTTTGTATGAATTTTTATAAATAACTTTACTTTTGTTCTAATACTTCTTACCAAAACAAATAAAAAAAAATAATCATTCATATTAATTTTTATTTAGATTAAAATTAATCAGTTTAACTTTTAAAGGGGTATTCAACTAGAACATCTTTTCTAAAACAAAATAAAACAAAAAATTTAGATGAAGATGATTCATATTTTTATTGTGTTACGAAGAGATAAGTTCGGCAATTAGGAATGAAAAATGATATCTGGCAAATGTACATCACGAGCTAGGGATGGGCAAATTGAAAAATTATATCGATATATATCGAATCGAGATTTTTTAAGAGTATCGGTATTTATTATTTAAAAAATATCGATAAATCGAACGTTTTTTGTTGAAACTATTACCAAATTAAAAAATTAAGTATTCCTTTGTACAAACACACATATTTATGAACAAACATATTATAAATATGTAATTACATTGTTACATTTTATTTAAAAAAATTAATAAGTACAAAAAATTCAATCAAAACAAAAAATTCAATTCTAACAAAAACAAAAGAACCATATGAAATCTAAAAAAAGTATATTACGAAAATTTTAAATGGAAGTACCAACTTACCTTAAAATTTGAATTGCACCTCAAAAGTACCAACTTTAGCTAGAAATGTTTTTGATTGTTTAAGTCAACCAGTAATCATCAGATACGGACATCAGGAGCACGCTCTGTTTTATGTGCTCTCCTGTCAATTTGCTTGTTGTATTCGGCACTGCTTCTTATAAATGCCAATCATTTTAGGTCTTTATATTAGTTTAAAAAACATATGCATGCAGTAATGCCAATTCTTAAAAAAACATATTGTTTGAAAAACGGCTAAAATTTAGAGTTTTTAATGAAGACTGACTTTAAAAAATATCGAATTCGATAGTCGTATTTCAATATCAATATATCGATATATCGGTATTTTAAATATCGATTGTTTTTTATTTAAATATTGATATTTTGATATACCGATATTTTTTGCAACTTCCTATCACGAGCACGCTGACAGATCAAAGTTAAAAAAAAAATAGCCCCACAAAAAATAATCCAGTGGTGTTAAATCTCACGATCTTTCTTTCATTAAAGTTTTTAATCACTTTTTGGCAAAATGGTGGATCTATTTCGTTAATCACATCTCGGATTTTGAGTTTTAAGGCTGCAATCGATTCGATTGGCTTCATATAGACTCTGTCCTTAACATATTACCAAAAAAAAATCTAGTGGTGTTAAATTTCACGATCTGGCTGGCCACTTACCAGCTGATGCTTGTGAAATTATGCGACACCGTCCTCTTAATGTTGGCACATTTTTTATCGAGCCTGTCGACTCAAATTTAACGACCAAATTCTTAAAGGACGGATGATGTCCGAAAATATCACGAATTTTACGAAATGTAACTTTAACAGAACCACCATTTTCACAATGGATTTTAATTACTTTAATGCGATTTTCAAGCGAAATTGAATTCGAATACGTCGAAAAACTAAATGTCAAAACTATCATGTAGTTGGTGTTGCCACAATTAAAAAACAAAGTTCTTGTTGAAAGATCTGATATTAGACAGGGTTTTTAATGGATTAAGTTTTAACTTAGTTTAACGTAGTCTAAAACTAGGATTTTTCCTGCGAATTGTGATTTTTCTTTTATTATTTTATTAAAGACCAACATTTTAAGCAAAACTAAGCTTTTTCGTCATAAATTTTGTATACAAACTTGGTATTTCAGATTAACTAAACCTTGTTTAACTAAGATTACAAAAACTAAGCTGTATGATTAAGTAAAGTGTTTTTCAAGCCCGACAGAACTTACGACATGGTTAGCCTTGAAACGAACAGTCATACTGCACTCAATTTTTGAAATGTATGATCAGTATACAAATCATCATGAATTGATCTGAGCTTGAACAACGCAACCACAATAACCTATAAGCTCATTTATCAGCTTATGTTTAATATAGACGATTTTGTGATTTCTATGGTAAATGGTTAATTTTTGGCCTAGCGGGTTTTTTTTAAGCAAAAATGCTGCATGGGAAGTCATACCAATCTACAATAGACCATACAGAATAAATAACTTTCAAAAAATTTCTCCATTTGATGCGGTTTATAAAACGGAGCTCGCGTTACGCTCAATGGAGATCGTTACTGCACGAAGATAAATGATTTTTTGTTCAAAAATATGGATGGCATTGATACGGGTGAAATGGGCGTTAAGTGCTATACTGCGATCGCAACAAACAACTTATTCAAATTCTAAATTGGCGATATGTTAATTTTAAGAAATAGACCTGTCAATATTTGATTTGGCACTTCTTGTATATGTTATTATTTGTGGGTATAAGTGATGGCACTTGTTTATGTTGGCAACACTTGACGCCTTGGAGGCCAATCATGATCAAGTTATTCTTGACATAAGACCAGAAATGGTCAAAAAATTTTCTAAAAAAAAGGACGTCCAGAATGCGCTTCGTCAAGAACAGCTGCGAAATTATTTCCAAATGTTTTGCTATGCAGGCTTGTCAGACGGTTTTGATTTTTCTTGTTTTAAAAGAATTTCCAGTGCTTGCCAAGAATCAAAAATAAATATTTTTGGTCAAGATTTTTTAAAGCCCAACTAAACAATACGATATTTATTTTAAAATTTTTTAACAATTTTTATTAAACAAAACAGTGTAAAAAGTAAAGAAATATTTTATTGTTTGCTTAAGTGTATTTGTTTAAAAATATATTAAAACTGCGTTTACTTTATTCAACAGTATAAACACTTGCTTTCCCTCTCTTCTCAACACTAACTACACTGCTGAATCTAGTGGTGGCAAACTGTGTGTTATTTTTTTATTAAAAGATTATTTTAGGAAGTTTTTAATTGTGATTTTCAAGAATTTTGCAAATTAAAATCTATCAAGCCTAAGGCCATATATTGATTGATCTTTCCAAACAAAAAAATATTTTTTTTCTAATTAAAATTTAATTTTTTATGTAATTTTTCTTAATTTTAAGTTTTATAGAAACTAATGAAAAACACCCTTTATAAATATTTATTTTGTATTTGCAATGAAAAATATTATTAATTTATCACTAATGATGACAAATGCTTGCTTGTCTGTAATGGCAACAACAACAATAACTATAATGTGTTTTCATAATAAAATTGCTTATATTTTTTTCTGTTCAACAATAGTTTTATAATTCATAGTTTTTTTTTTTGCTCTCATCACCACATGACGTAAAAGTTATTTTAATACTTTTTGTATATATTTTGCCCCTCTTTAATGCCATGCAACATCCAACATCAAACCTACATGACGTATCAGTATTATTTATTATAAAATTACTATTACCACTACAATTTTTTTTAAACTTTGCAGTGTTTTTGTTTTCATAACAAAAAAATCAAGATTTATGTAGTTGTTGCTATTTTTTTTTTTTTTTTTTACTTTTGCATTAATAATAAATCCACCATAATCATCAATTTTAATTAGTTGAAATTTTAAATAATAAAACATGTTGGTGTATTTACTCATAGAAGTCATGGTATTACTAAAAAAATTCACTTAAAGGGGGGGGGGGGATAATTTTAGAGTTGCTTTTTATTTTTAATTTTTTTCCGTTGAAATTCATTTCATCTAATATTTTACATTCAAGAACATCCATCATTTCGTAAAATGGTAAAGTTTATATGAAGTTTCTGCAGTTTTTACAATGCGATTCAAACATGACATCTATAAACCAGTAAATAGTTTAGTAAATGAAAATAATTTGGAATAATTTTTTGGTAAGGATTCAAAATCTTTATGGCCTGTTCATCGCCTTCGAACGAAGACTACGTTCGCTTAACTAACATTTAAAACAAAAACAAATTATAATATATTATTTTTGTTTTAAATGTAAAATAACTGCCTATTTCACGATGTCACTCGAACGTCTACGTTCGCAAAAATAACATATAAAACAAAAACAAACTTCAAAAAATTGTTTTTGTTTTATATGTTATTTGTGCGAACGTAAACGTTCGAGTGACATCGTGAAATAGGCAGTAAACAAACGAAGTCTTCGTTCGAAATCGATGAACAGGTTGAAGGTTGAGCAAAAACTTTTACACTAAAAATTTAACGAAAAATTCAAACCAATGTATTCAAATCTACACAGGCATCAGAGGTAGCCTGAGTAAGGCCGAAAGGTTATGATTTTCAAAGCATGCCCCTTGAATATATTACATCCATTTGCGATTAAACCTAAAAGACTGGGGCCTAATTCTGGCAGTCGTGATCGAGTAATTTCTCGATTCGAAAGCAATTTTATTTCTAATTCTTTCACTCGATACGGAACGAATCGAAACTATTTTTTCAGTATTGTGAAACTCAAATTAATGCTTTACAATATCGAAAAAATTATTCCGATTCGTTCAGTATTGACTGAAATAATTAGATATATAATTGCTTTCGAATCGAAAAAGTACTCGATCACGACTGCCAGAATCAGGCCCCTGAAATCGATTTAAGCCCAATAACAGGGGCCCAACATAAATGCATTCGATATCAATCGAAATTACTGTACAATTAAAATCAAAAAGTTCAATCGAATGCCGTAATTTTGCCCCAGATATGAGAACATTTTTCCCTGTCTTGATTCCTTACTTAACTAATTATTTAAACTGTAAAAAATATTTCATAGAAAAAGTTATCCTACTAATATTATAAATGTGAACGTTTGTTTGGATATTGGAAGTTTGGATTTTTAAATAATTGCTAGTTTGTGGTTCAATCACGCGAAAGCAGTTTAGTTCAAATATAGAGTACTTTTTAAGAGGAAAATCGTGGGGAAAATGATACATTTAGGAAGATTTGAAGAAGTATACTTCGCGCTCATAGCCAATTTTATTTTTGAGTGAATAGGAACAGCTCGGGCTACCCCGGATTTACACCAAGCCCATTTGGAAAGATGCATAAGACCACCCTGTAGAGCATCGAATATAGGTAAAAGAAATTTTCTCCCTATAGCAATCGCATAAGCAATGACCCTGCAGATGCGGGATTTAAGAGACATCAGCAGTTAAGTCAGAGAAATTCGTTTAGCTAAATCTAAATCTCGATTGCTAAAATGTCTTAGAGAATGCAGAATTTAAAAATTTAAGCGATGACATTAAAAGCTTAATCTCGGCGAAATTAAATTTTTATGACGTTGAGTTCGTAGCCAAAAATCGCTAAATCAACTTTATAGATTTTACGCGATTGAGATTTAGCTTTAGCGAATTACAGAATACGGCCACAGATGTGTTGATTTTAGAACAAATATAAGCACCCAAGACTTTTTATTTACAATGCGTCAGTTTTTAAAAAAATCAATTGAATACAACAGGAGAAAACCTACGTGCTTCATTGATCTTTAAAAAGCATTTGGTACGTGGCGGAGGTCTTAAATTGGAAGAGTACTTCCAAAACGTATCGCTAGCCTCGCATTTATTCTACGAATTTTTAGTTTCTACAACCACTGTCGGAATTATATAAGAATAGGAAATGCAACATTGGAAGAAGTCCTAAGTCCAAATCTGTTTGCTATGAATGAAACCCAAGAAACTGTTAATGCAAGCGAACGCAGACGACATTAACCATTTGGCAGATTCAGCCAAAAATCTACAACGCAACCTTAATAGTTTAACCTTGAAGCCCGGTAACAAGAATCAGTAATGAGGCCTAATAAAACGCCTTTTTTAGCAGACACAAGCCCTCCTCGCCGCATTCCGTACTTTTTTATTTTTTACACAGATTGTCATTGTCTTTAATAACAACTTCGTTTTCTTCCCAAAGCAGGGAGTAGGGAAGTTCACTAAAAAAATAAAACTGAAAAACTTCCTTTCTCCCTTCTTAAAGAAGTTTACTGAATATTTTGGAAAGTCTTTCAAAAAGAAATTTATACCTTTTAGAAGGTATACATTTGAAGGCAGGATATCATACAAAGGGAATCTTTTAAAAAAGAGTATAGACCCCTTCATATGATTTAATAAGTTAACATTGCTTATTTAATTGCTTATTCCAGTTTAAATCTAGGCGCTAGAAAACGTTATTTATGACGCGCTTACTTAGGTTAGCTCGTAAGTTATTTAAAGAAAATTTGCCATAAATCTCTTGAAAACTATTATAAAATTCTAAACACAAGAACAAAATTTTCCACAGGTCCCTAATTGGGACCAGTCAGTGGTAATGGCTTTCCTAACTTTACTTTCCAGACTGTTTAATTTTAATTTCATAGCATTTATTATATTTGTTGTAGCATCTTTTTCAATTCACTGGGTTATTTCCATTTTTAAATTTTTGTAAACATTTACTACCGTCATTGTACAATGTACACACATATTCAAATAAACATTTTTTGCTGCTTGCCTTGTGTTTTACGTTGTAATAACTTTTCCATTTCCGTTTTATATTTTTGTTTGGACATATACAGTTTATTAAATTTTGGACATACGTATCTGCCAGTTAGGCCATAATTGATGTATGACTTTTTATATTTATTAAAAAATATACTAATATTTATTACAGCATTACTTTAATTAAAAAATATTATCAACATATTTATAGAAATTTTGCATTTTAAGAGAAGGGAGAAGAAAGCAAGTTAAAGTCAGAGCTTTTGTCATTTTACTGCATTTTACCTGTAAGATCGCAAATCTATTTATACAGTAAAAGTCCTCCATATAAGTAAAATAAATGTAAAATAGCCTGAACAAATCTTAAAAAAAGAATTTGACGTCAATTAATTCACGGGTAACAGGCCAACAAATTTATAATCTTTGTATGATGCGCTTCTTGCTAAAAAGCCAACGTCTGTACAGAACGAGAGCACGTTTTCGGTAGCAGGCAATATTCATATCAACAAGGATTATAAATAGAATCTGCGATGAGCTTTTAAATGCTTTAATAATACTAAACATTTATTTCTTAAAAGAAAATTAACTTTACCAAGTTGCTATTTATAATAACTACTAAATATTAATAAGTTTTAATAATTCGTGATCTCAAAAAAAAAAAAAAATAAATATATACATACACATATATCTAATATGCATGTAAATTCTTTTGGGGATTTTCATGTTTGCTCCAGCATAATTTAAGAGCTTATAGGGTAAAGTATTTTTGAGATTTTTTTCAGATTTTTCGGAAGATGTTTAGAGGTCGCTCAAGTCGAATTTTTGCCAAAAATCGGGTCTACCGGCCTTTTTTTAAGTTTTTTTCAAAACTTTGTCAAAAACCACGATTTTTTTCACATTTAAGGAAATAATTCAAAAGAAAAATATCCAAGCTTTATTTTGGTGTACACACTAATGTACATATGAATGTAACAATTTATTTGGTTTTATTTCGGTTTTCTGTGGAATTAATAAAGCTTATTTTTTTAGACTGTTGTATGTGTGTATATTCTTTTAAAAAAGTTAAAACTTTTGTCTTGAACTCATTTAATGAAATCATTTTTTTATTCAAAGAAACTCGGGATTCCCGGGAATAAGATTTTTTTTGTTTCGTTTCCCGGGAACAGAAAAGTTCCGGGAAATTAGAAACACTAATAAGAATCTTTCGACCAAAAAAAAGCGATTTTTTGAACAAAAAACAAACGGGTCTTTCTACAAAAGATTATGTGATACACTTTAAAAGATCTAACAGGTTGCGTGAAATGCCACATTGTCAACTGACAAAACAACAAGTAGTTTTTATAAAAAAAATAATAAAAACAAATCTTAAGCAGTTAAAGGCAATTTATAATTTTAAATAGTTTTTTGCTTCTCCTGTAAAATTTTTGAAATTTTAGTTAGGGCCTTTTTCGTTTTAGGTAACAATATACAAATTAAATCGAAATAGTTATTATACTAATGAAATTTCTTAACCTTGTTAAGTCGAAATTTTCCGCAAAGAGCTTAAACAGTTTTGTTTAATTTGTTTGTGTAAGTTCTCTTTTAAAATTAATCTAATTGAATTTCCTTTTATTCCATAATCATTATAATTTAAAAGTCGTTATAAAAATATACTCCAATTCGATTTTATATATAATTTTTTTCTTAGTAAAATAAAAAACGTTTTAAATCTCAGCAACATTCCAACCAACAATATACAATTTGGATTTCCTTTTTCCTATATTTTACAATTACTAATCATTTCCTTTGTGTGCACGATTTAAAGGATGTATGTTTGTTTGTTTGAGTGTGTGTGTGTGTGTGTGTGTGCAGGGGCTCCAAGTTTTACGCTATTAAAACGTTTCTTGTGCCACTAAACGTGCTGGTGTGGCAATGCAATTTGCTGCAAGTTAACGCAAAAAAAGTAATCCAACTTTTCTAAGGAAGAAAATATAATAAACGGTAAATTTCTAACGTTTCCTTTTAAAATACTTACAAGTGGCAAAAATGCACAAACGCATACATACAGCTGTGCAATTCAACTTGCTTGCAAATAGATGAGGAATAAAGTTCCCTTTTAGAACGAATTTTTTTTCTTTAACTTTTTTCTATACGTAATTTTTATTCAGGGTTAATTTGCTTCTGATGATCGTATCCAACATAGAAATTTTTTGTATTAAGCACAAGGATAACAAAATCCTTTTCCTTTTGGTTTGTATATAAAAATTGTGTTTGCGTCTAGTTGCAATGTGGTAGTTATACTATAAACTATAAGATTTGTGTGTGTATGTGTGTAATTGAGTATAAAAATTGTGTTTCTTTTTTGCAGTTCTACTACAGCAGTTAAAAGCATAAGATTGTGGAAATTCGATTATTTATAACGGAATATATAGAATTACATGGTATTTCCTGGTTGAAAAAGGAACAAACTTAAATTGAAAGGAAGTACCAATTAAGTCATTCATATTTTTGTTAAAAAAATGAAAAAGAAAACTTGGATTTATTTGTTACTTAATTTAGTAAGTCAAGTCAACTATAAACAACTTGCGTATTTTAAATTAAATTTATATTTCTCTTATCACTTTAACAATCTTTTTAAAAAAATTGACTGTTACCGGTATCATTGTGGTCTTGTTATTTTTCCCCTGGCAAAATTGTTTAAAACACATTTAAATTACTTTTTTCCATTTAATAAAACATTTTGTTACTGATAAACTCTTTTATTCTAAAATTGTAACATAATGCAGAACATGACAACCATAGAAAATTTTACAATAACTTTTTTTTTTTTTGTTTTGTTCAAACTGGAAACAAAGTAAAAGGAAGAGATCTCTGTAAAGTTTTTTTTTTCTGTTTTATCAACTGTGCTATATATTTAAAGCCAGCTGTCATTTGGGTAAATAGTTCATGGCAGAATGCATGTGAATAGTTTAAAAGAACATACAAGTGCAAACCACTACTTTTTTTTCTTCAAATTTTAAATGAAGGCAGAATATTTTTGGATAAAATTTGTACCAACAGTTGCTTAATTCTTGAATAATTGTAGGAATTTTAAAATTTGGTTAGAGTGAAATAAAGGGTGGTTGAATTTTAAGGGCCGATGTTGAATGTGAACCACACCTAAACGTCAAGGTTTTTTCTGCATTTCATTTGACATTTCTCAATTTCATAATAACTCAATTTGAACCATGGAAAGATACACAATCGATCAACGCGTTAAAGTTATTCAGGCTCATTATGAAAATGGGCGTTCAAGTCAAAATGCATAGCGTGCACTTCGTTATTTTTTCGGACAATTTAATCGTCCAAATGATCGTACAATCGGAAAAATCGTGTAAAAATTTGAGCAAACCGGGTCTTTAGGAGATGTGAAGACACCAGTGCATGCTCGTACTGCAGAAAATATTGCTGTTGTTCGTGATAGTGTGGCTGCAATTGACTCAAGAACTAAAGCCTTTTGTCCATTCCAAACGCTGTCAATGACCAGAATGGTGGCAAGAAATGGCAACAGTGGGTGATCAATTTTCGAAGAAAATCATCTTCAGTGATGCGGCACATTTCCACCTCAGTGGATTCGTCAATAAGCAGAATTGCTGCATTTGGGCGAACGATAATCCAACAGTAATTGTCCAAAAACCAATGCACCCATAAAGTGTGACTGTTTGGTGCGGGTTATGGGCTGGCGCCATCATCGGGCCGTATTTTTTCCAAAATGAGGCCGGTCAGGCAGTTACTGTGAATGGTGTTCGCTATTGTGAGATGATAACGAACATTTTATGGTCCGGATTGGAAGATATGAATGTGGATGATAAGTGGTCTCAACAGGACTGTGCCACTTGCCACACAGCTTACGAAACACTGGCTCTTTTGTGCGACATATTCAATGGCCGTGTTATCTCACGTGGTGGCGATGTCAATTGGCCGCCAAGATCATGTGATTTGACACCGTTGGACTTCTTTCTTTTGAGTTATTTGAAAGAAAAGGTGTACGTCGATAAGCCAGCAACAATTCAAGAGCTTACAGATGAGACAATTCGGCACATTAACGGCATAGAACCTCAATTATGCCTCAGCGTCATCGAAAATTTGGACTATCGGATGGAGGTGTGCCGCCGAGTTCGCAGCGGCCATTTGGCCGATATTTTGTTCCATACGTAATTGAACCATACCAATATTATCATAATAAAAAGAAATGACAAAAATTTTCTAAATAATTTGTGTTTTCTTCAAAATCAACATCGGCCCTTACACAGAAAAAAATTTTGCACCAGTAAACGCATTAATTAAAAATAAAATCAGTCTTAATTAAAAATTTAATCACGTGAATTAAACGTTTACTCAAATGAATTAATCGTTTAATCAATAGTTTTTAACGTTTAATTGAAAATATTAATTTGCACCAGTAAACAAATTATGAATATCAATTAAACGTTTAATTCACTTGATTAAACGTTTAATTCACTTGATTAAACGTTTAATTTACTTGATTAAATTTTTAATTTAAACTGATTTTATTTTTGATTAATGCGTTTACTGGTGCAAAATTTTTTCTGTGTAACCATTTAACTACCCTTTTTAAACTTGCTTTAGTATTAAAATTAAAATATTAGGTATTTAATAGTTTTCCCTTATCAAACAACTCAAAAAATCTAGATAATTATGGAAACAGAATATTCAATCAAGAGTTAAAAAAACAACGGTGAGTGGCGCCAGTGTTGCCATGACTTGGCAACACTGGCTAAAAAGTGGCTTAATACTTTTTTAAATTAAAACACATTAAAATTCAATAACAAAACTAAAATAATTTATTAATCATTTCTTGCAATCAAATTTTAAATTGAGATCAATTTGTTAAATTAGTTTATTCTTAAATTAATTAAAAGGTTAGCATTTAAAAAATTAAATCATCGATAAATTCGAAGTTGTTCCCAGTAAAAACTTCGTTTACTTTTTCAAAATTAATAGCTTCTTTAACTCATTATTTAGTAGCTTTGTTCTATAACTACATCTATAACGACTTCTATAACTCCTTTATCTTGATGTGTTTAGGTAAAAAAATAATGCCTTACTTTTGAATGCATTCATTTTTAAACATCACTTGTAAAATTAATTGGTTCTTTCAGTAGAATTGTAATTAGTGCTCTTGTGTTTCTGATTACTCTACACATTATTTTGTAGGCGAAGTTTTTACTGGGTTATTGCTCATCTCATAGGAATCACTCGTGCCTATTACCCAACCTTTTGAGTCCAAATCTGCAATAAACAGCAAGTTAGACAGTATAGTCGGTCAAACCCGACTATAAGATACCCTACACCACATTAGAACCTATGTACCAAATTTGATCAAATTATCTCCAAAAATGCGAATTGTACTTTGCGCACAGAGTTTAAATGGACAGCCAACCAGCCAGCCGGACGGGCATCATAAATTCGACTGAGAAAGTGATTCTGAGTCGATCAGTATACTTAAAGGTGGGTCTATAAACAATAGTTTAAGGTGTTACAAACATCAGCAGAAATGCATAATATCTTTTCCACTATTGTGCTGTGGGTATAAATATTTTATTGTCATGGTAAAAATATTTTCCTAATTGATAAAATCTAAATTACGGCTGCTTAATATAACCTTTTTTTCATATTACTTTAAACGATATTTACTTGGCCAGATTCCCTTTCTTTTTCAGCATTTTACCATGGAAGTAAGAGAAACTTTATAGTAAATTCTGTGTTGATCCATTTTATAAATTTAATATTGGAATACTGTTCCTTTCTTTGGAAAGATGTTTCATCATCATCGTTTACAGCGATTTTCAACATTTGTAAAAGTTGTGATTTGAATAAAATGCGTTTTAATTGTTAAAAATGTTTATTTTACTTTTATAAATTTTGATAAGCAAATAAAAATTATTATTTTAAAAGAAAAGTGGCAAAGAAATATGTAGGGATAAACAAGTTGAAAAATGGCTAAAAAAAAATAACTAAACTCATTTTTTAATGGCTAAATCTAGCCACTAAATGGCTAAATTGGCAACACTGGCCACTACACATGCCGGAAGATGTTCTGCATAAAATGGGGACTTAGTTCTAGCATTGCTAAATAGATGCTTATAGACCCTAATGGGTCTCTGGAATGATGGACTGCAACAAGGATAAATATAATCGTAGCCGACCTTATAAAATGTAGAAATCATCATGTTCCTATAGCCCTTCATATAAGAATATGTGGACATGCAAAGATTTTGAGAGTTCTGCTTCGGATCGTATTTCACGATACGGACGATTTCCTCCAGAAGCGAGTAAACGAATATAACCATTAGAAATAAACAGATGGTTTAAAAGGGAACCATGGAATCGGATCTGGTTTTTTCTGCGACAAGCTTGGATAAGGTGTCTGTAACCGTCTTCCGAACAACTGAAGTGTTTTCCAGGCCGAAATATTTTCGATCATTGCAGCTTGTAAAGCATTTTATAACTACAATATTCGCAGCAATATAGGAGTTTTTATCGATAGCCAAGTGGCGCTTCTCTAAATAAATTTATACACTATTACATCTGAATTGCTCGGAGAGCTTTAGAATGACCAGCCAATGCTGGGTCGTCTATTTATTTATTCAATAAACTAACCCGTTTTTGAGTTACGCGAATATATGTTGTGTAACCTCCTCTATTTTCCAAATAACGGTTTATCTCGAAGTATAAAGGTATAAAAATTGTGTGAATGTTAGTGAAAAAGTGTAAGTGTATTGAGAAACGGAGGGTTAGGGCTCCAGAATGCAGCGGCCACATAGTTCAAACTATATTTAAGCTTAATATAATCAAATTATTCATTGAAGCCAGCTTAATTGATATAAAAAATATTTTTCTGGGTTTAACTCTAACTTAAAAACACAATCCTTTAAAAAGGAAAAATGTCTGAATAGACGTACTTAAAGGTGAATGTACGACAATTATTTTTAGGCGTTACATACACCAGCATAGACCCAGAATAATCTCCTTAGGTTTTCTATTTGGTCGAACTTAATTTCACTACTTTGTCCACTATGGCCACCTAAAACACTTTTATCGATTAGTTTTCAATATTTTTATTGCAATGATTATTTTAATATTTATTTTTTTTTATACTTTGCTTTACATTTTTCTTTTATTTTTTATAAATAATTCTTTACAAATTACTTTTTATGGGAAAATTCACTTAAACAAACTGAAGATTTTTGCTTCCTTTGAATTCCTTTTTACCCTTGAAATTATTAATGCTTAAAATGTACAATATTTAGTCGTTTATTTATTCATCCTTTAACCATTTTCAAAAGTTTATTTACTTTCTCCTTTTTTTTTCTTTTTTTTTTTATTTAATACTAATTAGTAGTTAATTTACATTTATTAAAAACTTTTTATCGTCTTGTATTGAAGTTGTTTTTTTTTAAATATTTTCCTTTGTTTTTGTTGGGTTCGTTCGGTTGAAAAAAAACCAAAAGCCTTAAAGTATTAATTTGTTAATTAACATAAAGGCTCAATAGAAAAACAAAGAGAGATGGAGAGAGAGAGAGAGAGAGAGATAGAGAAAAATCAGAAAAACTTTTCCTTTTTTTTCCTGATGTTAATGCTGCGAATGCCATTTTTTCTTTTTCATCTTGCGGTTATATTGTGTTAAAGTGTTAAAATTAATCATGGTAAGTTGTTTTTCAGAAAGTACTTTAATAACTGTTAGTATATTAAGTTGGTTGGGGATTTTGTGCTTTGTTTTATAAAAAGGGTATTTCTTCAAAGCCTAAGGCCCGTTTTCACGACTTAACGATAGCTAAATGTAGGAAGTTATCGAACAGATAATGAGTTTTTAATTATCACAAGTTCTCTTTAACCTAAAAGTGAAGGATAAGCTAAAGAGAGGAACGTTCTATTTTTAACTTTTGTCGTAAGGTTTAGATTTGAGATTGCCATATTATATTCACATATTTTTTATATATGGAAACTCCAATTATACGTATATTTTGTAAATGTAAAAAAAAGTGCGTAGTTGCCAGTTCGTATTTTTATTTTGGAAAAAATAATCGGTATTTTCTTTAGTATTGCCACTTTTTTAAAAATGCTAAGATTATAATCCAAATTTTTTACCTTCTTAATTAGGCTTAAGTTCATTAAATTTAATTTTCATTAAATTATTTTTATGAAGAAAGGAATTTAACAACATGAAAATTAATTAAAATTGTTATTGATAATCTTTCATTCTTGACCGTGGCCGGGGCTCGAACCCGGGCCGGCAGGTTACCATGACATGTTTCGATCGCAACCACTCGATCTCCTCAGATGGATTTGCCGTTTAACACTCGCAGCCATCGACGACTGCTGACGTCAAAAGTCAAACATCAATCCTTAAACCAAATTGTATTTTAACCTTTGGTAGATCGAAGTTTGCTTTTTTTGAATGATTATCCATTTTAATTGATTTTACATGTTCTTCCTTACTCCTGTTTTTTCGTACTTTTGTCAAGAATTTTTTCTTGAAGTCCAAAGTACATTTTTTGTTTTTTTCATTTTTTGTCTTTCTTTTTTCTTGTTGACCTTTTTCAGCACAACTTGAAGGACAAATGAACACATAGAGCTCGTGCCTTAGCTTTAACAATAATTAGTATTGTGGTTATTTCGTTGAACTATTTATGGTTTTTAATCAAAATTTTTTACATTCTTAATTAGGCTTAGGTTCATTAAATTTAATTTTCATTAAATTATTTTTATGAAGAAAGGAATTTTCCAACATGAAAATTAATTAACAAAAGTACGAAAAAACAGGAGTAAGGAAGAACATGTAAAATCAATTAAAATGGATAATCATTCAAAAAAAGCAAACTTCGATTTACCAAAGGTTGAAATACAATTTGGTTTAATGATTGATGTTTGACTATTGACGTCAGCAGTCGTCGATGGCTGCGAGTGTAAAACGGCAAATCCATCTGAGGAGATCGAGTGGTTGCGATCGAAACATGTCATGGTAACCTGCCGGCCCGGGTTCGAGCCCCGGCCACGGTCAAGAATAAAGATTATCAATAACAATTTTAATTAATTTTAATGTTGCAAAATTCCTTTCTTCATAAAAATAATTTAATGAAAATTAAATTTAATGAACTTAAGCCTAATTAAGAATGTAAAAAATTTGGATTAAAAACCATAAATAGTCCAACGAAATAACCACAATACTAATTATTGCTAAGTTTATTTTATACAGAAGTTGTGAAAACGAAAAATAGTTGAAAGTAACTTTATTCCTCACTAGTACTAAAGGTACCGTTAACTATATCGAACTTTAAAGGTAAGTCGTGAAAACGGGCCTAAGGGTTTTTTGGCAAAGAAACTATCATATCGCGCTCCCAATGGGGGGGTGAAGAGATCATATTAAGAATATCCGACCTTTCGATGTTAGCTCCTTCGGGGGAAACAGGTGCAGCTAGTAATTTAAAACTGACAGGTTTCTTTAGATCATGATCTGGTGAATTGTGGCTGACCGGAGATCCCTTATGATACCACGGGAGTCAGTAGCCCTGTTACTTCGGTACCAATCTGACTTTTGTTGGCGACCCCCAGTGGTATGCTCTCTTGAGAAGAGGTTTCTTTGTGATTAAGATAAATTCTGTAAGAATTACATTTTATGTGAAAGTCAAAGAAAGTGGGTGACAAATCTGTTTGAAACTTTTGAATGAATCCTGCTTGGATGGGGAGCTTATGCTGTGAGGCTCTTGGATTGATAGCGTTAGGCGTAAAGTAGTTGTGGGTCGACTGAACCAGAAAAAAATTATTGCTAAAAAACTTTCAAACAAACGTCTTGTTTGAGATTTTATTAATGTGCTGTTTCCAGGTGACAAGCAATTGATTGTGTAGAAAAATTTATTTGAAAATCACTCAGTTTTTTGAGTGCTTTTCATATAAATTTTATTACACAATCAATTGTTTGTCACCTAGAAACAACACATATGTAAATTTCTATAAATTTTTTTACTGTTTCTATTAATATTTTTATTTGATTTTTACTTAAGCAACACAAATGTTGACAACTAAATTTACGTTAAAAATAACTAAACGAATTTTACAATTACAAAAGTTTGCATTAATTTAAAATAACTATTTCATTACAGTTAAATAATATTTGTCAATTATTTAGTTTGAATAAAATTTTCTAAGGTAATGATTACTAATCCAAATTTTTAATAATTTTAATTAGGGTTAAGTTCATTAAATTTAATTTTCATTAAATTATTTTTATGAAGAAAGGAATTTTACAACATGAAAATTAATTAAAATTGTTATTGATAATCTTTCATTCTTGACCGTGGCCGGGGCTCGAACCCGGGCCGGCAGGTTACCATGACATGTTTCGATCGCAACCACTCGATCTCCTCAGATGGATTTGCCGTTTTACACTCGCAGCCATCGACGACTGCTGACGTCAATAGTCAAACATCAATCCTTAAACCAAATTGTATTTTAACCTTTGGTAGATCGAAGTTTGCTTTTTTGAATGATTATCCATTTTAATTGATTTTACATGATTACTGATTACTGATTACTGTTAAATTTGCATTTGTTAATTTGTTTACACCCCTTTTAACGTTTTCCGTAATAATATAAGATTCTTAAAATCCTTTCGAAGTGTATTTAAAAAACTTAATTACTTTAACTTTTTTTGACACTTTTACGTTTTGCCAATAAAAAAAAAACATTATTTATGAACAAAATGAATTGGGAATTGGTTTTATTTTTTCCTTTCTTTTTCAAGTTTATTAGAAGTTTGAATGGCTTTGAAAAGCTATCAGCTTAATTGTTAACGAACTGTGAATGCCATAAAAGAAATAAATAAAAGGAGAAATGAACAAGGAAAGGACATTTTAGAAAGTTTTCACTTTTAATTTTTTCTTTCTTAAAGCGTATTATGGTAAATTTATTCTTAAGACTTTATTTTGAAAAAGCCTTTTGTAAACAGCAATTAATATTATGTTAATTAAGGGTTTTTGTGTGATTTGATAAAAATTTAAAAAGTTTTCAATATTTGAATATATTGAATACAATTTTTTTTTTTCGCAATTACTGTTTAAAAGTGGTTATTAGACAAGAAAATTAGGGTAGCAAGTAAAAGATAATTGTGTAATTTTAGATTAATTTTTTTTAGATGTTTTTATGATGAATTGTTAAAAGAAAAATGGGTTTATTAAAATATGACAGCTGGAAAGTCAGCATTTAGTAGATTATTTTCGAACTCCTTACCAACTTCTATGTCTCTTGCATTTGTTGTAGAGAGAGAGAGAATTTTTATACCAGGATTTTAGAAAAACTTAAATGTTTTCATTTCCCGAATTTCCTGATATTTAATGTATGCATTTTTAAAAATTAAAAAAAAAGGGAAAATGTCTTACGTATTCAAGGAGCAATTGATTATTAAAACTTTATGTAACTTACTAATAAAAAAGTAAAAGTGCAATATTCGTCTGTGCGAATCTTAAATAACCTCTACCGAGATTAAGAATATCTTAGGAGTGGACTTTTTATGGGCTCCATGAAAAATTATGAACCACCTTTTCTAAGACCTTTCTAAGACCTCATTCGCTGCGGTTTTTGGAGTATTAAAGTTTATTTCGCTTTATATGGAACCTACGTTCAATTATGGACCGATCTTTAAAAAGTTTAATGATATTATTTCTCGTCAAAAAAGGTTAATGGGTGTAATGGTTCAAGTCGCCATTTTTTGTCATCACTTTTTAACTGCCATCAAAAAGTAAAAAAAAAATTCAAAAATTATAAACCTGTTTTGTTACCCAGCAAAAACTTGACTTGCCATTACTGAACAACTTACTTTTCAATGACTACTTCATACCATCTGCATTACATAGAAGTAGTTTAGTAATGGCTGACATATAATCTGATACCTAAGTACTTGTGTATGAGTTGATTAGCGCTCTTAATTGAGTAAAAAACATAGTTTTTTATACAAAAACTACACTGCCCCAGTAGACAAGCTGGTAGTGAGCTAGTCTATCAGCACCGAGGTTGCGCGATCGAATCCTGCCAGAGACAGAAAAAAAAAATAAAAATAAAATAAGTAAAATAAAATAAAAAAAAATAGAAAAAAAAAATAATTAAAAAAAATTATATTGTATTTTCTTGTTACATTTTACCTTAGCTATCCATTGGATAGCAATGAAGTATATTGTATGTACAGAAAAATTTACAAATATTAGACACCAGCTATCCAATGGATAGCTAAGGTAAAATGTAACAAGAGAATACAATATAATAGTCTGGTAGTGTATAAAAGTCATTCCTAAAAATTTAAGGAATAGAAATATTACAAAAAAAAGCTTTATAAAATACATAACTGAAATGTAACTCATAGAATAAATTCGAAAAATAAAAAGAATGTTGAATATAAAATAAAGTAACCTACGAAAGGAGATAATTCCCAGTTTCTATTTGTTAACATAGTTGAGTTAAATACATTCAATTTATAAAGTATCACTATCCAGTGTGACACAAAGAATGCTGACGAAGGCCGTAGCGGGCCAGAAAATGCATTACATTCTGCTGGTGTCTAATAATTGTAAATTTTTCTGTACATACAATATACTTCATTGCTATCCAATGGATAGCTAAGGTAAAATGTAACAAGAAAATACAATATAATAGTTTGGTAGTGTATAAAAGTCATTCCTAAAAATTTAAGGAATACAACTATTACAAAAAAAACTTTATAAAATACATAACTGAAATGTAACTCATAGAATAAATTCGAAAAATAAAAAGAATGTTGAATAATTAAAAAAAATAATAAAAAAAATTTTTTTTTACTTTATTGAAAGTATTCATCCAATAAATAACACTACATGTTAGTTGTAATTGTGGTGACATTAGAGTAATAAGTTATTTAAGTCCCTATTTGTAAGCGAATGTGGTAATGACTTATTTAACTCCCTATTTGTAAGCGAGGGTGGTAAGTACTTGCCTCCAATGACATCACCGTGTTAAAATAATGAGTTAAAATGCCAATGTATAAGTAGGGTAGAGTCGTTATATTAGCTTTTTAACTCATTACTTTGCAATGTAAGTTTTTGCTGGGTACTTTTTAAATTGAGCAATTTTTTCATTGTGATTTTAGAATGATTAAATACTAGGCCCTGAGTCCTTTTCACCAATTCTATTTAAATACAAATTTATGTTTAAAATTCGTTTTTCATATCAAAACAAACAAAATTATGTATTAGAAAATCTGTATTCAAATTTAAATAGAATTGGTGAAAAATGTCCTTAGAGTGTTTCAAATTGAATTGAATTGAATTTTATATAGTTACTAATTTGCTGAGTGATTTACGACTAGTGTTTTTTATACGGGATTTCCTGGCAAAAAAATTCTCGGAATACCGGATTTGACACCTGTTGGAACGGGTATCATGATTGGCAGAAATTTCGTCCGGCATTAGCAGGAATAAAGAAATAAGCTATCGAACGATTTTGTTAATGCTTATGCTCGCCTAAAATCCTATTTTCAAGGGATATTTTGTAATATTTTGCTTAAATAGTTTAATGTTCCTTGGGTTTTTTGTTTTTCTATCAAAACTGTTAGCTTTGTATGAAATACAGTAGTTTTTCTACTTTAACGAACATATCAAAAGAAAAACAAAAATTAAAAAAAAATTATAAAAAATGTGAAAAGTACAAACTTCGGATCCAAAAATAGAAAAGCCCTGAAACAAGGACAATTACCTAGAATTGAGAAAATACTTTTTTAATAGTGTCTACTACAGCGAAACTCGTACATGCCTGCTTCTGGTGCAGTCCTACAGTTCAAAGCCAAACAAACCCATAGAAATGTTGGTGATTTTAATTTAGGTCACGGATTACGAATGGAGAAAAAACTTGCATCCAATATGTAAGAGAACTCTAAAGTAATCTATCTTATAACATAAATTACCATCGGATGCAATTTTTATTGCAGATGGAACCGCAATTTTTTGAAGGCATGAATACAATGGGTAATATGTTCTTTTTACGTTTTATCTTCTTTACTAGTGTAATGAATAATACCTTTTTTATTTCATTTTTGTTTTAGTATACAGATCTAAAAATTATTTTTACAAAATAAATGACAGAAAATAGAATTCTAATTATTGTTTTATCCATAAAACGGTTTTTCTAACGATTTTTTGACATTTGCGTCTAACGAAATTAACGAACAGGTCTGACAAAGTATTGAATCGTTAAACCGGAAAACTGTTGTATAAGCGTTAAATGCATTTATAAAATAATTAAACAGATCCCGTGAATTGCTATTTGATTTCTTTTTATTGAACTGTTCTTAGTTGATAAACCAAATTTTCTTGATTTTTAAAATGGCTTTAGATTATTAAGTTTAGTTTTTAGCAAATTATTTTAATGAAGAAAGGAATTTTACAACATGAAATGAATTAAAACTTATTGATAATTTTTCAATCATGACTGAACGAGGGATTGAAGCCTAGTCGAACTTACATGTTTCGAGATTAACTATTAAAATAATATTTTGTAATGTTTTGTATTGGGCGGAATTCCCAATGTTTCCCGGGGAATTTAAAACTCAATCCCGCTTTACCGGAAAATGAAAAAGTCCGGAAAAACTCAACTCCCGACTCATAACAATTTTAAAGTGCGTAAAGCTGAATATTTACTTGCAATGGAATTATTAAATTTTTCGTATTGTATCACCAATGTGTATGTGATATTCAATGTTAGCACAATAAATTGGCAACAATCAAAAGACTTTTGATTTTTATTGCACAACGAAAAGAAGTGCAATATGCTGTGAAATGTGATGGCAACATTTTACAATGTCGTTTTTTTAATGAAACTTGCACAGTATTCATTTGAAACCATTGTGCCACTTATTGCATAATAAAGGGCAAAATAGAAATATTATGGCAAATAACATATACGAAAATATTGCATAATAAATGGGGCGCTAAAGTACAACCTTAATTATTTTTTAACATTTCATAACATATTAATCATACGTAATAGTGCCCTATTTCAGTCAACTCCTCAGAGTATGCAACACATTAATTAAATAAAATGAGGTTTTGGCCTTCAGAGCGTATGCGTGATTTAAATGAGTTTTATGGCAATTGTTTACTCTTTTATGAATTTCTAGAAATTATCACAGTTATTATTTAGATATTCATATCAATTCAAAAGACGATAAAGAGAGTATTTAAACATATTAAATTCGAACAAAGAACAAATTTAAAATTGTTTCTAATCACCAAATTCATAGAATCAAGCAAACAATTTGTTGATTTTGTACCGTTTACCAAAATAATTATATACATTACTTAGAATTGTAAAAATTTAAAATTGTGATTTTTTTTTCAATACATTATATTATTAATTAATTTTAAATAAAAAACATTATCAAAAAAACAATGCCGTTTCATACATTGTGTCTTAACAATACCCAACCACAATTCAACAAGTTTAAATTATTTTTTTTTTTTTGAACCGAAAAAATCCATTAGGTTTTTTTGTTATTTAATTAATATTTAAATTTCAAATTTATTTCAAAACAACTAAAATGTTAATTAAATCAAAATTATATTTTTATCACATTAATTAAATTGAAATACTTTTCTAAAATTTTTTTTAATTCATAAAAAACTACTAATAATTTTTTCTGTGTATGCAATGTACCGCACGTCGATCTCATATATAATAATTTGACATAAAGAAAAGAAGTAAAAGAAATAAAAACGGAGATAAGATCGCTTTACTAAAAGTAGCTTACTTGTTAACAATAGCGGCCAACTTTTATACTAAATATGCTGTTTGAAACTAATCGCGCTTTTTGGGTTTGTATGTGCATGAGAATTTTTGGTAGATAAAAAAAAATTTGTCATTACGTGCGTAAAACCAAGAAATATTCATCTTAAATATTTTTTCTGCAAGCTTGTGTTATTCGATTATGAATTTGATTATGGTATATCCGTCTATCGGACCGTTGAAAACGAGGTCTCTCTCGAAACACTCAACAGAAAATAACCATTTTGTTGACGAATTGCTTCGACATAGTTCGCCTAAGCTGGGATAAAATTATGGCATTCGATATCGAACTAAATTACAATACAACTAAAATGGGAATTTCATTAAATATCGAATGCCGTAATTTGGCCCCAGTTCAGGATTGAAAAAAAAAAAATTTATATAAGGTAAGACAACTTTGTCAGTTGCCATTTTAACGAATCGGCAACCGAAACAATTGAGGTAAAAAAAAAATAAGTAAATTAAATAAAAGAAGGACATATTATTAGTTCCGTGCATTTACTTTATCGCTAACCAAGGATAGGAGTAAACGTGTCATCTGTTGGGAGACACTAGAGAGGAAATTCTAGTCCACTAGAATTATCGCCTGTACTTACGAATAAATTTTCCTGCTTTAAGGCATATTTTTGTCTTTTGAAAGATTCTGTGGCTTTTTTAATTGAGAATATAAAGACTAGGGTATTCATTTAATCGGGCTTTCGCTTTAATCAATTAATCGCTTGATTAATTAACCGAGGTTTTGGTTTAATCGGTTAATTTTGTTATTGATCGGTTAACCGATTAATAAAGTTTTGTTATAAATTAAGTAATTTCAGTTAATAAAAATGCAAAAATTATTTATTATTGGAGTCTTTTAGTAAAAAAAAAACAATAACATAACGAACAAAACAATTCTTGAACTAAAACGAGCAAACAAAAAAGTAATTCATAAATACGAAAAACATGTTTTATAATTAATACATAATGGCCCATAATCATAGTCAAACGCTAAAGTCGGTTCTTTTTAAAAACAACTTTAAAATAAAAACATTCTTTTAATTATTTTGCTACTATAGTCGAAATTAATGTAGAAAATTGTTTCATACAACTTACAACAAAATATAAGCAAGGGGCAACTCTAAGCAGCTGACATTGAAAATTAATATATAAAAAAAACACTGCATATCTTGCGGAGTTGAAAAATTTTTAACACGCAATATGAATTTATGTAAAAAGCAACAACAAAATTACAAAATATTTTGGCTTCGTTTTTGCTTTCGATGTAATTTTTGGCGTTGCATTTTATACAGTTGGGGCCTATACATTTGTATTTTGTGTTTCTTTCCATTAAAGTTTTCCTCCAAATCATTAATAATTGCAAAATATCGGCCAATATCTTGTAACATAATCATTTTAAGCTTTTTGCAAGTACTTTTTTGTTTGGCGAAAAACAGCTGATGCTGTTGTTAAATGAGTTAAAAACAACTTCAGCTGGTTTTATATATAAAGTCAACTTTAACGTCAAAAGTATACTTTAACTTGTTTATGAAAGACCTAAAGTCGGCTCTTAAGTAAAGTCGACTTTAGTTTTCTTAAAGTATACTTTATTTTTGACTATGATTATGGGCCAATATTTTTATGTATTTATTAAAAAATTAACTGAGATTTTTTTATTAATTATTTCAATAGTTTAAGATCTTATAAAATAATCTTTTGGAAAAATAATTTGGTTTAAATGTTTAGGATGATTCTTCTGTTTAGTTTTGATAAAACTTGACTCAGAAAAAAATCTTTCAATTATCGAAGATGTTAGAGAAATCGGAAGCAACCCATAATACAGATTCAAGAATGATAAAAACAAGATTACGCATTGCACATGTTTACAAAATTCAACTGTTTAATATGACGTCACTTTAGCATATTATACACATGTTTGTTTGCTTGTGTTTCTATATTTTAGCTGCACTTATACGCTGATGTGACATAGATGCGCACAAACATTTCATTTTTCAAAGCTGAATGCGTTATCTTGGTTTCTTTGTATCATGATACAGATTATCTAATTTCTCACTCCTTTTCCAGGATTTCTCTCAATATATAAAATCTTCCATTATGCCATTATTTCGGCTAATTTTGTTAAAGATAGTTTGTGTTACAATCGAGTGTTTCTTCTATTGTAAGGTCATCATCTGACTCATCCTGGCAGAGCTCAGCACCGAACAATCTAAAAAAAATGTATTTCCGAACCCATATTTTCTGTTTTTGTACTGTATTTTAAGAATGTATTGCTCGAATACATATGCCTTTTTTATATGAGACGAAACAAACAATTAAAAGCACTAAAAAATATGTTATAACACTTCAAAAAACTAAAAAAATTTGTAACATCGGTTAATCGGTTAATCGACTGAAATTAACCGGTTTAATCGTTAATCGAAAATTGCCAATTTTAAATTAAGCGATCAGTTAATCGGGTAGTTATTAATCGGTTAACCGAGTAACGGTGAACCGAATGAATACCCTACTAAAGACTGAACACTAATTCATCGGTCAGCAGGAATAACTTCACTGTTAAAATTGTTTAATATGTGCATAGATTAAATTTTCCCCTAAGCTAGTCCCGCGAAGCTTTACGCTTGTCGACAGGAGACCAGAGTCTCTGGCGGGAATCGAAACCGCAATCCCCGCACTGATAGATTAGCTCCCTATCAGCTAGCCTACCGGGGCCTGGATTAGATAGTCAAAGTCCCGTGCTAACTTTATCAATTTCTTTAACCAAAATAAGGAATATGTTATAAAATGTCTCAAAGTAGACAGAGAACGTAATAAGTTTTAGCTTTTAGCGCTTTTTTAATAAAAAAAATTTACACAGAAAGCAAAACTTTACGATTGCCTTCATATTTTTTACTTTAACTTAAGTTTGGTTGCCGTACATGATCTACCCATTAGTATACCCTCATTTACCACTAGTGGTGGAGGGTATACAGATTGCAAAATTTTTTGCAACATTTAAATGAACTCTAAACTTTTGCAATATTAATTTCTAACATTCATAATCTACAGCTTTACCGAGCAACACTATTTTAACATATAAAACGTTTTTAACATAATTTTTCATCAAATAAAAACTAAACTTTTCCAACAGTTTCCTTCTTGAATTCAAATATTTGTTGTGTTGTTGGTGTTAAAGTTTTTATTTTGAGCACGAGTGGCTGCTGTTAGAGATTTCCTTTATTATTTGTTTATTCAAACTAAATAATACTTAAATGTCAAATTGTAATCTTCGTATCAACAAACGAGTAAATTATGCGCAAATCTTCAGTTTTTTCTTTTTCTTTTTCTTTTTCTGTTTTTTTTTTTTTTTTTTTTTTTTTTGTTGTTCTTTTATAAAAAGTTCCAGAAGTATTATTTTGTGTTTTTGGTGCGTACTTTCTGACAATTTCAAGATTTTCAAAGAAGTTGGTGTCATGCATAACAATAAACAAAACTTTTTTGTTGTTGACGAAAGTATGTGCTACTGTTTCTATTACTGTCTCTTTTTTCACTACTACTTATAAATTTCGTATGTATTAAATTGTTTGGTTGTGTGCTTTTTTTCTTCTTCTTTTATCTCTGAGCAGACAACTTTTTCATCATAATATTGTGATTAAGCTGGGAAAAAGGGATAATATAATTTATATAATTCAGTTATTTTTTTGTAAAGTGTAGGAAAAGTTTTGTAATAAAATTATGAGTGTTAATAACCACAGGATATTAACGGGCGACCGAGTAGGAGATAATAAATGAATGATAAAGTTTTTTCTTTCTTTTTTTGAATTAGTTTTTAAGGATATTTGCTGGTTTAAGGATATTTGTGGTTGGGGGAGGGAGGGGCTAAACTATAATAATAATTTTATTATTATAAATCACAATGTTAAGTTATTTAAGTATTAATAATAATAAGGATTGGAGGTCATTAAGTTTGTTTAACAAGTTTTAAGCTGCTATCAGTTTTCTGCTTAAATAGTTTTTTGTAGTAAGACAGGTCCAGTCAGTTGGCTTGAAAGGAAGTTTTTTTAAGGCATATCAAACTGGGGCTTGTATGTAAATAGCGAAATTAATAAAGTCACAGCCAAAGTTTAACCACAAATAGTATGAAATTTAAATAAAAATAATGTATCAAACAGTCCCCCGGGAGTTTGTAGGGTTAAGGATATTTCCGATTTCTGTGTTAAATCCTCCGGGGAAATAAGATGGCAGTCAATATCCAAAACTGATAGATCTAGGGAGATCATTAGCCTTTTTAGCACGGCTCGTGGCCTCCGTTAGTATGTTTCTTGTGGGAAATACTTTCAGTCTTTCAGGAAGATTGTCTTTGCGGAAGTTTCTTTTTCCGTTGAAAACATACTTTCTGGGATCACGTGGTGGTTGTGGTTTACTGCCCAGACTCACTTGAAGGGATATCCTGAAAATCCCTCTAAGGGGCTGAATTTTAACCACTTGTGGGAAAGTTCGGGCTGAGGAAGGATTATTTCTAGGTTCTGTTGTTAATCCTAAACAAGGGGCGAGTGCATAAACTTGCCGGATTTTGCACTCAAACTGCTATCTGGTTGTGTTGGTTGTGCTCACAACCGTAGGCGATTGGTAAGTGCATTGTTTGTCATCCAGTGGATAAGATCCACCATGTTGTAGGCTGTAGTGCGGTTAAACTCTGCATGTTTGCATTATTTTAGAGACCTGCACACAAACACTTGAAACTGACACTTATTGTCGTTGGTCAGTTCAACACAAGTAACTAATGTGCAGCGTCGGCACTTTTGCAAACGTGCATTGTTCGTGCGGCCTACTGTAAATATTTATTTTGCATGGGAACCACTTATTATACACGGATCATATTGCGTTAAAGGTTCCCATGCGTTAGTTTTTAAGTATTCGTAAAATTAGGCTAATCATTATTCTCATAAGTAGTATATAAGCATAAATATTTGTAAAAACAAATGACAAGAATAAAATCACACTTGCTCGAGCAACACCACGGGTTGCTCGCAATAAAAACAAACATTTATTTGGTTAAATGCTACAAGGCCCTAGGGCAGGTATTCCTGTACATTTTTCCCACAGTTGTCTTAATTTAAACAAAATCTAGGAGTCTTTGGTGAAACCATTAAATTTGTTTTTTGGATTTTTATAACATAAAAAAAAATAAATGATTCGTAAGACTGCTCTGGGTAGAGAGGCAGCTTGCGAGTCATTGTCATTTTATTTTAAGATCAATGAGGCCGTCCCTATTTGTCTGGCATATCGCGTTCCGAGTTTCAACATTTAACATTTACTGAAATCTCAAAAGATTTTGTTATTCGTGCTTAATTCCCAGTTTTTATTATTGATAAAAACACTTGAAATTTATTGTTGATGGGATAAGCTATTCCTATGCGCATTTCACTGGTTGCTTAGGCCAGATCATCATCCTGATCTGATGATGATCTGGCCTGTTTATTATCAAAAAGTAATTTCAATTTTTGGGAATACAAAATTTTAATTTCAAAAGATTTTGTTATACGTGCTGATCTGATGATGATCTGGCCTAAGCAACCAGTGAAATGCGCATAGGAATAGCTTATCCCATCAACAATAAATTTCAAGTGTTTTTATCAATAATAAAAACTGGGAATTAAGCACGAATAACAAAATCTTTTGAAATTAAAATTTTGTATTCCCAAAAATTGAAATTACTTTTTGATAATTTACTGAAATCTTTTATCGTGCTGGTAGAGCACCAACAAAACCTAATTCTTAATATTTAAAAGGGGCTTATTTTTAAAGTTTCGGCTTCTGAGATAAAGTTGTACGTAAGCCATTCGATAGTTAGAACGTTCAACGCTTAAGTAAGCCGTAAATTTTGTTGACTTTTTGAAAATTTTGCGTTCTAATAATTTTTCTGTAAACTTAAATGGAGATTACTATCTTTGTTTTAATCGATACGTTTTGACCAAAAAATTTTACCTGGATAAAGACCTTTTCTGGTTTTTCTGAATTAACAGATCACAAGAATTAAGTAGATGCAACTGCATGGCATTACAAGATTAGATAAGAGATTACAATCTATGGTTCTATACCCATAAAATATAAATGCAGACAACAGTTAAAGTAGGCGCAAAGCTTTTTTTTTATATAAAGCTCATTGCTAAAGAGAACCAATTCAAAAATATTCTTAGGTTGAGTAAGTAAACAGTCATTAATTTCTGAAGCCACTGACTTGGGCTTATTGCCTTAAGAACGAAACACTTGTTGATGGTGTTCGTTACAAAATTGAATATAGTTAAACTTTACGGAGAATTTTGCACTAGTTTTGATATATATAGATGTATATTATTTTATGGCTTGGTTTGGTTCATCTCTCAGCCCTCCATATATGGTTAAAAACAAAACTTACTCTCCTTTCAATAGAGAGTTAAGTATGGTGTTTGTTAAAAAAGTGTAGCATAAATATAGGCGCGAAGTAGATATTACATAATATAACAATCGCGGCTATTCTTGAAAACACATCGAAGGAGTGAAACTTTATATGAAAATAAAAACCAAATTATTAAAAATTTTTTTCTTTATTACATTAAACTTACAGAGACAGAAACGCGTTCTCTCGTTAAGTTGATTTTAGAAGTGTTTAAATAACAAAATCAATTTTCGTAAATTTTGTTTTCATGTAAATGTTCACCCTTCGACGCCTTTTCGAAAATAGCCATAAATGTTTATTTTTTTTTTTTGTATCTAACTATAATCATATTAAAAGGTATTTTCGCAATAAAAAAGTTCAAAATAGTTTTTGAACAATTTAAAGAATAACAAAATTTTACAACATTAAATTACCAAAGAATGTTTTAAAGCTCAAATTTATGTTCATAATTTTAAATCTTTAACAATTTTCTGGCTTTCGGGCAAACACAATTCCACAAAAAAAAGACAACATGTTATAGTTGAGTAACTTTCAAAAGCACAACAAAACTAGTAGATAGTAGAAGACCGTATGAAACCCTACACAACAAAATTTAAAAAAAAATCCCAACCAGCCAAATTTGCCGATGTTGTCTGAATCAGACATTTCTTGCAAATGTTTGCCTTCATGCTTCCTAGGACTTCGTATTGATTTCTATCATAAATTGAATATTCGTATTGTCTGGCCGCTTTCGGATAGATTTTAAATGGATACATCGGGGGGGATTTTTTATACCGTTTTTTCTCATAGACTGGCTGATTTTATAAAAATAAGTTGTCTAAGTTGTTACAATTTATTTTTCTTGTGTGTGCGTGTTTTTTTTTTAACAATTGTATCAGAGTTTTAACTCACATACCTACATTTTATTTTCGATTACTAAATATATGTGTATCATCTTAAATGCAAACGGGCGTAACTAAACAAAAATTAGAAATCAAGTTTTTTAATTGATTTTTATTCGTCTCAAAAAACTGCATGTTCACGCAGACCCCTGCGATAAAAAATGGGGACTTTATTAAAGAAATTCACGCGCCAAGAATACCTTGTTATTATTGATTTTGTAAAGTTTTTTGCTACTCCTGTAAAAAAAAAATAAAAATGTAGTTACGTCCGTTTGCATTTAAGGTGACAGTACCGTTTAACTACAGGATAATGTAACGAAATTTATATGGGGATATAAAAGGATTTTAGGAAAATTCCTAGAACAACAAGCAGCTCCGTAGATGATCTAGTCAAAATGTGTTTAAGCTTTTTTAAGGATAGAATTGCTAAAGCTAAACCACCCAAGGGAATATATGAGTAACTTAAAAGTACAAAAAGTATTCAAAATTTATTTTATTTACCTATGTTTGCATGTACATATGTACTTTTATGTTAAATAATTGAAAGAAAAGAAAAAAAAAAAAACAATTATAAAAGCAAGATCAGAAATTCTCTCAGATTTCCGAAAGAAATCTGTTCAATTAGTCGACTAGAATTGTATTCGACATTCTTTCAGCTTTCTGTCAGACATCAATAGAAATGTCGGTTAGAAACTCAGAAATTCCCATTCGATTTTCGTACGATATCTAGTGGAGATGCCTGCAAAAAAATGCAGAACCTTCCTCGACATGTGTGCAAGAATTCGTGTCAGCAACTTCACACATTTTTGGGTTAGAAATCTGACAGAATTCGCATATCATTCTGACTTTTTTACAGACGATTCTCTCAAACATCTGACAGCTGTAGTAATATTTTGCTTGCTGGGAAATTTTTAAGAGTGTACTCTATTTTAGTCCTGTAGGCAATCACAATTTTGTTATGAGGTTAAGGTCGAATAAAAGTTCCTTGTGTCGAATATTTTTTAGTTTTGTTCATCTACAGACGTGAGACTGTTTTGTTCTGAAGTGATTTTAGGGAGGGGCTTATAAAGGACCTATATTCAAATCTAGATACAATAGTTAAAATTATTGTCACCAAATTTGATATCAATACCAACATTTATTTTACTTCTCTAAGGCATAAAAAAATTTTTTTTCGGGTGTAGTATTTATATAAAACCTATGGTCAAATATGAACCGATTCCAATCAAATTTGGTTAGATGACTTAACCCTTATCCTGTACTTCAAAAATAAAACGCATATGATATTAGTGGGTCAAATTTGCCCAATTCAAAAAATTCAAATATTTATTCAGTTTTTTTTTATTTTTTTTACATTCATTACATACAATCAGAATGTTTTTTGCGAATAAATTTTTGAAATTTGGCTCGTATAACAAGCGTAAATTGATTTTGTTGGATTGGGAAATTAAGTTTTTTCACATACGCTTTGTGAAACAATCTACAAAAATTTTATTTTAAATTTCAATAGTATACACTAAAAAAATAATTGTACAAAAGTTTCAAAAAAATCCGCTAAGTATTTAAAGAATAAATGAACAATAAAAACTGTTTGGGCAACTTTGACTCATTAATACAGGATAAGAGTTAAATTGCAATAAAGCAAGTTTGGGCCAGATTTTATCTAATCACTAACATAATAAGATGGCTTATGGTTTATTTCGGAAAGAAGCTTTTATGAGGGCTATGTGATATTATAGACCGATTTTCATAATACTCTATGAACTTTAGCCTTGTGACAATAAGAACCTACCTACACAAATAAAAAAATGCATATTTATATTGATGATACTCTAACGTTAGAATTATGACTTAAATATTATTTCAAGTGGCATCAATAATGTAAAGTGATATCAATTCAATTATGAACGTCATCATAAAATTTTTTCATATTTTATGCGTCAAATGCTATGACTACAGTGACATCAATTTGATACTACATTTTATGTATTATTAACATTATTTTAAAAAATCCCGTAGTTAACGAAGATGGGACGTTGTGTTTGTGTTTTTGTTTTCAATCTTTTTTTTTTTAAACTACATGCTTAACAATCTTTTTAATTTTTTGAAATTAAATAAAACTAAATAACATTATCGTTTTCATATACATATGTATATATATTATTGCTTTGGTGTATTTGGTTTGTAATTAAAAAGTTCTCTGAATTTTAATAAAGTCTATTAAATTTCACTAACAAAAGAATTTTTGGTATGTACAAAACAAAACAGTAGAAAAAAAATACATATACAACAAACATACATAAATCAAACAACAGTTTCTTTTTTTCTTCCAACAAGTGATTAAAGACATATTAGGAAAACGCGCTTCAAACTGCAAAATCAAAACAAAATAAATTCACAACGTCTCATCTTCGTTAACTTCGGGATTTATTAAAAGTTTCAGTCTGTCAAACCAAATACTTCCGAACATGTCGACTTGCGATGTTCTTTGTTGTGTACAACTTTTCGTTTTTTGCTTTTGCCTGGACTACGACTGTTTTCATTTGATGAATCAGAAGTAAGAGCAACAGTTTATTATTGTCCAATGAAAAATCAAAAAGTGGAATAAAAAGCAATTTTTTTTATTTTGACTGCAGTTTATTTAACCCTGGAATGATTGCGAAAACTATATCGGGCATGCTGCTAGTGAGTTATAATGGATAGTTCTTCCGTTAGCAAAGGACGGAACAACTTTCCCTCTCACTTTTACTAAAGTCAATTCCAATGACCAAAAGCCAAATGAGTCCCTTCTCCGATGTTACTAAGTTATTTCACTGATGACATTTTTTATTAAACTGACTCCGATTCGTCATTTCTGTGATGTCGATGTGTCATCCTATTGACGACGTAATTTCAATTTTTTACCCTGATGACAATTTGGCCTAGTGATGTTAAGTCTGACATCACAATGATTAAAAGTGTCATGGGATCAAAAACGAAGACATTTGACAAAGTACTGATATCAAAATACATCAGCGTAATGACGCCTTTTCTATCAGTGAATGTATTATCAAACAATCTTCACAATTGCGTCCTGTACTTTGCGCACAAGGTTTATATGGACAGCAAGTCAGTCAGCCAGCAGAACGGATATCGTTAGATTGATTTAGATTTATTAAAAGTGATTCTTACCACCTTGGTCCAATATATAAAGTTGTTGCAAACTTTAGCAAAAACTCATAATACCCTCTCCACTACTGTGCTGTGTGTATAAATAGGACTGTTGTAATTTTAGTTTTTCGAAAAAAAAAATTTTTGTAAACTAAACTTAGCAAATAAATAAAGTGTAACTTTTTACAAAATACACATCATCTACTCACAAAACACTACAAGTACCATTTAAAAATGTAGACGAAGTTAAATTTTTTGGAAAATTCATTTAATTTTTTTCTTTTTGATTTTAATGTCAAGTAATAAACTATAAAGTGTTATATTATGGCACCCTTTTTAAACTGTATTTAGTATGAAAAGGGTTTGCTTTTAAGCCAAAACTATTTTAATGGAATAAAAGTGTTTTAGTAAAACTATTTTGTTTAAATGGTTTGTTAAGGTATTTTGGATTTTGTTGTTGTTGCTGTGTTCCTTTCGCCAAAGAAATTTAAATAAAATATTGGTTAGGAGTATAAAGATTAAATCTTTATAGGAAAGCAAATAATTTTTCTTCCTTTATCGTTTGTGTTTTTTTTTCTTTGTCATTTTAGAATAACAATTGAATGGTATTAACAAAACAATACTAACAACAAAAGAAGTACGAAAAGTTTGTGTGTGTTTCTGTGTATTCAGAAAGAACGTTTGCATAAAAACCTTTAAAAAAAAATAGAGAGATTTAAGAGCACATTTTAGAAAAATACTTAAGTAAAGTGGATAAAAAGTTGGACAAAACTTAGAATAAAATCTACATATTTTTGCTTTATTATAATATTTTCTTTTATTTCCAATATACTTCGTTTTGTTTGGCACTTGTAGTATAAAAACAGAAAAAATGTTTTTAATGTTTAGAAAAAATTCCATTTGGTGTGTGTGATAAAAAAAAGTACTTACAGGCAAATAATGCTTACTTCAAATATTTGACAAAAAAAAAAAAAAAAAAAATATATAAAAGAAAAATGTTCATAGTTAGAAAAAAAAACATTTTTAATACGCATTCGAACAATTGAATCACAAATATGTCCAGAGTAAATAAGTTTTTAGAGATAAAATGTTTGAAAAGAAATAGTTTGAAAATATATTTTAGAGATAAACTAGAGAAGATTTTAATAAGAGGCAGAATCAAATTTGTCTTAAAGGGTGTTTTTTAAGCCCGTTAAAACTTGAAACTTGAAATTATACATAGTTGTAGGTTTTATAAATAAAACTCCATTATAATTTTGTTGAATTATAAAGAAAAAAAAACGTTTATTCAAATAATATTAAATTAGAGATTAGCTTAAGTTGTATTCAGTTCGATGTCCATTTATACTCTGTCTTATGTCCTAAAAACTACTTCTTGTCTTAAGGCCCAACCATAATGTGCTTAGGTTGGCTTAAGCAAATGTGCGAATACATGTTTATTATATGAGGCAAACCATATTGAACTTAAGGAAACTTTTTGCTAAGTTTAATGACTCTGTCATTTGCTTATGCAAGGTGCGAATCTAATCGCACATTCCGTACGGAATCAAATGTTTTTTTATTTTGTTTTTGTTTTTTTAAATACATTTGAGAGACTTTTTGTTAATTTCTGACAGTAGGTTAAGCAAGGCTATGCATATTATGGTTAGGCCTTTAGTCGCAACTCGCCACATATTCCCCACATTACTAGTTCGCCACCATTAAACATCTCGCCACCTGCCAATACAGAGTCGTATACATGCAGAGTTGCATGTTTAATAAGTGTTACCACTTCTAGTTATATGACCGTTGCCACCCGATGCCACATAATTAATTTCTTTATTCGAATTCAAGAAACTGAGTGCTTGTCATATAAATTTTACTACACGCTATTCGCTTGTACTGTGCAGACCACACATAAAATTTGAAAAAATTTTAGAGCATATTGGGGGGTTCTGAAATTTCAACTATGGCCTACTTTTTGTGAACATTGCTGGCCATGTGTCATAACTAACACGAACAATGTTGGCATCTAAGGCGTAAATTGTTACCCGGTGTGACAGCATAAGCAAATAACTTCACGTACCCTCACTGGAATTAATCAGGAGGTAGCAACTCGCTCTATCTTAAAAGCTAATCAACAGTTTGAATGCGGTCTCACGTAGCGCAAGCCTGTGAAAACTTTGTATCACCCGGCTCAAAGTCATACATATTTGCAAACATAAAATCATTGATTATGGTATGGTTACGACAGTCGTTGATCGTAACGTGAGCTCCGAATTCACATTTGAAGAAGTTAGGTACGAAAATAGTCCTTTTGTGAAAATCGCACCAAGCTATGCATTTTTCTGGATGTATTGTAATATTTTGGGTCTGTGGTCGATTGGTGTCAATTAATTTTTGTTTATTAACAAACCCATTAGGTTTAATATGAATCTCCCAGCAAAAACTTTGCTTACAAAATAAGCAGAAAAATAATGAGAACTTGACGAACAGACTACTTATTTTTCTACTAGAAGAAGTACTTATTTTTGTTCGAGATGTCCCAAAAGTAATCCTTTATAATTTAGCCTATTATAATCTAAAAAATAATATGTTTTTTTTATACTTAAAATTTTTATAAAAATATATAGTTACACAAAGTCAATAAAGTAAAAATTTTTTATTTTTTTTTAATTTTTTTTTTTTTTTGTTTTTTTTTTTAATTATTTTATTTTTATTTTTTCTTATTCTATTTTACTTTTTTTTATTTTTTATTTTTTTTTCTGTCTCTGGCGTGATTTGATCCCGCAACCTCGGTGCTGATAGACTAGCTCTCTACCAGCTAGTCTACCGGGGCAGTGTAGTTTTTGCATTAAAAAACTATGTTTTATGACTATAATGACATTTTTATTGTCATAATGAAAATACAAATTTTTCTGTATATTTAAGATGTAATAATAAAGTTATTATTTAATATATAACTAATAATCCAAAAAGTGGCGAATAAAGCTACAAAGTAATGAATTCTTGAAGTCATTAAAAGTAGGATTGTAAGTAAAGTTTTTGCTGGGCTCATCCTTAAACACAATTTTGTCGGCTAAAAGTTGCGCGAATAAATACTTGCAAATAAAGCTTGATAATTTGAAAGTCGTTGTTAAGGCGTGAATCTATTCATGTTGGTTTGGCAGTGTAAAAAGAGAACGCAGCATGCCAGTTCATTTGGTAGTTATGATTTAATAGACACCTTTTGTATGTGACATAACGTCGCAAAAATTTCAAAAGGCTTTCCATTTAGAAAGTGTTTTAAAGTTAAGGACACACTTTCTAGTACGCTAATCGGTACTATCGGTCCATGGATTATTAAAAAAATTAAAAGTTAAATTTATAAGATTCCAAAAATTTTTTGGTCAACTTTCTTCGGTCACTTAAAAATTTTGAACTGCTCAGTTTTGGGAAAAAATAAGTTAAGCTTCGCTTTAAAATAAGGTATTATGTTTAAAGTAAAGCCTATTCCAGTGGTTAAATTTTGCTTCGATCGAAACAATCTGGTGATGCAAAGCTTTGCAACCACTGTTTTCTAATCAGTTTTTAAATGGACTTGCAACATTTCGCCAACCGTTAACGTAGTGAAATATTACAGCTAAATGCCTAGTTTTACCCAATGCCTGCTTTAAGTGGGGGACAGAATAGTCGCTGTAGTACAACGTTACGAATAGCACTGCAAGTTGTCAAAAGTTAGAAACGGCAGTTTCAAAGTAGTCTCAACAGAATTCGTAGTTGTAGTAGTCGTTGCAGTTGAAGTTGAAGCGCAAAATTCGAAATTTGTAACTTTGTTGCGCTACAGAACATTTGTCAGCTTCAGCTACTACTACAACTACTTAATTCTGTTCCAGGACTTAAACGAATCAATTCTGCTTGGTACAGATCTCCTGCAACTGCCTCGACCGATTCGGCTGCACGATATGTGTTTTACAATGGCTTTGTGAGTTGTACGATCCACCTTTAATTGCACATGGCTGGTAAAATTGACAATCTACAGACGGCATATAATTTTTTGCTTTCACATATAAGTACGTTTAAATATAGTCTGACATCACCTATAAGCTTTCACAACAGCATATTATAAACTGATTTATATTTCTTTTCACTTTTAGTTGTATTTCAGTTAATTTAAAATTTTGTTTTTTTTTTTAAGATTACACAAGGCAACAAGGTTTTTGTTGATTAATCAAGAACTGAATGTTGTTTTTAAGGTAATTTGGGACGCTGAATCAAAATCTGCATTTCCGCTAGTTGGAATAACTTAAAAGGTTCACCATATTCAGTAAAAAAAAACCAAAATTCGTCAACGATATTTTCTTAAGGCCGTACCTACATTGGTTTTTAATTTTCCCAGTAGAAATCGTTAAAGTTTTAAAAAAAGAACCATTTAAAAACAAAAAATGTTTGTTTTTTAAACATTCATAAAAAATAAGAACGCGATAAAAATCACAGCTTTTAAAAACATTTAGCTAAATATGGGCAGTTCCAGCGAAACGTCTACTTTTTTGTCACGTAACGCCAGAATTAATTTAAACCGTTTCTCAAAAAATTTTATATGTATGTGTAGTTTACTTTTTTATATTTTGGTATAAAGCGCAATTAGCTCTACATTAAGTTACAAAAGGGATAACGGTTGAACAGCATGGTTCTAAAATGCACCCTTATTTGCATTCTGGCGTTACATTAAAAATAAGTAGGCTTTTCGCTGAAAATGCCCATATATACCTTTAAACGAGCAAAGATTTTTATAGATTGAAAAATATATCTATATAAGTGCAAAGCTTACTAAAAAAGGTTTTATACAAAACGCCTTGCTCAATTCGCAGTCTTATTCAGTTTTGTAATGCAAGTCAAAATCCACTTCCGTTTTTTTAACAACACGCCAGCGCATATTTTTGCTTATATCCTCAAATTCTTAGCGTCAATTGTAGTAATTTTTTTTATGAATATAGTCCTAATTTATTACTTTGCATATATAAAAACCCTTTTTACAAATTTCACTTCTTCATTTAATTTTTTTACATTTTGTGGTACAAATATCACGACGATGGAAATGCCCATATACATATTTCGAATCAAATGAGATTTACTTCATTGTAATCGGTGCACAACTTTTGGTTTTTTTTCCAGAATTTACTGAGAAAATTTAATTGATAAAAATAGCGATTCCCATACAAAAATAACATGTGTTAATGTGTGGGTGTGTGTGTTTTCTGCTGTTCTAAATGGTGATTTTTTAAGCCTAATTTTTTTTTAAAAATCTAATAAAACACTCAAATTTGCATCATATATTCAAAATTTTTATTGGAATCGATTCAAATGGTCCATTCGTAAGGTCCAATTTTGCACCACTTTTTCGAGCATTTCGGTCTGTATTCCATGAATAACACGTATTATGTTATACTCTAACTGCCTTATTTATACAAAATAAAACAGGTTAATAAAAGGTTTATTAAACAAATTTTCATACAAAATCCGTTTCATAAACCCTTTATTAACCTGTTTTATTTTTTATAAATAAGGCCGTTAGGCTTCAATCGTGTTTGGCCTGTCCGCATAGACCAGCGACTACACATAATCCCACAAGAAATAGTCAAGAGGCGTCAAATCACATGATCTTGGCGGCCAACTCACAGGGCCATTTCGAGAGATAAACTGCTCACCAAATTCATCCTTCAATATGTCCATTGTTTCACGAGCTGTGGGGCATGTGGTACCATCTTATTGAAACTACATATCAAACAAGTCCAACTCAGCCAATTGGGGCAAAAAAAAGTCGCGTATTATGGCTCGATAGCGTTCGGCGTTGACGGTAACGTTTATATTATTAACGATGATGCCACCAACCCATAAGCCACACCAAACTGTCGTTTTTTCGTGATGCATCGGTAACTCTTGTACGGCATGTGGCTGTTCTTCACCCCAGATGCGGCAGTTTTTCTTGTTTACGTATCCAGAAATGAGCCTCATCGATTAACACAATTTTTCGATGGACATTTATCACAGAGCACAAATTTTGATTATAAATTACAACGATTTGCAGTCGTTGCTTGATTGTGAGTTTCTCTATGATGAAATGGCAGAGTATACTGAACCCTTTTCACTTTCACAGATGTAGTTTGGACACAATTACCAACCAGCGCTATCAGCCCGAAAAACTGAACTCATAAAAAATCACCCTTTATTTATGGACGTTTCTTCCTTCAGTTAAAAATGAGGTACCTTCACTTAATTGTAAACAAAAACGAAACGCATTCATCGATTTTAAAGATCAATGTCTCATTTTTTTTCAAAGTTTATGTGACTTTACGTGAAAGTAATAAGACTTAAAATTTTTCCCGTTTAGGATTTTTCATGATTTAAAAAAAATTTTACCTTTTTTTATATTATTTTAGGTAAACAACATTTTCTCAGCCATTTATTATGATTTTCAAAATTTTTTTTTTTAAAGCTTACAATTACATCTTAAAAAAAAAGAAAAATTTTGAAAATTGTTTAACGAAGACTAACAGCCGTATTCATAAAAACTTATTGATGATTAATTGACCATTTTTAAGCAAAAATTGCTAAAGTTGTATTCATAAACGAAAAATAGTCTATTGAACCTTTAATAAACCATTCATAAAGTAAGAAAATTTATTGTTGGATTTGCCCTTCTTTAAACCAAAAATAAAATGACATTTTGATAAGTGTTTGCATTTTATGATTTTATTTTTGTGAAATATGTTGAAAAAAAAAAATGACAAAAATGTTTTATTTATTAATGTGGACATGTTAAATACATTTATCTAATTTTTTTTATTTTAGACAACCAATTTAAAGTTATATTGATAATTATTTAAAAAAATTTTATATGATTTAAATGAATATGTTCAGGGACAAATGCAGATATTCTCTTTAATTTTTTATTAAATTATTGCAACTAGTTGTTTTTTATGTGTAAAACAACAAATCGTATATTTAAAAAAAGGTTCAAACAAAAGTTTTTATGATACCTTTTGAAAACATTTTGTTCAGAAACTAAAGTAATGTGTAGTTTTATTTGATAAGAATAATTTTCAAAGCCTACAATAAAAAAAATTTAAAAATAGAATATCATGTGAACCGAATGGAAGTTTCATTCATCACTAACAATAAAATGGCAGCAAAATATAAAGAAAGTTGCCATACTTAAACACAAAATCGCTACAAACAGTTAATAGTAAAAAAGCTGTTAATGAACGTTTATGAAAACAAATATTTATAAGAGGTATATTAGACAAAAAGCGTTTAATAGTTATTACATACTATAAGCTTGAAATAAGAACTTTTTATGAATATGGCTGTAAAGTTATGATTTTTTTAACTTTTCATTTTTGGAACTTTTCACTTTGTAACTAAAAAATGCGAGCCGATGGAGAAAAACGGAGATTAGATTTTAACTCAGCGACCTCAAATTAGTAAAAAATTGCATCAAACATCCAATCAACACAAAATAAGTTAAATTTTTTGTTCCTTTAAATAAATTGATTTTAATATTTGCCGAATCAAAAACAAATGACTTGCAAATCAGCTGTTTAAAGCAGGTTTGCCACTTCAAAATAGAATACGCTCTATTTGAAAATTTCTTACATCGTTGATGGGGGAGAATTAAATTTTTTAGCTTTTACACGGCAAGCATGCATTTTGCTTTGGGAAATTTGACAAGCACTCTGTAAAATACATATCGTGTAAAACCACCTTTAGCTAACCGTTGTCGTAATGAATCAAGTTTTCATCACCAGTACTGATTCTATTCAAACCCGATTTCCTTATATGACGTTTAAGCAGCATTTTGGACATGCAAAATCGCCAGGTAATATTTCTTGGCTTTAACTCATGTTGTACACTATTTTCTTGGTTTCAGACAAAATCGACTGCTTGGAAAAGATTTAGGAATGTTGCGAATTTGGCATATTCTTTTCTAATAAACAAATATTTTGCATAAAGTAATGCCTGCAATTTATTGCACAGAAAGAAGAACACTCGGGGTAAATCAAGTTTTTTATGATTACTTTAAGTACGAGTAGTACTCAAAAATTCAAGTACGCATAATACTAAAACGTACTTAAAACAATCCTAAATGGGATTACTTTCGAAAATCAATCTCGGAATTTCTTGAAATAAGTATAAAATTCTTAAATCAAGTAAAAAAAGATTAAACTTTTCGTTGTGTTAAACCTTGCGGCTTACGCATGTTTTGATTTTCTAAGCACATTGAAAAAGGTCTTGCAAGACTCTTGTGTACCACCAAGGACTAAAAAGTAAATTTGAAATTTGGTTAAATATGTACATACGATTTCTAAAGTAAAATCCAAATCGGGCATGATGTTGGTGTCATTATTATTCTGTTAGGTGTAATACGAGTAAGTTAATCAATTATAATAATTTCTTCTTTCTAATTCAGGATAAAATCAACTTTATAATACTTGAATCAAGCGCATATTGATATTGATTCAATCTTAGTTTTACTTAAATCAATCTCATTTTCGGGTTATTTTTAGTACGAATACGGATTAAAACAATTTTATAATTCTTTAATCAAACGCATTCTGAGATTGACTTACTTACTTAAATTAATCTCATTTTCGGATAATTTCAAGTACGAAATCGGGATTGAATGTGGATAATTTAAGTATTTTGCGCTTGAAAATCCGTTCTTGAATCAATCTTTCTGATGGATGATGATCTTACGGATTGATTGATTTTTCTTTTGAGTGTACCTTTAAATTTATTAGTTTTTTTTTTTAAATTTTATACACAAATATAGTTGTAATGGAAAAGAGAAATTAGTTAAGCGAGTTTTTATAAATTGATTTTTTAACTGGGCATTTGCACAGAAAAGCCTTCTTTTGGTCACGTTGCGCCACCAAGCATTTTATATTGTGTCTCTATAAAAAATTTAATATATATAATTAACTTTTTGGTATTTTGGTGTAAGAAGCAGCTACCCAGCCGGAAAATAAGGAATTGATTGCGTAAATAACTTAAGAAATTTTTAATTATTTTTGAAAAATAATAATGTATTCATTGGAATCGTGAAGAAAATTGTATCCAACACAATAATAATGCATTGGTTACCACGTATATCCCAATGTTTTCGAATCAAGGAATGTAATGTTTCAGTTCTTAAGACTATTCGTGCTTTTCTTTAGATATTTCTCAAATAATCTTTTACTTTTTGCTGCCCTTACGTTTCCTCCTTATTTTTATTATAAAGCATGAATTATTTAATGCATTCGCAGGATAAATTAAAATACCTTTTAACAATCCCAGAACATGTTCTGTGATTGTTCGGGTGATTTCTTAGCTATTATCTTTTTGGCAACACTGGTTTAAACAGCTGACGCACGTTTCGTGTTTTGTTTCACTGTCAAACATCTTCAGTTTGGTCTATAATTTAACCATGAATCGTCTTACAAACGAGCAACGCTTGCAAATTATTGAATTTTATTATCAAAATGCGATCCACTTTTTTATCGAAAAATTGAGCGACGAAGCTCATTAATAAGTAGAATTATCGATTTTGGAGTGAAGACCAGCCAGAAGCATTGCAAGAGCTACCAATGCATCCAGAAAAAGTCACAGTTTGGTGCGGTTTATGGGCTGGTGGCATCATTGGACCGTACTTCTTCAAAGATGATGCGAATCGTAACGTAACTGCGAATGGTGAGCGCTACCGTGAGATGATATCGGACTTTTTTTGCCCAAAATGCAAGAGCTTGACTTGCATGAAATGTGGTTTCAATAAGACGGTGCCACACAGCACGCTTAACAATGGACTTATTAGGCGAGTTCGGTGAACATTTTATTTTACCGGGCATTTGGCAGAATAGATCGTGCGATTTAACGCCTTTAGACTATTTTTTGTGGGGCTATGTTAAAGCTCATGTCTATACACACATGCCCGCTTCAATTGACGCATTGGAAGGCAACATTGAAGCATTTATTCATGAGATACCGGCCGAAATGTTGGAAAGAGTATGAAAAAATTAGACTAAGCGAATGGACATTTTGAGGCGCAGTCACGGTCAACATTTGCATGAAATAATCTTCAAACATTAAATTATATGGACCGCACTATCGATTCAAATAAAGATTTCATGCATTTTTCTGAATTTTATGTGTTTTTTTTTTAAAACTTTCCTATAGCTCTTAAAAAATCAGAAATGTACTTAATTCTCGAATATCCTTGCTTACTTTTTCCCAAAGGGGAGCTTAACAGAGCTATCTTTTGGAAGTGGCATTTACCCTTTCTCTCTTTTTCATAGTTTTTTTATACATACCATAAACACTTTCCACATAATTTAATTAGTGGCACATTATAATAATAGTTACCTTAAAATAACACTTCTTTATAAAACATTTAAAATAAATCGTATTAAAAAAAAAGTGATTAAAAAAGGAGCTTTTTTAAAAAAGTCTAATATTTATATAAACAACATTTGGATTTTCTTTTAATTTTTTTTTTTATTTTAATGATTTTGCACAAATAATCTGACTGACTGGCTGACAATATGAAAACATGAAAAATAAAACTTTAATCTTTTAATTACACATGGATGATAAATAAACAAAGTTGAAATGAGATTTTATTTTACGAAAATACTTTTTAAAACCCACACACAAATGCTTTTTAAATTATATACACTCATACATTTACTTTTTATATACTTTTATAATAACCCGGTGCGCTACGCTGCTCCCCCTAAAAATTAAATCAAAATTAAATTATTTTAAAACAGAGCTAGTGTATAGACAACAAAGCAATTTGTATCAAATTTCAAAGTTCTTTTATTATTATTTTTCTACAGACAGTTAGAGAATTGAATTGTTTTTGTATGGGAGGTTTCACGTTCATTTTTCGAGCTCAGCTCGCTTTCTGACGGGTGTTTTGTGTTGATAGCCAAACTTTTTCTTCGTGAATTTTGTGATTGATCAGTTTGCTTTCGGATCTCTTAAATCTTGCTGATTTGCTAATCAAGAAGACTCAACAGTGGATTTTTGATTAATGCTTTAATTGGTGAAACAAATTGGAGAATTTTTTCTGTGCAAGTAAAATAAGGTTTAAACCAAAACCACCACGTGGGGCATAATGCAGAGAAGGAAACTTTATCACATCACTATTTGAACTGAAAGTTCTTTTTTTTTATAATGTAGCCATAACGATGCTGGTTTTATACTGAATTTTGGTTGACTTTGATGTTTAAATAATCTACCCATTTAATTATCCACAACAGTCAAAAGCTGAAATGATAAGCTTTAGAACCAAATAAGCTCATATTCATTTTTTACACTCGAACGAATCCTGGGGACTACTAAAGTCAAAATCGATAATACCATTATAATATATACTTATTTCGATAACATAATAAAATCATTTTAAAATACAATCTTTCTTTATGTTATTAAAATCCTTTCTCCTTTAACTCTCAATTATCCTTAAAAGAAACCAATAAAATTGACTTAAGTTGTTTTAAATATATTATAAGACTTGCCCAGAAAACAAAAACAATATGAATTTCCAGCTTTTAAATGGCCATTCAATAGTCATTCTCTATGCATCCGTACATTTCTTTTATACCTTCCAGCTCGTTCACTCACTTTATTGTGGCAAAGACGTTTATCTATAAATCCCCACAAATCTTTTCAATCACAATTTATAGCTGGTTAAAAAAAAAGGAAGAAATCATGATTTTTTTTTGTTTCCTTTTTTACGTAATGCGAGCATTGGCTCGTAAATCTGTTTTAAGTTCAATTCTTACACCATCTCAATCAAAATGAAATGGCAATTTGTAGAGTAGAAAACATTTATGAGGCACTTAAAAATTAAAATTTATTAACGTTCTGTTCTGGCCTTCGTGCTGAGGTCGTTGTGCAAAAGTTGGTCTTTTTTTTTTTGGTGTTGTTGTGTTATGGTCTATAATTTTTATTGGCTGATTGTTGGTAGTCCATGTTAAAAAAAATAAATAATAATGAAAATGATGATTAGCTTAATCTAGGTTTATATTTTCGAGTTTGCTGAGAAGAATTAGAAAATGAAGAAGCAAGATGTAATTTTATGTGGATGTTTAAGCGAAAGACTACGGAAAAGTATATCAAAGTAAAACAAATTTAGAGCTGTTTGATATTAACTCTATAAAAATCTTAACACGTTAACAGCCCACATATGGGCTGTTAACGGAAAGTGCCTGGAGTCCACAGCCCATATGTGGGTTGTTCATCCATACAAGTTTCAAGAGGTCTAAAATTGTAAACGTTGAGAGAACATGGACTTCACAGGACAGACCATAAAAAAGAAAATATATACAAAATACACCGATTATTAAAAAACAAAAAAAGGGACGTGCTCTGGACTGTTAACGTTTTAACTTACTTCTAAAATTTGACAAATGTTGACAAAAGCTTAGAGCTCAAGAAAGCGATTTTTTGTTTACATTTTTTATTTTCGTTTATTTATTTTTAAATAACCCCTGAAGATGGTCAACAAAGTTGACGGAAATAATGGGAAATAAAATAAAATAGAATTTTTATACAAAATATGTTTATATTTTTTATTTAAAAAATTAGTTTTAACTCATGACCTAATGCCGAACAAAATTAACAAACAACAAATCTAAAGGTCAACAATTTACAACTTTAAACATAAGCCAACATTTTAAAAAGGGCAATCAGTGAGGCATCCCTGACAAAGTTTAGATTTCTTAAAAAACACTTCCTAAAGTCTAACGGCCTTATTCATAAAAAAACAAAACAGGATAATAAAAGGTTTATGAAACGAATTTTGTATGAAAATCGTTTTAATAAACCTTCTATAAACCTGTTTTATTTATTATGAATAAGGGGGTAAACATATAAGAAGCTAGCAATTCCCATAAATGATATTAAACAGATTTCACCTCGTTTTTGTTTATAATAAGCTTCTGTAATACCGATGTACATGGTCCTAAAAACACACACCCGTATTCAAAACGAAAATTTGTGTACTCCGACTATACTCCGCTCATCGAGTGAGCAACTAAAATGTTAATTAAGCTTAATCACCATTTAGTCATGAGTTTATTCAAAACACTTTTAAATCGCCCGATTAAGAAAAATTTTTACATCTCTGTTTTAGTTAAACTCAACTATGATTTTTGTTAAAATGACAATTGATTTTGACATATGAATTTTAGTTTGAGCGTTACACAAAGTTTTAATTAAAAATTTGGGAAAAAATGGAAAAAATTGAGAAAAATAAACAAAAAAGATCATCAAACTGGGAACAGGATGTAAAGGTAAGAAGTATATGTGTTATTTTTATATCAGATGATTTAAGATTAACAAAATGTATTTTTTTACAGGATATTTTATCACAAATAGTTTTGGATAAGTTGGACATTATTGAAAACGCAAAAATAGATACCAATTCCAACAAAATGAAAAAGGAAACTTGGAATTTAATCCACACACTTTTCAATTCAGCTTCAAAAGTAGAAAGAACATTGGAGCAACTACAAACCCAGTGGCGAAAAATAAAATCCGTGGCCAAAACCAAAAATTCATTATTTTTAAAACAAGTGAGACAGACTGGAGGTGGTCCACCCCCTGAACCCCTTAATATGGCGGAAGAGGAATTAATAAATCGCCTGCCAAAACATTTTGAGCAAGATCATAACGTGTATGACAGTAATTCAATGGATCAACTGGAAGCCAGTGAACAAAAAAAGAAAGAGAGAAGCGATGATCTGTCTCACTATATACACGAATTGTTAACAAGCGATGATGAGACACAAAAACCATCTTCTACGAAAATGAGACCTAAGGACAATGAAACCTCAAAAAGAATGAAACTGCTGGAAATAAGTATCACCCAAAAGGAAAAAGAAATTACATACAGTCAAACTCTATTCGAGACAAAAAACAGTTTTTATCAGCAAAAAAAGTTAAAGCTGGAATTGGAAATCAGGCACATTAATGAAGAACATTCCTTAAAAATTCAAAAGCTTAAGATGGAGCTTGAAAATATGAAGAAAAATGGATTTTTTAATTAATGTGTATTCCATTATGAAGATTTGAAAAAATTTTACTCACAAATTTTTTTAATTATGTTTTTTATTTATATATTATTAATTTTACAACTGTTATTGACATAAATATCAAATTGACAGCAGTTAATTAGGAGTTAAAAAGTCTTTGATCATTCGATAATCATAGTTTATTTAAAAGTGTTTTGAATAAGAAATCCTTAATCAGTAGATATGCAGTAACTAATTTTTGTTTTGAATACGGGTGATTGTGTTTAGTGATAATGTCTATAGGAAGGTATGGTAAGTTTCTCTTTTGTGTCAATATTTTGTTTGTTTCTTTGGTCGTAAGACGAGAGCCTTTGTATTCCAGAAATCCAGCAAGTAGTTTCCATTGATGTCCTTAATGCTGTCTGCTGCAGCTACTTTTCTCTTTAGGAACAGATAAATATTAAAAGCACTTGCAAACGCAGCCTATTTTCACGATTATTTTAACACCGCACAGAAAACATTTTCACCAATATTATTGCATTTAATTTGCCTTAATTGCAAAGAAAAATTAAAATAATTGTGTGTATATTTGCAAATATAAAAACACACACACAAACTTCAAATAAATAGATCTTATATACAGGGTGGGCCAACTTGGACTGACTGATTGGAAATGCTTTTAATTTTTGTATTTTTTATTTTTTTTTGCAGATAATACAGAATTTTATAAAATTTTAGATATAATGTCATCATACTCTGTGGAAGAACGTGTAAACATTGTTAAATTTAATTATGTTTCCCGACGATCAATTGTTACAACGCAAAGAAAATACCGTCAGCATTTTAATACTGCAAAGGCTCCCAGTGTATGGATATGTAAATAAGCAGATCTGCCGAATTTGGGGTACAGAGAATACGAGAGCATTGTATCAGCGACAATTACACCCAGTCAGATGCAATGTTTGGTGTGGAATCATGGCTGATAAAGTTATTGGTACCTATTTCTTTGAAAATGAACTTAATGAGCCAGAAACCGTGTTTGGGGTGGTTACCGGACCATGTTGGAAAATTTTTTACGTCCGATAGTTTTGAATAATCGTAACATATGGTTCCAGCAAGATGGAGCTACAGCTCATACCGTAAGAGCCACAATTCAAATCAGTCAGTTCAAGTTGTCCCACCCTGTATAAATCGGCAAAGGCAGGACCGTTAAGAACACTTTCTTCCTCTGTTTGTTAACCGATTTGAACAAAAAATACACCTTTTAAAAATGTACATACAGAAGTGCATAGTATATCCCAATAAAAAATGGAGCTCCTAACGAAGCAGGTTTGTAAGGGTGCATAATATATCCCAATAAAAAATGAAGCTTCTAACGAAGCTGGTTTGTAAAGGAGAAACGTAAAAGTATCGCTTAACATATCGCTTACGGAATGATTCATTTTTTTATTAGGATATTTTAGGCGCTAAACAGGGTAAAAACGGATGAATTCGGTAAGCTCATATCTCCAAAACTAAAAGAGGTACAAACAAAATTTAAAACTTATCGTTGTTGATTAGAAAAAAAAGCGGCCTGGTGTCTGGTACTTTTTTAAAACTCGGCCGTTTGGAGAGACAACTGGTATAACCTGTATTTTGGAACTTCTTTGTCACCCCATCTTTCTTTTAAACCAATAAAGACAGAAATAAAGATTATACAAAATTCTTAACTTATTTAAAAAATACAAATATGAATTAGCTACTTTTTCGAAATTCAAACGGGCTCCCATCTAGTGATGGGACAAAGGTAAATACCCAAATGGTAAATTAGGTATTTAAATGTAAATACCCAGGTATTTACCCAAGCACCTGGGTATATACCCAAAATGTGGGTATACATCAGAATAAAGAAAAATTTAAATATATTAAAAAAATTTAATATTTTATTATGAATAAGATTTTTTAATAACAAATGAAAAATTTTATCCAAATATGTGAAGGAAATCGCTTTTCTAGTTGGAGTCTTGAAATGTGGATTAACGTTCTTAAAAAATTTCTTCCGCAATGGATGCTCCATCATAGCCAAAGAAGCGCCGGTTACAAATATAGCCTTAGCTAAGTTGTATTGTGCTAAATTTGAAGAAAGATGCATCTGTAAATCAGATGAAGGCGGAGAATCATTTGCTTTCTGTATCTTGCTTATTGTCACATTGGTTGCAAGCATGTCTTGAACTCGTTGCTTAATTGATAATAGACACTTGATGCACGTTATTAAATGTCTTGCCATTTTATTTACATTTGAAAATTTGTACCGCTTTTCGCAATGTGAGCATTAAACTTCATTGCTACTTCCGCTTCTATGAAAATGTTTCCAAATAGTTTCATTTTTCGGTTTTCCCATCAATTAAAATATAATTATCAACACGCGCACTTTATTTCATTTACTAATCGCTGGGAACAAATATTTAAGAATGAATGAACCAAATTATTTTTATGCACCTGAGGCTCAAGCGTGCGTTTCGAAACTTTAATCTTTCTTGTTGCTTCAGCATTGTTGTTTTGCCATCGCTCCCACTCTTTACATTGAATTGCCATAAGCACGCTGATTAGCTGTTCTAATTAAGAATTGTTGTTGTGTTTGATGCAGTCAAAACTGCCTTATCTGAGCAAAACGCATCAAGAAATGTAAAAACGAAATACACTTAAACAAAATATGTTCAAATTAAATTCGAAAATGCGTAAAATACGTAACAACGAGTATTTGTTATTCAAATGAGTATTTACCCGAAATAAGATAAATACCCGGGTATGTAAATGGGTATAAATGGGTAAATACCCAGCGTAGGGTAAATACCCAGGTCTAAACCCATCTCTACTCCCATCCTCAAAATTTAATTCCTTTATTTTACTTTTCCGTGCTGCATGTGGAAACTTTTATATTTTCTATAATATTGAAGTTAAAAAAATAAAATAATAGATGCAGGGTCCTAAGTGAATCAGAGCCTATAAGAGAGAAAATGTTGGTACTTTTTTGTTTTTCAACTAGTACTTTTGTGAATTTTCTTTAATGTTGGACCTAGAAATAGAAAATTAGAGATCCTTGGTCCTGAGTAAACAAGAGTCTCTAAGGGGGAGCTTTTTCATTTTTGGTCTTTGACTGTAACTTTATATTAGCAGCTGCTTCACATGAATGAATAATAATACTGTTGCAATTAAATTTGGTTCATGTGAGACTAGAAATCCCACTACAAAATAATGTGATGTTAGAACCCAAAACACTTTAATATTATAAAAACTGTAACAAATAATAATATTTGTTTTTTTTAAATAAAAAGATTTTATTTGTTTTGCATAATTCCCAATTTTTATTCTTGATAAATGCACTGAAATTTATTGTTGGAGGATAAGCTATGAGCATTTTTTTTAAATAAGTTTATAAACGACAAACTAATGAATTTTAAGAGCCTGTTACTTAGACAAAAATTGTGGAGAAAAGTCTTAAGTAGTTTCCAATTCTACGGAGTCCAATAAAGACAAATTGCTTTATAAGAAACCCAGCAGAGTGTTTCACTTAAATTTTGTATTACCGTGTAATTTAAATCCCTAATTAGGAAATAAGGGTTTAATATGTTTGTATATACATATATCCCTCCATTAGACTTCAAAATCACTTTAGAACTTTCCTTCGTATCGTCTATTCTCATTAACTGACCATTGAGTAGTAAACTCTTCCATATAGAAACATATAATTTTTATTCATTCAATTGTCTACGAACAAATTTTATTATTGTTGCTTCTGCTGTTGTCAGGCACACTTCACATTAAATGTTTTGACTGTGTATGGAAGCTGTCATCTTTGTGTGCTTTTAATTGCAGCAATTAATGTCAAACATTGGCCCCATTAAATGTATACTATTCGTATCTCTAAATTTTAGTACTATTATTGATGCGTGTAAATGTGTGTGTGGGTATTTTCATGTCTACTTTTACTCGTGTGTCTGTATTTCTGTAGGTGCGATTGTTTTGATGTTCACAAAAGGTAGTTTCTATTATATGGTTATTTACCGAGTTGTTCTGACAACCGACATAGAAACCAGCCAGCAGACAATTAGACAAACTGTCAGACGATTGTGTTCTCTGAGTCAATGTTGGATATTTGATACGAGTGCAAAGCTTTAGCAATTCCCATTAATTGACCATTTTCACACTTTAGCTTTTAAGACGCCTTAAAAATAAACCTCAATAGATATATGTTTGTTAGAAAAGTAAAATGTATTCGATATGATTGCAAAAACAGTAGTTTAACAGTAAAAATAGAAACTAATAATATAGTAAAGCTTTTCAGTAAATAAGTAATAAGGAAGATGGATCTGTTCAAGTTGTTTAATTTTTTGTTTTGACTCAGAAACACTTACAAAGTTATTTGGGGTACGGATTGTAGTATTACAAAAAAACGTCGTAATAAGATCATATTTGCGACAAATTGCAAATTCTCAGGTTGTCGGTCCGTAGAAAATTTTATTCTCCATATAAGCTCTACTCGCAAAAATCACTTTTACAGCTAAAAACCTCGCAAAAATTTTCATGTTTAAATAAAAATTAGCATAACTTTTATGCTGGTCTTAATTTCCCATAAAAACCTCACTTTCAAAATCCCTTTTACTGACATAAATTTTAAAATATATTTCATATACACCCAGAGAAAAAACATGTTTAAATACACACAGAAAAAAATACCAATGTAAAATTAACATGGCGAAATGTTGATTGAGAATCATAGTAAATTTCTGCAAAAGTATGCCCTTTATTTAAATTTATCATTATTTCATATTAATTTTAAATGAAAAATATTAAAATAACCTTAAATCACGTTTATTGAATCCATAAAAACTTGTTTTATATTAAAATCAAAAGTTTATCTTGTTTATTTAACATGCATACATACCGAAGTATGTACATTTTTTTATTTTCATGTTTAAAATATGTTATAAAAAGAAGACAATTTCCGTATTCTTATAATAAAAATTATTTAGTTAAATAGTACATGAAGTTTTCAAAGTAGAATGATGACGAAAACCATATCAGGCCATTCTGCTGATGCTTCTGTTAACAAAGGAGAATAAAAAATAAGTGAAACAAGTGTTACAGCGGTAAGTGTTTTGAATTATTCTTAAATTAATGCGTATGTTGTCCCTGAACAGTGTGAAGACTGTTACATCACACTCAAACCAATTTGATTCTACATGAAATTCACGTTTTTTCAATTTAAAATAACTTTCATTCAACGTGATTCGGATTGTTATTTTAATATTTTTTGCTCTAACTAAACTGCAATGTTAAATTAACATGAATTATAGTTATTTTAAAAGAAAAAAATGTTGTTCGCAAGTTATTGTAAAATCAGGTTGAACTAACATGAAAAACGTATAAAGCAAAATCACCTTTTTTTCTACGTTTTTAACTTGATTTTTTTTCTGTGTCAAAAAAACAATTTTTAAAGAAAATTTTAAACATATTATGTTTAATTTAACCATATTATTGTCACCGAAAACCATATTATGGTTGAATTAGTCCTCTATAAAGAAGCCACAACCATATTATGGTTGCCGACAAACTTGTTATGGTTAAAAAGAACTAAACCATGTTTAACACTTATAATATCATGGTTGGTTTTCAACCATAGCATGTTGCTCTTGGAAAAGAGGAAAATACTATTGTTAATTTTAAAACAAATTATTGTCATATTTAACCAAAAAATGTTTAGGGGTAACTATAATATGATTGTGGCTTCTTTATGGGGGACTAATTCAACCATAATACGGTTGTCGGTGACAATAATATGGTTATATTAAACATAATATGTTTAAAATTTTTTTAAAAATAGTTTTGTTGGAGGTGACCATATTTAAACATGTTTATTTTTTTTCTGCGTGTAAACAAAACATATCATACAAAATTTTGTAACGGGATGTTTGTATTGGATCATGCCACCTCTATTCCCTAAAATTAATAATATATTATTATTAATAATATATAGTATACTTAAACAAACTCTATAAACAATATTTGTTTCGAAATGTAATTCGGTTATATTAATGTCAGTGGCAGCCAAAATCTTAGTAGAACTTTTTCGAGTGATATGCCCTTTACCACTCCGCAGTCAAAAAAAAAAAAAAAAAAAAATCATAATGAGCTTCACTCCGAACTAAAAGTATTGGTACTAGACCAACCTTTTAAAATAACGATTGAGTCAGAATTACTGTGTTGGTCTAACGATATCTATTCGTCTGCCTGGCTATTTCTTTCTTTCCATCTAAGCCTTGTGCGCAAATTACAGGTTGCAATTTTTAAAACAATTAAATGAAATTCAGTACATGGCAATTGAAAATGTTAAGAATGGGACCATAATTTCATACAGGCCCCAAAAAAACTTCCTTCTGAAATAGAGTCTTTAGTAGTGAAAGATGTAATAAAACTGCACTTTTTTACATTTGTTATATTTCTCAATACTTTCTGTTAAGTTCTTTGTCAGCTGTGATCAGTCAAATGCAAAAAAATTTACAAATTTGCATCTAAAATTATTTCGCAAATTTAATTTTTCGCAGGTTTTTTAAAAATCACATTTAGAATGAAGCGATCGTTATAAACAAGTATTATAATATATTTGATGTTGAAATTGAAATCGAACGCGTTATTAAGTTTTATTCTTTATAAAAAAAAAACTGGAATGCAAAGAATAAAGTAGATAAAAAGTAATATTATTATGAACTTTTAATTCGGGGTCTTTTTTAAGCTTTGCTAGACTTTTTTTTATTCAGGATAGAGACTCTAGTCTGGCTGGAAACGAACCCGCAACCCCGTCGCTGGTAGACTTGCTCACTACCAGCTTACCTACCGGGGCCCTCAAAAAATTTCAAATCCACTTCATTTCGATTTCTAGAACATGCCCGATTGTGTTTTCAAAACTAAATAGTGAAGACTTTCCAGACGGTCTTGCCGGTGTACAAACACACCCCCTTTTTCATTGTTGTTTTTACCTTTTGCTTATAAAAACACTATTGTTGGCTAATTGTTCTATTATTTGTTCCTTTTAATTTCACTATTGTATTAAAGATGGATCTTACTAAACGTCCTTATAAGAAAAATATCAATTTGAAGGAAATGTCTGGTGAACAATTGCTCTCGTTTTTCGATTCCTTAGAAAGTTCTGCAGAAAGCACAGATGAAAGAGTTGATAGTGATGGCAGTTTTGCAGATCCCAGTTATGTTTTCAATAATATTGATACATTGCCAGAGGACAGCAAAATGAATAAAGAGCAGAAAAGATTTTGCGTACACCCAGAGAAAAAACATGTTTAAATATGGTCACCTCCAACAAAACTATTTTTAAAGAGAATCTTAAACATATTATGTTTAATTTAGCCATATTATGGTAAAATTAGTCCTCCGTCAAGAAACCACAACCATAATATGGTTACTTCCAAACATGTTATGGTTAAAAATAACTAATATATGTTTAACACTTATAATATCATGGTTGGTTTTCAACCATAGCATGTTGCTCTTTAAAAAGAGGAAAATACTATTGTTAAATTTTAAACAAATTATTGTAATTTTTAACAATAACATGTTTAGAGGCAACCATAATATGGTTGTGGCTTCTTGATGGATGACTAATTTAACCATAATATGGTTGTCAGTGACAATAATAAGGTTAAATTAAACATAATATGTTTAAAATTTTCTTTAAAAATAGTTTTGTTGGAGGTGACCATATTTAAGCATGTTTTTTCTCTGCGTGTAGAATACATGCCTTCAATCTATGGAGGCGGTGTGAATACTATGTTATGAAAAGATAAGAAATGTGTTCGCCTGGAATGGACATATGTCGGTATTGAACGTTTTGAAAAAAAAAAAAACAATCCTGATGGGCAACAATCAAAGGCTTCTCGGTATGATAGAAAGTAGAAGAAATTCATGAAATCAACTGCCCTCAAATAATCCGAAAAACAATGATGAAATGGTTGGAGCACGTCGAGCTAAGACTCTCATCATTATGACAAGGTTGACTTTAACTTTTTACGCAGGGCCTCTACAAATGCATTAAGGACAATGCTTCCAACAATATAGTCAATGAAGAAATTATTTTACAGCTTCCAGATTTCCGTTGTAAAAATACCATTCATTTTTGAAGAAAATTTATCCAGCAGCTATTTCTTACCGAAATTCGGAAGCTGTAAAATAAATTCTTAAATGGATACATTGTTAAAAGTATTTGCCTTCTCAGCGTGCAAACGTTGGCACGGCGACAATTTCCTCAAAACCTCTATGAGCATTTATCACCAAAACCTGGCATATCAAATGTAGGGAAAATATCTGTTCATCAAGTTGCCGATGTGCGGTTCGACGCTGCCGATAATTTTCCTGTAAGTTTGGAAAGCTAAAAAGGTGTAAATATTGCAAGAAATCTGACGCCCAAGTATTTTGTTTCTAAAATTGCTAACAATTGTTTCTGGGGCTACCAAAACCGAAAATAATATGTATTTTACGTTTTTTGATCGTTTCTCTTATTAAACTTTTTTTACAAATAAAAAATACCTGTGATGTTTTATTACATGCAAGCCGGCAAGGTCTTTAATATAGACGGTCTTTAAAATTTTTTACCTGTCGCCCATTCAAAATTTTTTACCTTGAAATTAAAACACAGCTGCTTTGACATCTTCATCGGATCATTTTTAAGGTCCTGCAGGTTAGAGGGTTATAATGAAAAAACCTCACATAGATGTAGATTCGGCACAAAGGACTCTAATGCAAGCATAAAGCTAATAACATAATTTTGTTCTGGCGGTACTATGATTGTCCATTGGTTGCAAACTGGATACACTCTTGAAAATGTGTCTGTAAATACTGTGGTGTAGGGTATTCTATAGTCGGGTTTAAACGACGTTACTTTCTAACTAATTTGTTCTTTAATTTGGAAACTGACAACAAATCACAAAATCGAAAATTTATCTTTAATCTGTGTCAGTAATTTATTTCGTACCACTGTTCCATGTCATATTATTTTCCTTCTTCTTCTTATCATTTGACTTCTGTTATTACTGTTTGCTCCTTGCTGGATTTCTTCTTCTATTTGAAATAATTTCTTATATTTTTTACAACTTCCCTACGGTGTTATTGTTGTTAGTGTTAATTCAGCTATCATTTATCGTATGTTGTACATTCGAATGTGTGTGTTCAAGTGTGTTTGTCTGTCTGAACATCTATGTGTGTGTGTGCGTAAATTGTTCTTTGTTTTTCACAAAAGTATTTTTATATTTCCCTTTTCCGTTACGAATTTTTGTTTTCTTACGGTGTGTAAGTTATCAAATCATTTAACACCTTAGTTATTTTGTTACCGGACATCTATTGTCATTGACAATGTTTATTGTATATTGTGTGTGTTTGTTTTTTTTTTTTTTAGTATAATAACATGTTGTTTGCTGACCATCAGTAATTTGTTGTTAAATATATGTTTATCTTTATAATTTAGTTAACAAGTTGTTGCTTAGTTATTGGATATTATGCGATATATCAATAAAACAATTGCTTTTTTTAGAAGTTAAGAAGCTTGTCTTTTGGTCTGGAAACAAATTATAACAATACTTAATACCTTTAAACCGGGTGAAGTACATTCCGATGTGCTTGTTTTTAATCGATTTAAATTGATTATTAAGTTAAAAAGGGGGAAGGTATAGAATACAAAATTGTTAATAAGCACGAGAGGGCTTTTGTCATAGGAAAGGTAATTATTATTTTGATCAATTGTTTTCAACAAGGCTTTTATAAGTTGGTCTGTTTAGGTTTAAGAAGCTTATAAAGCAAAGCTAAACAAACGTAGTGGCTTTTTTGGAGCAGGTTTTAATAATGGAATTTGTGCTTTTAAATTTTGGCAAAAAACATCCATTCTTGATTTTTTGACTTACTTCGGTTGAAAAATACCCTTTTTTTTGTTTGTGGGAGAAGCATCAGTAATATGCAACATAAACATACGGCCCACACAGCTTCGCAACAGGATTTTCTCGCACACAAGGAAACTAGTGCCAGTAAGAGTAAGTGACAGTATCAGAAAATCGGCTTGAAATATTTTAAATACAAAAATTTTGGTATTATGAGTAAATAAAAAAAGATGCATTTAATAAAACAAGGGAACAAATTTGAAATTTTTTGTGAGGTCTGGAATTTGATTGTATTTTATATTTAAAAAAAATGTAAGCACGGCTTAAATATATAATACTGCTGTCGAGTTTCAGATTTTTTTGTTTACTACATTGGTCAACCACTTTCAAGTTATTCCAATGTATGTAGTGAAAGTGCCTAAATTTTTGCCATAACGGTATATCTCGAAAAGTATAGCTGACAGAGAAAAATGGAGATTAGATGTGAACTGAAATTAGTAAAAATTTGCAATCAAATTCCAGACTGCAAATTGACTGTTCCGCAGTCAAATATATGTAAGTAATAAACTCATTTTAACATTTTAAATTTATTCTTATAATATATAATATAAAATATTTTTAATTTTTAACAAATTTGTTGTTATAATTGATAATGAAATATCAAAAAAAAAAAGCCTAAGCTTAAATGTATGCAACAAATTTTATCCCAAGCCTACACAGCAATATTCGTGACTTTTTTCAGAAAATGTAAAAATTTGTTTAGCGATCGGTGAGTTAGTTTCTTTCTTTTCCAAGGAAAACTGCAACAGCTGAGCTTAATAATGCCTTTTTAATTCGCTCATATTCACTACCTTTGCACTTTGCTGCTAGATAAAATGTGTCGAAAATCGGAAAACTTTGCAAAAATAAATCATCAAAATCTAATGAAAGTTTTAATGAAAAAAATAAATAAAATATTTGAAAAAAATTTTAGGATTACATGGTTGTGGTAAAAATATTCAAAGTGCAGCATGTTATGATAAAAATTATGATTGTAGTCACCATATTAAGATTATTATTAAATCATATTATGGCCAAATATATTCGTAATATTACATCATAATATTTTTCCCTTAATCATATTCCTATCCTGTTAATGATAATAAGTTAAGAAGTAATCATATTATCGTCACGTTAATTATAATAAGATGACAAGTAATCATATTATTGCCATGTTAATCATAATAAAAATAGAAGTAATCATATTATGATACAGTGGTGCTGTCACAACAATACAAAATAAATTGAAATTTTTTGCATCGATTTTTTATTATCTTGCACTTTACAATTTTTTTTTTTTTTTTTTAAATGTAAATACAATTTCTATTTTTTTTAAGTTCTTTACACTTCTCTTTTTTTAATGAGTACTAATTTTTAATTGTTAAGCCACTCACTCAAAAAAATTCAAATAATTCCATAGGCTTATTTAAAACAAACGACAGAACTGATTCAAAAATATTTTACAAATGGCGCTAACATAATATTATTAGAGTAAACATATTTTGTTTGCTTCTTAAGCATACTATGACTACACATATAGAAAGTTATCATGCTATGACTATTAAATATCATGAAATGGTTGTGAGTAAAATAATATGTTCTCAAAGTTATCATTATTGAGTTGTTAGAAAAATAATTATTTTTCAGTCAACAATACTCAAATTTATAATTGCGATAAACATTTATATGTTAACAGTTACTATAATATTTTTGATATTTAATAAAAATAAAAATTTTTTGTGTACGACAACAATATATTTTTACAATAAACAAAGTGTAGTTGCCGTAACCATGCCCAACCATATTTTTTCTCTGCGTGTAGTTTTAAAAACGGGACTCGAATAAGATCTTTAATCATTAATAAAAAAGTACAAACATTTCGCGCCACATAAACTGAAAAAGGGATCTTTTACCAGAAACCCAAGCGTTAATTATTTTATTTGTATTATAAACTGCTTACACGGGACAATAAATATCAACCAAGTAAACGAAAGTATCCAAACAGTTATTCAAAAATACGATATAATACGAAAAACTTTTTTTTTTTTTTTTTTTAATTCCCTAAGCTAAGCCCCGCGAAGCTATGTGCTTGTCTGCAGGAAAGAAACCAGAGCCCCTGGCGGGAATCGAACCCGCAACCCCGGCGCTGATAGACTAGCTCACTTCCAGCTAGCCTACCGGGGCACAGTACAAAATTTATCATATGAAAAATCGTCAAAATTAGGGTATCAATTCTAATTACTCCAATGGGCTATTTTTGGACCAGAAAATCATCAAAATGACGATTTATCGTCAAATCTGGCAGCCATGCCTATTCAAACTAAAGGCTATTTTACACTTTCAAACAAGTCTTACGTATTCCTAAATACTTTGTGAGATGGAAATCTAATAAATTTTGTTGCGGCTGTCAAAAAATCGAATGTAACATTACATTTTGTAGTCACACTATCACACATTATCATGCTTTTGCTAAAATGCAACCCAGATCAAATGAAAAGTATTATTTTTCCTAAGTTGTATTCTTATTTGACCTTTAAAATTCAATATTAAGTTAAAATGATTAAGCTCGAGGTCTGTCTATTATCAGTAAAGTTTTTGATGCTGACACGTGAAGAGCTATCTTTCCTTTATTGTGGTTAATGTTAATTTTAATTAAACATTCCCTGATGATAATATTCAAAGAATATCGAAATATGGGAAACAAATAAAGAAACATTTTACATACAACAGACCTCGAGCTTAATCATTTTAACTTAATATTGAAAAGTATTATTGTTAAACAAAATTTCCAAAAAAAACCATGAAGTCGTATTGGATGTCACTTTTTTTTCGTAATACTTGCAATTTTCATAACACATAGCATTAACACTATTACACTTAAATATATTACTTGAGTCTATGACATGCAATAATACAAAGTATAATAGTGTAAACTAGCCTTAATTTTTTTTTTAATCAAAAGGATGTGCGCTAAATTTCAAGAAAACCGGCATGAAAATTTTCATCAGTTTTAGTGGTAAAATATTTGAGTAACTTCATTAGAGTTTTCTAGCACAAAATGTGACTTTTAACGAAAATCCATAATGGATTTCTCTTATAAAAACAGTTCTATACAGAACTGCAATATTAGATTTTTGAAAAAAATAATAGAACAAATTGCTTTTTTGCAACAAAAATCCCTTTGTGCCATCGCTTCGGCAAATTTTTAAATTTATCTGGGGATACTTTCATATAAAATTCAATCGACTCAAGAATTATTGCTTAGCGATGCATAACAACAATAACAATAACAATATTACTATCAGTTAGTCGAAGTTTGCCCACCCTGCATTAGTATTTAAATAAAAGTTCTTTGACGACTTTTGACAATTTTGTATGCTGATTTATCAATTTATATTTTTCTTATAAAAGACCGCATTTTACATTTGTCGGATTAAAAAGCGCTGTCGTATGGCTTATCGTTTAAAAAAAATACGATTTTTGTTTATACATTTGTGAACAGGCAAAGCTGTTGTATCGTTACTTCATCGTAACTGTCAAAAATGGATAACGTCAATTTAATGTACATAGAAAATAAACTTGGAGTAAACAAAGTTCTTTTTGCCATATAATAAAACAAAATATAGAATGTTTAACTAAGAAAAGCTAATTCATAAATTTTTTTCCTTCGTTCCTGGTTATTATTTATTTCTTCTTCGTCTTCTTTAATAAAATTTGCTATTCACATTATTCGATACCATGAAATTAAACAAGGTATGGGAGTGTTAATTTGATGTGGAATGGTAATAAATATTTTTTGATAAGCAATTTCAATTAAAAAAGCTTAAAACATAAATTAAAATGAATTAAACACATATTAACCTTTTATAAGAATTAAATTTGTGTAGCTAGTTATAACAGTCTAAAAAGATTTTTACAAACTCACAAAACCAATCACACATTTCCATGCCTGGTATAAATACAACATTATTCAAAACCAGGGACTGCAAATAACGATTATTTTTCAAATTTAAATTTAAAAGAAACTAAACGAGAAGTGCTGCGTTCATAAGGAATACAAAGGTAAATCTTTTTATATAGATGCATTAATTTTTATTTGCTTAACTCAACTTTACCGACTAATTTTTGAGTTTTATATATTCTTTATATATTTTTTTGCTTAGAAAATAAAAGTTATTTCTTCAATTTTATTGATTTCTCAGAAATAGGGTATAAACACAACTGTGGCGAACGACGAACTTCGCATAGTACGACGAATTCGTCGGCCAGAATTCGTTGCGTAAATTCGACAAATGAGACACAATAAGAGCGTGAATTCCAGGTATTAATGTGACTTAATATTTTTCTTTTTTTAATTTATAAAAATAAATATCATGGACGCATCTTTAAATATTTTACTGTTCTGCATTTCGATTTAGCGATCTCAAATTAGTTTTTGGCTTTGTTTCAAACTATGCAATTTTTAGCGAATTTCAGCCATTTACGCGATAAAAGCGATTTGTTTCAGTAAGTTTTCTGATTCTTTACAGCTTTAACAATTCATAATAAATGGCAGACTTTGCTATCATGTTGCTGTTAGCAAATTTTTGCGAATTTCCTCTAGTTAAGCAATTTTTACTGAATTTTTGCCATTCCTTATAAAAAACATTGGTTAAACATTTTTATCCCTATTTTGTATTTTGCAAAAATTTTGCTTTTTTTTTACAAAATTTTAATAAATAGTACTATTTATTGGAAAATGTGCAAAAAGTTTGCTTCTCTATAGGAAATTTTTGATTTATAGAAAATTTGCTATTCAATAGAAATTTTCTGAAAATCTTCCCTTCAAAAATTTGATTCTCTAACCTCTTCAGACGATGGGTACAAATATGTGTACCTTAACTTATTACAAGTTCTAAAGACTAGCGACATCGTGTGACCAATCGAAACAGTTTTATTACTTGCCTTAAGCTACTGCGCTTCAAAAAAATATCAAAAAATGGCAGGGCTAAGAAGTTTTAGCCATTATTTTTACATTTGAATTTAACAGTTCGAAAAAACCATACTGTTTGGACATTTTTCCTCAATAACTAATCGTTAAGACCTGAAGTACACATATGTGCACATCTTTTTCTACAACTTTAAATAGAAAAATTAAAAAAATAATAAAAACCGAAATTTAAATTACACCTCATAAGACAAAAGAAATAGTTAATAAACCCTTTACTCAATCGGTTCAGTTCAGATCTTAAGAAATTAAGGATTTACGTTGAAATTATTCACATTTTAAGACCTGAAGTTCACATATGTGCACCATTAATTTCTAAGAATTCAAATAAAATTTTTTTAAAAAAAATATACAGTTTTCTTATTTGCTCCCCAAATGCTTTAAAATATATATAAGAAATGTAAAAATTCAATGGGTTAATGTTCGGGTCTTAAGAGGCTAAAGGAAAATTTTAAAAAATTTTCTTTCAATCCAAATTTTGATATTTTAATTAGGCTAAAGTTCATCAAATTACATTTTTATTATGAAGAAAGGAATTATTATTATGAAGAAAGGAATTTTACAAAATGAAGTTAATTAAAATTCATTGAGAATTTTTCATTCTTGACTGCCGCGGGAATCGAACTCAGGCTTTCACGCACAGGCTACCCTTACATGTTTCAATTGCAACCACTCAATCTCTTTAGAGAATTTTGCCGTTTAACACCCACAGCCATTGACGACCGCTGGCAGTCAATAATCAAACATCAATCTTTAAACCAAATTGTATTTAAACCTTTGTTAGATCGAAATTTGCTTTGAATGATTATCTATTTTAATTGATTTACATGTTCTTCCTTACTTCTGCTTTTTCGTACTTTTTGCCAAGAATTCTTTTTGAAGTCCAAAGTACAATTCCTTTCTTCATAAAAATAATTTAATGAAAATTAAATTTGATGAACTGTAGCCTTATTAATATATCAAAATTTGGATTAAAAACCATACACATAGAGTTTTTTTTTCCCGGACTTTTTCGATTCCCGGGAAAAAAATTTCCCGGGATCCCGCTCCATATAAATAATACAAAGTAAATTTTGGTATTAATTAATGAAAAAAAAAACTTTTAAAAAAAAAAACGTAAGGGAACTTGTTTACAAAGAAAGTAAATGAAATGGTTCAATACTAAAAAATGAATTGAAGATTGAAATAGGAACTTGAATTATTATTACCTCACGCCTTTATTCCCTATTATTAGGCTTTTATTCAGTATGATTATGCTCTGGATAATTCATAAAATAATAATAAAAATAAAATAAAAATTGAGGTACTCAAGATATGAAATCAAAAAGTTAATTAATAAAATAGATAAAATACTTTAAAGAAATATATAACATTTTTTAATTGCTTAGGAAATAACTTTCTGACGCACTCAAAGCGCTTTGTAAGTCGTCAAAAAGTATATTCCTGATTTTATTTACTAATTATCATGTTTCCGAAAAATTTCGTTCATTTTTTACCCAGGTTGGACAAATAGTTAAAAGTGCACCGTTGTAGCATGCTTCGGATTCACAATCAGAGGCAATTTTTTTGTTTTTTATATACAACGTCTATATCAGTCAAATGTATGTCAAGGTTGATGCAAAAATAGCATCAACTGGACTGCTTTTTCCAAACCTTTTCATTTCAATAGGGCATTTGTAATCTTTAGGACAATATGTTTTTAAAGTTGTATGTTGTAGTATCTTACACGAGTTTCCAAAATGTTATTTTATTTCGGTTTCGCCGCACTTCACGGGTATATAAACCAACACAAATTGAAATTGAAAATTTGTGTTTATCACCTAATAAACATATCGCTCCTTCATTGCATTATAGTCATATCTCAAAATTTTAAGTAACTTTACAAAGTTTTCCTTCATACCTTCTCGTATTATATCTCAAACTGAACCGAAGTTAAAGCAAAATATATCTTTAAATCGGTACATTTTGGAAACTTTAATCGCATTTTGCCAAGATCGTTTGTTTTTGCAGATATGACTTTGTTGCAATAAAGGAGCGATATGTTTAGGTATCTCCTATTTTTAAGACTTGTTCATGGACAATGAAACTTTACTGCCTGCATCTTATTTTGAACTAATGTACTTTATTACCTCTTCACTTCACTACATATAATAATTATCAACTGTTGCACTGCCCATTCTGCTTTTAGTAGATTTATTGCACCAGAAGACATTGATTTAAATACATGTACTCACTTCTTGTAATTGAACTAATCCACAACCCATTCACAGATGCTAATTTTTAGAGAATAGAAAACTAAATTTCAAAGTATAAATAGCTATTTTCTGAAATTATGAGGAATTTTTTATTTCCCGGGATCCCGCAAGAAAAATCCCGGGAAAACGGGAAATAAAATAATGGAAATTCCCGGGAATTCCCGGGACGTGAAATCCCGGGAAAAACCCTACATACACAGTTTAACAAAATAACCACAATACTTAATTTTCTTTTCTGTATGAAAATTTTCAAAAGATTGCTTTTCTATATCTTTTTTTTGTTAAAGGACATTTTTGAAAAATTGGATTTTCTATAGAAAATTTCCCAAAAACTTGCTTTTCTATTAGAAATTTTAAAATTTTTAAAACATTTTCTATTCCATACGTCATTTTTTTGTATTAAATATTCTGAAGATTTGCTGCTTTATAGGAAATTTTGAAAAAATGTTTAAATCTATAAGAAATTTTGGAGATATTTTTCAAAAGTTTGCTTTTCTAAAAACAAATTCCAAAAACCTGCTATTTATATTAAGTTCATTGAATATCTTGTTCTCGTAAAGCCATAAAAAGAGTTATAATAAATTAATTTCTTTATATACTATTAGTTTTAGGGACTTTTAATCAATTTTATGGCTTGTTTGAAATATTAACCATTTTCGGCATTTTTGCATTTTTTTTTTGTTATTTTCCGACATTTTGTTTTTTTTTTTACCCATTTATCAAAAAATAAATCCGAAAAATAGTTTTAATTATAAATAACTTTTATATTTAAGAAAAAAATAGCACTCAGAAAATTATTTTTATTAAATGATTAAAATGATTTAAATGAAATTTCCCAAATAAAACTTATAGCCGTTACGGTCCCTATTTAAAACATATAAAAATTAATCGTATTATAAAACAACACTATTGTATGAATATTCGCCACAACAAAAATACAATATCGTATAATTAGACTATAAGCCAACAAATACGACGATAATACGAGCTTGTGAATTGGACAATTGTTTACAGCACATTTTCGTTCACTTTCGTTCATTTTCGTTTTTAAATACTGCGAGTTTAACTTATCTATGTTTAAATAAAATTTTATTTCATCTTTGGCTCATTGTCATTTTTTACTTTTTAAGAACACAAAAATAAAAAGCGAAAATCCCATATCGTTTTCTTATTTTAATTTCGATTCACTCTTGGGATACAAGTTGTTTTATATACCCAAAATTTTCATTTTTCTTGTTTAAAATATTAAATCTCCTGACAACATTTAACATTTCACTATGATTTTCAATCAACAAGTTGTTCATATGTTTGTGCGTCTTCCATCGTTCATTCATTCACTCACTTAAACGTTGTTAAAAAAATCTTTTTTATATTTTTTCTTAGCACATAAGAATTTCTATATGCTTTTTTTTGTATTTTGCTATTTTCAAACTGATTTTAAGTACATTGATTTTTATTCAATGATACGAATATCTGACTGAGTAGTATATTGAGTGAAGTTTTTTTTTTTTGTAGCCTTTTTTCTGATGTACTTGATTTGCATATGAATAAATTCTTTTTTATTTTTTTTATAAAGGTTCTTTCTTTATTTCTAACTTTATACGATTTCATAGAACATCTATTCCTTTTCATTATGCTCTTTATATTCTTAGCAGTTTTTACTCAGATTTCATTGCTGTATTTATTGGAAGGAATAAGTTTTCCCTGGTTCAACTTTTTTATTTTTTGTATTATTTTCGATTCCCATGCATGCGAGTATAATGTGTCATGAAATCTGCATAAATTGAATTTTCTTTTAAGTCAGTGTTGTTGTTGTTGTTGTTTTTTTTTTTTTTTTTTTGTTATTTTTTAGATTTATTTCAAGTATGTAAATGTTTAAATTGACATGTTACATATAAATGTAAATAAATATTTAATGTGATGTAAGAAAAACTTGAGAATAGATATAGATATTAAGTAAACGCGTAAATGTATATTTAGGTGCTTATTAATTGAGATGTTTACAGTGAGGCGGGTGGGTTGTTAAATTAAGTAGGAATTAAAATAAATGGATTCGAAAATGTTTCGTTTGATGATGTGCTTTGAACATTAATGAGAAAATTAAAATCGATTTTAAATAATTTAAATATGCAGTAAATATTATTATAAGGGTACTTACAAGGTAAAATATCTTAAGGCTTTTTTAAAGCTAAAACATTTTGGTTTTTTAATTTTTTCTGTTGGGAAATTAGTTTTGTATCAATAAGTATTCGACTTTAATATGTCTAAACTAAGGATGAGCGATTAATCAAAATGTTGATTAGTTTATTATTCTATTGATCCATATTACAGATTAAGCAGGATTCTAATTTATTGAGTATTTAATCAAGTTTGAATAATTTTATTGACAGATTCATAAAAAACAAGTAAGAAAGTACACAGCAAAAATTATTAGTAGTTTTTTTTTATCAATTAAAAAATTATTTCAAAAGTATTTTAATTTAATTAATGTGATAATTGAATCAATTATTTTTCTCCTACTACCGGAAAACAGTTCAAGTACGCCTAAAACCGTAATTATTAATGCTATCATAACAAAATTTGGCATGTCACAGTTTTTAAGGACTAAAAATGACACTGTGAAATTTCATGAAGATCGGTTTATAATTTACGCTAGGCCCCATATAAACCCTACTCCCGGAAAACAGTTTAGTACGCCTAAAACCTTAATTTATAATGGTATCAGAATAAAATTGAATACTTCACAGTTTTATAGGACTAGAAATAGCAATTAAAAAATTTCGTGATGATCGGTCCATAATTTACTATAGGCCCCATATAAAGCCCACTCTGGTAAATTAAATAAATACACCTAAAATCGTAGCAGATATATTTATTGTGGTCAAATTTCTTCCAAATTAGTTAGTTTAGTTTCATATGGCTAGAAAAAATGTCATGTAATTTTGTGATATACGGTCCATAATTTACCTTAGGTCCCATATTTTGCAGCCTTCTGAAATTCACTGTAAACGCTAAAACTAATTTCACCACTGTATTGAAATTTATGTTTTTTAATACCAGAAATGCCTTTGCGGAATTTTGGGATGATTGGTTCATAACTTACCATGGCTAACATTTAAATCTAAATCCTGAAACTCACTTAAGTTCGGCTTAAACTGTTACGAATCAAGATATTTTACTCAAGGTTGCCAGAACAAAATAATGTTTAGAATTATGTAAAACTTCTTTGTGCCGAATATTATTAAGATATCTTCATCTATATTAGATTTGTTTGCCTTTACGTCATTTTTGGAAGGGGGTTTATATGGAACCTATAGTTAATGTTGGACCTTTAAGCACAAAATAACTCATAACAAAGAAGTAAAAAGTTATATAATACACCAACATATATAAGAAAGTTATGGCATTAAAAGTTATTTTCGGTAAAAGTATTTGTATGGGAGCTATGATAAAATATACACAGAAAATATTTAAAATTGGCTCTAATTACCAAATTCATTTTAAATTCATAGAATCAAGCAAAGCAAGCAAAAATTTGTTGATTTTGCACCTATTACCAAAATATATAGATTACTAAAAATTTAAATTTAAAATTGTAAATATTTTTTTTTTTTTTTCAAAAAATTATATTTTATATATTAATTAAAAAAATGATCAAAAAACTTTGCAGTTTCAAACAATGTGTTAATTGATTTAATTAAATATAGCTAAGGTTTTGACAACTCCCAACAACAATTTTACAAGTATAAATTATTTTATTTTAAACCAAAAAATCAATTAAGATTTTTTGTTATTTAATTAACATTTTAATTAAAAATTTATTTCAAAACAAATTAAATGTTAATTAAATTAATATTATCAGGAGTGTCTTGGAAATCGAAAACGTAAAACGAAAGAATTTTAAGAGTCGTTTTCCAATAAGATTTCTGTAATAAAAAAATTTAATGACAATTTTTGTACAAATATAGAGCATTATTAAACAGAATTTTTTAACAAAAATTTTAAAAGTTAGATTAAAAGTTTAATAAAAAGAACTGCCAAAATCTTTCGTTTTACGTTTTCGATTTCCATGACACCCCTGTATATTTTTAATTTTCTTTTAACAAAAAAAAAAAAAAAAAAAAAAAAAAAAAAAAAAAAAATTATTCAACTATCATATTTATTTAAATCTGTGGCATTTTGACAAAACATCTTAAGTCAAATTTAAAACTTTACAAAAAATGTTGTTAATCGTACGAATTTTCATTCAAAAAACATTTTTGCTTACGTATTATAAACGAAATTTCTTTTAATTTCGGTTTATTTTAGTATTTGATAAAAATGATTTTTTTTTAAACTTTTTTGCTATCTTATCTCGACTTAAGATGTTTTGTCAAAATGCCACAGAAATACTTTTTAAATAATTTTTTTATAAAACTACTGATAATTTTTTCTGTTAGGACGGTTGCAATAAAATTTGGTTAGATGTTTAGATTGTAATAAAACTAGTTTGGACCAAATTTAATCTAAATACTAAAATAATAAAAAGGTTTATGGGCACAAAGACTCAATTCCACAAATAAGCTTGTACGGAGGCTATGTGGAACAATGAACCGTTTCCGAAAACAGTATTTGTAAAAATAATTTAATTTCCAAACTTTATCAAATTATCTCCAAAATTGCGACCTGTTCTTTGCGCACAAGGTTAACATGGACAGGCATCCAGCTAGCTGGATGGATGGCCGGACAACGTTTGATCGATTGAAAAAGTAATGTTTAGCTAATCCGTATACTAATAGGTGGGTATAGGACGGATATTTTAAGGTGCTACAAACATCAGCTTTAATGCATTATACCCTCTCTACTATTGTGGTGTGGGTATACATAGTAAATCGCTCAATTGCTGTAAGAACGTCATAAGTCAAAAATCGCAAAATGTTCACTAATGCATAGTAAATAATTTTTATGAGCACATTGCTAATTTTTCTTGCAGCCGTACCTAAACAAGAAAGCGGAAAGCGTTTTCTAGCTGTCATAAATTCTCATGCCCATACAATTTGTGTGAAGCATCCCTAAATAGCGCAAAGACAACGCTTTGCAATTGGAAAATACGATTTTAAAAGCGCGCTTAATAGTGAAGTTGTCCGCTATTGTAAATAAATAATGTCAATTTAGCTATTTTATTGTCAATCTAGTGGTTTTTTCTAATTTTTTTTATTTCTATTATGTGGGTTTTATTAAACAAGAAAGTTAACACTTCTTTTTATAATACAACGTTGACGCTCTTGTTTAGGTATGACATATTAGCGTAAAAGCTAAGCGGAAGAAAACGTTTCGGCTTCCGCTCTTGTTTAGTTACGGCTGTTATGAAGATATTTTTAACTCAACTCTTGAGTGAAGAATAAAATTTTATTTTTCCATTATGTTAAATGTAAATTTGATACTCTAAGGTGGTTTTATGTAAAACTTATTGAGTTATGACGATGTTGCAGCAAATGAGAAAAATATTTAAAAGAATTAAACTATTGTAGTAGAATATAAAATAAAGTGCATGAAAAGCCATTAGAATCTGGTGTTAGGTCCTCTCACATTGCGTTCTGTGATAATCAGGGAAACCGAAATAAAAAAATGTTTAATATGCTCGTAAAATTGTTAAAAATATGCCCTAAAATACAAAAATGGCTTTTTTAAAGCAAACATTCAACAAATTAATATGTGGCATGTATTTGCGTCAAATAAACAAGCCAAAAAGTATTGTCCGCCTTATTTTCGATATTGCGACCTGTACTTTTCATGCCAGGTTTATATGGACAGACAGGTTCAATTTTATTTTGTTCTGCTGTGAAAGCACTTGTAAGTAAGCATTAAAAAAAAATTTCGCCGACAAAATTTCAATCCGTTTTAATTAAAAGGTTTATGGGGTAATGCCTCTTTTCCGGGAGGACATTTTATGGGCTCTACGTCAAATTACACCCCAAATCTTATCATTTATAATCGGCTTCAACTTTGGGTCAATGAAAGTTTATGTACCATATTTCACTAAATTGAGTCGACTCAGAAAGTAATTTCAAGTCGACAGGTATAAGAAGAAGTAATTTAGAACCAATATATTCTTTTTATATCAATATATTTTCTTAGAGTTAAAATTTTTCTTGAAAAAATATGAATGCCTTAGTTTAGCCATTTTTTACCTTTTTAATCTATGCATAACCCTAATATTTCCATTGTTTGATTAATTCAAACAAATCTTTGTTTGTTTCTTGGTTTTACTATGCAAAAAATATCTCATATAAACTACGAAAAGAGATATTTAACTTTTCTGAACTTTTTCATACGTTACATACCAACACAAACATATTTAAAAGCACAAAAGTTTTTCAACAGAAAAGTTTTAAATGTAAATGCGAGTATGTGTGTTTGCTTATGACAATATAATATTTATTGCTATTTTTACTTTCAAAAAACAACTTGACTTAATCTACTTATGAATTTTATATTTAACTTACATTACATATGCATGGGGCACAATACTATTACAAACATACATACATACATATACATGGGTAAATAGAATTTGAAGAAACCCAGCAGATCATTGACAGAGATAATTAATTTAAAATGATAATATAAGTAATCTAAAAAAAAATTATTAAATAAAATTTAAGTCATGAATTGTAAAAAAATTGCCCGTGATTTAAATTCAATACAAAAGATACAACCTGTAAATAGTGACCTCTTACAGGTTCAGTAGAGAGATCTCTCATTTTAGAACACTTCCCAAATTTCAGGTATTGACTGCACCTGATTTCCCTGGAGGATGTGTGCAATGTTAAAAAGTAAAATATCATTAGGACGTCTCTCTACATACCCCTAGGGGGTCATATTGATAATAATGACTATCTCTCTATAGGACCATCTTTAGTTTCGAACATGATGACTTTATTTGAAAAACTTTTTTTATCCGTCAGACATAAAAACGATCAGTAGTGCGATTCACTAACTTTTAATTATCCGACAATTGTTATATTTGTCGACATAAATATTCGCTTGCAGTAACGATAGTGTGATTCAGTAACTTATTTTTAACGATAGTAAACAGCTGTATTTTTTTAACATCTCTGTCTTAAAAATGTTAAAAAAAACGAAAACCACAAAAGAAAATAAAATAAAAACAAATGAAATTATTTTTAACCCCCTGTGTTACAAATGTTTTTGCATTCAAAATGCATTGAAAAAGATCTGGCCAGACTCATGAGTAAGACGAGTGGTTAATTTATGGTTTTTATATTTTTTTTTTTTTTGTGAATTTTACATTTAGAATTTGGTTTTTGTTCCATATATGCTTTTTTGTAAGTTTTAGATTTAGGATTCAGTCTTTGTATATACATATGTAAGCTATTTTAAACATAAAATACATTTTATCGATTAAATAAACACAACCTAAATTATTGTCGCTAAAATAAAGACAAAAAAATGGCTTAAAGTAAGTAACAGCTGATTTTAAACGACAGCGAATATGGTTTAAAATTTTACTGAATAGCATATTCGATAAATGTTCGTTATATTTATGTTAACGATTCGATTATCGTTATAAAAGTTAGTGAATCGCACTACAGTTCTACTTTTAAATTTGTGAAGTAAACAAAAAAAAAAAAAACAAAAAAAATTTGTATTCCAAAAAATTACTTTGATAGTAAACAAATACATTTAAAAAATTAACGTCAATAAGAAATGAAACGCTGTGCTCCGATTTTTTTTTCATACTAATGGTGTTTTCTTTTCTACAAAAAAATGTGACATTTTATTTAAAAAAATGCAATTTGGTGTCTGTTTCTTAAAAATTTGTCTCCCGAAAAGGATGAGTTTTTTAGAATAAAGCAAGCCACTCTTTTCGGGAGCAAAATTTTTAAGAAACAGACACCAATTTGCATTTTTTTTAAATAAAATGTCACATTTTTTTGTAGAAAAGAAAACACCATAAGTTTCATCGAAAATCATCATGAGCCGCGAGGCTCATTTCGATCTCTGTGGATGCGTAAATAAGCAGAACTATCGTTGCTGGTGTTGTAAAACCCTGCGTCTGTATGTGCTGGAGCTGATATTAGACGGCAAGACGGCGCTACAGAGTCATGCCTAAGGACCATCTACTACCGAATACTAGAGAATATTTGGCTACAACAAAAGTGAGAAACGGCGCATACTGCATAACCTAAAGGTTTAGAAAATATTTGCACGGTTATATATTTATATACCCAGTGCTCCCATGTGCTCCAAAAGGAGCAGATTTCATGTATGAATTCATAACTCAAATCGCTCAAATTGATTTTTGTATGGGGTTTTCCCGGTTTGGAGGACTATTTTCTGCTGACAATAAGCGCTTTTTTTAACATGCAAACAAAGCACTCCTAAAGTTTTTTTTTTTAAGGGCCAACTATATTAACATATTCATTAATGTTTTGCTTTGAATTTTATCAATGCCTTTTTTCAATAATTTTCGTAAGCCATAATATATTTTTATTTTTTTCGCTTTAAAACCTTCTTCAACTTTTTTGTACATTTAATTCCATATCATTTACTGCTCGATAAGAGCTCTTTTATTAAAGCGCTCGATTATGCGCTTTTTCTCTTAAGCGCTTCAAAAAACCCAAATTTTTTTTACTGGGATATATAAGTTCCCGTCGTTCCTGGAAGCATCATAGGGCCTCATATTATTTGAATTTACGTTAATCAGTGAGTATCAGATAAGCCGATGAGTAGCATTATGTATCTTATTCTGATAATGAGGCTGCCATCTAAACCAACAGACTGGCTGACAATGCATCACATTTATATAGCGAACAGCTTATTAAAAGAACAGACGTCCGCCTGCAGCCACCCCAACTAAATGAGCAGACGGTGCAATCGCCTCTTCAAACTCGCTGATATTTCGCGGAAATCAAGGACAACGCCCAAGGACCACCACGTGGAGGTTATTGAGTCGACTGGGAGCGTAATGTATAACGAAAACCCTTGATTCGCCAAGTAGAATCTATTATTATAACCCCAGGCCTATCATTATAACTAACTGCGACTAATCCATTACCAAATAATGCGTTTATCAACAGCCCCCCCCCCCCCACCACGAGTTTACCTACGCACCCAGATAGCAAGTTAAGTGCAAAATTTGGTAAGCTTATAGACTCGTTCTTTGTTTAAGAGCTGAATCTATCTAATATTAACTTATTTTTGAAAAATCAGCCCTTTAGCGCGATTTTAGAATATACCTTCCCGAGACCTCCCGAAGTAAATTACAACGTGACTTCGAAAGTATATTTTTAACGGAGAAGTGAAACTTCCTCAGAAACGATCTTCCCAAAAAGGCAGACAATATTCCAGAAAGGCATGAGCATACTAGCGAAGACCTCAACCAGTAGTCTGTCTGGTACGGTTCTACCGGGGCCTACTGACTCTTGTTGTAACGGATAGGAACTCTGGTTAGCCGCGATCGCAAGAGATCGTGAAGTTTTCCATAAATCAGTCAATTTTGGATTTTAATCAAATCCGAGGTATTCACTGCACCTGATTTCCCCGGAGGATGTAGCACCAAATAGTAAATACCCTTAAGACGATTCCTACAAACCCGCGAGGGGACTGCACAACCTATAACTGAAATTGAGACGGCTGCATTTCAGCGTCACCTAATCTCTCGTTTAGGTGATTGACACTTTTTTTCATTACTTATTTATTGAATCTTCATATATTAAATATGAACTAACAACAATTAATCAAATCTTATCCTAAAACTTTATTTTATGTCCTGCCAGTGCCAGACAAAAATTTTCTTCATCTCGTTTTGTTGATTTACACTGGCCGGACAAATTTCCAGATTTAACCATTTTAGACTTCTTTTTGTGGGATTTCTTAAAGTCACGTGTCTATGACAATAAGCCTCTTGAAGTTATCAAAGCGAATATTCGGCAGGAATGTTGGAACCTATCGTCATAATCGGGTCCGTATTGTCATCAATTGTAGCAGCGGCGACTTCGCCAATATAATTTTTTCTACTAAATGAACACAAGCCAAAAGCAAAACAAAATTTAATTTTAATTAATAATTTTTTTTTTTTTTTTTTTTTTTTTTTGCAAAAACCGTTTTAAAACTGCAGGGTAGAATTTGTGCCATATTGGTGGGTAAATGCAGTTAAAATTCACAATGAATTCCTAATAATTTGTTGTATAAGAGAGAAGAGATAAACGAAGTGGCATGAATTTTAATAGAATCGAGGTTAGGTTTTGTCTTATGCAATAAAAAATTTAAACTTAAAAATATATTTCGTGCAAAATATGTAATATACTTATGTATTACACTGGAAAATTATTTGGTCTTAAATTTAAATTCTTTTTTTCTATTTACACTTCCGCTTAAGTCACTGTTACATTGAAACTTTCTTTAATCTTATAATTTAATTAAGGGAAATTAATAATTCTTATTATTCACATTTTTTTCTTCTTTATATTGCACTCCCGAGAAGAAGACACACACAAACAGTATTAATTTAAAATTTTGTACATGAAGTGCATTAACGCAAGAAATGAAATGAAAAGTTTTCCATTCATTTTCCTTGCTAAAATTAAATTAGCACGATGAGCTTGCAGCAAGTTGTAAACGAAGTTGCTGCAACAAAAACAATTTAACAAAAGTTATCAAGGTCTTTAAACCATCATTGCACTTCTTATTTTGTTTTTGTTTTTGATTTTCTTTACTTTACTTTTCTTTTCTCATTTTATTTAAAGGAAACTTGTGTAACACAAAGTCAATGGCTATTAGTTTCTATTACGAACGTAGGAAAAGTTTAGGAAGAATAAAAATTAAGTTTGAAATTACAATAAAAAAACCTTAAAAAGAAATAAAAGAAAAACTTATGTAACTAAGAAAGTTGCATAAACTTTAATGCAATTGTTTTAAATGTGCAATGAATTCAAATTAAAATGGGTGAGAATGTTAACTTCTTGAGAACAAAAGACCAGTAACCAGAGGAGAGCTGAATTCTTGTCAGGATTGTCAGGATTTTTTGCAAGCCGTGGCGATATTGCGTTTTTTTTGCGTTATGTAAAATAAATTTTAAATTTTTATACCCACCACCACTTGTGGTGAATGAGAATATACTTATAGTATGTTCAGATTTGGCTTCTTAAACCTGTTTAAGCAGTTCGAACGTGATTTAGCTCTAATCACTTCAAAATCGAGATGATTACCCATACATTGAAGTGATTTGTTAATCACTTCAAATTGACATGATTACAACTAATTCACTTCATAAATCACATAGAATCCACTGAACATACCTCAAATGTATAATCGCCAACATGATCGTGTACAACCGGCCAAGATTTCTGCTTAATGTTTTTATTTTTTTTCCTTAAATAATTCATAAATTTTCACAATTTCATAATTAAAATGATTAAAATAAACTTCTAATAACTTTATAAAAGTGTTTTTATCCATTTTTAATACTTTAAAGAAATATAAATTTGTTTGTTGTTTTTTTGTGTGTTTGTTGTGTGTTTTTTTCTAAAGCATCTGTCATCTTAATCATCTCAAATGTAATGTGAACGGCTTTGATTAGCTAAATCAACATTTTGCTTAAACGCGTTTAAAAACCTAAGTGTGAACTTAGCATTAGTTTGTTTTGCGGAGCGAAACTTTTTTAGTATTCATATAAGATCTCATAAAGTTTTCTTCCGGAACGTCTCAACAGAAAAGCACAGTTTTTATGTAAAATTGTTTTTAGTTCTTCTAAGCAGTAGGAGGTTAAAATACTTGACAATCGGTTTAGTAACAAACCTCTCTAATAAATTTATATTTCTGTTACAAAAACTAATATTAATTGGTGGCAGGCCGATTATCATTTAATTTTGCACAAATTCGTTTAATATGACAAAACATATACTACCAAAATGAGTAAATATATGCGTGATTTCTCCAGTTAGTTATATCCAGGATTTGCATATATTTTTCCACTTGGTCCTTCCAACGTAGTCTCGTTTGCATTCATTCAACCAACATGTCCCTGCCAGCGCAATCGCTGTAATTTGATGCGCTTAGCTGCGTTCAGATTGGGATATAACTTATACAGTTTACGGTTCATTCGACGCATATACTTCACGTTAACACAAGATCGGGCTACAAAATTTGTAGAGGAGTTTTCTCTGCTTAGCTCAAAGTAGAGTATATTTGCTAACATGATCCTACGCCTTATTTCGAAGCTGACATCATTATGTTTGTGGAAGGCGTAGCCGAGGTAAATAAACTCCTCTACTACCTCAACGTGGTACTTGCCGGCCTTCACATTGTTACCCTTATGTCGCGACGTTTGCCTAGCAGTAGCAAGCATAAGTCTGGTATTGTCCTCATTGACATTCATAGCCATTTTCAGTTTCAATTTTATTTATTTTAAAATCTTAAAGCCATAAAGACATTTAAGCCATTTTCGCCAATTCATATATTTTTCCACTTGGTCCTTCCAACGTAGTCTCGTTTGCATTCATTCAACCAACATGTCCCTGCCAGCGCAATCGCTGTAATTTGATGCGCTTAGCTGCGTTCAGATTGGGATATAACTTATACAGTTTACGGTTCATTCGACGCATATACTTCACGTTAACACAAGATCGGGCTACAAAATTTGTAGAGGAGTTTTCTCTGCTTAGCTCAAAGTAGAGTATATTTGCTAACATGATCCTACGCCTTATTTCGAAGCTGACATCATTATGTTTGTGGAAGGCGTAGCCGAGGTAAATAAACTCCTCTACTACCTCAACGTGGTACTTGCCGGCCTTCACATTGTTACCCTTATGTCGCGACGTTTGCCTAGCAGTAGCAAGCATAAGTCTGGTATTGTCCTCATTGACATTCATAGCCATTTTCAGTTTCAATTTTATTTATTTTAAAATCTTAAAGCCATAAAGACATTTAAGCCATTTTCGCCAATTCCTTTTCGATTCTGGAAAAAGCACTAGTTACATCTCGCTCTATCTTTCCGACGATGCCAATGTCGTCCGCAAATGCAAGGAGAATGCGGCCTTTTAATAATAATTGCCTGTTTTATTAACTTCTGCCATTACCAATATTTTCTACATCAGTATATTATAGAAGTAACACGATAATCTGTCACCCTGCCGAAGACTTGTAGTGGTGAATGGTTCGGAGAGGATGCTTCCTATTTTTAGTGACGATCAGATCCTCAAAAGCGAGTCAAGATTTTTAAATGAAATTATGTAGTTTCAATTAAGTTTTTTATTGCAAAAAAAAAAAAAATATAGAACTTTGTAATGCTCGGCCTATAACATACCATAGGTCCCATATAAAGCGTACTTTTGGAATAGACTTAAATACACCTAAATTAAAAATACGCCAAGGCCAGATTAAATCCATGAGTGTTAACACCTACAAGAAAAAAGGATAGTCCCTTATGATGATCGCTACTGGTAACGTCCTTGAAGATATTAGCAGCTTCTTTTATCTCGGCAGCATCATCAACACCAATTGATTTACCTAGTGAAGATTTATTGGTTTGCTGCGTCTTGTCAGGAAGTTTTCCAATATATCCAGCGAAACAAAAATAAGCCTACGTGGAGTCAACCTTGTTATATGGATGCGCGACATGGAAAGCAGCTTACCTTGCCATAATCGCACTTCAAGTTTTTGAGTTACATTATCTGGTGAAAACCTGTACAGAAAATGGGACTCGTCGTTTATCAAAATTTGTAGGTTTTTTGAGACTTGGCTGACTAACTCTGGTACCACAGGAGTTAGTAACCCCTCGTACTTCGGTATCAGACTGATCCACCCAGTGGCATGCTCTCTTCAGAAAGGGTTCTTTGAGCTTGAGATAAGTACTGTTTGAGGTTCACTTTTATGACATTCAAAATGGGAGATGATGATGAGTGGAAGTTTTGGAAGTAGTGAAATTTTGTAGCGATGAGAAGATGAAGGGTCGGTGTCGGTTCAACGAGCGTCTAAATTGGAAATGGCCAGGATTCTATTATGACCTAAAGGTTGATGGACCGAATATAATATGTAGTGTAGTGGATTGGATACTGATGCTGGTTCTGATGAAGATTCAATATTTGCAGCGGCTGGCTAAGACCAGCTTGTGCATTAATATAGAAGGCGGACAAAGGGTTTAACTACTGTAATTGCTGTATTTGTCGTTCGTTGTTGGATTTGATGATGATGTTGATGAAGCTGTTGATGTGAAGTAGAGTAAGTTGTTGATAATGTAGATAAAGTTGACTGTCTCATGAGGTGTGTGTTTTACAGAGTAATGCTCTTTAGCTGAAAGTACTCTTCTTAAGGAAGAAAGTTTTCAGGGATCACGCGGTGGTTGTTCCTTAAACCCAAGACGCGCGAAGGAAGTTCCTAAATTACATGGAGTTTTCACTTGTAAAAGTTCAAATTATGGGAACTGATCATGCCTAGGTGCTATTGCTATTTCACAGATGCTGCCGACTATGTTAATGCCGTAAAGATTAGATAGATCCAGCTTCTAAACAAGGATTGAGAGTATGATTTTGCCGAGATTGAAATTGCAACCTAAGAGTGTTAGTTGTTCTCACATTCAGGGGCTTTAGGTAAAAGCAAAGTTTGTGGCCCAAGTGGATAAGACCCATATTGTTGTAGGCCATATTTGTCCAAAAGTCTACAACAAGCAAACTGTGCATCGCTAAACTTAATCACACATTTTTGACTTTGACTCATAAGGAAGCCGCAATCATATTATGATTGTATTCGTTGAACAAAATTTTGACACTATTTTACAAAGAAAAATCCTGTAATAAAAACTGATTTTCATAAAATTAGACTTATTTGACATACAGATTAAATTTCTTAATATTTTTTATCATTACGAATTTTCTGAAATTTAGTCTTCCGATTCTTGCAAATATTTAGTTTTCATCTATTTGTTTTAAAACATTAAAAATACTACTACTAAAAATGTTTTAATTTTATTTAAATATTAAAGCAAAGTAAAATTACTTTTGAAAATGTTTTCTTATATTTATAGTATATGGGTTAATTCCAAAAGTAGTGTACATGAGCATTTTTTTTTTTTTTTTTTTAAGGTTGAGGAATTCATTCTCTGAAATTGTTTACTTGCATTAAGATTTGTGCAGATTGCGAAATTACTTTTAGTTTCTTTAAAAAAAATTTGTTTTGCTTTTTTATTGCATTTTGGTGAAATATTTTCCGGAATGTCACTTTTTACAAAAATTTACAAAACTAAGAAATTAATGCAAAAATGTTAGAACAAAGCCTACTATCGCATTCGTTCACTTATTATTTACCAGCTTTGGATGTTTTTCTTAAAAAAAACGGGTTAGTAATAGCAAAAAGTTATTTTTCGAAGAGATTCCAATTATTTTTTTTTCCTTTTATAATTCAAGAATTAAAAAAAAGTAATTTTTTTACAAAAATTTGTTTTTGTGCAGCTTACATTTAAAGTAACAAATTTGCTTCAAACAATTTGGAAGAAATTGTTGTATTTTGCTGGAAACTTGAAAAAATAAAAAGTGACAGTACGGAATTTTTTGTGACAGTAAAGAAAATCCAATTTAAATTTCAAGTGTAACGAAAACTTAAACATTTATTCATTATTTTGTTTTTGGTTACTGTTTGTTTTTTCTTTTTTATAAAAACGAAACAAAAAATAAAAGTAATCCAATTATATTAACAAAAAATTCATGAACAAATCTATTCATCGGAATCTGTGAATATTTCATAAAAAATTGATTCCCGATTGGTTTTTTTTCTATTGGTTTTTTTTAAGCGGTTAAAAGAACTACAGTATTGAAATCAATCAGAATTTTCGAGAAATAAGCTTTTAAAATAAAAAATACCTTTTTACTTAAAAGTGACAGTAAAGAAATTTGTGATATTTTTTTTGTTTTTTTCTTCTAAAAAGTTATTTCACGGAAAATAAAAACAAGAAAAAGTGATCAAAACTTCGTAATATATTAATATACATTTTTATTTATTTTATTTTTTACGATTTTTTATTAAATAACTGTGTGACAGTACGGAAATTTTTAGCTGTACTTACCATCGTGCGATTATAAATTCACTTGAAAACACCAAATAATTGATTTTATTATTTTATTTTTTATCTTAATCAATTTATCACTTCTTGCACTTTTTAATAGCGATGCACATAAAGCAAACGAAACAGCTCAAGTAATGATTATGACTTAATTAAAAAAAATGTGACATTACGGAAAAAACGCAGAGACAAAGTAAAATTAGAACGTCAAAATGACATTGATAACATTTTTCAGGTAAAACCAGGAAAAAGCAATAAAAATAAATACAATCATTGAAAAACAGTTGAATTTTTTATTATTGTTCTATTGTTTTCAACTCTTTTTCCATGTTGCTTAATGAATAACATGTGTGGAGACAGGTATATTTGTATGTAATAGGCATGATATACAGTTAAAGCACCATTTGCACAATTTAGCAGAAAGTTTTACAATAATAACAACTACTTTTGTTTGTTGCTAATTATTTTAGAGCTTACTTGCCGTTTTTGTTTTTTTATTTTCTTTTACATGAAAGAAATAAAAAGCTTGAGACGAAAAAAAAGCATTGTGTTTGGAATTAACCCATATACAATTCTTATTTAACGCTTTTAATGCGATTAAAAAAAATATTTCTTGCCGATTTTTTATTTCCTTATTAGCGATGAAGGTAGAACAGAATATGTCAACCCTGATTCCAGTGTTTAAGAAAACAATTTATTTGTTTAACCAAAGCAGTTAAATGTAAACAATTTGTTAAAACAATTAAATGTCAGACAGTTTTAATATTTTTTTGTACCACATTGTGGTTTTGTTAAAAATCAACTAAAAATTAAATTAATTTTCTAAATGATTTTTAATTTTTTTATTTATTGTAAAAATAAATAAAATAAAAAAGCTTTTTTTTAAAACAAATTTCGTTAATTTAAACTTTTTTTTTTATAAATATTTAGATTTTTAATTAACCACAATTTTCAGTAATAATCAGCAGAAAAAATAATAATAATAATTAAAACAGTAGCTGTAAAAATGAAAATAAATAAATGTTTTAAATTGTAGGAAATTTTATAAAAACATACATGTATACCACTAAATATTCTAATCCAATTAAAATTACAATAAAACGCAAATACAATATACTCAGACATCAACAATGTGCAGTGGCAAACGAATAGAAATGTTCGTATATGGCTTAGCCAATGGAAAATTAACCCATGTCTGACAACTATAATTGATTTAAAAATAAAGAGAATTTTGTTATACAAATTCTCTATCATATATTTATATTTATATGGTTGCAAAAAAAAATAATAGGAGAGCGGAGGCAACTTTGCTTTACGTAGCTTTTTTTGTCAGAAGCAGCACTCTGGGGACGACCCCTTATAATACATGGCATTGTATTTGAACTGATAAATAGTAGGGAGATCGAATGGTTACTATTCGATCGGTTTCAACCGGTTATTTTAGTTTTGCTCAAGTCGGATATTTAAAAATGTCCATGTTACGAATATCGAATAAACCGGTTATTTTTAGTAAAATAAACCGGTTATTTTAGTAATGTGTAATTTATATACGTTTTCCTTACTTCTGTTATAAATGTTCCCGAAATTTAACTGCCTGTTCAACGATTTCGAACGTAAAAAATTTATATGAATAACACTCAGTTTTAAAAATATTTTTCATATAAAATTCTATACGAACGTTAAAGTTCAAAATCGTTGAAGTGGCAGTAAGTATTTTTTTAATTGAATATTAGGCAAACTTAAACTTTTATGAAGAATGTTAAAACAAGTCGAAAAACCTTATGAGCAATGTCAATACAAATCGCTTATAAAGGGTGGTTAAATTTCAAGGGCCGATGTTGATTTTTAATAAAACACAAACTATTTAGGAAATTATTGTAATTTTATTTTATTATGATATATTGGTATTACTCAATTATGTATGGAACAAAATATCGGCCAAATGGGCGCCGCGACCACGGCGGCACACCTCCATTCGATGGTCCAAATTTTCGATGACCCTGAGGCATAATGGAGGTTCTATGCCGTTAATGTGCCGAATTATCTCCTCCTTAAGCTCTTGAATTGTTGCTGGCTTATCGACGTACACCTTTTCTTTCAAATAACCGCAAAGAAAAAAGTCCAACGGTGTCAAATCACATGATCTGGGCGGCCAATTGACATCGCCATTACGTGAGATAACACGGCCATTGAATTTGTTGCGCAAAAGAGCCATTGTTTCGTTAGCTGTGTGGCAAGTGGCACCGTCCTGCTGAAACCACATATCGTCCACATCCACATCTTCCAATTCGGGCCATAAAAAGTTCGTTATCATCTCACGATAGCGAACACCATTCACAGTAACTGCCTGACCGGCCTCATTTTGAAAAAAATACGGCCCGATGATGCCGCCAGCAAATAAACCGCACCAAACAGTCACTCTTTGTGGGTGCATTGGTTTTTCGACAATCACTCTTGGATTATTATTCGCCCAAATGCGGAAATTCTGCTTATCGACAAATCCACTGAGGTGAAAATGTGCCTCATCACTGAAGATGATTTTCTTCGAAATTTATCTTCCATTTTCATAATAAGTCTGGATAGCTTTAACACGTTGTTGGATTGTGTATCTCTCCATGGTTCAAATTGAGTAAGTCTGAAATAGAGAAATGTCAAATAAAATTCGGAAAAAAACTTGGCGTTTAGGTGTGGTTCACATTCAACATCGGCCCTTACAATTTAACCACCCTTTATATAAAAAAAAAAATCCTAAAATGCTCAAAAAATATTATATGTATTTAACCAAAGATGACATCTCTGGTGATATAACGAACTGATTTAAAAGACAAAGGAACTTTAAGAGTCTTAACAAATTAACCTTCAAAGGTTCTTCAACGTCACGACTTATTAATCACCTTTAACACATTGACTGGCACGTCGGACACATATGTGTGACAATGCACTATGTGGTTTACGCCACGTCGGACACATATGTCCGACGCGATTTTCATTCTTTCTAGCCATGTCACACAAAAGTGGCTGACGATAAATAAAATTTTATTGCAGTAATATGATGTAGGAAATTTCTGTAAAAATGGTTGTGGCGCAACTTAAGAATTAATTAAAAATTTAAAAAAAAATTTTTATTCATTTTATTATACACAGTTAGAAAAAAAGTAAAAGAAAAATTAGTTTACACATTATTCCTATAATGCAAAGACACAAATTAACACATAATAGAAAAAAATATGGAGCGATATAGAGTGTTTATTGTCGTGCATATATGTCCGACATGGCCTTGCTTTAAAAAAAGTCGGAAGGCGCCACGTCGAACACATCCCAAATTCCAATATTGACGTCTGCGAAGATAAAACGCAAAAAAAAAAAATGCTGTGGCCCCCAGCATCTTATTTGCTTAAAGTGCCTTGGCAGTCAATGTTTTAATTAGTCCACAAACTTGACATAAATAAACTTCAAGCAAAACTTGACTTTGTTCCAAGTAGTTCTTAAGAGACTGGAAAAATGTCTTTATTTAAATATGCTGCCAAAAAATGAATCATTGGGTTAAATATTAGCCTGTTGTGTGGCCGAGGAGGAATGCCCGTAAAGGCACTAAAAACTTTTAAAAGCAGATCTTCATGCTTAAAACTTTAACATACCGGCGCAATCAACGTTGTAAGAAAATTCATCAGTTTAATTGATTGAAACACCAAAAACTTAAAACAAAATTTAAAGAATCAAACAATGTCACGGAAGGTTTTAAATTGGGATCGACTAATTGACAGATATTTCATCTAAAAAGCATGTTCATAAAATTATTCGTTTCTATAATACTGAGAAAAAATATTTTGAAATGTATAACCCGGGCTAAGAAGTTTTGCTTGCAACTTTTCAAAAATATGGCAGAAGTCTACTGATTCATATAGACATGCTTAACCACCAACAAATTAAAACTCATTTAGAATAAACTTGGGAGAATATCTTAATTAATAAAATTATTAAATTCCTACACGTTTTTAAAACCAAAGTTTTTCAAAAATTCTAAAGCTATGTTCACTCCTATTGAATATTTGACGTCCTACACGTAACCACTAGTTTCCTTAAAGAACTGTTTGCTTTTGCAAAACGTTTGGCTATAGCAAACATTATTTAACAGTTTCTGAATAACATTATACAATTATCATCTAAAGCTACGGTCAAACTTACTAAACATTTGACCAAATAAGCAAATAACCACTAATTTTGTTAATATTTAGTGAGATTTAACATTGTCTTAACATCACAAAATAGAATTAATTATTTTTCTAGACATAGCAAAAAAATGTTTTATGTAGGATAAATATGGAAATTAAATATAATTATATTTTAGTTTGCCTGTTGGTCACGTTTTTTCGTCAAATAGTTGACAAGTGTGACCGTAGCTTAAGGAATAAAGTAAAGTAAATAAATAGAAATTGTTAAAAATAGTTTGATCAATGTACTGGTCACGCTTTTTTTTGGATCTTATCGTCTAATATTTGTTAGGTCTGAACATACCATCGTAAATTGTTTTGTTTTTATTCAAATTAACTTTTTATTGCAAAAACTAAATTGATTTTTGTATTTTTATGTATTCGAACTAAAAACGGTGAACCGGTTTTTTTTAAAATGCTTAACCGAAAACCGGATTTTGTTAAAATAGCAACTATTGGGAATATTCGAAAAACGGGTTTTTTAAAAAGTCGAATAATCGGTCTCCCTAGTAAATAGGTAATGGGAAGGAGGCTAGAAAGAGTAGTATTTGTTAACATTCGATTTGAATTTATTCATGTTGAAAGTGAGAGGGAAGACTTCAGCAGGAAGGCTATTCCACATACAAACAGTGCGGCCAAACAAAGAAATTTTCCTGTAGTTCGTTGTATAATGCACCGCCCAATCGACCACAAAAGGATGGGCTCTTGTAAAAAAACGTGTACTACGAACAAACGTAAGGGTTTCGGGGACCAGGGCCCTAATTTTATCAATACACATCTTATTTAGTAACGATTAAACAGGAATATACAACCCACATTGCGACGGTACTCAAGGGAGTCAATAGAATTGGAAACGCTACTGTCACCAATAAGCCTGTTCGCCCTCTCGTGCACTCGTTGGAGAAGCTCCACAATAGACTTTGAAGCATAGTTCCACACATGAGAGTTTTATTCCATGCGCAATCGGTTAAAGGTGATCAGATGGTGTGGAGTACCTTTTATACCGTTTTAAAAAACCAAGGCACTGAATGCTTCTTTCGACACCTTGAATATATGTTCTGTCCATCGGACATCACATTGTGTCTTCATGTCTAGAACATCAAGAGATTCTGATTCCTTAATAATTATACCAACCATATAAACGGATCAGGCACCTTGATCCGTCACGCATTTATGCGTCAGTACACATTATTGGGGTTTTTGGGTATTAATATCGACCTTATTCGCATGACCACATTCCGAGATTACGTATAGAAATAGAGTAGGAGAAAGAAGAAGCTTCCTGTTTTCGAGTGTTAGAAGCGATTATCTTCTTCCTTTTTTGACGAGATAAAGTCATATTTTCCTACGATCGATGACATCGAAAGCTTCTTCAATGTCTATTAAGGGTAGACTGACCATTTTGCTTTTAAAAGGGGCGTTTGGAATGGACGTTGGCCGGTTCCATTCGTAACTAAAGATACAAATCCAGCTTAATATAATTTTATTGAAAATCTTACAGAGTTATATCCCTCTAGTTCCTGCATTGTTTAATATCTCCTTTTTTTATGAGGCTCTCTTGCCAGGTATTCGGTATGATTTCTCTCACCCATATTTTCGCAAATAGTGGATGTAGAATAGAAGATGCAGTAGTTCTGAGGACTTAATTGAAAATTTCGTTGGAGCTTTGTTGCCGTAATGCATAAAGCAAACAGTTGCTCAAACATGTTGGAGTTTAGCATTTTATAAAATAAGCCAATAGACCTCCCAACAAGAAATGATAGAAATAAGAATGTCTTATTGTGCCATGACAATGATTTCTTTGGAAAATCTGCAGACTACGTCTATACCCTTGGTTGACAAACAAATTGATCCACCCAAATAATATATATAGTTGTTTCAGAAGTAATACGGCTCTGCTTATTTAAAGCTGTTAGTGGATATTCTGTGCATGTTTTGCTGATTGAGTTCCTATTTATTTTTAAAGGTTCTTTTACTTGCGTAAGAATCACAACAGTGAAGTTTTCCCAAAATTATTTCTTCAAAAAGTTTGTCATATTTATTTCATTTGCGATAAGTTTTGAATTTTTTTATTTAAGGAGATATTTTTTTTAGCGTCACTTTGCAAAATTTGTCCCAAACGGTTTAATCCTGTGTATGACACACATACAAACGGATCCGAGTAAATACGTTTAAAAGGGATAGTATTTGGTTACAGCTTGTATTCATTTATTTATTTTCATTTAAGTCTAAATACAAATTAAATCGAAAAATCAATGCAAAACCACAAATGTTATTTTGTTCGTTTAAGTTTTTTGTTGTTTTTAATTCAACAATAAATACTCATGAATGTATTTAAAATTCCAAAAACACTTTAAACATTCAGAAATTTTAACCTGTAATTTGGTTAAACGAGTATGGAAGGTTGTCGAAGGGCGAAGGATAATCTTTAAAATAAAGAATTAAAAATAAATTTTTTATTAAATTTGTAAAAAAATTAAATTTTGGCAAACATTTGGAAAATGCGTTTTTATCATTTGTTTAATTAAATTTTTGTATTTAGGAAATTAATTTAAAAATTTCTTTCCCTAACCTCGTGTTGGTTTAAGTCTAAACAGAAAAATATTTTAAAATAGTTATATTTTTCATTTCAAACAAAAAAACCACAAAGCGTGGAAATCGTGAATGGAAACCACATTATTTAATAAGTACCAATTTTTATTGTGATGTTTATATTTGCAAAAATAACTAATAACGTTGAAACAATTTGTTTAAAATAATATTTTTAAACTAGAAGTGATTGCTAAAGGAAGGTCAAGAAGATTAGGTCGGACCCTTTCGTCTGGCACAAAACAGTGTATTCTATACCCAACATTGTTTAATGCCTATACTTAGAAAATCAAGCTAGAGGTACTAAAAGAGAAGCGCAGATTCTATGCTGATATTAGCTTCGTGTACCGATGAACTCGCGGACATTATAAAAAGGCTTTATTTTGCAGCAATAGAGATGCCCTTCAAATTAATAGACCAAAAACTAAAGCTTTGCTAATAGATCGACTTAACAACAATCATCACGAAATAACAACGAAAACCGGTTTTGATGCTGTCAATAATTTTAACTATTTATTTGGGGGTCAGTATTACACAACGATAGTGACTGCTAAGCAGAAATCTGAAGACGTCTTTCCCTAGCTAGATGAGCTACAACAAAACTAAAAAACATTATGGAAAGAAGGGAGTACAGAAGTACAACAAAAAAAAAAAAACGAAGCTGATGCCTCAATATTTCCAATTTCGAAATACGCGTCCTAAACATGTACCCAGGCCGACAGAAGAAGAATTCCATGCTTTGAATTGTGGGTGTACAGAAGTGTTTCAGTCTAAGGGCCATTATTACAACCTAATGATAAAGTTGCTGATAGTTAACGTGAACAATAGTTATCTTGAACGATAAAGTGACCAATAAGTTTTTTCCATTATTACAACATCCCGATAAAATAAAAAATGTAATTTATATACTGTGGCAACATTGCCGTATATACCGACTACTTTTGGTTGGTTAAAATACGTTGTGGCAACGACTACGACTACATAAAACTGTCATTGAAGTTACCATATCTTCAGCAGAAAACAAGGCATCTTCAAGTTCTTAAAGTTCACTTGTAAAGTTACCATGAGGACAAACCTGATGTTAGCTTATCAGTCACTTTTTAGGTTAATGTTAACTTGTAATAACCAAAACTATTTATCTGTCAGATAGCATCCTAAAAATAACTTTTTGTAAGTTGTAATAATGGCACTAAGAAGAATAAATTATAGAAGGTAGATAAGCAAAACGTATAAGCAGGTCTTATTCAAAATACTTCAGCCATATTGCCAGAAAAGAGGGCACTAGGAGCGATTATTCGTTGTAACTGAACTCTTAAAAAAAACGCCAGGTGCCCCGGTAGGCTAGCTGGTAGTGAGCTAGTCTATCAGTGCTGGGGTTGCGGGTTCGATTCCCGCCAGAGACTTTGTTCTCCTGCAGACAAGCGTTGAGCTTCGTGGGATTAGCTTGGGAGCACTCTTACCTGGTCTTGGCATCGTTCTAAGCAAAAGCATTTGATTTCTTTTAAGAAGGCATTCCACTCTAATTTAATTTGATATTGTATATTGCCATTTTTTGTATACCGGTATAAAGCTGACATTGTAGAAATCTGTGCTAAAAAGTTAAAGGAGGCAGTTAGCACAGCGACTAGTTGGATCTTTTGTTTAGACACTATAGATCTATGCTGCGAACGAAGCCAATATTTCTGCTGATTGATAGAGCATATATTTCGTTTAAATCCATACTGGGTTTCCCAAGATGCTTCTATATATACCAAGGCTTTAAAGTTACAGGGCAGATGTGGATGAGATTTACATAAGTAACGGCCATTAAACTTAACCACATGACTGGTCCCAACTAATGGATGACAACTATGCATTTAGCAACTGCTAGGCGAAAATTACACAAAAAGTCTTCTCAAAGACAAGAAACAATTTTCGCAAGAAGAATAATATAGGACCCCTTAGCAAATAGTCGGTTACTTGGGCTACTGTCTCCTGTGGTACTAAAAAGGATCTATGGTCAGCTGCGCTCTCAAAATATCTGTAAATATTGTGTGATTTTCCTGGGAGGAGGAAAGTATCATTAATATGATCCCTACAGCCCCAGCGGGGAACTTCCCGTGCAGATATTCAGATGTCGCATCATACATCTCGCAGAACCTACATTGCTCAAAATGTAGCTCAAAAAAGTTCGTCCATTGTCGAGAAAATTCTCGTTCGGACCATTACTTTCTTTACTCCCTAATAAAGGGTGTCCAAAAATTAACGCACGATTTAAATTTCTTGCCATTTGTGCAGCAAAGTGTTGGCAACTCTAAAAAAAAAACTAAAGACTGTGTATCGCATTCAAGTCAGATCTGGCGTTAAGTTTGGGACACCCTTTATTACCAGCAGACAAACCTAAAAATGGCTTAGGACCAATAAGTTTTCTATCTACTTTATCGCAAGATTAAGTCCTCTTTATTGTTTGGGTCACAAAACTCTATTTAAAATAAAATTTGTTCAATGAATACTCTTATTTGATGAACACTTAAATAACTTTAGAATCAATTGATTCTAAATTATTTATTTCCACAAAATTTTATCATCCCAAATTCCTGTCTTGTTCAATGACATTATTTAAATCATACTTGCAACATCGCCCAAAAAATTTCTTTATGCAACAACTATTAAATTATTGCCACTACTTCAATATCTCTATTTGAACATGCTCATCATGACAATCTGTTACATGCAACACACCAATGCAATTTATGATTTACGAACGAGTGTAAAGAACATTTTTTTTGGAGGGAAAATATCTAAATCCTAAAAAAATAGTTCCTATGACTACCATACTAAAAATGTTGTTAGAGAAGAAGAAAAAAACAACAGAGAGACAAACAGCTAGTCCGACTGTTGATGATGATGAAGCGATACAAAACAATAGCTCATCGTCGTCATCGTCATCATCACCAGCCACTCGTCACATTGAACATAACAGCAGCAACAAATATGAATGATGTTCTATATGATGGATGTGTAACAATAACAGCAACATGATAAAATATCATATGGAGTTGGGATATTGTACTGAAAAAAAAAAAAAAAATTTAAACCATATTTCTAAAAATTCGTCATAGAGTTGGATTTTTTTTCTCCCTTTTTTAATTAAGGACAACTTTGTATGACTAATTAAGTTCTGGAAATCATTAGTGACCATTAAAGGGGGTTCCACTGTCAGATATTAATTTAGACGGATGAGTATTAAGAGATAAAATGGTATTAATGGGAAAATTTACACACAAAGATATGATTGCTGTTGTCAGTTGGTAATGACTAGGAATATATTAAAAATATAGCGAAATTGATTAGTAGATAATGATAATGTGTTAAGTAATTAGACGCAGTTCTTATCAGAAATCTGTAAATAATTGCTAAAATTCACAAGTAAGAGAACTATGGTCGGCTATGACGAATCTTATATATCTTTAACCATAAAATAGAACAGCGCATATTTTATGAGCGCTATCGTGGCAAAATCCCGTTTCGAGGAACGTATTTATATGGGCGCTAGGCAAAAATTTTTGTCGATTTTCGGCAAAGATAACTCTCAGAGACTGTTAAATCCAGTGAACGTTCAGCGAATATGTTCCATACCAAATCCATTAAGGCACTTGCAGTATGTACTGTGAGTAGGGTTTTTTCCCGGGATTTCCCGTTTTCCCGGGATTTTTCTTGCGGGATCCCGGGAAATAAAAAATGCATCATAATTTCAGAAAATAGCTATTTATACTTTGAAATTAAGTTTTCTATTCTCTAAAAATTAGCATCTGTGGATGGGTTGTGGATAAGATCAATTGCAAGAAGTGAGTACATGAATTTAAATCAATGTCTCCTGATGCAATAAATCTACTAAATTTAGTGAAATGAAGAGTTAATGAAGTACATTAATTCAAAATAAGATGCAGGCAGTAAAGTTTCATTGTCCATGACCAAGTCTTAAAAATAGGAGATACCTAAACATATCGCTCCTTTATTGCAACATAGTCATATCTACAAAAACAAACGATATTGGCAAAATGCGATTAAAGTTTTCAAAATGTACCGATTTAAAGATATATTTTGCTATAAATTCGGTTCAGTTTGAGAAGGTATGAAGGAAAACTTTGTAAAGTTACTTAAAATTTTGAGATATGACTGTGATGCAATGAAGGAGCGATATGTTTATTAGGTGATAAACACAAATTTTCAATTTAAATTTGTGTTGGTTTATATACCCGTGAAGTGCGGGGAAACCGAAATAAAATAACATTTTGGAAACTCGTGTAAGATACTACAACATACCACTTAAAAAACACATCGTCCTAAAGATTACAAATGGACCTTTTGACATGAAAAGGTTTGTAAGAAGCAGTCCGGTTGATGCTATTTTTGCATCAACCTTGACATACATTTGACTGATATAGACGTTGTTTATAAAAAAGAAAAAATTGCTTCTGATTGTGAATCCGAATCGAAGCATGCTACAACGGTTACTTTTAACTATTTGTGCAACCTCGGTAAAAAATGAACGAAATTTTTCGGAAACATGGTATTAGTAAATAAAATCAAGAATATACTTTTTGACGACTTACAAAGCGCTTTGAGTGTCTCAGAAAGTTATTTCTTAAGCCTTTAAAAAATGTTATATATTTCTTTAAAGTATTTTATCTATTTTATTAATTAACTTTTTGATCTTATATCTTGAGTACCTCAATTTTTATTTTGTTTTTATTATTGTTTTATGAATTAAATTGTTATGTTTATGTTATCTTTTTATCTTGTATCCAGAGCATAATAATACTGAATAAAAGCATAATAATAGGGAATAAAGGCGTGAGTTCCCTTACGTTTTTTATAAAAGTTTTTTTCATTAATTAATGGCAAAATTAACTTTGTATTATTTATATGGAGCGGGATCCCGGGATCCCGGGAAATTTGAAAAAATTTCCCGCTTTCCCGGGTATCGAAAAAGTCCGGGAAAAAACTCTAACTGTGAGTCAATCTTGATTAAACCGCAAGTTTGGGTGGATATCCACAGCTGGCCTAACCAAATTTTTCAACATCATCCAACAGGCACCACCAAAGAGATTGAAATACCAACATCATTTCCAAATTATACGTTTGTACATATTTTTGTATGTTAGAAAAATTACTGATTTAGCTACTTTGTCTAAATAAGAACGATCAAATTTAAGTTCACGTTTTTCATCTTAAACGGCCACAATTAGAGTTTCTAAGCAGGAAAGAATTTCCGGGAATCCCGGAGCATTTTTTTTAAATTAATCCCGTCAAATTTTCGGGAATTTCAAATTTAATTTTTTGAAATTTTAATTTTTTATCATCGTTAAAATCCAAAACGAGCAATAAAAATATATTCTTTACTAAAATTACTAAAAACTACCTACAAATCGAACTAATTTTCCAACGCCAATAAATTAACAGTATTTTTAATTGCTGATGAAATGTCTAAAAAGCTCCTTGAAGTAGAAAATGAAAATGAACACGATACACCATCACCAACACCAGATGATAAACCATCTACAAATTCTAAAAAAATAAATGTAAAGAAAATACAAAAGTCTGAAAATATCTTAAAAAAAAGTATTTGACGTCTATGAAGTCACGAGTTACAGGCCAACAAATTTATAATCTTTGTATGATGCGCTTCTTACTATGAAACCAACGTCTGTAGAAAGCGAGAGAAGGTTTTCGATAGACGGCAAAATACATATCAACAAGGATTAGAAATAGAATCTCTGATGAGATTTTAAATGCTTTAATAATACTCATTTTTTTTTTTGCTTAAAAGAAAATTAATTTTACCAAGTTGCTACTAAATTTTAATAAGTTTAAAAAAAACAAGTTAGAGTGCTATATTCGGCTGTGCCGAATCTTTGATACCCTCCACCGACAGTTCGAATGCTTAAGGAGTAATATCTGTATGATGTCTTTTTATTATTATTATCTTAAACTGTGACGATTTGTTATTAATTATGGTTTTAGGAGACTAAACTGTTTTCCGGGAGTAGGTCATATATGGGGCCTAGGGTAAATTATGTACCGATCTTCACGAAATTTCACAGTGTCATTTATAGTCCTATAAAATTGTGACGAGCCAAAATTTGTTATGATTGCATTATTTTTTACGGTTTTAGACGTACTAAACTGTTTTCCGGGAGTAGTGTTTATATGGGGCTTAGGGTAAATTATGGACCGACCTTCGCGAAATTTTACAGTGTCATTTCTAGTCGAATAAAACGGACTTGTGCAAAATCTTATGTTACTCCGTGCATTTTTGCATGATTTATGTTAGTTTTTGTAACAAAATTATCAAGTTTTTAAAGGTGGTGGTTCCACATTTTGATTCATAGCTCTGGTCCTACTGAACCGATTTTGCTGAAATTCAATCCCAAACTGCTTAGGATAACTACAAGCAATTTGACACCTAGTTTGTTTATTTCTTTTGAGTTTTTCGAAAGTGAGCGCGTTTTCAACAGACGGACAGACGGACAGACAGACGGACATGGCTAAATCGACTTAGAATTACTCAAGCAGCCAGAATATATATACTTTATGGGGTTTGAGATGAATAATAAAAAAGTTTCACACGGAATGACAAACTAAGTATACCCTCTTCACAACTAATTGTGGTGGAGGGTATAAAAAATAAATAAATTAATAAACATATATGTACATACATATATAATATGCATGTACATTTGAATTTAACAATTTATTTGGTTTTGTTTTGGTTTTCTGTGGAATTATAAAGCTAATTTTTTTAGACTGTTGTATACATATGTGTATTTTTTCTTTTAAGAAATTAGAAATATTTGTCTTGAACTCATTTAATGAAATCATTGTTTTATTCAAAGAATCCCGGTATTCCCGGGAATAAGATTTTTTTGTTTCGTTTCCCGGGAATAGAAAAAGTCCGGGAAATTAGAAACCCTAGCAACAATGCAAACGTTTTTCAAAAAATATTGTTTTCCACTTGTATGGAACATTTTTTCAATCGGTCTTAATCCTTAAAAGAAACCCCAATTTATTTACTTCAGATTCAAATTAATTTGTTTTGATTAAGTCACTGATTTTGCACTTATTAATGAAACGATTCAACATCAAGAAACTGATTGGCTCTGTAAATGAGAATTAATTACACAGAAAAAATATCTCAAGAAAATTTTTAAAAACACCTTTTGTTAAAAATTAAATTTTTATTCAACAAACTTTTTAATTGATTCAACGAAAATATTTATCGAAACTTAACTTTGCAAAATGGCACTCAATAAAACATATTTAATAATAAAATAATTAAATATTTCTACATCTATATATATAAAAGAGACGTGTTTGTTTGTAATCGCTAAACTCGAAAACTACTGCACCGATTTTGACCAAAATTTGTGTGTTTGATGTATGAGGCATGAGGAGTGTTTCTGTGGAGTTTCGTATTTATCCGATAGATGGCACCACGTTTTTATATTTTTGTCATTTTCGTCGTAATCGCTAAACATAATGTTTTAAAATTTAGATGCATGGTATGTCACTAAATCTTTATCAATATACATTTATCAATTCAGCGGAAATTCACTAAAATACGCTAAAGTCACCAAAATGAAAAAAAAAACTTTTATATGGTTTAATAGCCAGTTTAACCCAACATTTATGTTAATTTTAGTTTACAAAAGTCTATTTCCACTTCCATAAATATTTTTCAAATACGCGGTTAGGGTATCCAATAATTTTAAACAAACATGAAGAATCTAATAGCATTTGCTGGTAAGTAAAACATTTATTTTATTTTTTTTTTTTTATTGTTTTGAAAATCAATTAAAATTTTAAATCTTTACTAAGGGCCAGCAAAGCGGACGGGGTCCAGCTAGTATTCAATAAAAAAAAAGTATTTGAATAAAAGTAAAGTCAGAATTTATACTACTTTTGTTCGGTTTTTAATATTTTTGTGCATTAATTAAACAATTTTGGACAAAGACTTTTTTTATTGACTCAATAACGTAATTGTTGGCTACAAATTAAAAAACTATACCTGTGTCTTATCAATATCTCAAGAAAATTTTTAACAACAGAGTTTGTTAAAAATAAATTTTTGTTCAACAAACTTTTTATTTGATTCAAAGAAAAAATTTATCAAAACTGCGCTTTGCAAAATAGCACTCAATAAAGCTAATTTAATTATTAAATATTTCTTCATATTCAGTAAAAAAATATTTGAATCAAAGTAAAGATAGTATTTTTAAAACTGTTGTCCATTTTTTTAACAGATTTGAGTGTTTGTAATTCTCATTCGCTTTACAGTTTTATTTGCATAATATTTTTAGTTTTTCCAAAGTGTTTGGAAAAAGGTTTCCTGATGATCTGGTTAAGCAACCAACGAAATGCGCATAGGAACTATATGTAGGAACAATACATTTTAGTGTATTTCTCAAAGAAATAATTTTTCAGAATTTAGATAAACATTTTGTTTTATTTTTTTTTAAGATTTCCAACAATTTATTTTAACAAATCGCGAAATTTGTTGGGCAATAGCTTTTTTTATTGACTCAATAAACTTTTTGACTAAAAATTCAATAACTATACCTACAAACTTTTTTATCAATACCGTAAAAATCGTAAACGCAAAAAATTCCAAAATTTTTTAATCAAATATGCGAATATCTTATTCAAATATGAAAATTATTGTTCTCTGTGAAGTTTCAGATGAAAACCCCAGAACTTTTTTATCATTTACTTAAGTATAACAGTATAATTAAGTGTTATAAAAATTTTAGAATTTTATAATGCTTTTTATAAACAGAAATCATTCCTGATTTCAGTTTATAGAAAAATTTGATTGAATTATCTAGACAATATAAACTCAATATTCTTGTAAAATCTCAAAAAGAAAATTCACATTTGAGAACAATTTTTTTTTGTTTTTTTTTTTTAATTTTTATAATTAATTAGAGAAATTATACTTTACTCCCAGTTCAACGATTTCGAACGTTATCGTTCGCATAAAATATTTATACGAAAAACACTCAGTTTTAAAAATATTTTCCATATAAAATTCTATGCGAACGTCTACGTTCGAAATCGTTGAACAGGTAGTTAAATATTATAGAAAAAAGACATAATAGGAAACTTTTAATAATAAAAACAAAATACGCCCACAGTTTGAAAATTTTTTTTCCTGTTTCTATCCCTTTTTGTTTACTACACAGCAATTATAAAATCGTTTAGATAAAGTGTAAAATAATATCAAGTGACTGTCTGTGTATACAAAAATGTGTGTTGTTAAAGCAAAGGACCAAAAGGACATTAAACAGGCTATTTTTGCGTTAAATTTGTATTTGTTGGGCTTGTAACTTATAATCTTAACTGAATGTAAACAAATATGTGTTCACTGTAGTTTACTCCAGTGTATGTGAATCTATGAGTTTTGGTTAGTGTGAGTATAGGCTAGTAGCGATTTTGGTGTATTCCTTTTTTTGTGTTATAGTATTAGTGTTAAAATTTATTTTCTTGTCATAGTGTTTGTTATAATACAATATTGCATGTTTGTTGAGTTCGTGGAAGTGTATTGTAACCCATAATGCCAGAAGAATTTATTATTTGATAAATATTTTGCAACAGCATTTAACAAAAAGGTATTTTAATAGGATATCAAATATGTGTGCATGGGTGTGTAAGCGTGTGTAAAATACCCAGACATATTCCTGGTGCGGTGGCTAAATTGAATTGCACAGTAAATAATTTTTTTTAAAGTAAGTCGCTTTTGTTATTTAATGGGGTTTTAAAAGATCGTTTGATATTTTTTTTAATTAACTAGTCTTACGATCGCGTAGGACTCATTTTCCTATTGAAACTTAAACACAACAAGATTTGGTTGACAAACAACTTCCATAGCAGACAATTGGGGGATATTAAAATGGGGGCTATATGATTTTAGTCATTTCCTAATACCACAAATCTTTTTGTCTAAGCTATGGCCAATATCGCACATGACTATAATTTTGGAGAACATCTGTATGAATTATAAAAGAAATAAGGCACAGATTTGGTCTATTTTCCATACCAAAAGAATCAATGGTTTAAATTCAGTTTTGTTAAATTTTGTTTTTCTAAATCAAATGTTGCTTTCAACAGAGAGACCGACGGACATAACAGAATTTTACAAAAATCTACAATTTATAAACTTTTTAACAATTTAAAAAGTAGCTCAGCGAAAAGCGATTTTTATATATAAACAGTAAAAAATCCCTTTTTTAATCAAAATCGCTTTTTTTTTTTACAAAAAAACGCTTTTTTATGAAAGAAATTAGTTTTTTCTCAACCAAAAGTCCCTTTTGATTTACAAAAATTCCTTAATTTTTTTCAAATAGATTCTGGGAATTTATTTCTCATGTTGAAAAGCATTTATTATATAAATTTTCATATAATTCGAATGTTTATTCTAAGTCAAATAACAATCCTCAAAAGCTTTTTGTTAAATCCAACAATGTAATACACAGAGTTTCCTTTAGATTTCATTAAAGTGCTAGCCTAACACTGAACTCCGCTTTTAATTTACACATTTTAATGATCTCACCAGCGGCAAGCTTTGGGTGTTGATTTAGTACATTAAATGAGTTTTATTATCTGGCGGTAAAAATATCACTACTCCAATGTGTTTAATTTTATAACGGCTAAATAAAACTAACGGTCCCAGCTCTTTAGCCAACATTTTTTTCTTATTTTGCGTTAACTTAATATTTAATTTAGTTCCTATATTATTCATACGCAACGATGCATTAATTTTAGTTGCACCCAAAAGTATGCTACGCGATTCGTGTAAAGTAATAATTGACACACGTATGTGGCGTATGAGCAATATTTATGGTTTTAAATATTTGCTAATTATACGTCATCAGTATGGTATTAAGAAGAAATTTTTGCAACTTCACCGATTTTTACAAATAACATATCGAGCCCTAACCCAACACTTGCAATATGTCATGGTCACATAAGGTACCGTTACGATTTTATAGCAAGAACAATTTTATTGTAAGCGACAAATTTCATACAAAATTTATATATAATAAAATAAAAAAACTCTCTCCTGTAAAATTTGAATTATTTTCGCGGTTAGGAGTCGATATATACATACTAGACCGTAACTCAAAAAATAAAGTTTCCTCGTACACCCTCTAATAAAAAGTATTTTTGCAAGAAGATTTCGAAAAAAATTATTTTGACGAACTTAGAGTCGCCTTTTTAAATTTTTCGTTATATCTTAGGCATTTACAGTCCAATCTAAAATTGTGATGTATCAACATTTTTGTCTCGAGATGAAAAATGTTTTGCCCTTAGAGGCCATTGACCTCGTATCTCGTTCTAGTATTTATTCACCAGTTCGTGTCACCCTAATGCCATAAAGTTAAAGCTTGCAAGAAACTTTTAAGGGTAGGAAGTAGTTCGATAATTTCAGCAGAAACATTTTTAAATTTAATTAGAAAATAAGAGCTCGCAAAACATCATTATAGTCTGGGATTTTATAAGAGGTGGTTTAAGCCAAAAATGTTCAAAATCGGTCACAACTTTTGATTTTATTTACAAAAGATGAAAAATTTTAATTAATTCATCAAAGTAATTTTTAGGAGTACAAAATTTTTAATTAATTCTATTTTGTTTGTTGTGCTTAATTCCCAATTTTTATTCTTGATAAATACACCGAAATTTATTGTTGGAGGATAAGCTAGTTTCGATGCGCATTTCATTGGTTGCTTAGGCCAGATCACCAGGAAACATTCTCCCTGCAGTTTTATTAGCTTATATCTTCGGCGTTTCTAAAATTTTTTGGGAAAATATTTCCTGCTGATCTGCCCTAAGCAACTAGTGAAATATTTATTGGCGGGTTAATAAAATTTTTGAAGCGCGTAGGATGGTCCTTTTTCGAAACCTCCTTGTAAAAATACTTTATATAAGATGGTGTATGGCGCACCTTTTGTTTCCTTACAAAGAATTAACTTGCCTTTGTTGAAGCAAATATTAACCAATTACAGTATCGGCAAAAACCAGTACATTTCAGTAAATTATTTTTAAGAAGAAAGGAATTTTACAACATGAAAATTAATTAAAATTGTTATTGACAATCTTTCATTCTTGACCATGGCCGGGATTTGAACCGCGGCCGGCAGGTTACCATGGCATGTTTCGATCGCAACCACTCGATATCCTCAGATGGACTTGCCGTTTTACACTCGCAGCCATCGACGACTGCTGACGTCAATAGTCAAACATCCAAATTTTTTCTTCATCATTCTTCATTCATTCAAAATTCCTTTCTTCATAAAAATAATTTAATGAAAATTAAATTTAATGAACTTAAGCCTAATGAAAAATATTCAAAATTTGGATTAAAAACCACAAAGAGTTCAACAAAATAACCACAATACTAATTAATTTAAAAAATATTTTAAGTCGCAAATATAAGCGGACTAAACTAAAGCACACCCAATTTAAGGTAAAAAAAAACTATTGAAATTAATATTTCGTTGCAAATCCTTTATTCTCTTAGGCATAGAGGATATTAAATTATTAATTATATCAGTTGATATTGCTTCCCAGGCTATTTTTGCGGTCTGAAATAAGTTTTTTTTGGTTTTGCAATTTCCACGGTTGATTTTTAAGTTAACGATCTACCACAAGTTCTCGATTGAGTCAAAATCAAGGTAATTTTAAATTTGAACTCTTGATGATTGGAGAGCCGGCTTATCAAGACATCAATTAAAAAGTTTTTGCAAAATAGTCGCACATCTCCTACTCATTCTGGAGGAAGGCCACGTGAAACTTCGCGAGTGGGTGCTTAGGTTTTGGCCGATTATTGGATAATAAAAAATGACTGCCAACCGGAAAAAAGAATTTTCATTTCATTATAATTCCTTGTGAAATTTGCTCACTGGGCAATATTAACTCCGGTCTGTTGTTTTCCATTTATATTTGTATGTGTATATTTTGAAAATAGAAGATAAATTTTATCTACACGCCTTCATGTGCATTTCCGTTGTTGATGCGTTTTAACAGGTATTGTATGAGTTGTTTACACTCACGTTATTTATACTCGCGTATAGTCAGCTGAATATACAATACTTAGATAGGTATTCGCTGTTTCGCGTAATGTTCATTCATACTTTTGTACTAGATTGTTAGAGAGAGTATAGCGTGTTATTGGAAAAAGCGTGGAAAAGCAATAACACCACCCCTCTCTAAAGGAATTTAGTTTAATACTTACTCACTATGAGGAAATTAATGTAGTAGCTGAGTGGAATTTTTGTTGTGGCATACAGGTTTGTAATGACACTTTACGTGATAGGATTAAGGCAATAATTTTTAATGAAAGATAAATTTCAGTGGTATAAGGTCTTGGATTTCTTGTCGTAAAACTTAAAATTGTATGTTTTTCTTTTAATTTAAGTATTATTTGTTATAAATTGTTAAATAGTTGTTCTTATTTAATTCTCTTGTAGTTTATTTGTTTACCTGGTTTATGTCTATGCAACTAATTAAAATTGATGATTTTATGAACACAGGCAAACATTTTGTGGTCTCTAACATCTATTAATAACTGCAGTATTTAAATTGTCATACATAACAATAAAATTTATGGCAGATTCACGTAATCTTCCACAAATATTTAAGGAAAATTTGTAAATTAATTTAGTAGATAACTAAAGTCATTTAGTAACTTTTTAAAATGCTAGAGAATTTAATATTTTATGAACACGAAATAAATAGATAATAAAAAGAAATTTGTATATCAATTCGTACAATTTAATATTATTCGGTAAATCGAATACTTTTAATTAAGTAATTTAGAAGTTTAAAATAAGAGCAAAAAATTTATTTTCTAACATAAAAATCTTAGAATTAAGTTAAATACATAAAATTTACAATAGGCACTATCCAGTTATAAGATACAAAGAATGCTGACGAAGGCCGTAGCGGGCCAGAAAATGCATTACATTCTGCTGGTATCTAATAGTTGTATAAATTTTCTTTACAATTTACTTCATTGCTAACCAAAGGATAGCTAAGGTAAGCTTCGTAACAGAAATATACAAAACAAAAATTCTGATAGTGCATAGAAAATATTCCTGTGAAATAATGAAGGAATGAGACTATTAAAGTATAAAAGCTTTTGAGGAATGTATTTGACATAGAATACACATTCGAATAATATGAAAAATTTATAATAAAAATCTTACTTAAAAAGGAACAACAATTTAACAAAAGGTACTTCATGTAAAAATTTTAAATAAAAAATAGCATCAAAATGTAAGCTAATCTTCTAAAATAATCTTTCAAAAAGAGTATACAATTTAACTTCCGTATTCATAAACGATTATTAAATTTGACAAACGTTTATTAAGGATAATTTTTATAGTAAATTTGTTCTTAAAACCTTTATTTAATTTAAATGTCAAAATATCTCAGTAATAGATATCAGTATGTTCAAACCACGTCCAAGACATCAGAAACACTACCCGTTACAAGAGGTGTTCCACAGCGATCAATTTTAGGCCCACTACTGCTTGCGATTTACTTAAACGATCTCCCTAATGTACTTGCGCACTGTGGGATAAGAATGTATGCAGATGACTTTCAACTATACATCAGTTGTAATGAAGCCTCGCTGAATCAATGTGTCAGCACTTTGAATAATGAACTACATAAAATTTATTTGTGGACAATGGCAAATGGTCTTGGAATTAACGCCCAAAAATCTAAATGTATTGGTATACGTAAACGTCTGGCAAAAATTAACTTTAACCTTATGCGCAATATTTCCATTAATAATCAATGCATAGAAATGGTAAATACAGCAAAAAACCTTGGAATTATTTTTAATAACACACTTACATGGTCTGAGCACATAAAATATGCATGTGGTCTAACGTTTTCCATGGTAAGAACACTTTGGCGAGCTCAATATTGCACACCCATCAAAATCCGAATGCATTTAATACCAATTTTGTTGTATTGGTGTAAACTTTTTGCAAGTTGTGACACAATAAGTGAAAATAAACTAAATGTAACATTTAATAATATTATTCGTTATTGTCTATGGATTAAAATGTCGAGCACGAGTTTCAACATTTGCAATTAAATTATACGGCATTTGTTTTAAAGATCTGCTAAAAACGCGTATCTTAATTTTTCTATACAAAATCATCTACATGAAACAGCCTGAACATCTATATGTTAAACTTTACTTCTCAAATATCGAAAGTAGAGGAAAAAGGCTAATACCTTTTAGACACTATAGCCTTATATCATTGTGGCAATTCTTTATCCATGCCATTCATCTCTGGAACTCAATTTCATATTGTTCTTAACTTTTATGTAACGCACTAGAGTTCAAAAAGTTAATAATTTATTTGTTTTCCACATCTAATTGATAAATAATAATTATTATTTGACTTTGTTAAAATTAAATACTTTTTTAATTAATGTCATATGTATTTCTTTTAAATTTATTTCTTTATTTTATATAAATTGTTGATTTTTGTAACTAGTTTTAAGATTAAACATAACAAATTTTTGGTTATATTTAGTTCTGAACTGCAATATGAGACTCTTAGTCTTGTGTATGGAACGACAAATAAATAAATAAATAAATAAATAAATAAATAAATAAATAAATAAATAAATAAAAAAAATGTTTATGTTTATACGATTTCTTTCTTTTGTTTTAATAAAACTTAATTTAAAAGAGATTCTTTTACTTATTGTTGACGTTGGAGAGATTGAAAGTAAAAATTGACAGCCTTTATTATATCTCTGAATCTTTTTTTGATTTTTTAACAATTTTTATTGTTTTAATAGTCTTGTTAAGTTTTAGTAGAAGGTTGTTTTTATTCGTCTCAGAAAAATCTTCTTCATCTGAATCATTGTGATTCTTAAACATTCTTAAAAATAAATTATTCCCAAAATCATTGGTTTCAGTTTTTATACTATAATTTAAAAAATTGTTGCTTGAAGGAAATGTTCCTGAGTTAAGAAACAATAAAAGGGTATTTAAAAAGGTACGGGTTGGTTTTTTTACATAAAAAAAAAACACTAATACTGTGAAAAAACCAATTTTTGAATAATCGATTAATGAACATAATTTATTCGAAAAATTCGTTAAACGAAAATAAGCAATTTGTAATTATGCGCCCTTTTCCTGAAACAAATATACAGGCAAAGCTCGATATAACAAATACTCACTTTAACGAAAATCCGATATAAAGAATGGTTTTTTCATTAGCTACCTTATATAACGAACGATCAACTTTTTTTGCTCCCGGTTTAACGAATGGTTAAGAAAAACAAAGTAAAACCAAAAAGTCGTTACAATACCGTTTTTTGGATGTGTTTTTTTTTTGCTTGTTACAAAGTAAGAGAACATGTAGATTAGTTTTAGGCATACTAAAAGAGTTTTGTTTGAAGTGTTGTTGAAGCAAAATGGTGAATAAAAAAAGATTTCAATCAGTGAAAAAATAAAAATTTTAGAAGAAGGTGTAAGTCTTTTTCTTATATCGCATATTGAATATGAATACGCTGAAAGAGGCATTTGTTATATTTTTTAAGCATATGAGTGAAAGTACACATTTGCTGTTTGAACATATTGTCTGGACTAAGCTAGATATTACAGATTTTTTAGACAAATAATTTGTCCCAATATGTAAACACGTATGTACTTACATATGTAAGTTTAATAAACATGAATATAATAACATAAACAGCTCTATTTAATGGCAAATGTAGCTAATTTTTTATTTAAAAAAATGTTAGGTATTACGAATCTCTCAGTTTAACGAAAGGGGCTGACATGATATCATTCGTTATACCGTGCTTTGCCTGTATATTTTAATTACCCGAGAATATTTATACATCGAATTTCGGGAATTTCCTCCCAAAATTATTAACTAAATTCCAGTTTGTTAGTACCATAAAAGTTTTGATTAAAAGGAATGACAATAAATTTTACCATATATTGTGCAACTATGTGATAGTTTAAAATAAACAAAAAATCGTATAGCTCATTTACATTAGACCGAAATCTTGCAGATTTCATTAAAAATCTTCTTCAGAATCTAGTGCATTTATATTGCAATTTTTGACAGTAGCTAGAGTTTGTTTTCATAACCAAACCAGCGAAGTGAAAGGTTTTTCCGTTATACTTACAAACATATAAAAAATTTAGCATTACAAATTTGCATTAGCTTTTATGTAAAATTAACTTCATTTATTCTAACAATATTATTTATCATTTCCATTTTATTACTATTTTGTTGACGTTCTGAATTTTTTAACAAGCCGCCATATTTGTTTTTTGTTTAAATGTGATTTTTTCTTGCACACAGAAGTATTTTTAGTACTATATGTTGTATTACAAAATCTAGTCACGAAGTACTCAGTTTTGTATGGGAAATCTAGTAAAATAAAAAAAAATTAAATTGATTTAGCTCAAAATTTTTAAATACTGGATTTCGTTGCAGTGTAGTTAAATGGCCTATTACTGATACAAACATTTTACTGATATGCGGCTTAACATTAGTTAAAGTCTTTTATATCGAAGACCCTCTACATTCATATGACATTTCGCTTTAAATAATGGAGTTATAACACAATGAAATGATTTAAATATATAAGCCCAGTTCACGATCTTTTGCATTTAAGATTGCAAATTTATGCAATTGTAAATATTTTCTATCAATTGTGAATGACTTATTTGGCTTAGTTAACAAGGCTTGCAGCAAAACCCGTAACAGCTAATTAATAACCATAATTTTTTTCTACTAAACTTTGTCCACCTTTCATAGGGCTGCATTTGTTTTTTTCAAACCAAGACGATACACTTTCATCGGCGGCGGCAGAACAAACCGCATGAGCTTTTGAGTAAGCTTAAGTCAGCGGTGACAATTAGGAAAGAGAGGTAAGCGCCGGCGCTTAGCCACCGATTTCAAGCCGATCGGCTTGGTTCACTGAGTGTTAGCTGTCGGTTTGCAATCATGTGTTGCATAAGTCGAGTAAATATTAACTATAAGTTTTAATATTAGCAAAAGAGTATCAAGTGCATTGTTTCATATTTTGTTTTTGTAGATTAACCCCCATATTCATAAAAATACATGTCAGGCTTATGAAACGAATTTTCTATGAAAATTTGTTGAATGAACCTTCTTTAAATCAAAAATTTTTTTTAAGAATATGGGGTAAAACTATACTATACCATTTGGCAAATGCTACGATGCAAGACTATTTGCACAAGATCAATAAATATATGAATAAAGGCAGAGTAATTTAACTTATATACTTTTGGCTCTAGTTGCCACTTTTTCTTAGCCGACTTTCATAACTAATATCTTTCTGGAAAGGCTGTAAGGTTGTCTTCTTAACCGTTCCACAACTTGTTTTAAAAAGCTGCCGCAAAATGGCGCTAATCAAGCATTTGTTAGAAAACGATACAATTTTGCCATTATTTGAAATTTTTTGAGGTTGGCATGTTTACAAAAAATAAAGAACTAAAAAATCCTACCAAAACTGTAGAACTTTGTAAAATGAATGCAATTTTCTTTAGCAGCAGAAAAATAATGGTAAATTTTTTGATGGGTGAAATAGGAAAAAGTCGTGGAGCAAATATTGTTTAAGAAGACTAAAAGAACTATTTTTAGCAATTAAAAAGTTATTTTTCGCTAAAGTTGTTTTTAACATATTGCTAGAGGCTTAGAACCAGAATTTAATACACTAATATTAAAAGTTAAATTTTTGCTTAAATTAAATATCGAGCCCTTACCGCAAAAATAGCCTAAGCGACATAATATTAAATTTTCGTTTTTTTTTTAATAAATGAATTTATTGGCAAGACTTTCATCATCCTAAAATTTCATGGTCACATAAGGTACTGTTACGATAAAAACAATTTTAGCTTAAGCGCCAACCTTCATATAACATTTTTATGAAATATTATAAAAAAGACTTCTCCTGTTAAATTGTGCTTTTTTCGCTTAAGATTTTTTACGGAAAGAGCTCGATATCATGGCAGAAGATAATTTTTTTTTGCATTTATGCCCTTTAAATTGCTTCTTAGGTCAGAATAAAGCTGCCCAAAAGCGCGAAATAGTTAAATTATTTAACTGCCTATTCAACTTTATCGAACGTTACCGTTCCGAAAGAAAACTTGTATGAAAAACACTCAGTTTTAAAAATATTTTCCATAAAAAATTCCATGGAAACGTTGGCTTTTGAAATTGTTAACAGGCAAGTTCGTTCTTTAATATCCTTTTATTTTTAATTTTGCTAGTCTTCTGTATAGGATAATAAAACTAAAGAAATTCGTATAACATTAATAAAGTTGTGGACTGTGTGAGCCCTTTTGATTCTTTTTGGCCACCCGAAATAGCAACCGCATAACAACCTACCAAACTGTGGTGCTGTAAAGTACAAAACCAAATAAATAATAATATTAAATTCTCTTATTATATAGAACTTCCATAAGAGTTATTTTCTTATATTTATGGATTCGAAAATGACTATAATTAAAATTTATCATTTAATAATATTTCAGAACGATCATAAAATTTTATATCACTGATAGAATTTACTGTAAAATAATTCATTTTAATTATTCTTCTATCAAATTTGCAATCCTAACAAAAGCATTTTAAATGAATCCGTTTTATGCATTACAAAAGAATTAAAGTAAAAAGTCATCAATTCATTAAAATGACATGCCACAGCTACTATGTACAAACATATCTGTGGCTTGGTGGTAAAAGGGCTAAAGTCAAAATATTTACTTTTGAGAAAATTTAAAATAAACTTCTAATTTTTAGAAAAGTTCTTAAAGAAATTGGCAAGCAAAATTCTTATAAGTTAAATAAGAATTTAGCTGTTTCAGCACAATAAAAGAAAACAAGAAAAGACACCTACTGCAACGATTAACTACTCAAAACAGCAAAATATTGACATTGGCCCTTTTAGCACTAAGCCACAGATAGTTATTTACCGGACAAATGCGCCTAAATGTATGCAACAATTTTATGTTTGAATTTATATTCAGCATTTGAAATTAATTTCCTGTTGACAATAAATATTTTTTACGCTTGTATGCGATAATGTATTGTTGCATGACTGCCTAACGGTGCGAGTGTAGAAAAAAGTAAATTGAGTTGAACAAAGTAAAAAGCTGTTTCATAGATTTATTTCGATTTTTATGTTGCATAAAAATCACGGCTAACAAGTTGCAACAATAAAATGCATTGTAAATTACATTTACACACTATAAGGAGGCATTATAGTGGCAGAACATAAATAATTGCCCGTTATATGGCCGCGTATGAGTAGTTTTGCATACACAAAAATGCACATGAATTTGTTTTTAAGCTGCTGCAAAATCTGCTTTATTTTTATTTAAACAATAGTTCATGCACTTGCTGTTGCCTCTGCCTCTGCGACTGCCACTGACAATTCTGTTGTTGTTGCTAGTTGTTTTTGTCAGGGTATTGTTTTGGTAAAACTTATTGTTTGCGTATTCCTGGTAATATTGCTGTTGACACAATACGGATGAAAATATTTTACAAAATAATCACATTTATACGCGGTAAACAATGCACAATATGAATGTTGCAACATTTGTTGAATGCACACATACCTTTGTATACATTTTCACACACACACACACAAATACATACAAGGTTTACTCAACAATAGATTGAATAATATAGTATTTGTAAGCAGGTTATGGGGCAAGTTTTAGGGGGACTTGTGACGGAGAAAAACTGTCAACAACAGAAGCAACAGTACAGTGTAGGTGTGTTGAGTCGAGAGAAAAGTTAAGTTACAGTCATATTTTATACAATGTAACGAGCTAGTATGTGTGTAGGTGTTATTTTGTGGCAAGTTTAATAATAAAAGGGTAGTTTTAAAAGATAGACTATAGAAAAGATAATAATAAAGATCACTGATCAGGACAAAGACTTACACTATAGTCTTTGTCCTAGATTGTAGATTAGATTACATACTAAATTACAGAGTAGATGACAGATTAGATTACAGACTAGACTACGAACAAGGCAATATGAAAGACGATATTGTCAACTTAACTGTTATACAGACAATAGATTAGACAAGAGACCAGACAAGACTAGAAAAATACTGGATACTATATGGGCATTTTAACAGAAGAGTCACGTTACGCCACCAATCAATTAATCTTGTGCTTTATTTCTCTTTCACTAAATTGCGCTTTACACCTAAAAAAAAAAAAAAAATTTTATAATTTATAAATTATTCTTTGAGAAACAATTGAAAAAGCTTTGTGCCGTTACGCGACAAAAAGGAGACTTTCTTGTGGAAATACAAAACCTTTAACCCTAGTGAATGTACTAGTTAATAGTCTGGGATATTAACAGTTTTGTTCCATAAGATAAATTCTATCGAACCCAAAGATATTCAAATATATAAAAATTGTTGTAAGAAAATAAACACCAAAGGTTTGTTCACACTTATTTAGTGATTGGCGAAAAACAAACGAAATAAGTGTGAAACTAAATTTGTCAACTATTTATTTTATGACAAATAATTTTTTGGATTTTCTTAGCTTTAGCCTTTAAGTGTTACCAGATATTTAATCTTGTATTTGTTGTGCAAACTAAACAAATGTTTGATTAAAAAAATTGTATTTAATAGATTTTTAGTAGAAACAATGGACCCCCATCCCTCTGGGGAATTCTTGCGAAATATTTTTAAAAGTGACCTACGCATTATCGAGGTTGATGTATAGATGAACAACTTCATAACAGACATATTTTTATTAAAAGAGTCTGCACTTAAGTTCTTCTATACGAAGCATCACTTTGAGAGAGAGCAGTTGCTTTGAGAGAGCTTTGAAGGAGCTCTTAAAGAAGAGGCAGATCAGTGGAAGCAGCAAGAGTTGCTGCGAGAATTATCCCCGTTGTCTAAGCAGCAACAGAAAGAGAATCAGGAATATCCAGTTGTCTCAAGAAATGTCATAAGAAAGACCAAGAGAAAAAATCGAAATTGGAGTGGCAGAGAAAATTTAAAATTTCACTCAAAGATCATTCGATCCAAAATTATCGCCACAAAGTTTAAATCATCTGGGCCTGTCGGACAAATGACGTCACGCAAACTGCATTACTATCGGCTAATACTTTCAAGCTGGTTAACTGAAGATAGTTGTTGTTTATATGCGGGGTTACCAGCTCTTAAGCTGGGATCACACGATTGCCGCAATGCACCAATTTTCACACTTTTTAATACCCCAATCGTGTGACTGCACAACCAAATGGCTCATGTACCAATCGAGGACAATATTGTGCTTACTTTTAACAATCAAATGCAACCCTGGTGCGGCAATCGTGTGACTGTTTGCTACGCAACCGCGCGTCAATAAAAATAACAAAAATGCACCAATATTTATTGTGTTCTTGTGCGGCAATCAAACAACACAATACGCTCCAATATTTGCCTTTTTTTAATCAATTTACTTTTTTGTGTTTCTTTTAGTAGGCAATGAAGATAAATATGTATTTATTTATTTTGCATTGAAATTTTTTTTTAATTATTACAATTAACAAAATGTGTATGTATACTCGCAAGCATATTTAGCTGTTCAGTGCGAATATTTTTATTAAAGATATTTCTATGCGAACCTTAACATACGAAATTGTTGAATAGACTGTTCATTTTTGGAATTTATAAAAAAAATTAAAATAAAACTATTCAATAAAAATTTGTTTAAGTACATATATGATACAAATTTAACTTTTTTTCTTTCAACCAAATAAAAAAGCTACCACAACAGCTGTTTTCGCAGTTAACACAAGTAAGAACAATCGTGTGACTGTGCTGCTGCAATTGTTGTAACCATTTTGCTTTGTACCAACTGGCGGCAATTAAATTTGTTTAAAACAGGACAATCGTGTGATTTCAGAATATTTGATTGGTGCAATTTCATTATTGTGCGTCAATAAAGCACAATTAAAATTGTGTCATATTGGTGAATTTGCGGCAATCGTGTGATCCCAGCTTTAGAAAGAGTCAAACTTATTATATTTAATCTTAGGCACTTTTGCACTTGGCAGCCCTTGCCAGGGAGAAACTGCGTTGTCTAACGGGAAATCATGCGCATGGCGTATTCTTGCATTTTATCATTCTTGGATGGACCACTTAAAGCGAGATAAAAAAATCAGTTTCATTGATATTAAAAATATATTCTCTTGTTTTATTATGATTCAAACTTGTGTAACTCTATAAAAAACACCCTTTACCCTTTTATTAGGTCTAAGATTTTTAATAAATCGTTCACTCTTACGAAAACCTGTACGGTACGGATCAGCTGTTCCGTTTTCCTTTACGTAAATGTGACGTTGCATTGCGTACGAACATGATAATATTAAATTTTTTCTTCGTTTTTACGTATCAGATTTAACTTTATGTTATTGAAAAAGCGAACGTTGCATTAACGCGCACAATTCACTGTTACAAATTTTGACAAATTTAATGTTTTCTTTTGCACAAACTTAAACATCACATGACACGTGTACGTATTTTTAGTAACTACTAACGATTGAAGTTGACCACAACTTTTATTTTGTCCGCCACATTGACGTATGAGTTACAAGGACTTTAGACTGAAAAAGGTCCGCCACATTGACGTATGAGTTACAAGGACTTTAGACTGAAAACGGTCTTAGGTATTAAAATAACTACACTGAAATTTATTGTTGGGGGATACGTTAGTTCCTATACGCATTTCACTGGTTGCTTAGGCCAGATCATCAGGAAACCTTTTTCTAAAGGCTTTGGAAAAGCTAAAGATATTATACAAATAAAACTATAAACCGAATGAGAATTACAAACACTCGAGTCTTATTTGCAACGATATCAAAGCAAAAACAAAATATTTTAATGAACAGATTATATTGCGGAGGTAATGTAAAGAGATGTAGGCATGTTTTTCATTACGAAGTAAATACATCTTCTGTAGATTCCAAACATCCAGTTCAAAAAAAAGGTCAACAAGTTAATCAATAGAATAGACAAAGTGCACTTCCATATTCTTTTAGCACTTTTAAAGAAACCCTTTTCACGTGTTGTCAAGGTATTGTTACAGACATAAATTCCATAAAGTAATATCTAAACTAGGTGTTAGTTACTCTCGTCAAAATACAGCAGTAGAAAAACAACAACAACAACACCGACAGGAAAAAACATGCGACAATAGCAGCATTGAAGTGACGTCAACATCAGCAACAATAACAAACCCTAACACATCCGATCATCTATCATATTTGAGGCTAAATGTTGCCAACATTGTTTGTGTTAAAATAAGTGCCATTATTGTGTATGGGTACAGGAGTTAGTGTATGTGTACATACTTTTTTTACACATGTAGTAAGCGTACACGTTAAAATATGTATTGAGTTATGTTCCATTGGTGTGTGTTTATGTGTTTATATTAATGTAAGTGTGTGCGTCTGTATGAGTTACAACCATCAACACTTTGTTGATGGTCTAGGTATTATAACAACATTTTGATAAATGTGTTTTTGTATTATTACACAGAGGCGGGGCTTAAATTTACAGTTCGATAGACTGACTTATTGCAATTAAAAGTTTTCCCTGAATGACGATTTGGTAATATTTTATTCGCACTTGATAGGCTGCTTAGTAAATGGCTGAAATCGGATTTTGATTTCAACCTGTTGGCACAGGATTTGTTATGCATTGAAAATGCATTCAACTAGTTTATTATTTCATCTAGCCTTTTTAAAACCATTCAGGGTATATTTTAGTAATATTGATACATCCAATGGAAGCATGTCTTGGATAGCTTATTTCAAAGCTTTTTTGTTTTCTTCTATAAAAACGATAACGCTGGTCGGCAAAAAAGTTTGGGGCAAAAATTTTGTTATGTGACAATCCAAATCTTTTCACATACTGATTCTATCGCTCCTTGATGTTCTTATTTAAATAAAGTACTGATATGGATACTTCCACAGAAGTGTCACGTTACGCCGCCAAGCATTTTATCTTGTATTTTAGACCCATGTTGTTCAAATTTTTCTTATCTTTAACTTAATTCGATTTACACCAAAATACAAGAAAATTAAATAATATGTATATAAATTATTCTTTGAGAAACAATTTAAAATGATTGGTGGCGTAATATGACAAAAAGTAGACTTTTCTGTGGAAATACCCATATTATATATATATAATATAATTTAAAAGATTTTGTTATTCGTGCTTAATTCCCAGTTTTTATTCTTGATAAAAACACTTCAATTGGATAAGCTATTCCTATGCGCATTTCACTGGTTGCTTAGGCCAGATCATCAGGAAACTTCATCCATAAAGATTTTAAAAAAACTTAAGATATTAAACCAAATAAAACTGTTAAGCGTATAAGAATCATAAGCAACAGTGCTACTTGTATAAATATCAAAGTTTAAACAAAAACATCAACAATACACAGTAAGTTTATCTCTCCACATTCTCCTACATTCCCCACTACAATTGATTGGAATTCTTCCAACATTAATTCTGTGGTTTTCCCGAATAATCGCGTAAGTCGGTTTTTACCGAAATTGAGATAATAATGACAAAGTGCTACATTTTGCATTAGGTTTTTATAAGTATTAAGCTTTTTAGAATATAATGTAGTATTATTAATTTTTTTCTGCTAAAAACAACTTAAGTTAACTGTTTAATAAAATATTTTGCTATTATAACGGTTTATGTCGACATACATCGCCAAAAATTGTAAAATTGCTGAATATGTTTCCAAATAAAAAGCATATGTGATGTTATGTTGTTATTCGTGCAAAAAATATGAAAGTATTTTTTGAAAACTTTTCTATTAATAACAACTTATATGTACATGTGCGTTTATTGTTGACTTCTTTAGTTGCAACAACAGCAGATGAGCGGTTGTTTGTAATTTTAAGTCCATACGTTGTGCTATAAGTATCAAAAACTCTGAATATGTCGCCAACTTGTGTGCTAAAAATAACAACGTAAGTCGTCATGTGTGATTAAAATGATAACATTTATTTTCACAAAAAAGAACTTATGTGGAGATATGATGTTATATTGCACACACTTAATGAGTCAATCAAACATATGCATTTCTAATCCTTTTACAGATTGTGATCCTGTGAGGATTTTTTTATGAAAACTATGTATAATACGTAGAAAGTCGGTGTTAAGAGGATAGTAAAGAAGTAAAGTAAAAAAGTTTAAAAAAGCATCTACAGAAGCCGCAATTGGAAAAAATTATTGTTTTTGCTCTCCTGAAAAGTTAGGTTTTATAACTTACGCGATTATTCGTGAAAACCACAGAATTGTAGTTGTAAGTAGGTTAAGAAAATACAAAATGCAAAAAACAACTTGCAAAAGCATGTTGCCAGGTAAGTTTTTTTAGGCCGTGCACTTGCCAGTTTATTATCAAAAGTAATTTTTGGGAATACAAATTTGCATTATATATTAAAATTTTTTATTGGAAACGATAAATCACATGATCTTGGCGGCCAACTCACAGGACCATTTCAAGACATAACTGCGCACCAAATTCATCCTTCAATATGTCCATTGTTTCACGAGCTGTGTGGCATGTGGCACCATCTTATTGAAACTACATATCAAACAAGTCCAACTCAGCCAATTGGGACAAAAAAAAGTCGCGTATTATGGCTCGATAGCGTTCGGCGTAGACGGTAACGTTTCTTCCACGGTCGTCTTAGAAGAAAAATGGACCGATGATGCCACCAGCCCATAAACCACACCAAACTGCCGTTTTTTCGGGATGCATCGGTAACTCTTGTACGGCATGTGGCTGTTCTTCACCCCAGATGCGGCAGTTTTGCTTGTTTACGTATCCATTTAGCCAGAAATGAGCCTCATCGCTGACCACAATTTTTCTATAAAACAGTGGATTTCCATCGAGCTGAATTTTGATAGTAAATTTCAACGATTTGCAGTCGTTGCTCGTTTGTGAGTTTCTCCATGATGAAATGGCAGACTTTTCACTTTCACAGATGTAGTTTGGACACAATTACCAACCAGTGCCCTTTATATATGTATATTACATATTTATTATGAAAAAAGTAAAAAATCTTACACATAATTGGCTTCTATTTTATAAATTAAAATCTAAAATAACATAAAAAATGAACAACTATTTGGTACTTCGCATTCTTTAATGAGTTTTAATTGCTGTTTCACGAAAAATCGGCTAACCTTACTGGGGACCACTTGTCTTTAAATCTGTCTTCCATTTGCAAGAAGTGTACTTTTAATGGCAAGTTACAACCTAGTTGTTAGAACGAAAAAAGAAATCCTCAATCCAATTCTTTGTGATTTGCCGCCCTTACATTTCAAAGAAAATTGTGACATACATTTATTATCCAAATCTATACAGGATTTTCTTTCTTTTATAAACAACTTTAACCTTTAACTGTGGAGGTGAAATTTTTGGGCATACCTTAGGACGTGGTGGTAAATTTTACCCCTCTAAATTTTACTAAAAAAAAATTAGTAAAAAATATTTTTTGATAATTATTTGTTTTTGAAAAATAAACTACTACATTTTTAATTACAAAAAATAAAGAAACCAAAAATTATTTTTATTTGTTTAAACAAAACAGGTACTTTACTTCACACACCTTTTTTACAATATAAAAAAAAAAACGATACATCAAAAACTTATCAAAAAATATGAATATAAAATAACCAAAACTTAAAGGGCATTTTTAAATGGCCAAACATATACATTTAAAGATATAAAAGAGATCATGAAAAAATGGAGGTTTCTTACTCATCAAAATCTGCATCCAATACACATTGGCCTACTTCATTGCAGACAAATTGGCAAGAACTAAAGTTTCCAACTTTGGTCGATATATCTTGGTAATCAATACACAACATCTGGGAGGGACTGGAGAAATGGGCGTGGCTCCTCCCAAACAGAGACTTTATAGATATTTGTGTATCTGAAGAATGTCAAGAGTCAAAGTTTCGAAATAAGGTACAAGCATCTTTGTTAGCAATACACATCCCACCAATTGTGTGTGGGATTAGAGAATTGGGCGTGGCACAAAATACATTTTTTATATCTAATGAACGGTAAGAGAAAATATGTTCACATTTGGTACACATAGCTGGGTTATCAATACACAACCTCTCTACAAAAATGGCCGGGATTGGAGAAGTGGGCGTGGCATAAAGCACATTAGTTTATATCTAAAGAACGGCAAGAGCAAGTTATAAAATTGACAAGCGGTAACAGCTTAAGTTTTGGAACAAATAACTTTGCTACCAATATGCAACATCAGTCAAAAATTGGGCGGGATTAGATAAGTGGCCATAACACAAAATGCAATTCTGTATATCTAAATAATGATAAGTGTAAAATTTTCCAAATTTGGTACAAATAGAATGGTTAATAATACCCATCATCTGTCAAAAGGAACAAGAAAACGGACGAGTGGTAAAAATAATTCCATGAAAATATTACGTTTATTTTGATGTGGGGTAAATTTTTTTCTACTAAAAACTTACTAAAAATATATTTTTTGGTAAAATATTTTCAAAGAAAAAATTACGTAAATGATGACGAGTGGTAATTTTTACACCAGCATGTGCGTAGCTCCGTTCGTACTAAGTCGAGCTCAGCCAAAACACAAGTGAATAACAAGGATCACGATATAAGAAGATACTAAGTGAATTAAATTGATTGGGCGCAACGGAAGACAGTATGTTAGAAAAATATAAAGCGAGGATAAAATATACCACCACCTCCACAGTTAAAGGATAATTCAAGAAAGTATAAATATAACTTTCTGGCTTTCTGGTATTTAAATGCATTTAAATCTCTGTTCATTGCTTTTACCTCTTTTACTAAGACTAATTTGATTTGAAGTGAAGTGAAGGCAAAAATATTTTTTGCTGTCAATTAAAGGCTCATTCGCATGTGATCTTAAGGGCCAATTTTGTCGTATGAAATGGTACGCTTTTGTTCTGTTGTCTCACTCACATAAAAAGCAACATTATTTTATATTGCCTCTTTTTTATAAACGATCGTACTGAATTCTACTGAGCAATTACTTCATGTTTTCGTAGTTTTTTTTTCACATTTACTGCATGAGTTATTGGTAAGGAAGGATACTGATTTTCAATATGTGGCAACACTTCTTTCAGATTCAGTTTGGCTGAGCCAATAAAGAGTCTCCCAGCAAGTTTTTTTTATTGAATAAGCATCGTTTGTAGTCCTTTTTGACACGTGCGTACCTTTTAGAAGATCTTGGGTCTTTTATTCACAAATAACGCTGTAAGTAGCAAAATGTAAACGATAGTAATGAAAAGAAGTTGGAGTGCTATTTTCGGCTATGCCGAATCTTTTATAACCTCTACCGACAGCAGGAATATTTCAGGAGTGGGCTTAAGATATGGGCTACGGCAAATTATGGACCGATCTTCACGAAATTCAACAGTCTGATTTCTAGTCATACAAGTTTGTGGCAGATCAAAATTTTTAACAGAAGCATTATTCTAAACGGTTTTAGTTGTACCAAAGTGTTTTTCGAGAGTTGGTTTCCGACAAAATTTTGTGGCATGATTTCCTGTCACATAGAACGAATTTGTGCAAAATACTAGGGCCCTAATTATGTAAAACGCAGCGCCAAAAATTACATTGAAAGCAAGAACAAAGTCAAACATATTTTGTAATTTTGTTGTTGTGTTCTACAGATTTAGGGCCTAAATCAATATGTGCATTCCTCTATTAATTTTTTTAGTTTTTGTAACAAAATCATCAATTCTTTAGGCAGGTTGTTACACATTTTGATTCGTAACTTCTATCCTACTTAGCTGTTTTTTTTTTTTAATTTCAATCCCAAACTAGAAATAAGTTGGCTCTAATCTTGTTCTTTTCTTCTGAGATTTTTGAAAGTGAGCGTGTTTTCAACTGACAGATAGATGGACATGGCTAAATCGAGCTTAAACGGGGGGTGCTTTAAAGTCTTGCGAAATAAGGCCATGATGGCTTTATTGCTCAATTGAATGGGAGATAAAGCCATAATGGCCTTATTGGACAATCATTGAGAGATAAGGTCATATTTAAAATTTTGCGAAAGAGAGATATAGGCATATTTTTTTTTCGCAAATGTGAGATAAAGTCATATTTTTCCAGAATATTGTTACTTTACTTTAGTGTTTCCGGGAAAAGTCATTTTTTTATTCTTGTAACGCACGCAGGAAAACTTTATTCAGCGAAGCCACCTGCCGTGTCCTACTGGAGGAGAAAACCCTTAAGCGCGGCCGCAGGCCGCCACGCAGAACAACTTTAGTATGCGAAGCCAGATTCCAATACTTTACTTTAGTGTTTCCGGGAAAAGTCGTTTTTTTTACTCTTGTGACGCAGAAAACTATTAATCAATGTAAAATGCAAAAGTTTTTCAAAACTGAAAAGAGAGATAAAGCCATTTTCTAATATCGCTAATGTGAGTTAAGGCCATGATGGCTTTATCTCCCATTCAAATGGGGGAAAAAAACAAAAGGCTTTATCTCCCAATTGAATGAGAGATAAAGCCATCGTAGCCTTATTTCGCAAGACTTTAAAGCACCCCCCCCCCCCTTAAAACTACTCAAGGACCCTGAACTCGTTATTGCGACTGAGATGAATATTAAAGAAGTTTCACACTGAATGACAAACTTAGTATTCCCTCATTCACTACTAGTAGTGGGGAGTATAAAAAAATTGGTTATAGAATTAAAACTGGACATGCCAGTTAATCTCTTGTTACATATTTGAATTTGGCGTGTCGATATTTTTTCACTCCACATATACACTGTATTGCTCATATCTAGTTGCCGTGTAAATATCGAGAATATACCCCTTTGAGTATTTCCATTCTTTAGGGTCTCTGCTTGAAATTTTCAGTATGTTCAAGTAGTTAGACATCACTGACATTAACGTCTGTAGCACATACAAAATCAAACATATACCAAAGTTTTATACTCCGTGTACGTCTGGGTTAAGTGCTGTCTTATCAGTGGGTTACGAAAAAAAATTGGATTTATTAAATGGGGTTTTTAATAAAAGTGACTAATGGTTTTGGATGCAAGAAAAGGAGATAAAGTTAAAAGTCGTTTTAACCAACCAGTAAGTATTAAAAATTTGATTAAATTGGATACCAAGCAAGTTGTCCCTAAATGTGCACACCATCCACTATGCACAAATTAGACTGTACTCGTAAGTCTTTTAGAGCATGTTGCATGTTTATACTTTATGAACATTAAAAATGCAATTGTCCAACAGTTTTAGAGCATAAAGTTTACAGCTACAAAAACTGAGAAAACGTTGCCATCATTAGAATCCTTAGAATTATTGCACTTCACATCTATTATCGTACACAATTATTTTCATAATTATTCCTGTGCTGTCAGGCAGCTTCTGCTGAAGTTGTCTCTATCATCATCCACTTAAATGCTGGCTTTTGGCTTAAATGTCATAATAAAAATGTTTGTATTTTTGCCATAATAAGTGCAAAATTAAGTTTAAAAACTTTGCGCATCAGTTGGTTACAATAAGTACAAGAAAAATGGCAAAGTGCTTAGCACTGAGACGTTAAAATTAAATTCAGATTATCATCAAAGTATTATAAACATCGTTTCCGTTCTCTGGTATGTTCTAGATTAAATAAAAAGCTGTTTAGAGTATAACAGAATAAAAGCGCTTTTAGCTTTATTTCTTTTTTCCATAAATGCTGTGACGTTGTTCTTCTTTTCTACTCCTGCCACAAGTTGTTTTCTGTTTTCTGTTTTAGCTGTAGTTTTATGTTTTACACAAAAACAAAAACCAAAACGGAAAATGATTCGATCAAATTATTAGTGAATGTGTTGCAAAATGTTTCATCATCATAAATATAATTTTCCCTGAAAATTGCATTGTTTATTAATTGAGTTGTGCGATGGAAATCTAATTACTACGTAAATATGGAGAAAAATAATAATGAAAAATGGTTGCTAGAAATGATGATAGAAAAACAAAATTTTATTTAAAGGTTGGTTGTGCAATTTTACGTCGAGATGATTATTAAGAAATAAAATTGTTGTTTAATGAAATTACTTAATGGAGGGTAGAAATTATTTTTAAAGTAGATTTTTGAATTTGCTTGGAATATGTAGAAGCTTGTGAGTTTTTTTTTTAAATAAGATTAAAGGAACACAGCTGTTTGATAAATAAAGGGTTTCCAAAATTTTAATATTTTTATTTCAGTTTATTACAAATAGGTTCTGATTAAAAATGAAAAATTATGTCGATCAAGTGACCCCCTACTAACTCGGCAGGCCCCCAATCTTTTACCAAGTTTCTCAATCATGTTTTTAAATAAAGTGTTGTCAATGGTTGATATTTGCTCGATAATGTTGTTGTTATGCTCTTGAACGATTTAGAAACCTCCAAAAAAGTCTCAAGGTGTCAAATTGCACGATCTTGGTTTCCAATTTACTCTTCCTCTACGAGAAATAATGCGATTTTAGAACTTCTATGTCAAAAGATCCATTGTTTCCCTTGCTGTGTGGCAAGTGGCACCATCTTGTGGAAACCACATATTCTCTACGACTTAATTGTAAATTTTCCGCCACAAAAAGCTTCGGATTATCTCCCTGTAGCGATTTCCATTGATATGTGCAACTCGCCAAAATCTCATTTTACTATAATTTTGAATAGTTTCTCACCGCTGCACAATGTGGAAATGATTTACATGAGCACGTGGCATATGACCCAATCTCATAGTTGATCTTAAACACTAGGTGACAATTTTTCCTTATAACAATATGAATATTGACATAAGAAACCTCACAGAAAAATTTTGCTAAAATATTCTTAATAAACTAAATAGCGGTAGTATTAAAATATCGGAAGGACTAAATGTAGCCTTCTCAATTGGGTTGTTTGTTTAGCTGCATTTCAATAAAAAATTTATCTTCAAATGAAGCAGGTTTGTAAGGAAACATTTTATAGTTTCGCTTACCATCAAAAGAACAACGATAAGTATTACATTTTTTTTATATCTCTTTTAGTTTTGGAGATAGATAAAAGGTTTCCGAATTTACCCTTTTTTACCCCCCTAAGCATTCGAATTTCCAAAAATTCCATTTTAGCTTCAGGCGTTTAGGGTGTGCGATGATGAATCAGTAACGTTACAATTTTATATATATAGATAACATAATTTTGACATTCACTGCAATATATGTCGCAATATTTATCTCTGGTATAGACGGGCAGTATAGACTCCTAAGCTACTGAACCAATTTTCATGACATTTCCATAGTAATAACCCGGCGCTATGATTATTTCTCAAACAACGAAAGCAAAAAAAATCCCAACAAGAATTGGTACAAAAACCCACCAGAAGAGGGCACCTACCAAAACAGCTAGGAATATATAAAACGCCACTACACGTATGTAGATGGCAGCAGAAAAAACAAAACAATACGCCAGCATAACGAAGTAAATAGCACCATGCAGATGGCAGCACCACAAATACAGCCTACTGTGCGATCAGATATTGAAAGATCATTTGTAGCAGAAATTTAGGACAAATAGTTTGGTTTTACCCCTTTTACAAAGTGACAGACAGAAGGCAGACAGACGAAGTTTATAGGCGAGAGAGGAAAAAAGTAAAGTGTGTCACGCATACAGCGTCGCCCCCTTACCAGCAAACTTCGTCTGTCTGCCTTTCACTTGCCACATTGTAAATTGGGACTTATCAATACAAAATATATATGCAAAAAGCGAGCTGAATTGGAATAGTGAGCGCGGAACTTTCTATACAAGGACAATATAATTGTATAACGGCCAATTTTACCAAGCTCAGTTATAATTAACTATCAGTTATAACTGTCAAAAACGTATTGTTAACTGGAAGTTAAATTAAAAGTTAGTTTTTACAGAACTTGGTGAAATTGGCCATAAATATCAGAAGAAGAATAATAGTTAAAGATTAAAATTTGGTACAAATTGCTTTTATAATGCTGTTTTACACTATCACACAAGGCTTAAGTATTTCGAGAAAAATGCTTACCTGATCTAATTATTGTTTGAAATTTTTCAAAAGAGAACAACAACTCATAAGGTCAAGGTAGTATTTTCCTCAAAAAATGAAAGACTTGTGTGATAGTGTAAGGAACCCTTTAGGGATATGATATTATATCGAACAAATCGTTAGTATTTTGACGAAAATGAATCACTGATCTAATTATCGTTTGAAATTTTCCAAAAAAAAAAAAAAAAATAACAACTTACCATGACAGGGTCGTATTTTTCTTAAAATATGTACGACTTGTGTGATAGTGTGTCTTGGCCTTAAAGGCCATGAGAGATTTGATCTTAAATAAAATTTTACTAATTTTATTTTAATAGCGGTAGCGAAGAGCAACGGGTTAAGCTAGTCATTTAAATATTAATCCAATGTATATTAATAAGAAAATGATAAGTTTTTATTAAAAATCAATGTTTAATTTGCTAAAAGATACTCAGGCCTGTCACAGAAAACAGTTTCGATCGAAATTGATTTCGTTTTACGTGCAGCAAGACAGGTCCAGCTATATTAATTTTCTACTTTGTATCTGGAATTTTAAGTTGGCTGCCTATTTACAATTATTAGCTAAAACAAATCTGTGGCATTTTGACAAAACATCTTAAGTCAAATTTAAAAAGTTGCAAAAAATGTGGTTAATCGTACGAATTTTTATTCAAAAAACACATTTGTTTACGGTTTTAAAATTTTGTATTATAAACAATAATTTTCTTTAATTTATTTATTTTATTATTTAATAAAAATAATTTTTTCACTGAGTTTTTTTCAAAAAGTTTTTTTGCTATCTTATCTCGACTTAAGATGTTTTGTCAAAATGCCACAGAAATATATTTTAAATGTTTTCTTTAAATACTAACAACAAACTTTTCTCGTACTTTTTTAAGCAGAAAACTTTTCGACTGTAATGTTTTTTTCTCTATAAGACGTAAGAAAAAAAGGGGTTGATTTCTTTTTGTTGTCGTGTTTAGTAACCAAAGCTAACGTTTAAGTTGTTTTGGTTCCATAACATCAACTTCATTTGATTTCAAGTAGATATTTTCTATTTTTTTCTGCCTTCATGGTTGGTTGATCTCAGTTCAACACTCTTACATATAACCAGTTTTAAAGTGATATGTACTCTATGCTACCTGCTCTTATCTTGATATAGTTACATCTACCGTGCACACTGAGAACACCATTTCCTATGCCATTAAAAGCAACGTATAATTCTATTTTCATCGATATCAATGGTTTTTATTTTTAAGATTTTTGAAAATATTTTTGTTTTGGAATAAGTGTATTTAAGGAATGAATAAATTTCCTTACTGCCCAGTTTGTATTTAGTTTGTGCGTTCTGTCCTAAGTTTAATACTTCTACTTTGGTCTGTTACAGTTTTCCAAGCAATTTTACTCGTTTTTCTTATACATACATCTTTGAATACCAGAACAAGAGTAGTTTTTACACCCTTCACCGATGCTTTAAATGCATGAAGTTATATTAGGTTTGTCATTCTATTCGTTACAGAAGAAAATATTTATTTTATAAATCAAATACAGTTTACATAGAAAGAAAAACACTCGGGACAAATTATGTTTTTTATAAGTAAAAAAAAGATTAAACTTTTCGTTGGTAGTGCCACTCTGAGAGTAAAATTACAAAGTGAGCGTTTTAATCTCATTTCACTTATCAAAGTTTATTGGAGACGCTACAACAACACCACATAAGTAGTTGAAAAACATTTTGCTTGTTGTATGTATAAAAAGCAAAAACAACAGAACAAGACAAAAACACGTTATGTTCATGTTTAAAAAGTAAAATTGAGAGCTCTGGCTTCTCATTTCTGTGGTTTTCACGAATAATCGCGTAAGTCGGTTTTTACCGAAATTGAGATGATGATGTCAAAGTGCTACATTTTGCATTAGGTTTTTATAAGTATTAAGCTTTTTAGAATATAATGTAGTATTATTAATTTTTTTCTGCTAAAAACAACTTAAGTTAACTGTTTAATAAAATATTTTGCTATTATAACGTTTTTTGTCGACATACATCGCCAAAAATTGTAAAATTGATGAATATGTTTCCAAATAAAAAGCATATGTGATGTTATGTTGTTATTTGTGCAAAAAATATGAAAGTATTTTTTGAAAATTTTTCTATTAATAACAACTTATATGTACATTTGCGTTTATTGTTGACTTCTTTAGTTGCAACAACAGCAGATGAGCAGTTGTTTGTAATTTTAAGTCCATATGTTGTGCTATAAGTATCAAAAACTCTGAATATGTCGCCAACTTGTGTGCTAAAAATAACAACGTAAGTCGTCATGTGTGATTAAAATGATAACATTTATTTTCACAAAAAAGGACTTATGTGGAGATATGATGTTATATTGCACACACTTAATGAGTCAATCAAACATATGCATTTTTAATCCTTTTACAGATTGTGATTCTGTGAGGATTTTTTCATGAAAACTATATATAATACGTACAAAGTCACTGTTTAGAGGATAGTAAAGAAAAAAGTTTAAAAAAGCATCTACAGAAGCCGCAATTGAAAAAAATAATTGTTTTTGCTCTCCTGAAAAGTTTGGTTTTATAACTTACGCGATTATTTGTGAAAACCACAGATTTAGTTTTTTTTTTCATTTATATATGTACATTAAGTTTTTAAAGTTAAAACCATATCGGGAATAATGCTGGTGTTTTATAATGGAAGTTCTGTAAGGTGTAAAACTGGTAAGTAAATCAAGCATAATAAAATTCTCCTTCTAATTTCACTTCTGGTTTATTTTAACTACGAATCCGGGAAAAACAAATTATTGATTGTAAACTAAACCTTTAAAAAAAAGTGATAATCTGATTTTGCAAAGTCAAAAATGTAACATCAAGTTTAACAATACACAGTTTGCTTATTGTGTACGCATCAATAGTGCATTTTGCGACAGATAACATTGTAAAAGTCTACACGCTCCGTGTGACCTTTTGCAATTTAAGGTGGCCAAAATTAACGTTCCGGAGCAAATATCGAAGTGATATTTTGTATGGGTGATGTCTAAATATAAGAGATGATTTATATAAAAAATGGGCGTGGTCCGCTCTCTTTTCTTCGTAGCGCCAATACATTGGAAGAAAGTAGTCTGTTAATTTGACCTGACCCATAAAGCTGTATGTAGTTTGACGCGCTTATTACAAATCTGAGGTCCGTTTGGCTCGTAACCCAACAAAATTGCAAATATGTTAAACGGAATTCATTGCAGTCTGTTTTGTATGTTGTATCAAACCACATGAATTTTCTGCGACAAATCCTTTGTTGCAGTATTATTAAAAATGAAAAGTTATCAATAAATTTTAATTAATTTTCATGTTGTAAAATTACTTCTTCATAAAATAAATTTAATGAAAATTAATTTAGATGAACTTTAGCCTAATTAAAATATCAAAATTTGGATTAAAAACCATAAATAGTTCAACAAAATAACCACAATTCTGATTATTGTTAAAGCTAAGACACGAGCTCTATGTTTACATTTGTCCTTTAAGTTCTGCTGAGAAAGGTCAACAAGAAAAAGAAAGACAAAAAAAAAAAAAAATGAAAAAACAAAAAAAATTTACTTTGGACTTTAAGAAAAATTCTTGACAAAAAGTACGAAAAAACAGAAGTAAGAACATGTAAAATCAAAAAAGATCATCATTCAAAGCAAACTTCGACCTACCAAAGGTTAAATACAATTTGGTTAAAAGATTGATGTTTGACTATTGACTGCCAGCAGTCGTCGATGGCTGCTAGTGTTAAACGGCAAACCCCTCTGAAGAGATTTAGTGGTTGCAATCGAAACATGCTATGGTAACCTGTCCGTAAAAGCCTGGGTTCGTGCCCAGCAGCAGTTAAGAATGAAAAATTACCAATTAATTTCCTTCTTCATAAACTTAATTTAATGAAAATTAAATTTGATGAACTTTAACCTAATTAAAATATAAAAATTTGGATTAAAAATAGTTCAACAAGATACCCAATACTAATTATTAAAAAAAAACTATTTTGTCAACTTTACCCTTACAGAGGCCTTCTAGAAGGCCTCCGTTTTTCTTCTTTTGGATATGCAAGGCCTGCTGGTTCCATTCATACTCAAATGTTTTTTACACACGTTGTCATTGGGGGTAGGCCTTCCGCTTTCGCTTCTTTCGCATTAACATAAGAATGCTAACTGGATCAATAAAAAATAGTTCTTTTGGTTTGGCAAAAAAAGAAAACAAAAAACGTTACGCCTTCACTTCTCCCATCTCATAGAAGGGAATGTGAAATGTGTGTCTTATCTTTTATACAAAAGAGCCGAGGTCTTCTGCGAGGCATTCTTTAGCATTTAGATGGTATGGAACCAAAAAACACTTTTTAACCCACGGCACATTTTTCTTTTAAAATGTTGTTTAACAATTGTTTCAAACACACCGCTTTATTGTGTGGTGTTTAAAAGTACTACAAGAATAAATTTAGCATCTTTTCAAGCAGGCCTTTAATAAGGCCTGAAGTAAGAAGATCTTCTGAGCTTTCCCCCCGGGTAATGACATTTGGCACGCATTTGCTTTGAATGGCAATAAATTTAATTGTTTTTTAATATTTTTCAAATCTCTTATGATGTCCACTTTGTAATATTCAAAGAAATTCTAATTGGCCAGTGAAGGACGTCAAAGATTCGGCTCAGCCGAATATAGCATATCTAGTTGTTTTCTCTGTTATTCGTTTCATAAAGTTTTTGCTTTGTTTGTTAAGACTTTAAAAGACATATTGAGTTAATTTAATAAATCTTCAACAACTGAATAAGCTTTAAATTAATGACACTTAAACATTGTTTATTCTTCTTCTCAATACTAATTTTTTCCCTCTATAAAAAAAATCACAGGAAAAGATTTTTTATAGGAAGAACTTTCTATTACAGAAAACTTAATTTTACACTTTAGTGTAAAGGTTGCTATAAGAAAATTAAAAACATTTTTCTTAAATTTTTGTTAAAAAAAACTTTGCTACTTCATTTGTGTATAAAGGCTTGAAAGGATGCTAAATTTATTCTTGTAGTACTTTTAAACACCACACAATAAAGCGGTGTGTTTGAAACAATTGTTAAACAACATTTTAAAAGAAAAATATGGAGTGGGTTAAAAAGGTAGGAAAATTGTCGAGTATGTTATTTTTATACATACATAGATACATATGTCTACTGATTGTTGTATGGTTTGGTGGGAAATTCATGTTAATACAAGAACGATAAACAGGAGCGGAACGTTTACATTATACAGAAAAAATACGTACAGGTATTAAAGAATATTAAATAATCATTATGTTTTTTAAAAATTAAGAAGAATATATATTTTAGGTATTCGTTTCCGATGACAGCTAAAACAAGTAAGAGTGCTAATTCGGCTGTGGCGAATCTTTGATACCCTCCACCGACAGTTCGAATATTTCAGGAGTGATATCTATATGATATCTATTTATTATTAATTTATCTTTATTAAAACAGGCATCAGCCTATTAAATTATTGACCGACAGACTTGAGTAAAATATCATGATTCGTAACATTAAATTTCAATACAGTGGTGAAATTAGTTTTAGCGTTTACAGTAATTTTCAGAAGGCTGCTAAATATGGGATCTAAGGTAAGTTATGGACCGTACATTACAAAATTGCATGACATTTTTTCTGGCCATATGAAACTAATTTGGAAGAAATTTGACCACAATAAATATATCTGCTACGATTTTAGGCGTATTTAATTAATTTACCAGAGTGGGCTTTGTATTGGGCCTATAGTAAATTATGGACCGATCATCACGAAATTTATGAGTGTAATTTCTAGTCATATAAAACTGTGAAGTATTAAATTTTATTCTGATAGCATTATTTATTACGGTTTTAGGCGTACTAAACTGTTTTCCGGGAGTAGGGTTTGTGTGGGGCCTAGAGAAAATTAAGGATCAATCTTCACGAAATTTTACAGCGTGATTTTCAGTCAAATAAAACGGATTTTTGCAAAATCTTATATCATTCCGTGCATTGTTCCACCATTTATTTTAGTTTTTGTAACAAAATTATGAATTTTTCAAGGTAGTGCAAAATACTTTGATGTGGAACAAAATTGTGAATAAATAGAAGGAGTTGACCCAGACTAATAATATGGAGGTATATATGATAATAATAAACAAAATTGCAAGTTTTGATTCTGTCGAAGGATTCATGTAAATCCCATGTATCCTTTTATATTCTTAAATTTAATTCGGCAACACTTTTTATGTTGAATTGTTGAAAATTACCAAATCTATCTAAAAATAATGTCAAAATTTATGTAATTAAGCCTGACTTCCAAAACGTACTTATACAAAGTTTGTATGCAGTTTTACTACTGTATTCTAACCAAGTACATGCATAAGGTATCAAAACAATGCAACTATGTGCTTTGTTTATTTAAACGTTTTGAAATTTAGGTGATAATATAAGTCTGTATTGTTGGAAATTAAATGTTAAATGTCACAAAGCATCAACTTTAAAACCGATGCTCTGATTGCTTTTTTGCTGCCGTACTAATACTTAACAGTGATGTTTTGGAAGGGCTTGCATTGTATATATATTGTACTGCGGCGTTATGAAACATTATACTTTGTTCTAACATAAAGCAATTAACGTTTTGGAAGTCAGCCTAATTTTTTATAAATTCTAGCAAGGATTTTTTAATGATACAAGCAATTTAAATATTTCATAGCTAAAATATTTCATACAAAAATATAAAAAGCAAGTAAAATTTGGTGTTCCGGGAAAAACACAAAAAATCACACTTAAGCTCAAAATGTGGTAAATTTTTTTCTTTACGTCAATAGAAAGGGCAACGGAGCATATATTCTTTTAAAAAAAACTAAAAAACGGTGCACTAAATTTTTTTTTTAAATTTAAAGTAAATATTGACGATTTTCATATTTTTTTTGCAAAAACAACCTGCATTTTTTACGGCTATAAAATAATGTCTAATAACGGGAGAGGATTTTTTCAAGTTAATTTCTTTAGAACGTTAATTTTTAAACATAGTACAAAGAAAATAGAATAATTTTATCGTACATCAAAATATTTGTAGCTTATGATCTAAAGTACTTTATTATAAAAAATAATAAAAAAGATCATATATCTCTAAGTTAAACCTAAAATGTGGTTAGTTTCTTTTTTGATTCTTAATGACGGACACTTGGTTTATAAACATTAGAAAAAATTAACCTTCATAAGGTCTTCGGGTCAAATCTGACCCATATTGAAATAAAAGTTAAATTTTTTCTAAGAGTGAGTGACTTATATTTTTTATATTTTTTATATTTTATGACTTTTATTTAATTTTAAATGCCAACAACTTTGTTAGGTTTTCAGAAAAAAATATTTGCGGAAAAAATATTCATAAAATTTTTTGCACTTAAAGTCTTTGGGTCATAATTGACCTGTAGCAAAATTCTTAAATTTTCGTTAGGGATTTACAATTGTAATTTATTTTTTTCACCTCCTGTGACATGCTTTATTTTGACATTTACTAATAATGAAGGTAAATGTGTATTTGGTATTGATTGGAATGCAGTTGGCGACACGAAAATTTCGCATTTATTGGTTCTCTAGTTAGCTGAATTGTTTAGATCAAATAAAGAAAGTAGAGACAGTTTGTGGGATGTTGTGAAAGGAAAACCTGTTTTTAGGGCAATTTTCCTGTTGAACAGATTCAAAAACCTTTTGAGAGTACTAAGATTTGACAACAAGAATACCGGCAGTGAACGCCAAATTTTAAAGAAGTTTGCGCCGATACGTGAGCCATGAAATCTATGGGTTGATTAGTTATGCCTGGAATATAAGCCGTATACAGTCAAATAAATAGGAACTTTGCCTGAAATAAACAAATGTATGCATGTAGTTCTTGATTTGACAGTTGGTTTGAAATGTCACAGTATGACTGCAGACAATTGTTTTACATCGTACTGATTGGGACATAAAATGCTAGGGAATCAAATTACTTTAGTAGGAACCATATGTAAAAACAAGATTGAATTGCCACGAGAGCTTGGCTAGAACAAAAACTGTTTCGCCAAACATCGACATTATTTAGAAAATTTAGGTTTCCAGCTTGCCGCGCCGTATATCAAGCAGACACCGTCATCTTCAACCAAAACCTAGGAAAAAATCTGTTTACCAGTCAAAAATAAGTCGTTGCCAATTATGTCACAAAACATATACATCCACTTTATGTTAAATGTACTGTTGTATTCGCAATAAATGTTAACAATAAATGCAGCTTCAATAAATGGAATAAATCAACAAATATTATATCAACTTTTAATACATACTAAATTGAAAAAAGTGCGTGTACGTATAAAATTTTCTATTTGGGTCAAATTTGACCCAAAGACCGTTAACTTCAGCAAGCGTGAAGACCTTATGAAGGTTAATTTTTTTTTTTTTACTTTTTTTTGTTATAGTAACGGCAACACTTTTTTAAGATTCATCCAGAGCATTACTAATACATACTTTAAATAAAGTGTGGGCTCATATCAAAGAAGAATGTCTTTTTTTACCAAATACTAACTTAAAAATTGTGGTAAAAGTTAAAATTTAAAATTTTTTTTTCAAAAACTTAAAAAAAATTTTGATTTTTTGTAAAGTGTTTTTTTTTTGTTATGTTTATCAATTGTGTCAATGCCGCTTAATACATTTAGTATTTCTTGAACCCCATTTAACTTTAAAATTTTGACTAAGATTTTCCAAATAAATTTTGTTTTTTGTAATTTTCAAAGAAAGGAAAGTGTCAGTAACCTTTTGATTTTAAAATAATATCACGTATTTTTTTGAGATATTTAGTTGTGATTTCATTATTGGATTGTTAAGAAGACATGTTCCAATTAAGTATAGAAAAACCCGCCCTAATTTGGCAATTATTTTCTGTATATTGTATATTAAGAAAACCAAAATCATCAACTGAAAGTTTATCAGTCTAATAAATTTATTATGAGATTAAGTAACTGGCAGTTTGTTGATACATTGAGAAAACGTTTATAAATATTCATTAAAATGCAGTATTTTAAATATTTAAATATTTCGAGTGTCTACAAATTATATTCATCATACGCTCCTGCATCCTGTTGCACACACGAATATGGTTAAAATAAAATTGGAACAACTGTAAACAAAAATACAAGACAAAGGAAATTTGTATCGAATACACAGACATAAATAAGTTGACATTCAAGATTCCTACATACATACAAATGTGTGTGTATGTATATGTAAAACTACGCATGTGTGTAAATGAACATGTAGTAGTCACCTTTATCTACATATTGCCAATATGCAACAACTTATTTACATATTTATGTCTGAATAAGTAAATGCATGTTCTTTTAAGCATATATGTACACAACTAGTATTATACATATTCAATAGTCATATTGTGATTGTTGCTGTCACTGTTGAATGTGCTGCTGTTGTTGCTGCTGCTATTGCTATTTTGACAATTGTATGTACGATTGCAGCCAAAGCATTTGCTGGTTGCAACAATTGGTAATTTCATTGTGAAAATTAAGTTTGTATCATTTAACATTACGTTGGCAATTTCGCAAACATACGAATACGAAATTTCGAAACCAACTGAAGGCAACAGAGCAATAACAGCCATACACCATAAACAAGACTCTGCCATACAACTGCAACAAAATTCCAGACACGATATAGATGCAAGTGTTTTCTCTATTGCTTTTGTTGTTGTTGTTTTTTTTTTTGCTATTGTATGTATATGTACGCGTGGTGTATTTGCCTGTATGGGTTTAAATATTCCCTTGTTAACAATGACATGTTTTGGAGGCTTAAATATTGTCTCTAGTAAGTATGCAGATGATTTCTGGAACTGTGACAAACATGAATTTTATTTGCATACACAGCCACATTTACATACACATTCACACGAACAAACACACACACACACACAACCCATCAACCAACGATCGCTTGCCCTCACACTTTCGCATATTTTGAATACCATATTAATGCTTTTGCCATTGCTGTTGCAAGATGGTAGTAAACACAGCAACTGCATGTGGTAAATTATGTCATGTTACTTGACAATAAAAAAAAATTATAAACAATTGCTGCAAAAAATGCAACTTATTTGCAATTTTTTTTTATACGTAAAATTATTGATGTATTTGTTTCTATTGTTTGGCAAAAATCAACACATTTTATGAAGTGCATTGTAAATTTAATAGTGCTGCAAAATTATGGTTTTTTTTTTCTTTAGAAAAGATATTTTAAACAAAAAACTTAATTTTACATTATTTTATTTAGTTGCTTTTTTTGTATTAATAATTGTTTATTTTCAATTAAGTTTGTTACATTCAACTCTTAATTTTTTGTGTATTGACTAAATTTGTTTTATTATAAACACCACTACTACGAGTAGTAAATAAGTTTGTAAAAAGTTAATCATTCCGTATGTAACACCAAAGTCATCTAAGGCCCCCAATGATTCTTACCTTCATTTCTACTGACATTTTTTTATGAGTGTGAACAAGCGCTTAAAATTGATGAAAATCTCATCGATTCTAAAGTGAGGATGAAGAAATCTTAAACAAAAACCGCAACAAATGCAAATATTGCTAGTAATACAAATGTTAATAAAAAGGATAATTTAATGAAGCTCTTTTTAGGAATGACTTTTATGAAACTGTTTCATAGATTCTATAAAATGCTACATTACCTGACGATTTATTGTTTCTGTAAAGAGTTTCATTAATTCTATGAAGCTTTTCATAAACGTTGACTGTAACGAAACCTTTTTCATAGATTTTATTAGGATTGTCATTGGCTGCACTCCAACGAATATATTAAACTTGTGTGAAATTTGATATGGAAGACCAAAAAAAATTAAAATCTTTTTTAATGGTTATGGAAGCCAAAAAAAAACAAAAACAAACTATAACGGTTATCAGAGACCAAAAAAATATTGGTTATTTGTAACAATTATTCAGAGAGCAGGTTTTAAAAATTCGTGATAAATTATTATTTCATGATTTTTTCAAATATTGGTTATAACTGGTATGTCCCTAAAATTCTTAGGGATTCTATTAAGTTTTTCTTCGTCCCCTGTAAACAAACAAAAAAAATTGAGTTAGGCCTTTTTTATATTAAGCCATCGATATACATAAAATAAAAATGAAATGTGAGTACCAAAGCATTTTTAATACAGTTCCCTTTTGGCTCTTGGCAATTCCACAATCTTGGTTTTCAGTCTACATGACCTCCACGTTAGATGAGCATGGCCTCAAATAGATCGTGCAAAAGTTCAATGCGGCATATAATTTCTGGCACTGTGCGGTCCTCTTGAAACTTCATGTCGCTGGTCTCCATATCATTTAATGCAGATCAGCAGCGCAACTTATTGCGATGCAAAACTCGCCAAGTTTTAGTATGCGAGCTGCCAATGTATTGTTGACTGAAAAATAATTATTTTTCTAACAACTAAATAATGATAACTTTGAAAACATATTATATTACTCACAACCCTATCACTATATTTTTACTGCAATACTATTTTGGTAGCGCCATTTGTAAAATAATTTTCCATCAGTTGTGTCGTTTGTTTTACATATGTCTATTAAATTATTTGATAGTGAGTGGTCAACAATTAAAAAAAAAAAATTAAAAAAAAATTATTTAAAAAAAATAAAGAAATTGCATTAACTTAAAATAACAAATCGATGCAAAACAATTCAATTTTTTTTAATTGTTGTGACAGCACAACTGTATCATAGTATGATTTCTTCTAATTTTGTTATGATTAACATGAGAATAATATGATTACTTCTTAACTTATTATGATTAACATGATAATAATATGATTAAAGAAAAAATATGATTCAATAATAATCGTAATATGGTAACTACAATTATGATTCTTACCATAATATGTTGCTCTTAGAATATGTTTACCACAACCACGTTTTTTCTTTGCACAGCAAAGAATATTTCTGGCGAACAATGTGTCTTGTCGGCGCACGATTTTTGCTTGATTTTCAGCTCAACCAGTGGACTCATATTAATTTACCACACTGCCCGAACAAAAATCCCATTTTTATAAAATAATTTTTTCATTTGCACTTATTGTATACAGGGTGGAGCATAAGAACCATAACTGTTCTGTTTTATTTTGAAAGTCAGCATTCGATTATTCAGACACAAAGCTCAATCGAATAATGAGCGATGCGGCCCACTCTCACCTCATTGGACACGTAAGCTCACGAAATTGCAGAGCATGGGGCACCCAGAAGCAAAGAATAATTGTTGAACATCAAATGCACATATTTTTTTAGAAAACGACGAATAAGCAGCGGTTAATGTGAATGTCATTCAATACCGGGAAATTATTGAAAATTTTTTAGAGTAGAATCGAGAATTGTATTTCCAGGAAGATGAAGCCACAGCTCACACAACTCGTCCAACTATGGCTTTCCTGCGCCAAAGTTTTGACTATCAATTGATATCACGTATTTCTGACTAAACGGCTCCCGATTTTTTATTTGGGATTACCAACAGTATAAAGTGTATGACAATAATAAAAAAACCCTTCAAAACAGCTTAAGCCGAATATCCAAGAAGAAGTTAATTAAATCAAAACAAAATAGAGAATACAACAAAAGTGAAAGCATGTGCAACGTATGGAATAAACTAAGCCGTGAGGCTCTGAGGGATTTTTGGCCATTGCACACTGGACCGAATCGCGAAATAATTGGCATAAAGTCGAATATTGCAGATATCGAGCTGAAACTTGGTATATTTGATAAAAATAACACTATAAATATTTAAAGAAAATTTTAAGTTAATTGGAGCACGCCCACCCCAGCCGCACATATATGGCTACATAGCGCATATGTGATAGTAAAACAAAGTTTTAAGAGCTGTGAATAAAAAGCTAAAACTTGTAAGGGAATTATTGTTTTTTTATTAGTTTTTAAGTAAATTGAGGTAAATATGAAATTGTATTTAAAAGTTTTGGATACTATATGATTATTTAACAAAATTTTTACTTAGTAATAGGTCTTACATCAATTTATTCTTCTATTCAAATATTTCTAATAATTTATCGTCAACTTCTGCCATAGTTTCTGAAGCTGTTATTCCCCTAGGTCTCAGTTGCAATTTAGCTTCCTGAACCTTGTGGTAGTTCAGGTATATGTCGCAATTATGCTGTTTGCTTATATGACGAATTTCATTATACAACCTTTTGCTTAAAGAAGATTCCAACAAAAATTCCAAAGCATCATTTGTTGTTAAAGGTATTGGTTCTTCTATACCGAGCTTTCTTTTAACTTCAGTTGCCTCGCTTTCAGAAGTCTTAAATTTTTTAAGTACAAACGCGGTATCATTTTCATTTGATTTCCTTGCTGACATTGCGGCTGCATGAATTAAGAGTTTGGTATCGTTTTCATTATTAACAACTACATCGGCAGCTAGTTTTCTTTTTAGACGTGGTCCTGCTTCATCATATGTTAGCTTTGGTCTACCCATTTTAACATTGCGCATCTCTTCTTGATTGTCCAAAACAATTCTTAAACGCATTGATAGCCACTGTGAATGTTTGTCTCGGAATGTCCGCATATTTCTGCTGCACTTTTGAAGATTCGATTTAACATAAAATTCAAAACTTTTTATTTTTGTGTTAATTTCACTCCTTTTTTCATCGGTTAACGTACGTTCGATTAGTTGGCCAAATATCCAGTTTGCAATGCCGGTAAAGTTGCGACCGTTGTCGATCCATACGTCCAGCAGCGTTGCATGACAGAACTCAAGCTCATCTATAAGTTTAAAGTACAGCAAGAGCCGCAAAAAGCCGCAAAAAGGATTATTATTAACTTTTAATATACACTTTCTACTTTATGTTAACATACATTACACATCGCAGAAACACGCAGAAGTTTAGTTTTAACTCCACAGAAGACGAGCACTTTGATATGGTTTTATCTCTTTTTGGACAGTACAATACAATACACATATATAACACATAACACATTTTAACACAAAATGATTTCACTTTATTCATTCTACATACCTTGGCCGTCAAAATCCATTTTTTACAATATCTTTTTTTGTCACAGCGTGTGAAATTGCCAAGCGCACAAAGTAAACAAAAGTTTCCCGCCAATTTTGTTACAGAAGTCAGCTGACTAATCACCTGACTTTGAAACTCGATAGAAATTGCATGGTTGCATTTTTAGCGAAAATATTTATTGACTTTTCATATATAGAGGTGCTAGTTTAAATATATTAAATTCAAATTAAGATTTTCTTCAACAACATTTTCGACTTTATGCCAATTATTTCGCGATTCGGTCCAGTGTGCATTGGCTGGGACCTGAAATTCTAAGAAAAGTTATACGAAATGATCTGGAAAGAGCACGTGTCAAGTGTCCCTTTTGGCAGAAGCTTTATAAAACCAGTTCACAAATATAAAATTTAGCTTTTCTAAAAGAAGAATTTATGTGATGTTTATAGAACACGAGCGCCATACTCGTCCGTTCAAATCACATTTAAAACAAAAACAAATTTGGAAATTTTGTTTTTGTTTTAAATATAATTTGAACGGACGAGCATGGCGCTCGTGTTCTATAAACCACACCTTAATTTTTGTATTAAAATTTTGGTTTTACTTTTTGGTTTTTTATTTCACAAATTCTTTTTAAATATCAATGTTTGTGTAAAATTCGTTTTTCATGTCAAATAAAAATAAAATTATCTGTGGCATTTTGAAAAGACATCTTTAAAGTCAAATTTAAAAAGTTGAAAAAAATGTTGTTTATCATACTAATTTTCATTCAAAAAACCTTTTTGTTTACGTATTTAAAATTTTGTATTATCAATAAAATTTTTCTTCCTAAGTTTTATTTTTATTCGACCTTTAAAATTCAATATTTAGTTAAAATGATTAAGCTCGAGGTCTGTTGTATGTAAAATTTTTCTTTATTTGTTTCCGATATTTCGATATTCTTTGAATATCATCATCAGGGAATGTTTAATTAAAATTAACATTTACCACAATAAAGGAGTAATAGCTCTTCACGTTTCAGCATCAAAACCTATACAGCATCAAAACCTATACAGTATAGGTTTTGATGCTGAAACGTGAAGAGCTATTACTCCTTTATTGTGCTAAATGTTAATTTTAATTAAACATTCCCTGATGATGATATTCAAAGAATATCGAAATATCGGAAACAAATAAAGAAAAATTTTACATACAACAGACCTCGAGCTTAATCATTTTAACTAAATAATAAAATTTTTCTTTAATTTTAGTTTATTTCATTATTTGGTAAATATGATTTTTTAATCGAGATTTTTTTTTAACTTCTTTGCTATTTTATCTCGACTTCAGCTGTTTTGTCAAAATGCCACAGATATGGAAATCTGTATTTAAATATTAACTGATATTTGAATAGAATTGGTGAAATAGGCACAAAAAAAGGTTGAAGCCAAATCAAAAAGTAAAAGCAAAATTGTAATACAAGAAGTACATATATTTTTTAAAGTGATACATTCCCTGCAGGAAATGTCACTAGTGAATCTGTACTGATTCACTATTGACACAGTCACCAGTACTAGTGACTTATTATACCCCAGACAATATTATTTACTATAGACATTTAACATGTGCGTGTCATTGGAAATCTACTACTGACGTTGGTACGGCTGACTAAGTAGTTCCTTTGGGAACATATGTAGACATTGGAACCAGAGAATCACTAGTACATTTTAGTAAATGTAGTCTACACTTTTAGTACGAATATGAAATAATAACAATATTTTTTTATTATTTCTTTAACTTTTATAGGAATTGTACTTCTTAGTTGTATTCATAAAGTTTGTTTCGTATTAAAGCCAAATATAGTGGCAAATTTAGTGAAGTGTAGACACCTTTTTGACAGTGTCACCAAAATAGTCGACAAAACTGGTGACTTGGAGACACTTGCACCCAGGTTTCCTTCAGGGTTTCTACACCCTTTACTACTATTTTTTTATTCTTGGTGCAGGGTATCAGAGTTTTGACACAGCCAACAATAATATTTTTACATGCTTTTTTCATGGGTTTAACATAAGGTTTTACGTACATACATCTGTATAGAAATTTTAAGTTAAATATAAGACTATATAGTTAATTAAATATTCGACTTTTATAAGCTTGCAATTTATTTAGTTTGTTTTAATTAAATAAATTTTTGTTTTTATTTGTTTCTAGTTTATTGGTTGACAAGATGTTAATGTCACAACTGATGTGTGATTTGACATTTGTTGTAATTATTGTATACACTAAATAGATGCATGTGTAAAATTATTTGTATACATATGCAAAACAGAACATTAAAAGAATTAAAACTAAATACTTGGATGAAAGTATACTCAAGTAAAATTGTTTACTTGATTGTTGGAAAAGAGTTTGGTTAATTTATTAAAAACTATTTCAGGTTTATAACAGGTTTATGAAACGAATTTTTTATGAAAATTAGTGCAATAAGCCTTTGATAAATCAAAACAATTTTTTATGAATATGGGGCAAAACTTTTGCTAAACGTTTGTTTTTCTTTTTAAGTACAATGTAATATGAAGGAGGATATTATAATGTTGAAAAAGGTAAGCTTAAAACAGATCAGTTGTTGTCTCCGCAGCTTTCCTAAATAATCATAAGCCATAGAAAATATCCTTTTGATCCTCCTATATAATAAAATCCATTATATCAGAGCAATGGGTATAAGCTTTGGCATTTTGATTTACTTGTTGTTCCTATGTAAAAAATGCTAGCTTGCACTTCGGATTTAAGCAAAAGATTCTGGCTTTCTTCTATAAATAACAACCCGGTTTTAAAAAAGTATTCTTAAAAAACTGGGGTTTATAATACTTATTCGCTTAACAGTTTTATTTGTATAATATCTATGGTCTTTCTAAAATCTTTGGATGAAGTTTCCTGACGATCTGGCCTAAGCAACCAGTGAAATGCGCATAAGAATAGCTTATCCGTTCAACAATAAATTTCAGTTTATCAATGGTATTAAATGGGAATTTAGCACATTTAAACGAAACCTTGTTAATTAATTTTTTTAATCCTAAGAAAAACTTTGATAACTAATATGCATGTGGCAGTGTAAATAAAACTGAACTGGCAAAATAAAATAAAGTAATTTGTTTTAATTTTTGTTTTTTCTTTACCCTCTTACAACTTTATTTAGAGTTGACAAAAAAATAAATCAATTGTAGCCGGGACTGTAAGAAAAGATAAACTCACTTTTTATTGTTGTTGTTTTTGTTTAAGCTTTGATATTGTTACAAGTAAAACTGGGGTTTATAATACTTATTCGCTTAACAGTTTTATTTTTATAATATCTTTAGTTTTTCTAAAATCTTTTGATGAAGTTTCCTGACGATCTGGCCTAAGCAACCAGTGAAATGCGCATAAGAATAGCTTATCCCTTCAACAATAAATTTCAGTTTATCAATGGTATGAAATGGGAATTTAGCGCATTTAAACGAAACCTTGTATTCTTATTTTTGTTAAAATAAGCGCTTAATATTTCTCGGCATAAGTTCATATAGAAATACTATTCTTCATTCTTAATTAATCCCAGTTTTTTTTTTAACAAAAAGAAATTAGGTGGGTTACCCTTTTCCCCTTAACTCTAGTTTCATTATGCACCGTAAGAAGCATCTCACTCTCAGCGTTATACATGTAGGGGTTGAAAATACAGCCTTTATGATGTTCGTAGTTTATAAATGGAAAATTTTTCAAACTGACAACTGACCAGTGTTCGAAAATAAACTGTACATTCCCAATAAAAAATTTTATATTTTAAAGTAAAGTAACATATAGAGATGCAGTAAAGTAAGTGAAGGAACTCTTAATAAGTTTTATAAAAGAAAAAATAACAATTCAATTGCCACGGCATTTCCTTACTACGAAGCAGGTTTGTAAGGGAGAATACTAAAAAATAAATGTAAAAACATTTAGTGTGTAAAGCTGATAGCTACGTTCACTTGTTTTTATATGCGTTCAGTTAAGCGATTTTTGTGTCAAAAATGTATTGCATCAAAGTGGGAACTCATCATATAAAATTCATGACTTTCGTAAGCGAGATGGTAAGCGAAACTCTTACATTTCTCCCTTACAAGCCTGCTTCGTATGAAGCTCAATTTTTTTATTGGGTTATTAAGCATTCGGCTCACACACCCAAGAACGATATCTTATTTTTAGTGATTGTGTAGACGAACACAACCCCTAATACCGTTCGTAACTATATATATATAACATTATATTTTAATGTTCTTTAATGTTTCTTTTTTAACATTGATAAAGAAATGAACAAACAAAAAATTTTAGCAACGACCGCAACACGAACAGGTTGTGTGTATTGTGTATATGTTTTGTTTGTGTAACATTATTTTGTTGGGGGTTTTTTTTGTATGTATATTTTGTTTTTGTAAAAAATGTTTGGTTTTTTTAGCAGCCAAAAGGTACGAACATTAAAAAGCCGAGCCGAACACAATGAAGTTTAATAAAAACAGTATTATTTTTGTGTTCGAAAGATAACTAACAGGGAAACGTTATTTTTTTAATGATTTTCTACACAAGCACTATTAGCGTTTGTGTTTTCCAGAAATATACTAAGCCGAATACTAAGGAGGGATATTTAGTGTTTATTTTCGAATACTGCTACTGATCAGAGTTTATTTTGGTACCTTAGGAGTCTGCATCACCCTAGACCTACGATCAGGGGTATTTTGATTATTGCAATCAATAATTACTTTTTTTTACCCTTAGGGGGATGATTAACTTCCCTAATCAAAAGTAAAAAATTGGCTGGTGGGTTTGTACCCTTGTGTATTGCGGCTATTCAACAGGTTACCTGCTTGCGAACTAGTCTTTCAGTACTCTGGTCTCCTGCAGACAAGCGTAGAGCTTAGCTTAGGGAAAAAAGTGCCGGTAAAATAGCTGCAGCTACCTAGCAAAGGGTATGTGTGGTGCAAACAAGTACACATGTTTAAAGTACATTTCGGTCCGGAAAATTTTTAGCCGTCGCTGACTATTAACGATATACAGATATTGTATAATTAGAATTTTTTATAAGCTTTAGCTAGTTAGTTGGTTTTAGTTCATAATTATGAACTTAAACTGTCACAGGGAAGTGCTTATTAAAAACAAATGCGGCAAAAGTTTGTCATTTATTCTCAATAAGTCATTGGACGAAATACTCTAAGCAAAGTTCTTTTTTAAGCTTCAAAGATTTTCAATTTTGTGCAAAAAAAAAAAATATTGCTTGAAGTTTTGCCATTTTTTATTTAGAAAAAACAAAACAACTGTAGCATATCGATTGGGGCGCTACTAAAAATAAATTATTTGTGGCATTCAAATGCGTTGATTTTTATACCAAAATCAAAAAAACAATTTCAAAAAAATTGCAAGCATTTATTCCGAAGCAAGAAAAATACGTACACACAGAAAACAAATTGGTTGGGAAACGGTTGCAGTAATAAAATATTGATCAAGTAACATGATTTATTATTGCAACTATTAAAAATGTATAGTTCTAACTGATTTTCAATTCTCTTGATTATTAAAACGTTGCTCTAACTGAAATATGATTCCTTCAATTCTTTTATTAGTTATGATAACTAATTTAATTTAGTTCTAACAATTAGTACAAATGGTTAGAATCACAACCGAATTTAATACAGGGCAATACTGAATATTGGTCATTGCAATCAATAATTTGCTTTCGTCAATAAATTTTGAAATATAAATGTTTATTTATTTATTGCAGCTAATTATTGATTGTTGGAATAGTTTCAATTCGAATACAACAAATAAAAATATAATTATTCGGAATTCACAACCAAAAAATAGTTTAAAGCCCCAATTGCTTAAGGTGTTATGATACTTGCTATTTTTTGTATATTTTCAATATTGGAGAACAGTGCAAATATATTTGCATAAGAAAACTGACTAAGTGCAAAGAGTAAGATTATATCATAAAAAATCTTTAAATGTCAAAAAAAATATAAAAATTTTTAACTTAAAATTGACATTTCCAGATTAAATGTTAGCACTGTTGCCAATTTTTTTAGTTTTTGATCGAAAGTAGCGGTTTTTAACCTTTTTTGCGATTTTTAGGTTTTTTTTTTACGTGTTTTTGTGGAAACAAAACGTGGGCAATATTGATTGTTTTGTTTACATTTTTTGTCTGATCAATCAGAAAAAAGGGTTTGTTTACATATTGTATTTCTTGTTCTTTCTCGCATTTGTTGTTTCATTCAGTCAATCCTAAAAAAATCCAATACAAAAAATAGCAAGTATCATAACACCTTTACTAAATTTTCTGTCAAAACATTTGATAGATTAAAATAATTTTTAATTTTATATTTAAAAATTATCTTTGCGGTAAAAAATGGAAAATGTGCAAAAACTTAATAAATAGGGGTAAGTAATTTACGTATTCTTATATGTATGAACATATACACGTACATATGTAGGTATGCATGTATGTATTATTTTGTTTATACCCTGCAAATTATATTGGACTACTTGATCCATTTTGATCCTGGGCTGGTCCAATGTAGTGCAAGTCATTATTAAAAAGAGATGGTCAATACACGCAGAGAAAAAATATGGTTGGGCATGGTTACGGCAACAACACTATGTTTAATGTAACAATATATTGTTGTCGTACACAAATAATTGTTATTTTTATTTAATATCAACAATATTTTAGTTACTGTAAACATATCAATGTTTATCGCAATTATGAATTTGAGTATTGTTGACCGAAAAATAATTATTTTTCTAACAACTTAATTATGATAACTTTCTAAACATATTATATTTCTCACAACCATATCATGATATTTAATAGCCATAACATGATAACTTTCTATACATTTATCATATTATGTTAAAGATGCAATCAAACTATTTTTACTCTAATCATATTATGTTAGCGCCATTTGTAAAATAATTTTGAAGAAGTTGTGTCGTTTTTTTTATTTGTGAGCGGTTAAACAATTAAAAGATAAAATTCCATAAAAAAAATAAGTTTAAAGAAATTAAAAAATTAAAATATTAGCGGAGCTCATTTAAGTATTAGTGATGTAATAGTGCAAATGCAAAATATCATAGTTTTTTGTAAAATCCAACAACAAAACACACAGAGATTTCGTTATATTTTATAAAAGTGCTACGATATTTCTGTGGTTTTCATGGGCAACCGCGAATGTCTTAAAACAAATTGTTCAGGAAAGCCGAAAACCCATTCTAGATCAAACTATGGGCTAGGTATTATTGCACATTTTAAACTTTGTCATTACGTTACAAAACGGAATTGATCCATCTTTTTTCAAAAAAATATAAAGAGCGTTCAAAATTAGGCAATATGGCATAAACATCTTAAAATCAAAAAAATGGACACACGCGGTATTGTATTGTATTTTTATGACAGCTATGAAAGGTGCTGTATCATAATATGATTGCTTCTAAATTTATTATGATTAACATGATGATAATATGATTACTTCTAAGTTTATTATGATTAACATGACAATAATATGATTAATTTCTTAGCTTATTATGATTGACATGACAATAATTTGATTACTTCTTAACTTAGTATGATTAACAGAATAATAATATGATTAAGGGAAAAATATTATGATGACATATTACGAGTATATTGAGTCATAATATGTTTCAATAATAATCTTAATATGGTGACTACAATCATAATTCTTATCATAATATGTTGCTCTTAGAATATGTTTACCACAACCATGTTTTTTCTTTGCGTGTACTTTTAATAGATAAATGTTGTACAAATGTTTAGCAATAAACGCTAAAAAGTACAAAAAAAACCTGCACGATTTAATTCATCCAACACATAATTGAATGCATTCTTTGTCAGTTCTGCAATAATATTTTTGTATTTGTGGTTTAATGTCTGTATATGTTTAATTAAAATGCTATTTAGTGGTTTATGGCGGTATGTAAACAATATTGAAATTAACTTAAATAAAAATAAAAAAAACTACAATTTGTATTGTTTTGCAAAGTAATTTTTGTGGAGGTTTTTGAAACAAATTTTAATTAAAAGTTAAAACTTTAGAAAAGACGCAAATTTGAGTGAACAGAAAATTAAATGAAAGACATGAAAATGTTGGTACAACTTAAATACCACAAAAAAAAAATTGTATATGTAAAATTTTAAATTCCTTTTCCTGTTTTGCCCAAAGAAAAAACCTTTTCTACTGAACGCAGAGAGTAATAAATAATTTATTGACATATTTTACTTATTTTAAAGTAAATATTAAACAAATATTAACAAAATTTTCTTTATAAAGTTAACTTAAATTCTTCTACTAACCTTAAGAACTAAGTACACTTTTTTTTTTACAAAAAAAAAGAATAACAACTATTTTCTCCAAAAACCATATTTACTTTTTCCCCGTTAATATAAAGTCGAGGTTACCTTTGTTTGGTTATTTCATTCCACATTCTCTATCTTTTCTTTTTTATTATCTTGCAACTTTAAGTATATTTTCGTATATTTTACATATCAAAATCTATTTTATGGCATGCAACATCAAACATTAGAGAAATGACTTGCCGCTGCTAAGTTGAGTATATAAATCATTCAGCTACAAAAAAAAAAAACCCGTAGAAAAGCTGCTTTTTATGCAAATGTGTGCAGCGTGCTAAAGTCAGGCAAAGAAAAAAGTTGCTACCATCTTTTTTCATTATTTTCCATAGAATTCTAGTGGCATGAAAACGCCACGTTTTCATTATGATCTTCTTGTGTACGAAATACTTTATATGCTCTATTAAAGCAGTTTGAAGTTTTTCATAAAAAAAAAACTTTCTCAATTGTGGTACGATGTTGTGTACATAACTTTTTTTTTGCTGTTAGTGGATGTGAAAATAAACAATTTTATATGAAAGTAAATTAGAGATGGACCATAGAAGGGTTAAGGTACATTTGTCAGAAGTAATAAATAAACTCTAAAATTGCGTTATAATGTACATTCTTCTTGCAGACCAGATATTCAGGTGTCTTATCATTAATCTCGCAGAATGTGCATTGTTAAGTAATAATCACAGTCTTCAGTGGATAGGCCAGTCAGTGAGTGCCCTTATTTAAAATTTTTTTGCAGCAGAAGTTTATTACGTGGCTTACTACGGACTGCAGTATCCATTCTCTAGTACTCCAGTACTGTTGTACTTATCCGATCAAACGACCGCTCAACACCTCTGCGAATGGAAACCGTGGTTAGGAGAATTAGATTTGATTAATTTTTGTTAGTTAATATTATTGAGGAATAAAAATCTCTTGATGTTTTGGACAAAACATATATTCAAGGAGTCGAAAGAAGCATTTAAGTGCCTCGGTTTTTTGAAACGGCGTTGGAGATACTTCACTATTTCTGATCTCTTTATAATTTATACCACCTGTATCCGACGGAGAATAAAGTGCAACTCTTATTTCTGGGCCGGTGCTTCAAACTATATCTTAGAGCTTCTCGACAGCGTGCAGTAAAGGGCGAAGGCTCTCATTGGTGACAGTAGGGAAATCCAATTTCATTGACTTCCTGGAGTGCCGTTGCAACGTGGGTTGTATTTCCCTGTTTTATGGTTACTACAAAGCGATGTGTTCTGATGAAATTAGGGATCTGGTTGCCGATACTCGTACGTTTGTTCCTAATCCTCTATACTCCATCATTTTTTGGTCGATTGGTCGGAGCATCGTACAACGCATTACAGGGATAATTCGTTCTTTGCCCGAAAAGTTCGTATGTAGAATAATACAGGGATTCCTCATTATACGGGAGGGAAAAAAGTGTTAAAATTTAGGGTGTCACCTCTTAGCAATACAAAATTTTAGGCCAATAAAAAATGATTTAGAAGTATCGCAAAGCTACTATATTCCTGAATAGGCGAAAAATTTTATTTTTTCGTTTTTTTTTTTTTTTAATTTTTTAAATGTCGTAAGAGTTTTATTCTAGGTGATAAATTAATCTAAATGAAGATGCAATTATGTTTTCAAAAAGGTATAAAATCCCAAAATCGGTTAAGAACTAGCCCAATAACAAATACTGCCAAGACCACTAATGTGCCAATTATAGCTTGACCGAGAAATTCGAGCACACACACAGAGAAAACAGATTCGTGATCACAACCGAATTTGGCGCCAATCGAATTTCTTCGGTTGCATGTACTATCACACAACTCGGTTACAATTACTGAACATTTCGGTGCTTAGCATAATATTTTTGATAGCAACATTTGAATTTTAGTACACTATCAGTCATAACAACAGATATTGTTAGTTGTTAGTATGATTATTAGAAACAAAACTGTGCTTATACCCGAATATATGATAGCTGCAACTGAATTAACACATAATTGGTGTTCATAACAAGAGATTTGATTGTCGTTATCAATATATTTTTTTTAACCGGTCAAATGTAGCCCATAAGGGGCAAGGACTTGTCCAAAGGTAACTTCAATGAATGGGAAAAATGGCTTATTTTACAGTACGATGTCCTAGGGCAGGACCATATAACCCAGCTTGCATTACAAAGGAGAAGTCTTAAAACTACTCCATGGTATACTCCAGAGGATTAGCTTTGAAATCGTGAAAAAAGGAAAACATGTCGTTAAAAAACGAAGACATGTCGTTTCACTGCAAACTCTTTTTAATAATGACATGGTCCATACTTGCACTACATTGGACCAGCCCAGGATCAAAATGGATCAAGAAGTCCAATATAATTTGCAGGATATAAAAAAACTAATACACACATACATATGTACGTGTATATGTTCATTCCAATAAGAATACCGAAATTACTTACCCTTTTTCTTAAGTTTTTGCACATTTTCCATTTTTTACACCAAAAATTATTTTTTAAATACATATATGTAAAATAAAAAATTTTTTTAATATATCAAATATTTTGACAGAAAATTTAGTAAGCAATTGGGGCTCTCAACTATTTTTTGGTTGTGAATTCCGAATAATTTTATTTTCATTTGTTGATCTCGAATTGAAACTATTCCGACAATCAATAATTAGCTGCAATAAATGAATTAGCATTTATATTACAAAATTTATTGACGGAAGCAAATTATTGATTGCAATGACCAATATTCAGTATTGCCCTATATTAAATTCGGTTGTGATTCTAACCATTTGTACTAATTTTTAGAACTAAATTAAATTAGTTATCACAACTAATAAAAGAATTGAAGGAATCATATTTCAGTTGGAACATCGTTTTAATAATCAAGAGAATTAAAAATTAGTTAGAACTATACATTTTTAATAGTTGCAATAATAAATCATGTTATTTGATCAATATTTTATTACTGCAACCGTTTCCCAACCAATTTGTTTTCTGTGTGTAATACAGTTCATCCCCACCTTATAAAACTCACCTTTCAAAAATGGCATCAACAGACAGATTTTCACGGAATCAGTTAAAATGTTCAGTAATTGTTCCTTTTAAACACTTATGCGACGTTGTTTTCCACATCTAAACTAACTAAAATTCCTTTTAATTAACGAAGAGTAAAAAATATATTTAAGCAATTAAGAGTGCTATATTCGGCTGTACCGAATCTTTGATACCCTCCACCGACAGTCCGAATATTTCAGGAGTGATATCTATATGATATCTATTTATTATTAATTTATCTTTAGTTTAGACCTATATTAAATTTTTGGCCGACAGTCTTGAGTAAAATATCATGATTCGTAACAATAAATTTCAATACAGTGGTGAAATAAGTTTTAGCGTTTACAGTGAATTTCAGAAGGCTGCTAAATATGGGATCTAAGGTAAATTGTGGACCGTATATCACAAAATTGCATGACATTTTTTTTGGCCATATGAAGCAAAGTTGGTAGAAATTTTACTGTAATATATATATCTGCTACGGTTTTAGGCGTATTTAATTAATTTACCAGAGTGGGCTTTGTATTGGGCCTATAGTAAATTATGGACTGATCATCACGAAATTTATTAGTGTGATTTCTAGTTATATAAAACTGTGGAGAATTAAATTTTATTCTGATAGCATTACTAATTACGGTTTTAGGCGTACTAAACTGTTTTCCGGGAGTAGGGTTTATATGGGGCCTAGGGTAAATTATGAACGAATCTTAACGAAATTTCACATTGTAATTTCTAAACCCAAAAACCTGTGACGTGCCAAATTTGTTTATGATAGCATCATTAATTACGGTTTAAGGCGTACTATACTGTTTTCCGTAGGGCTTATATGGCGACGAGGGTAAATTATGGACGGATCTTCATGAAATTTTACAGCGTGATTTCTAGTCGAATAAAACGAATTTTTTGCAAAATCTTGTATCATTCCGTGCATTGTTCCACCATTTATGTTAGTTTTTGTAACAAAATTATCAATTTTTTATGGAGGTGGTTCCACATTTTGATTCATAGCTCTGATACTACTGAGCCGATTTTGCTGGATTCCCATCCCATACTGCTTAGGATAACTACAAGCCATTTTAGTTTTTCGAAAGTGAGCGTGTTTTCAACAGAGTGACAGCCAGACGGACATGACTAAATCGACTTAGAATTACTCAAGGAGGCAGGATATATATACTAAATGGGGTCTGAGATGAATAAAAAAAAAAGTTTCGCACGGAATGACAAACTTTGTATATATACTCTCAAAACAACTAATTGTGGTGGAGGGTATAAAAAGAAGTTTAACAAAACCTCTTTGTATCTTTTGTGCTACTCATTATATACGTACCATTAAGTCGAATAAAACGATTGATTTTTTTATTCCTCTACTTTTCAGCGTTATTAAACATTTTCTTAAAGCGGATTCACCCATTAATTTAAAAGTCTCTCGCAGAAAAAAATACACCAAACTATGAATAAAGAATGTTTTCCGGAAAATATTTTTATTTCAAATAAAAGCCTTCAAAGCCTTTAAAGTTATGTATTGTAAAGAGCAGTGCTTAAGTTCTATCCAAAGCTCTTCTTAAATTCTATCTAAAGAAAATCAGGTTACAAACTTTGTTTCCATAAAATGGTACTTTCTTCTTAAAAAATTTGTACCACTTTTAACATCTCTATTATACTCAACTTTCATACAAACATTTAATTTCTTTATAAATCATTTTAATTTAAAATGAATGGTGATAGTTTTATATACAAAACATAATAAAACCAAGAAAAGAAATCCAGTACCTTGTCCTCTGTTTCCGACGGTTCATCATAAATTAGTAAATAAAAAAATAAAAAATAATGTTTTTTACTGTTCCTGTGTTGAACGTTAAATTGTATGAATAATTTATGTGTTTAGCTTCAAAAGATTTAAGATAATTGTTCTAAACATTTAATTTGTATGAATAGTAAATGGGATATAAAGAAAACAAAAGGAGAACAATTACCAAAATATAAAATGGGTTTCCTAAAGGCAAAAATATTTACATACATATAAAGCAAACCGTGGATTTTAAGCTAATACATTCAGTACGTTAAAATAAAACATGTTATATTCGTCTTATATTCTCCACCCACAGCTAGAATACCATTTTTTAAGTTATCTTAAAACTATTTATGTTCTAAAAAAACAAGCTTTATTCAATTAAAGTCGAGGGATAAATGTTTCATAATAATGTTAAATATCCTGCTTTTAGCATAAATTTAGTTTTAAAGAGACTGCTTTACAGATTTTTTTCTAAAACTAGAGACGGATGTATCTAATTTCGTTAAAAATTAATTAAAATGATAAGAATTTTAGAATCAAACCCGCAACCCCGGCGCTGAGAGATTAGCTTAGTACCAGCTAGCCTACTGCGGCAGATTGTTTATATGCTTAAAGGTTTCGAAGTTATTTTCGACGGATAAAATTTGATAAAATCGGTGTAACAGCCTCTTTAAAAACCTCGAATTTTAGAAAAAATATCTATCCAAAGAAGTTAAATTTTTAATGTTTTTGTAGTAAGGGGAAAATAAAACATCAACAAAATAAAGTTTTACTACTTTTAAGAAGGAAGTAATATTTTTAAAAAGGGTTGATTCAAAATAAAAATAAGAGCATGCCCGTTTCTGAAAGCAATTTTGAATTTTCAAATTTAAGTGTTACAGACCAATATTCAGGAAATTTGACAGTGTTTTTTTTTTTTTCTCTTAAATCTGTAAAATATCAAAGATTTCATATAAAACAAATCTTTACAAAATTGTTTAAAAATACGCGAATTGCGTCACCATTTATGTAAGATTTTGTAAAAAAAACTATCAGCTTTTAAGTGTGGCTAATCCACACTTGGATTCATATCTCTTAAGCCACTAAAGCGACCATTCTGGATTTTAATCCCAAACTTAACTTAAAAAATATCTGACATCAATATTATTCTTTTCTTTTAAGTTCGACCGGCATAGCTCAAAAAAAAATCGTTTCGAGATAAACGCATTTAAAGTTTTTGATTTGCTCTAACTACTTAGAAAAAAAGAAGACACATTGTCTTCAAACTATACACAATATAAAGAAAAACTAAGCGAACAATTCTGCGTCTGCAACTCCAAAATATCATTTTTTGAGTAATGCCGGTCTTGCAGCAAATGAGCGATATATACTTATATACTTTACATTATATACTTAATGGGATCTTCGATGACTAATAAAAAAATTTCAGACGGATTGACAAACCCACACTGAAAGAAAAATGCTTCATATATTTAATGAATCGTTTTCATAAACAAAATTTCAGTGGTTAAATGAAAATTTTCATTGTCCAAATTGAATTTCGAAGTTATAATGAAGTATTTTCGTAAAAATCGATTCATTGGAATTCGTTATTACGTTAAAAATTTTCATTGGATATATGAAAAATAAAGTTTGTGCAAGTTAAACAAAAAATTTTAATTGGGAACATAAAAAACAATATACAAACATAGCTATATTCATAAATTTATACAAAATTATAGTTTCCTTAAAAATATGTTTAATTGTTAATTAAAAAATGTGAGATTTAATTATTTCATACATCTAATGTAATATGCCATTAAATTTATGAAATTAAATTTTTTTTATAAAAGCAACATATTTCAATAATTGAAAAAAAAAATTATTTTTAACATTCAAATAACTCTATAGTCTCAATAATTAAAAGTATAAAAATATTTCGAAAAAGCATGCCTTCATAAATTTAAATTTTTATTATGACAATGAAAATGTCATTATTGTAATGAAACAAAAACTTTCAATCCATAAATAGGTATGTTTTTAGTTTTCTTTGTTCTCTCTTTATGTGGTCTTTTTTTATTATGCGTTAGCAAAAAAAATCAACATTGTTTTTGTTGTTATGGGCTATGTTGTAGTGGCTAAAAACATAGTTTTTTTTATTCAAAAACTACACTGCCCCAGGAGGCTAGCTGGTAGTGAGCTAGTTGTGGGATTGATTCCCGCCCCAGCGACTCTGGTTAAAAAAAAAAAGTTGAATAAGAACAACTTTGATGATGATAAAAAAAAATTCAAAAAAAAAAATAAAATAAAAAAACTCTATCAGCGCCCGAGGTTGCGTGATCGATTCCCGCCAGCGACTCTGGTTAAAAAAAAAAAGTTGAATAAGAACAACTTTGATTAAAAAAAAAAAAAATTAAAAAAAATTAAAAAATAAAATAAAAACCAATTTTTTTTACTTTTCTGAAAGTATTCATCCAATGAATAACATTCATAGATCTAATGTAATATTTTATTAAAAACATTTTAATGAAACAGGTTTCATTGATCCAACGAAGCGCTGCATAAGTTACTTTTTAATGCAATTTTTCATGGGATTAATGTCAAAATTAATGGGTATTCTGAAGAAAATTCTTTCAGTGCAGTATAACCTCATTTACCACTAGTGGTGGAGGATATAAAAAGCTAAGCAAATACTTACATACATACATACTTATAGAACGTTACCTAACACGTAAAAGGCCTTATTTTACATTTTGAAAATATTACAAAAGCAAAAACTATTTAAAATCATAAATTAATAAATTGTGTTAAACTGCTTTTAATTTCTTTTCCTTCTGTTTTTCTTGTAAAACCCACCAATTGTTTTGACAATTAAAAATGTTGCATATTATGCAAACTGTTAGCTAGACCTTTTAGCGTTTATCATAAAATCTTTTGTAGATAAAAAAGTAAAATGGGTTATTTTGATCAAAAGATTCCAAAATTGTGTACATTAGTGTTGAGGCAATACATCAGAATCAATGAAAACAGTTGATTTTAAATTTTTGATTAAATATGGCCTTTTGCGTTTTAGGTAACTATAGTCTTTTGTTTTTACATTTCACCAATTCCATATCATCCTTTTAGCAGCTGACTTTTTAATTAAAAATTAATATTTAATATTATCATTTTATTAAGTGTCACCGAAAATTTACTAAACTATTGTCATCAGATAACTATGTATAAATTATAATACAAAATATAATTGAATAGAACGGAAAGAGTGACATAAGCAAAACCTTACTCAGTTGTAAACACAATGTTAGTAAGAAACGTGTTTACCTTGTTGTTGGAATTTAACACGTACGAAAACTAAGAGACACATTTTCATATTATTTTGAGGATGTTTCCATTCTAGTTAATCTTCTATGGATAATTGTGTCAAATTTATTTAGTAAAATTTAATATGTGTATTTTCTAGACAGCTTTAAATTGTTCATTAATAATATATTATTTTAAGTAAATTAAAAATAAACAAATAAAATTAGAAATGGGTAAAATATTATATTTATTTGACACTTCATTATTTGATAGTTGGCAAGCAAAACAAAATTCAGTTAAAACAAGTGTCAATATGAATTTTATATTGATAAATTTTATTCGTGATTTGAACACTCTTGACCAGGGATGGAATTAGAATGTAAATATTATTGTTGACTTAACTCATGCTTCGTATAATATTTTTAAACTAAGCCCATCCTAAAGAGAGAAACGCATGAACTTTTTTATTTAAAAATACGGACGGAAGAAATCGAAATGAAATGGATTTAAAATCGAGCAAATTTAAAAAACGACCCTGTTATGAAAGTTCGCAAAAATATTCCATTTTATCTACTTCATTCTTTAAGTATCTATTATTTTTGCTTGAACAATACTTAAAACAAAAAGAAACTACGGTCATTTTATAAATAGTAATTGAATTTAAATTATCGTTCGATTTCCATCTCACTTCATTTCGATTTCTAGAACATACCCGACAAATTAATATAAATCTTTGAGTAAACATACATATTTTTGATGTTTTTTCTTTTGGGAAACGAAATATTGAATTGTGTTGAAAAAATTTAACAAAAATATAAGCAAAATTACTCGCTAAACAAGACAGTTTTTTATTTAATTCCGACGGACGCATACACTTGGTTTGTTTATTCGATTTAAAACTTAAAAAAAATTTTACATTTAACAGAAATACTATATATTATTATTATTATTCGATTAATCGGTATAAATTCTTCGATTAGTTCCTTAATCGAAATTAGCAATTTTAAATTATTCGAACAATTAATCGTCTAAAATTATTCGATTATTCGAACAAGAATTAATCGTCTGAGCACCCTAGTTACGGTTTAAATTTCGAACGTAATCTACTTCTTGTGTGCTCTTTCTATACAAGAAAATTGGCTTTGCAGTGGAGGTGTAATACCCAGTAAAAACTTCGCCTACAAAATAATGTGTTGAGTAATCAGAAAAACATAAGAGCACTACTTACAATTCTACTGACAGAACCAATGAATTTTACAAGGGATGTCCCAAAAAGAACGCATTCAAAAGCAAGTCATTATTTTTTTACTTTAATACATCCAGAAAAAAGTAGTTATAGAAGTTGTTATAGATGTAGTTAAAGAAGAAAGCTAATAAATAATGAGTTTCAGAAGCTATTCGTTTTGAAAAAGTAAGCGAAGTTTTTACTGGGTATATCCAGGTTCTAAATAAGGTCTTTGTGCATACACAGAAAAAATAACAACAAATCAATTGTCATATTGAATACCATATTCGTCAATACAATTAACTTTTTAATTAAAAAGGCACCAACAACTGCATTTGTAAATATAAATAATAATTTTGTTAATTAAAATTGTAAAAACTCAACAAATACTTTTAACAATGCGTTTGTTATATTGAATAAAATATTAGTTAATAATTAAACATCATATTAACAAAATATTTTATTGCTTATTAATTTGAATAAGAAACTTTATTTTAAGGGTTGTTTTAATTAATTTTTTAGTATAATATATTTTAAGTCACATTACAAATAACATTATAACCTATTTCAGCAATCGGATGCACTAGGAAATTCCGATATCACCACAAAACAAATGTTTAACTCCATTATTGGTTATATTTAAAATACTAGAATATATAAAAGATCCGCTAATATGTCTTTATAATTCATTAAATAATAACTTAGCTTACCCTGTAGATTGATTAAGCTCCTTAGTTATCGAATATCCTTTATTCCTTTATAGATTTTAAACGACTGTGGCTTATAGTTCTTATTCGCTTAACAGTTTTATTTGTGTAATATCTTTAGTTTTTCTAAAATCTTTGGATGAAGTTTCCTGACGATCTGGCCTAAGCAACCAGTGAAATGCGCATAGGAATAGCTTATCCCTTCAACAATGAATTTCAGTTTATCAATAGTATGAAATGGGAATGTAGCACATTTAAACGAAACCTTGTTAATTAAATTTTTGAATCCCGAGAAAAACTTTGATAACTAATATGCATGTGGCAGTGTAAATAAAACGGAACTGGCAAAATAAAATAAAGTTATTTGTTTTTATTTTTGTTTTTTCTTTTCCCACTTACAACTACATTTAGAGTTGACAAAAAATCAACCAATTGTAGCCGGGACTGTAAGAAAAGATAAACTCACTGTTTATTGTTGTTGTTTTTGTTTAAGCTTTGATATTGTTACAGGTAAGACTGTGGCTTATAGTTCTTATTCGCTTAACAGTTTTATTTGTGTAATATCTTTAGTTTTTCTAAAATCTTTGGATGAAGTTTCCTGACGATCTGGCCTAAGCAACCAGTGAAATGCGCATAGGAATAGCTTATCCCTTCAACAATGAATTTCAGTTTATCAATAGTATGAAATGGGAATGTAGCACATTTAAACGAAACCTTGTTAATTAAATTTTTGAATCCCGAGAAAAACTTTGATAACTAATATGCATGTGGCAGTGTAAATAAAACGGAACTGGCAAAATAAAATAAAGTTATTTGTTTTTATTTTTGTTTTTTCTTTTCCCACTTACAACTACATTTAGAGTTGACAAAAAATCAACCAATTGTAGCCGGGACTGTAAGAAAAGATAAACTCACTGTTTATTGTTGTTGTTTTTGTTTAAGCTTTGATATTGTTACAGGTAAGACTGTGGCTTATAGTTCTTATTCGCTTAACAGTTTTATTTGTGTAATATCTTTAGTTTTTCTAAAATCTTTGGATGAAGTTTCCTGACGATCTGGCCTAAGCAACCAGTGAAATGCGCATAGGAATAGCTTATCCCTTCAACAATGAATTTCAGTTTATCAATAGTATGAAATGGGAATGTAGCACATTTAAACGAAACCTTGTTAATTAAATTTTTGAATCCCGAGAAAAACTTTGATAACTAATATGCATGTGGCAGTGTAAATAAAACGGAACTGGCAAAATAAAATAAAGTTATTTGTTTTTATTTTTGTTTTTTCTTTTCCCACTTACAACTACATTTAGAGTTGACAAAAAATCAACCAATTGTAGCCGGGACTGTAAGAAAAGATAAACTCACTGTTTATTGTTGTTGTTTTTGTTTAAGCTTTGATATTGTTACAGGTAAGACTGTGGCTTATAGTTCTTATTCGCTTAACAGTTTTATTTGTGTAATATCTTTAGTTTTTCTAAAATCTTTGGATGAAGTTTCCTGACGATCTGGCCTAAGCAACCAGTGAAATGCGCATAGGAATAGCTTATCCCTTCAACAATGAATTTCAGTTTATCAATAGTATGAAATGGGAATGTAGCACATTTAAACGAAACCTTGTTAATTGATATTTTTTTTATTTTTTTTTTTAAAACTTTTTGACTCAAAATAACTTTTTACTATGATAAACAAATTAATTTTCTAAAATATACAAATTGCTAATATGACAATTTACAAACATATTAATTTAGAAAATTGTTAAAAATATTAGAAAAGTTTTAAAAAATTTTCTTCAATTACTTAATAAGTTTTGTTATTTTTTTCTTTGTAGTCCCGGCTGCTATAAACCAGAATTGTATCTGCTCGCACATGGCCTTTGGTAGACGAATTTCATTTTAAACGAAAATATTAAGCCTATTATGGCAGGTACTTAAGTTTTTAGGGTGCATGATTTCCGTTAAATATCGCCAATTTCTAAAGTATTCTTTACAATAATACAAAAACCTAAAAAATTAAGTTATAGACCATTTGAATCCCTTTTGTTTCTTTTATAGGCCACCCTGTACCAATATTAAATAAAATAATAAAATAATATCCATGATAAGACATACACTTACGTATATGTATGTGCTAAAAATACATAACGATTTCCTTTTAATATAGTTCTTAAGATATTCTTTAAAGAAAAATAAGCAAAGAAAGAAAGATAACAAATCTCAGCTCAATTGAGACTTTTTTCTAATCTCAAAGGCGGACAAACAAATTGTTTTTATCATACACACTTATACAACACTTATTTTGTTTTTATTTATTTTAACTTTTTGTTTCTGCTCGCGGAAATTATTTCTTGTATTTTCAACCACCCCACACATGTCCTGTGGATTTATTGTTGGCTGGTGTGATTGTAATTTTAGTAATTTTTATGTCGGAGCCGTGTTTCTGTCTTCAGATGCCTTTAGGAAGTTATTGTTTTCAGTGTTTGTTGATGTGCTTGTGGGTGTGAGAGAGAGAGAGAGCGTGTGTATTTAAGCGTGTTTGATCAAGAGTGTTTTAGTGCATGTATGTGTTGATATGATTTAATGTTTTTTTTTTCATATTTACGCATATAATCGCTTCGCTTAACGTTCACCATCGCAACCAAGTTCTGGTAGATTTTATGGTAGATTAAAAAGGTCTTTAAGGTAACAAAAATTTATGGGTAACACTTAATCCGATAAGAACATAAACTTCTATTTTTTCAGAACTGAAATTTATTAGCTATTGAATAAATTTACCTATTTTTATTAATATTTATTCACATTCTTTCTAAATAACTTTTAAGATTAACCTTACATTATTAATTTTTCTTTTCCTTCTGCTTATTTTTCTATCATAGAGATTATTTACTTTATTTTCATGTGCATGCATGCATGTGCCTCTTCAGTACTAAGAACATAAATACTTTGTTATCGTTTTAATGGTCTTTTTCTTTTCTTTTTGTTCTTCTTACATACTTCTCCATGGTATTTATTTGATTGTTAGTCTATAAATACAAAACAATAATATGTCCTTGTTTTGTTGGTGGCAATAACGATAATAATAATGTTTGTATTTTTATTTATTGCTAAATAAATGGTTGATTGGTAGGATTTTATTTTTGCTCGTTTTATTAGATTTAATACAGACTTTTTAAAGAAAATAATTGGCCCACGTTTAAGGTATTAAAATTTTTAAGTGAAGTTTATTTTCTATGAAATGTATGTGTATTTTTATATGTTTTGCAATATCGCAGCTTGAAATATTATTTTAACACTTTAACAAAAACTTGGAGCACTAAGATTTCCCAGCTTGAAGTTAACATTTCGCGCCCTTATTGCAACATAGTCATATCTCAAAAAATCAAAATTTTGTAGTTTCCTTAGCAAAAGGGTCCTTCATACCTTCTTTATATAGAAGAAAAAACAGTAATATATCTAAAACTGAACCGAAGTTATATCAAAATATATTTTATTAACTCTGTAAACTTTAATCGGATTTTGCCAAGTTCGTTTTTTTTTTTTTGATATATGACTATGTTAAAAGGTTTGTTTGCTATTTATTCGTATCCAAGACACTTTTAAAGGTGTTTGGTAAACATTTTTATTCGGTAAATGCATATTGTTTTAGACAAAACTTTACGAAAATTTGCCAATTTTTTTTAACACAAAAATTTGTTAACGCAAAAATTTTTAAAATTCAATTTAAGATTTGGCGGGATTAAATTTTATTCGATTATCAAAGTTTTTTTTTAAAGCTATGGTATTTAGTACCTTTTTGAAAACGCTTAATTTGATAACACATTTCGTTCTAGAAAAATTTTGGACTTCGCTGACTTCTAATAATATACAGATTTCAATGTAGAATTAGAATTTTTTATCAGCTCTAGTTTTTGCAATATTAATCAAAAATAGGGAAACTTGCTGGCCGTATGTTCGCATAGTTTGAGAAGGATTTGCTCTATTAAGCGAAATAAAAAATTCAAAATTCGACAAAAATAGCCATAGTCATAAACAAAGTATACGTTAAAGCCCGTTTTCACATCTAACCGAAAGCTGAAGGCAGGATTTTATCGACTTTAAAGTTGTTTTATATAAAATTAATATTTTGAGTTATGACGATAATGCAGCAAATGAATATCAAATTCTTAAGTATTGTATAATAAGCAAAACGAAAATATTTATCCGAGTTTCTTTAAATAACTGATGCATTTCAGTTATATATAACAATTGATTGCCGATAGGTGATATACTTTTTTTAATTCACCACAGCGAACTCATTTCCAATTTGTTTGGATTTTGACGTTTTATTTACTTATTCCAGTTTCGATAATTTTCTTATGATTATTACACAATTGCTTCAAATAACACTATACAATAGGGTATTCATTTAATCGGTCTTTTGCCTTAATCGGTTAATCGCTCGATTAATAACCCGAGGTTTTGGTTTGATCGGTTAATAATCGGTTAATTTTGTTTTTGATCGGTTAACCGATGAATAAAGTTCTTTTTAATAAATAAGGTAATTTAAATAATTAAAAATGCATAAATTATTTATTTTTTGGAGTTTATTATTAAAAAAACAAAAATAACATTGATCTAAAACGTGCAAACAAAAAATATAAATCATAAATATGTATGTGATATTTATTTTTAAAGTAAAACATCATCAGGGGTGTTCTGGAAATCGAAAACGCAAGAATTTTAAACGTGGTTTTTTAATAAGATTTCTGTAGTTAAATAATTTTATTGACAAATATTTCCCTATTAAACAGAATTTTATAACTAAATTAAAAAATTAGATTATTATAATTTACTAGTAATTTCAATAGTTTAAAGAGATCTGATTAAATAAATTTTGAAAAAAAATTTTGTTTAAATGTTTAGGATTAAAGCGATAATTTTCTTTAGTTTTGACAACACTTGACTTGGAAATTTTTTTTTCTCTTATCGTGGGTGCTGGAGGAATCAGAAGCAGCCATAATAAAGAATATCTAATTTCTCAGTCCTTTTCCTGGATTTCTCTTAACATATAAAATCTTCCATTATGCCATTAGAGTCCTGATTTAATTTTTAACACTTCTATTTGTTTCGGGTAATTCTGTTAAGCCCAATTATGATTAAAAACTCCCCGGGAGTTTTTTACCTTTTCCCATTTTTACAATTGAATTATTCATAATTGGGCTGATATTGTATAAAAAAATATTTTCTAAACATGTATATATGAGACGAAACAATTAATGAAAACACAAAAAATTTGTTATAATATTACAAAAAATTAAAAATTATGTAACATCGCTTAATCGGTTAATCGACTGAAATTAACCGGTTTAATCGTTATTCGAAAATAGACAATTTTAAATTAACCGATCAGTTAATCGGGTAGTAATTAATCGGTTAACCGGTTAACCGAATGAATACCCTACTATACAACAAGCAAACATTTCCTGAATAAATACTATATTTTTTTGATCCGCTATATTCAACTTACCTAATTTTTGACGGATTGCATAACAGAAACGAGTACGTCGTTTCAAAGTTGCGACAAAATGTATGAAGCAGCCTCTTCAGAAATCTCAATTTTTTTTTTTTTTGCAATGAAACTAAATAAACAACAACCATTTCTAGGAAATGAACATTTTCCAAAATTTATTAGCCCGTGAATTTCGAAAGCTTTTTCATGCTTTATTACACTGGGGAACAGCCATTTTGCAGCCTGGAACTTTTTAGAAAATTTTTACTCAAACCAAATCAAATCATTTTTCTCTAGCAGCTCGACTTTTCGTGATATGTCCTGCGGGATAAACGCTACATTCGCACTGGTTTTCTGATTGATATATAAAAAATTTTTGGTCTTTCAAGAGAGGTAGCTTCAACTTATATATAGCATTTAGTGACATTAATATGTACTTGCGAATGGCAAGTATTTGTTGCGAAATAATTGATCACAAAAAGTGGAAGTAACTTTCAAAGTTGAAGTGTGTTTTCCTAATTTTTAGCGAATTTCGCATCATAAGGTATACAAAATAAAATTCCTTAAAGAAAGCTGTATATAAGAGAATTCTAAAATCACTTGTACGCAGCCAAAAAATGCTGTGATTTTTTGACAAATGCCGTGAACCCAAACAATGCACGCTACATTTTATCCAGTAGTACATATATTATAAACCTAATTTTATTTATTTCAACAAAACAAATTATATTTATATAAATTGCATTTCTTAAACTAATTTTGTGATTAATAATGAATGAATATCAATATTTTTTTAACGAAATTGATATTTTGATGAGTCAGCGGCAATTGCTATTTTAAGCACAAAAGGCACCTAAAATAATGTTAAATTCATGTATAACATTAAGAGATCAGGGGTGGGGTAGGATTTGGTTAAAATTATTGTAATAATGGTCATCGATATTTTCTTATATTCCATTAAAAAAAATATTTTGAAACATTTTTGGAAGGTAGACTGTTTTTGGGAAATAAGGCCAATTTTACTACATATAGTGCAATAACTTAAAAAGACTGTAGTTTCAGAGATATCGTTGAAGTTTTGAATGAAACAACTACAAAAAAAAAAATTATTTATTAAACATTCATAAAAAATAAAAACGCGACAGAAATCACAGCTTTGGCTTAAAAACATTTAGCTAAACATATTTCGAATCAAATGAGATTTACTTCATTGTAATCGGTGCACAGCTTTTGATTTTATTCATAATTTATTGAGAAAACTGAATTGATTTAAATCGCTATTTTCATACAAAAAAAAACATGTTTTAATGTGTGTATGTGTGTGTTTGCTGCTGTTCTATTTATAGACGTTTTTTCCTTCACTTAAAAATGAGGTACTTTCACTTAATTGTGAATAAAAGCGAAACGCGTTAATCGATTTTTATGATCTATGTCTGATTTTGTTCTTAGGTTATGTGAGTTTACGTAAACGTAAACGTTGTAGATTTTTTATGATTTTTTTAAAATACAAAATTGGTAATAATTGTTTTTTATTTATGTATTATTTATCCATTTTTTTTTGTTGATTTCCAACAATTAGTTTTTCAAAGCTAATAATTACATCTTAAAAAAATAGAAATTTTGAAAATCGCTTAAGGAAGAGTACAGTTGTGATTTATTTAACTTTTAATTTTTGGAAAATAGTCAAAAATACGATTAGTACCTTTAACTTAAAAATGCGAGGTGATGGAAAAAAAGTTAAATTTTATAGATACGGGGGTAAACCTATAAATCAAAATCAAAAATTTGTTTAGAGTTTTAATATTATATTAAAGACAAAATGAAATAAAACGTATAATAATCAAAAATTATTGTTTAATTTCTTTTAAGAACTTCTTTAAACATCACTTAATGCGAAAAATATCTAAAAAGACAACAAAAGTACTTATCGCAAGAAAAACAAACTTTGTTGGATTACTAACAGTATTTATACCCCCCAGTTTATTTTTGGATTTTATTTAAACACAAAATCAATAGATTGATAGCGTTGACAAGTGGATTATCACTTGAAAAGTCAATAGAAACAAAAACAAGTGGTACCGAATGACAATTCTACTGCTATTGTACTAACACCGTTACTGTACTTCAATTATTTTTCAAATAATCTATAAAAAGTAGGCGTTTTGGGGTGGTTGGTCCCAGCAAAAAATTATACAAGATTATTCATTATGATAATAAAATTGCAAACAATAAAACGGGAAGACTGGTAGAGAATAAATAAAATGAAAAGAAATCAAATACAGAAAAAAAAACAAATTATCATAATCTAAGGGACAAAACTCGTAAGTATTAAAATAAAAACAGCATTGAAATTTTAATAAGGAACGAAATACAAAAATCAATATTTTAAAGTGTGTTTATCTATTCAAGACAAAACAAAAAAATAAACAGATTTCAAATAAATATCTCTTTGTACTCCTACTCGTATCAATAGAAAATAATGTTTGTTTTGCTAGCAGGTCATTTTTGTCCCATGATAAAAGTTGAATTTAAATTCAAACTGTTTCAGCTGTGGTCTGAAAAACTTTAAAACTGATAAGAATTAAAGATTTAGCTTAACTCAAATTTAAGATTTTTTTCGTTTATAAAATCTCTGCTAAATTAACGAAATGTCATCAGTTAAATTTCTGCTTTCACTGAAGTGCGTTAAATCATAGTTTGAAAATATGTAGTTTAAAAAATTATTTAAAATATACTTGCATTAAGTAGTTATTAAGTAGGCAATTATTTTCGAATTTTTTGCCTCTTTATAGCTACTTTATACAAATTTATTGCATCGCAACAAGTTTGAGAGAATGTGTTTAGTATTGAAAGTTAAAAGAAAGGAAAGGTAAAATATATCTATAAAGTAGTGTCCTTGTAGGCGCTTTGTTCATTTTTAAGCACTTACAAGATACTACTAACTAGAATATGTTTAAAAAAACTTTTCATAGTTTAAAAATAAAATTAAAAAAAACTATTTTAGAAAAAAGTTTGAAGTGATTATTTTTAATAAATAAATTCGTTTCGTTTTAATTTTAAATATGTCAAATTAAAAACTATTTCAGAAAAAATATTGAAGTGAATATTTTCAATACATAAATTCGTTTTGTTTTAATTAAAGACTTGAAAAAAAGGCAAAAAATCTGTTAGTTTTAAACAGTTCTTGATTGAAGTTAGACTTCCGCAGAGGTTTATTAGCAAATTTAAGGCCATGATACATTCAAATAGATCCGATTTGAAAGATGTTACTCAAAAAACTATCTAAATTTAATAGTTTAGATATAAAACAAACTAGAAAGTATATTTCATCATACCCAAACATATGAATCACAGGTTCTAAAGAAAATTGTTCAATGGTGTGCCCTATTTGGAAATCATGAGCAATTCCAGACCGACCATTTGACCATTTGTTCCATATAAACATACTCTATAAGCTTATATTAAGGGGAAACAATTTTATATATATGTATACACATATTAAACCGACTCAAAAAAAGTGATTCAGTTACCCCTCTGAAAAAAAAATGTGAATACCCAGGCAGAAATTACGACTCTTCTAAATATTATGTACCGCTACAACCCTGTAAATACAAAATTGTGACTCTACCAAAAATATGGTACCATCACAACACTGTAAATACAAAATAACAACCTTAGTTTTTTAATACCGTTTTTAAAAAGATTCAACACCGGTACAACACCCTAAATACAAATATACGACTTTAGTTTTTTAAAGTCGTATTTACCATAAAACTATACCGCTACAACACTGTATATACATACAAGAATTAAACCTTTATTTCCTAATACCGTGTTAACAATAATTATATACCGCTACAACGCTGTATATACAAAAATTTAATCTTAATTTAATAGTGTCGTGTTAAAATTAAAACCCAAAAACTATTTTAGGTAAGAAAATATAAAAATTTTTGCTTGTTTTTTTAGCGAATTTATGTAGTTACATTATATTTAATTATTAATGTAAAAGAGTAATAGCTATTATTTCATCATTAAATTTAGTAAGAATAAATTTTTGTTCAACTGTATGTATATTAAACTCGACGATATTATTGTCAAGTTTTTTGACGTTATACAATCCAATTTCTTTTGATGAAAGCGGATATTCGAAAAATTCATTGATTTCAAGAAAAATGTTACCTTTTAACAAATTTCATTAGGTTTGTTTTTCTGTGACTATTAGTATATGTCCATTTTGTAGTAAACATATATTCACCCCTATCGTGAATAACAAGTGGAATTTTTGTTCCCATGAAATTTTCATTCCCCTCGAAGGGAAAAAAGCAATCGTGAATCTCATGTGAACAATTTTTCTTGCTATCAGTTCCAGTGAATGTAAAAAAGAAGAAAATTAAAAATCATTGAAATTTTTGATTAAAAATATACACGTTTATATTTTAAAGGAAAGTTAAAATAATAAATCTTAATAATCAGTATTGGAGGGATAGGTGGATTACAACGTTAGTTTTTTGCACTTTATAAATTTTATGTAGTAAAATATTTTCCAAAATTCTGCCACCACGTCTTTCACAAATCCGGCGGCAATCAACATGATGTTTTGCATTTTGTTGACCAATATATCGGTTTGTGCCTTATTAACGGATCTAGCCCTTAATATTCGATTTATAGGAGGAACTACTAACACACACGTTCTATTCCCAAGCAAAAATAAAGTGAGAAAATCTAAGGGAAATGTGAACAAATTACGAGGGAAAAAACTTTTCACGATAAGGGAAATTTATTCCCGTGAACAGTTTTTCACGTTATTATTCTCCTTTGAATTACATTTTTTCATGGGAGCTGTTCATGATCCCAAATATGTGAAAAGGGGAAAAATTACGAGGGAAAAATTATTCATGATAGGGGTGATTATCAGGATGGGTTGTTGTAATTTTAAACCCGAGTTATCCTTAATATTGCCTTAAGAGTATTTAGCATTTCTATTTAAATGGTATAATAAGAGAAACTTTTTATAAATGCTTTTGTTTAAATAGAACAATAAATTTTTATTTATTATCAAACTTAATTTTTAAAACGTTTTCTTATTTAAGAGGTATTGCATTGGTACAAAAATTGCAAATTTGCAACATTGTATGGGAATTATATTTTCAGTTTATCAACATCAGATCAAGTTTAGTATTAAAGTTTTGTGTTTATTGCTTCAATATTGTAAATTTAAATTTACGGCTTTGTAACAATATTTAAAATAAGAGTCGGAAGACGGTTGTGACTACGTTGGAAATTCATGAATCCAACATTGTAAATTCAAATTTACAGTACTGTGACAAACCTAAAAAGAAGAGTCGGAAGACGCACATTTGGCGTTATTATTTTAATATTGTGACAACATTGTAAATTTGGTAAACAGTACGTTGTATTGATGTTGATAGTACCCCCTGCAACGTCGGAACAGCGCCGTGCTGATTGTCTTTTTCTGCCTGGGTAATTACAAAAAAAAAAAAGGAAATTAACATTATTTTAAAACAGATTCAATTTGAAAAGCAGAACATTATTAATTTCCACATACGTAGAATTTGTATGAAAACCCGAAACGAAAATATGTATTTTGTTAAATATCTCAATAAGTAGGTCCATATATACCATCGGATGCTGCTTTAAAAACTCTTTTCAATGATGCCAAATTTTATTTATTTCGTCTTGGACTAAAGTACAAAAAAATTCGAAAAACTGAAAAAATACATTTTTTAAAAATGGTCCAGCCAGCGTTACCGTTGTGCGACTTTAGTTGCAATTTGCAACCTTTTTGACGCTCTGACACTTTTTGTGCGACTTTTTTAAGCTCGTCTAATTCTGCCACTTTTTCCAACTTTTTGCGACGTTTTGCCCCTTTTTTGTAAGTGAATTACTTTTTTTTTGCATAGAAATGCGATGCATAATTTCACATATTTTTCCTTAAAAATGTCGTTTTTGTTATTAACATTCTCCGGGATATGTAACCTTATTCGATTGAGCAGGTGATTATTTTATATCCAGACAATTTTAACTACTGAACTGTATTGTATTTGCCGGCATTAACATTTTAAGCTTTTTAAAACCAACTTTTTTACCGCTATTGATCTCATATCTTTATTTAAAAATTTTATAAATGACACAGGTTTTTATTAACGAATTTATTTGAGTTGTTAGAAAGTAAATCCAATGACAAATCATACAATTACATTTTTGAAATTGCAAATGATAAACATTTTTGGCATTTTGGTGTTACTGCATGTCTATAACTGAGCTACCTAAACAAGAGCGTCAACCGATCTATCAAAAAAGATTTTTCAGCCGGGTGGTGTTGAACTCGCGTTCTAAAGGTTTGTTTGGTATAAACTGTGTGAAAATCAAGGACCCCAAATAATAATTATGCAAATTTTTCAGGTACCAAAAAATTGACCACTTTTAAGAAATATTCTAAAAAAATTGCTCATAATTATTATGTTTAATAAAAATAAATATTTGTTAAACATACCTGTTATATCCAATTAATATCTTTTTACATAAGCTCATAACTGTTATGTTTGATAAATATTTTTTTCTCTTACAGATAACTATTACTAAAGATTTTTATTGTTTTTATTTACGATAATAATTATTTTATATATTTTCTTGATATTAATCGTTTTATTTTTGCAGATTATGCATGTGCATATATATGCATATACATTAAAATTAGTTATAACTGTTATGTTATTTCTTATTCATAACTATTAAAAATAATTAGTAATATATCTATCAGATAGTAATAGTTATGTTTGAGAAATACTTTTATTTGATACCCATAATAGTTATCATCAATTTTTTAAAATAAAAATTGGAAATAATGATTATTCTTTATAAATAAAATAAAAATTTATTCGTAATAATTATTCGAAATTTTTATCGAATAAAAGTTATAACTATTAAGTCCTTGGTGAAAATAAAAAGTTTTGACACCAAGCAAACGCTTGCCGCTCTTATTTAGGTAGTTTAGTAAGCGATGAGGAGAAGTTATCGTCATACAACTTTTTTCAGCTTTTTTTTAAAGACTTTTTGTTTTCAAAACGACTTTTTGTGCGACTTTTTCAAAATCCTCAACGGTAACCCTGGGTCCAGCTCACGGATGGTCAACGCTAGAACCAAAATATTTTGGGAATCTTCATAAAACATATTAAGCTTTATTTTCAGAGGGGTAACTAAATCACTTTTTTCAGCTCCATACAAGTTGAGTCAGTCAAATATAAATCAGTCAAATATATATATAATAATCCCGTCGATCCTACAAGGAGCATTCGGACTCTGTTTACCTCATCCATGAATGTGACGGCCTCCCTCTTCTTCTGCTTCCCTGCGCTTTCCAATCAATTGCATTTCTGGTAATGTCATCATGTGACCTGCATAGAGTATGGCCGATCCAGTTCCATTTGCGCTTACCAGAGTCCAATGTTAGAGATAGTTTTAGGCCAAAAAATTTTCATAATTTTTCGTAGACATTGATTTACGAACACTTGAAGAGGCTGAAGATCACGTGGCGCAGCATTCCACGTTTCGCAACTGTAGAGGAGCGTTGATTTTACGTTGGAGCTAAATATCTTTAACTTAATTTTCATACATTACTTAGAAGGCCAAAAGTTTGTCGTGCCTTTTTTTATTCGATTTTCAATATCGAGATACTTTAGGTTATAAAAGAGTATTTGTTGGGCAAAATCTTATTTAATCACCTTCATAATAAGATGATTTATGGCACAAATTTGATCAAATTTTCTTTAAAATTACGACCTGCTTTACATGGACACAAGTTTTACATGGACAGCCAGCCAGCCAAACGGACGTTTATCGTTAGATTAGTTCAGAAAGTGAGCCAGTATTTTTATGTGTTACACGTATCAACACAAACATATACATTTTTCTCTACCTATGGTTGTGTGGATATAAAACTGCTAGTTTTTGTGCCCTTCACCATTAGCTGTTATACCCTCTAACGCCAAGAATCTTAAAAGATAAATCAAATAGGAAAGTAAAGTAGGTCTAACCCGACTATACGATATTTTACACTACTAAGAAAAACGTAATATGAAAAGATCTTTCATTTACATTTTCTCTGGATTTTTGGGTAAAGAAAATTACTATGAGTGCTATTTGAGACGTGTCTGAAGAAATAAGGTGCCATATTGATAAACGCCAAATGATGTCATTTCTTGTTTTGCTTGACCATTCGAAAGCATTTGATACTGTGCACCATTCCATTCTTTGCCTTAAGCTTAAACAAATGTGTAATTTCTCGCTAACAGCATTAAAACTCTTATCGTCATACCTAAGTAATAGAAGTCAAAACGTATACTACAAAAAAACTGCTTCAAAAGTTGTATGATGCCAAGAGGAGTACCCCAGGGATCGATACTTGGGCCACTGTTATACTCTATATACGCTAATGATCTACCTTTGCAAATAAAACATTGTCAAACACAAATGTACGCTGATGATGTACAGCTGTATATAAGTTGTAATGTATCAGACGCATCTAATTGTGTACAACTAATAAACCAAGATTTACATCAAATTTATCTATGGGCACCTGCAAATGGCTTGAGTTTAAACCCACGGAAATCTGTTGTTTTAGTGATTAAATCGTCAAGACACCTTACAACGTATCTTCCGCCAATACAGATTAATAACACAATTATAAATTATTTAGACACTGCAAAAAATCTTGGTGTAACTTTTAATAATGAACTTAATTGGTCAGACCATATTAAAATTAACTGTGGAAAAACTTTTTCTATGTTAAGAAACCTATGGATGTCGCAACATTTTACACCGACACACATCCGAATGCTACTTGCCAAAACGTATTTACTGCCAACTCTAATGTATGGTTGCGAGCTATTTGCTAGTTGTAATTCTGAATGTAGACGAAAGCTGAACGTAACATATAACAATATCGCTAGATATATTTTTGGTGTTAGAAGATACGAAAGCATTTCACGATTTGCATATAAAATTTATAATGTCACCTTTGATAATTTATTAAAGTGCCGAACACTTATCTTCTTGCATAAAATAATATACAACCGACAACCACCATATCCCTATGAAAAAATTACATTCTCCAGGTCGAATAGAGGTAACAGCATAAATAGCATTAAGTATACAAAAGCGATATCTGAGCAACACTTTTTCATTAATTCAATTCGTCTTTGGAGCCAATTACCCCCTCAAATACAAAATATTAGCAATGCAAGCCATTTCAAATCTGCCATATTTAGGCACTTTACGTAATTATTTTACCTTCTAAATAGGCACTTTTGCCTTAATTTTTGTCAGATTTTTTTTTTTTTTTTAATGTTAATTATAAATAAATTAAAATTGTTAGTTATTATTTTGCTTTTTTATTTTTTAATAATTATTATTATTGTTTAAATTTATGGTAATGTTTACATATCTTTAAATATGCCAAATAACTAAGCAATACTTTAATATAAGACTAGTTCTTGTTGTATTGTAATAACATAAATAATAAATAAATAAATAAATAAATAAATATTATTATCTTAAGAGATAAATTTAGTAATAGAAGAGGGTGACGTCAACCATAGCGAATCTTAAGTCAGAAAATTTTGAGGTTTTTACTTATATAATAGTTATACGTCTTTTAATAAATCTTTATCATTTCTAAAGAGTCTTGGGAGTAAAAGTTATTTTTGTGAGAAGGTATAAGAGACATGCTTTATTTTGAACTTAGCTTTACAGAGTTTGGTTAAAAGTTTTCAATTAATATTAAAGCTTCATGTCCGAATTTTATCCGGGTACGATGATGTTTGTGATATTCATGAAAGTAACAATATATTGAATTGCACTAAACTAATTTAACCCATTTAAGCCCAAACAAAAACTACCGGACAAAAAATAATATATTAGTGGGATTCATAACGAGCTTGTTAGTTTGTTAGTCGTTAATCGTTACTTTTGTACACGCATTTCGTTTTTGTATATTTAACGCGCTACATTTAACAAATTAACGACACGGCACTCCTGATAAAATAGTTGTTAGTTGGTAACTCACAATCAGCTGTTGCAGTTTCTAAATAAATATAATAAAAAAGTGATTTGTGCTACATTTCTAAAAAAATATTTGTGTTTTGGCAATTTTCGTGTACATTGAGAGTAAGTATGTTAATTAAATGCTGTTTTACTACGAAAGTTACCAGACTAACAAAGTTTTAAAAAGGGGGCCGTTCACAGTTGGTAACTTTAACAAATTAACAATCTACCGAGTAACAAATTAACAAGTTCGGTGTGAATACCACTATTGTTTATTTTATTATTTAATTCATTACATATAAACAAAAAACAAAAAATTTTTTTTTTATTTTTTTTGAATTAAAAAGGTGTACCCAAATTGGCACTACGGTCACTTTAAAAAAAAATATTAAAAAAAAAATTTTTTTTGATGTTATAGAAATTTCTGAAATTTAAGTTTATCAATAACTTTGTCATAAGCCGGAAATAATGAAGTGTTCCCAAATTATCACAGCGGGCGTAAATGGCTTAACCAAGGTTTATATTCATATGCAAAATTTCTTTGGATGAAAGGCAGTAAGAATGATTTTTAAAAGGATGGTAATATGAAAGCAAAATACACAGAAAAAATTATTACATAGTAGTTTTTTATCAATTAAAAAAATTATTTAAAAAGTATTTAAATTTAATTAATGTGATAATTTAATCAATTTTTTTTTTTTTTTTGTTGAAAGAAAATTAAAAATTAAATTTTGATTTAATTAACATTTTAGTTGTTTAAAAAAAAAATGTTATTTAAAATGTTAATTAAATAACAAAAAAACTTGTGAAATTGTTGTTGGAAATTGGCAAAAAGAATCAACACATTGTTTGAAACGGCAAAGTTTTTTTTAACATATTTTTAATTAAATTTAAAAGTATCATTTATTGAAAAAAAAAATATTCAAAATATTACGTTTTTACAATTTTTAGTAATCAGTTTAATCATTTTGGTAATAAGTGCAATTTCAACAAATGGGTTGCTTGATTCTATGAATTTGGAATGAATATGGTGATTAGAGACAATTTTTAATTTTTTCTGTGTATATAAAGAGCTTCCACTACAAAATTTTGTGAAATGTTTTGTGTGAATATTTTAATGTTTGGAGTAGATGAGACAACATCTACACATATTTAAACGATTAATGAGAATTTGAGTTATATTCCGGGGGTCATTAGTAATAGGGCTAAGTTGAAAAATTAACCGATTTTAGCCATTTAAAATAGTCCGGTGCCGAAAGCCCAGTTTATGTATTAAATTGAACTAAAATATTTCCGAAATTGCGAACTGCGCCTTGTTTGCTATCTTTATATGGACGGACGGAAATATTTATGGCCATATTAACACAATTAATATGAGAAGAAATTTAAATATCAAATTTCATGCTCTGCATCTCATGCCATCTGTCTATAATTGAGCATAGATCCAATTTAAAAGTGCACTCCCGAAAAATACTTAAACACTTATAAAGTTTGAAGCAATTTTAGCAGTATGTAGTTAGACTGCTGTGTGTAGCACATAAAAATATTGACCCAGTATCACTTTTTGAGTCGATCTAACGATGTCAGTCTGTCCGGCTGGTTGGCTGGTTGCTTAACCATAAAAACCTGAAGCGCAAAGCACATGTCGAAATTTTGAAGATAATTTGAAACAATTTGGTACATACCCCTGGAGGAAAGGAAACTAACACCAAACTTGTCACGTGATAGTTTAAAATGGCGATGTCCTAGGAGGATGTTAATTGGTACTTTGTACCTCTTATTGCCATATTAATATGTTAGATCTTCATCCTATAAAGCAATAGAAACAGAAAGCATCAGTCCGCATAAAATCTTGTCAAATGACTAGTTTTGTGTCAATTACCTTTTCACACAATTTAAGCACTTTATCACCAGTTAAGTGATATGCCTTGTTTTCAGCCATCTCAATGCGTTCGTTTTTATTATAATATTGTTTCACTGGACACGCTTTAATAACAATTGACACAAATTTCCCGCTGGGACGTTTTGAATGCTATAGAAACGAAGCATACTGAGCAAGGTGAGAATTGGTCCATAATTTCACATAGCACCTATGCAACCTTAACCTTAACCTATCCACCTTAAGCCAATAAATAATCTTTAATATCAAACTTATGTGCTTATATGTACAATTGGGTATAGGTCCCATATAACCCCTCTCCTTAAAATCACTTTAAGATAAATAAAATTTTACATAAAAATGATGTAGATATCTTGATAATATTTTGTTCAAAAATCTCTTATATGAATCTTTTGGAATACCCATGGTTCCAAAATAGCTTTCACTTCCAAAAATGTGTCCGTAAATACTGTTATTTAAAATTCTATGGTCCATAAGTCACTATAGGTCCAATTTCACCAATGAATTAAATTTTGCCTATAGCTTACAAATAACGACCACTCAATTCACACAAGTGGTATAAGGAATCCTAGGATTGGCCTTGCCCAACTGTTTTAATTGTTCCAGATTTCAAATTCAACCAGTTTAAAAGCTAATGTTAATCCTTTTAACTTTTAAATATATGTATATAATTTTTATTTGCTGTTTTAATCATTGCTTGCTTATTTATTCATTTATTTAATTAAGTATTTAAGTTAATTATTTTATTTAACTTCCACAAAATAATAAAATATTTAATTAACAATAATGCTATTAAATTTGTGTTGCGTGTTGTTCTTGTTAATGGATTTTCTTAATTATTTTAATACCATATTTGCTTTATTTTATGAGTGTGGGTTTTTCTGTTTATTTAAAAAAAAAGGAAAATAATAATAAAATTTCTGTACACATACATCCATACATATATTATCCATTTACCTGCACTTTTCACATTTTAATCCTTTTTTGTTATTTTCCTACGTTTTAACAATTTTTTCTGCTAATTAGTGTGTGTGTGTTTGTGTTAAACTACTAATTTAAAAATCGCCCTCGTTTGAAAATGGGTTTTTTTTCAATCGTAGAAATTTTATTTAAATTTGTTTGGTAGAAATTTTTGTTGAAACATTTTAATGCGTTGGTTGAATGGATGTTGATGGAATTAAATAAAATTAAAATTAATTACATTTATCTAGGTGGAGCTGTTAATGAGTTTACTTTATGCAAATCTTTTTCATAATGGTATTATTAAAGTTTCGTTGTACCCTACAGGACTCTAGGTAGAGAGTAGTGATTATTTTTACCGAAAATTTTCTAAAAAATCAATTGTTTTTAGTTTAAAACGGGATTTCTATAATTTTTTTAAACAAATTGCTTTAATTTCAGACAAAAGCTCTTTTGTTGGGAATTAATTTAAAATTGGAATTTAAAAATAACAATCCAAGCAGAGTTTAAAGCTTTTATTATATCCAGAAAAAAACAGAGTTTGGTATTACAGTGGACTCCCGATAATTCGTAATCGCAAGGGACCGGCCATTGCTTACGAATTATAGGGGTTTTCGATTTAGCGGGGTTTCGATTACACGGGGTTTAAATAAAATAAATACGAATTAACGGGGTTTTTCAATTTATTTACTAAAACGATAAAAAAACATAAAAAACCGGCACTGTGTAAACCATAAAACTAAAGATTTTCAAGCTCTGGATATTCAGGTAGTTTTTCGCGCTTTAGCTTACTGCCTTTGCATTAAAAATTCGGTTTTTTGAAGGACTGAAGTAAGAGTTGATGGAGGAATTTCAAATCACTTAGCGACGTCTATTTTTTTCTCTCCATTGTCCATGGCTGCAAACATTTGTGGTTTTTGTAACACCGACAGAAACTTATGCGTGCGCTTTAACATTTTTTTTTATTATGTAACAAACTGATCTTAAGAAAATTAACACACACAAGCAAAAGTAAACCCACGCAAAAAAAAACGGTAAGAAAAAAATAATTCTTTGCTTCTGTTGTTTTATTACGAATTATAAGTGGTAGGAAGTAAGCAAACAATTTCGATTTATAAGAGGTAAAGAAGATTTTATATGAAAAAAAGTACGAATTATCGAGGGGACCAAAATGTATGAAAATTTAACGAATTAACGAGATTTTTTCAAGGAACCGACAGGTTATTACGAATTATCGAAAATAACGATTTATCGGGGTACGAATTATCGGGATTTGACTGTATATATAAATCTTGGAATCATTCGTACAGACTATTTTAAAAATAGGATTTATTTTTTGCGCAAATAAAATTCCGAAACTATGAATTTAAAATCTCTTTTATACCCTCCAACGCCACAAGTGCTTAATGAAGGTATATTAAGTTTGCCATTCTATGTGTTACACCAATAAATATATAGTAAACGCATATTTACCTAACCATGTTCGCCTGTCTCACCGGCTGTTGCAAATAGAGACCTACATGATTACCATTACAGCAGAAAAGTGTGCATTTATTCCATAAGTGAGTTCCCAGTCAGCATTTTATGAACATATCGATCATATTCAAGTCTTTTTTGACTTCTCTGTGCACACAGAGAAAAAACCTGTTTAAATTTTTAAAAAAAATTTTTAACATTTTATGTTTAATATAACCATATTTTGTTCACGGACAACCATATTATGGTTGTCTCTAAACATGTAATAACTAAAATATGTATAAGACTTATAATAGCATGGTTGTTTTTCAACCATAGCATGTTGCTCTTAGAAAAGAGGAAAATACTACTGTGAATTTTCTTTTAAAATAGTTTTATTGAAGGTGACCATATTTAAACATGTTTTTTCTCTGCGTGTGCGATTGAAATAATAATTTATGTGCTCGTTTTTTGTAAATCACTGTTCTATTGGATGTAAATGGCAGCCCACCCGCGACTCTTCTGAAAGAGTATTTTATGACTTTCTGATTAATTCTATCACTCAGTTTCAGTTTTTTGTCCCGTTATAAGCAGTAGTAGCAAGAAAAGAAACTTTATTCACCATAAGGCTGCGCTAAATATGACTCGAAAATAATGCTTAAATCAGAATCAATTTATGAGTCGTACATTCTGTATTTCTTTTTTTTTGTTTGTTTTCTAAACAAGTCTGTTTTTAAAAATTTTGGGAATAATTGAAGAGTATTGTTTTAAACGCACAACTTATTAATCAATTTTTGATCATTTTAGATACTTTGAAAAGAAACGATTTGGCGAAAACAATTTGCCACATGCTGACTGGGTTATGATTGCTAACTCTCTTTTGTTTGTGAAAATGTTAATGTGTGACTCTCTATATAAAACTCCATGTTTTCGCCTATTCATCGTTGTTTGCATTTATTAATATGTTGGTTGATAAATCTGAACTCACAACAAACCGCAATGAATCATTCACCTTCCACAATGAGCATTCACTGTTAAGTTTTGTTTGCTTTACAGTCTGGCTTAAGATGTCGACGACTATTATTCGTTTGGATTTATAACGACAAACAGCAGATTTACGCCCCAGTAAACATTTTCAGAAAGACAAGTCGATCGACAATGCAAGCGAACGGCAACGTAAAAGTTTTTATACAAATTTTCGGGCCACTAAGAAATAGTAAACGACCAAAAATGTCAAAATTAGTCACTTGTGTTGTGGCCGTCGACAGAGGCAATTTTTTTAAAATATTTAACGAAATTTTTCTTTACACACCAACACTATTCTATATTTTTTGTTTACTGCTTTGTGATTATTTACATTACACGATTTTTGTAGTTGCGATTTTTACCATATAGTCGACAGGGAATAGAGGAATTGAAAAAAGTACACAAGCGAGTGTAGTCTTCGATTTGTTTTGTTTACTCATTCGTTCTCTCATTTGACGAAAAACGTATTAAAGTTCGGTGGCACAGAACAAGTTGTAACGACAAAAATTGAACAATGTAAATATAAGAACGACTTCAAAGAAGAAACGACAATAATCTCAACGACAAAAATTTTATAATGTAAATGGGCACTTTGTTTGTTTATCATTTACTTCTTTGTTTTAAATTCTTTTCTATAATAAGTGTATGTAGTTTGTATATAGGCAATATATTTTATGACCTTTTACAGCCTAATAAGAGTGTGTATTTCTTACAGGTAACAAAATACGCAAAAACCCATTATAAACCATTTTTTTGCAATTTTTAGTTATTTTTTAGAGTTTTTTAGAAATTATTTTCTTAAAACTTAATTAACAACAAATTATCAAATGCATACAAGCGATAAATACAAATGGGGGCATCACAAGGTAGTCATATGACTTAAAATAATAACAAGAAAAAAATATGATTTCTATGAACAACACTCATAATTTAGATTTCTACTGAGCAGTTATGACAACAAAAATACACAAAGAAACACAACAATAATTTATTTAAACTTTTGTAAAATGTAAGAATATTATGACAATATGACTTCATAGCACACCTTGTGAATTCCCTAATAACTAAAAAAAAAATTTACAAAAGAATAAAATTAGTCATATTAGTTAGATTTCTATAATAACTTAAAACAATTTAGAAAAAAAAAAACATTGAAAACTTAAAGTAAATAAATAAAAAATAACATATATATGAAACATTTGATTTCACATATCAAGGAAAGAGCTAAAAAGGTTTTTTCCGGCTCTTTTGTCTACATAGCTTGTTTTAGCAAAAATAAAATTTGAAATTTTCATTTTAAAATTTTTTTTTAGATTTTAAACAATAGAATTATTTTATTAAAAAAAACAGTGCCTTTGGTTGAGAAGAAGGTCCATTTTTTTGAATCAACAATAAGTTATATGGTAAAAATTTTATAGGTAACTTCTTTAGTATAAAATTCTCTACAGTTTTTACGTTTGATTGTCTTTTCGATGTCAAGAAAAAATGACAAAGACTCAGATGCCGAACTACAATATATGGGGGATTTTATGTCAAGTGACCTAATTTTTAAATCGATGTCTTGCACCAAGGTTAGTCCTATTGGATAGTAGTTTAGACACAAATCTTCAACGGTCAAAAGATCGGTCAAAAAGTTTCTGAGTTAGAGGTGGTCAAAGTCTGCCATTTTTGCCATACAGGTTTTCTTTCTCATCTATTTATTACCTATTGATGTTAGCAAAATTGGTCCCAAGTAGCTTCGATAGCTATTTGATTAATCTTTTGAAAAATTTTTTTTTTTGTTTTCTTAAAAAATTTAAAAAAATTTTTTTTCTATATATAAAATTTTTTTTTATCCGAAATTTTTTTTGCTCAAAAGAAAGCTTATGCCTTTTCTTTTATGGTAGTTTTGGTCGCTTTTTGGGATGCGAGTGGCTTATGTATAAAAAAATAATTTCTAACTCTAGACGAGGGTTTTTAAATTTTTAGCAAATGCAGCTCTATTTTAAATTTTTTTTTTTCTAAAACACCAGAGCTAACTTAAAGGAAAAGACATAAGCTTTCTTTTGAGCAAAAAAAAAAAAAAAAAAAAAAAAAAAAACATTCCCGCTAAAAAAAATAAAAAAATAATTCAAATTTAAAAAAAAAATGTTTTCTCAAAAAATTTATGTAATAGCTATCTAAGCTAAGTAAGACACATTTTGCTAACAACAATAGGTAATAAGTTATATGGATGAGAAAGAACAGTGCATATGCTAAAAATTGAAAAACCCTCGTCTACAGTTAGAAAATATTTTTTTTTATACATAAGCCACTCGCATCCCAAAAAGCGACCAAAACTATCTTAAAAGAAAAAGCGTAAGCTTTCTTTTGAGCAAAAAAAAAAAAAAAACATTCCGGACAAAAAAAAGTTTTTATATTTAAAAAAAATTTTTTTAAAAAAACAAAAAAATTTTTTTCAAAAGATTGATCAAATAGCTATCGAAGCTACTTGGGACAAATTTTGCTAACATCAATAGGTAATAAGTGGATGAGAAAGAACACCTGTATGGCCAAAATGTCAAACTTTGACCCCTCTAACTCCGAAACTTTTTGACCGATCTTGTTGAAGATTTGTGTCTAAACTACTATCCAATAGGACTAACCTTGGTGCAAATTTTATCCAAATCGGAAGACATCGATTTAAAAATTGGATCACTTGACATGAAATTCCGCCATATATATAACTTAAGCTTAAACGTAAATAATTGTTTGTAATTAAACTTAAAAATGGAATGGTAATGTTTTAAAACGCAAGAATTTCAAATTACACCTGATCTACACCTAAAAGGAATTTATCACGCCCTACCCACGACAGTTAAAATTGGCAATACTGACTCTCATTTTTCTCCCTTGATAAACTTGTATTTGCTTTGCTAAAGAGGAAGAGATACAAAATATTGTTATTGAATGTTTTTTTTTTAATGAAAGCATATGATTTTAATTTGGTGTACAACAGTTCATTAGTTCGTGTTTAATTATATTATTATAGTTATTATATTTATTATATTGAAATTTTGCCTTTATTCGTTCTAAATGGCTAAAAGTTTTTCTTCCAACTTTTATAAAGATTGGTCCACATACTACCATAGTCCCTTATACAGCCTTTTCTGAAAAAGATTTACAAACGTAAAAACATGAAACATATTACAAAGTAAATTTTGATTTAATTTATTCCCATTTGGTTTAATCTTTAAAATAACACCATAAAATTTTCTGAGGATCGGTCCAAAAATTATCTTTTTGTCTCATATAAATCCCACTCTTCACAGAAAAAAATAAAAATTGATTTTAATTAAAAAATTTGTGATATTAATTAAAAAATTAATTAAATTTGCACCAGTAAACAAATTAATAGTATCAATTAAACCAGTAATAGTATTAATTAAACGTTTAATTCACTTGATTAAAAGTTTAATTCACTTGATTAAATTTTTAATTAAAACTGATTATGTTTTTGATTAATGCTTTAATTGGTCAAAAATTTTGGAGAATTTTTTCCGTGTTGTGGAACAGAGAGATTTAGCCGCACATCCACAAAGATAGAGCCAACTTATATACGTCCTAAGACCAGTACATAGGCAGTTTATAATCATATGACGACGAGCAAGGCAATATATATTCCTAATCATTGAGCTTTGTAAGCAATTCCATTCGATTGCCAAAACTGCATTTATTTTTAATATAAACCATATTTTGTTCCTACTGTAAAATATTAAAAATATTAGTTACGTGGTTTTGCATTTCTGCTAACGATAAATAGCAATAAATTTCACTTTACAACAATAAAACTAAAATCCATATTTTATTGTCAATCTCTTCTAGAGCGCAAATCTCATAAACAAGTTTAACAATTTACCTTTTAAACTCATTCCCGTTCATTTACATCTCAAATCATTTAATGAACTGGAAATTAAATAAATAAATAATCCTCGCAAGAAAAAATATGTATTAAAATTTAGCATATTTATGAACAAAAATTTAAGCTAATCTTTGAATTTTTTTTATAGCATTTCAACAGAATTACCTTTTACGATTTTCAATAATTCTTTGTTATAGAAATTCCCTTAAGAAAACACAAAATAAAAAAAAACACCAACAACTAATAGCTCCCTTTTTTTAAAGAAGCAAAAGAATGTTATCGTAAAAATGCGGAAGAAAAAAAAATGGGATTCATGTTTTATTTCAACAAATAAGTAAAAAAAAATAACTCCAGCATCTGAGAAAATTACAACCCATTAACAACATTTGCCACCTACGTGGCACATTGACATTCTCTGCCTTTGAGCCAACATACTCGCACTCCTTTTTGCAAAAAAATTTGTTCGTGTTCGAAAGATGTTTTGTAGATTTTTTCTTTTTCAAATGAAATTAATGTGCAAATAAATCAATGTTTTGCCATAATATTTGTGCAAATCGGTAAAATTCAAATATTTTAGTTGTTGCTATTCTTGTTGAAAAATTCTTATGCTTTTACAGATTATGGCCATATGTTTCCATGTGAAAGTTAATGAATGTAATAGTGAAGGATAGAAATGGTATAACAAATTAAGAGCCAATTGTTAAAAATTTAACCAAGTAATCTTCAAAATTATTTTAAAATATAATTTTGCACATTTCGCATTCAATCGGATGTGCGAATAATTGTCTTAAAAATATTAACAAAAATTACATTTTCTCATTATTTGTGCTGTGAAAGAATTTATACATTCATATATGCATTAGGGGTATAACTTATTCCCTTTTTTTTGCGAATATCAAAATGGTCCTAGCATAGTCGAATAGTCCATTGAGAACAATTAAAAAAAAAAAAAATTATATTAATTTTTCGCGGTTTGCAAAAAAGGTCACCCACAAAACGCGGTAAAGTTGGAGAATTATTTTTTTTTTTATTTTTATTTGTATTTATATATTTAGCAAAACAACACGCACATTAAATTTAAAATTCATGTTCTTTAATAATTAAGAAACTTTTTAACATTTTCTTCATTTATTAATAAAATATTTAAAATTTTTTATTAAATTTTTTTTTAGAAATTTTAGAAAATCGCTTTTGTTGGCAAATTGTTTTCGCAAATAACACAATATTCGCTATCGCGTAGTGCTAGGGCCAAAATTTGGTTATACCCCTAATATACATACCTACATTTATTTTTGTAAATTTTTTTATTTAGATAAAAAAAAATAAAAATTTATTTCGTTTATCTGACAGTGTTTTTCGCAAAAGAAAAGGAACACCAATATTTTAAACTATTTTGAATCTCGCGTTACAGTTTTTTATTTGAACCAAATCCAGTTTGCTCTTCACTGTAACAACAAATTTCTTATGTATTTTTTGTTGCTTTTACAATTTTGTACTTGTTGTTATTGTTGTTAATTTTTTATGAATAAACACTCAATACATCATTCCAATATAACATAAAGGATAACGAGGTTTTTGTGATCACGTTTGTGAGCAGGAAAATTATTATCCTTATTTCCTTCTTGTTGTTGTATTATAGTTTCTGTTGCTGTTGTTGTTATTGCAACTACCATCTTATTCTTAAGGCTTATTGTGTACGAAATCAAATTGACGAGATTTCCTTATTATATTTTGTATCCTTACATACGTGTTTATCGAACACGAAAATTTTTGCTGCTCATAAAGTATATAATCCAAGAGAAACGTTTAAAAAAATATAAGGAAATATTGTACATAATTTTGTTAAGGTTTTTTTTTTTTTTTTTTTTTTGAAGGGGTTGGGGGAGTGGGTGGGTTTTGATGTTAACAAAGAAGAACGAAAGCATGAAGAAAGAAATAATAAATATAATAAGGAAGAAGATAGTGGAAATTTTATAATGGGACAGTGGGCAAACAAAAAGATATTTTAATATTTTAAATATAAAAAAGTCTCTCTTAATTTCAAATAAAAAAAAAACTATAAAAAGGTTTTAGTTTTTTTCTTATTAAAACAATTGAATCATTTATTTAGGGCTCCTGTGTGAATGAAATGTTGAATACCCTTTCAATAGCGGTGAAAACAGATGGCTTTTTAAAATGAATTTCGAAAAGGGCTCATTTCCCTATTTATTTAAAATATTTAATATGTGTGTTTTAGTTAATAATTGAAAAAAATTCATCCAAAACTGTTACAGTTAGAGGTAGTTTTGAATAAGTGCTCAATTTGTTATAAAAAATAATTTTTAATTTTGCCTTTATTAAAAAAATCGGAATAGTGAACACCGTTTCAGGAGAAAAATTAAAATAATAACACAATTTTTGTTTATCTTCATTTTGAAAACGTGTGAATGCAGCTGCTCGGAGGATAATAATATCCAAATTGCTGATTTCCAAAAGTTTTATGAAGATATTCTGCAATCACCAACCGACATGTATTTACAATCACGTATAGAAAGAAGATTTTTAATTCATATGTTTATCTTCATGAAATATACTCGTTTTTGTTTTACAAATGTATGTGTTTTCTGATTATCTTAATAAACAGATAAAAATGTACCGAAATGTTCTTATTGTTTCATTAAAATAATAAGTTTTCGTTGAAAATTATGTTTAGTTTTATTTAAACTTTGGAGTTCTTAAATGAATATTCAAAATGGTTAATCTTATCCCAGAAATTAAGAATCGAAAACTTAAAATTTAAGTTTTTCATTTGAAAAATTCAAAACTCATGCGTACAATATAATTTTTTTTTTCTATCAGTTTAAAAAAAATTAAGAAACACAAAAAAAGATATTTATTTTTGATGTACAATATGTATTTTGTACATGAAAAATATTTATCATTGGTGTTCAAAAAATATTTTCATCCGTAAAAAAAAAAAATAATTTTTTTTGAATTGTTCTTTAAAGTTAAAAAAACAATAAAGTTCTTAAAAAAACGTTTTAAAGAAATATATTTTTTTTTTGTTTTTAGAAACTTACATTGAGAACTCAAATTTTGTAGTTTAAATTGTGAATTTTAATTAAATTTATAATCACCTCTATTATGAAAATGCAAATTTAAAAGAAGTTATGGACACAAATTTTATTAGTAAATTAAACGTTGAAAAAATTCGCAAAAGTTTGCTAAAATAGCGAAAATGTTTAACTTGCGACGATTGCTTCATAGAGCAACAAAGGCTACGCAAAAATTGCAAAAATTCGTAAAAGTTTGCAAAAATAGCGAAAATTTGGGAAAATTTTTAATATTTCAAACAATACATAAAATTGATTAGAAGTCCCTAAAACACCATAAGGAATGTCAAAAATTCAGTAAAAACTGCAAAATTAGCGGAAATTCGCAAAAATTTGCTAACAGCGGCATGATAGCAGAGTCTACTATTTTTTATTAATCGTTAAAGCTGTAAAGAACCAGAAACTTACAGGCAAAAATCGCTTCTATCGCGAACATGGCAAAAATTCACGAAAAAATCAGCATCAGAAACAAACCATAAAATTTATTTGAAATCGCTAAATCGGTTAAAAAAAAAACAATAAAAATAGCTTAACAGCGTAAAAAAATAATATACATATCTTCAAAATCTTATCTCATAATTTTTATCTTTGTCATGTTCAATTTTAAGTTTTCGGTTTTTTTTTCTTTTCATGTACAAAATAATATTGTACTGAAAAAATAAATATCTTTTTTGTGTTTGTTTTTTTATTTTTTTTTGAACTGATGGGAAAAAATTTTATTTTGTACGAAAAAATTAAAACTTTTTTTTGAGAACTTTATTATTTTGAACTTAAAGAAACAATATCAAACAAAATATTTTTTTCTTTTTTTGTTTTTTGTACAGTTTAAAATATTTTTCGAACACCAATGATAAATATTTTTTAAAAAACATAAAAAAAAACGTTGTCCGGTCCTTGATCTTATCTTTAATGAAAATATATATTCAAACATTTTAAATTATTTAAATATTTATGTGTTTCATACACTTAAGAGACCATTTATCTTCTAAAACCACAAAAAAGGACCCATCTCCGAAAACTGTAATGACAATTTTCTCCCTTAAATATTACTTAAAATAATTTCTTGTTTTACTATTAAAAAATGAACAGAAGCTTAAAACTCTGCTTTAAAAAGTCAAATGGTTTAAGAGATATTCAGTTTTATGTGTCTCCTAAACACTTTGTATTTTTGTACCTGAGCCCTTTTCGAAATAAATGATTTAATTGCGATGTGTGCTATAAAAAAATCGAAAAATAACATTGAAAAGTATTTTTATTGAAAAGTGGTTCGAGTTTTATTAAAAAAAATATATAGAAAAGCTTTTTCCATGTACATAGGAAAGTAAAATTGTTTGAGATTGTTTTGAGGAGATAAATTAGAAAAAAAATTTTCGATAGAAAACTTACTTTAGGGCTTTTATTTAGATCAAAATATTCAATTGATGATAAAATTAAATACAACTTTAGTTAGTGCTTATTTTTTGTTCCTACTCCACTGTTAATCTTCCCTATACCGGAAATAATGCAATCTGTTTTTTTATTTTTCATGTCATTTTTTGTTGGCTATTTTTTTTTTCGTTTGGTACCTCTTCAAATTTTTATTCTTTTCTAACGTTTTTTTTTTTTTTTGTATAAATTTTTATAACTTGAAACATATTTTTCTTCTTATATGACAATAAAATCTGTGTACTTTTAGCAACATATTTTCACGCCAGTTACATTTTGTTGTGCTTCTTTGTTTTTTTTTTTTTTTTTTTTTTTTTGGATGTTAAATTTATGACCTTTTTAGAACCTTCTGTTGGCGCTGTTGTTGTTATTTTTGTGAACCTGGGTAAGTGGGTGGAAAAAGGCCTTTTTTCATTCGAACAAATATTTTTATGCTGCTAAATTTTTCCACAAAAAATTTATTTATAAAAAGCACTCATGAATGTCTGAGAGTTTATAAAAATATATAATAAGGAACTGGAATATTATTATGAGGTTGAGTGGAATATTTTTAACCTTACGTCTACATAGTTTCGATACGGGATTGCTTTTGAATCTTATCTAGTGTCATTTATATATGTATAATATACATATATAAATGCTGTTGTGTTAAAACATAACTGCGATTTTATCTGCAATACTCCATATATCTATGCTGTCGGTCACAGCTTCTGCCTGCACAGAAAAAAATAAAAATTGATTACAATTAAAAAATTTGTGATATTAATTACAAAATTAATTAAATTTGCACTAGTAAACAAATTAATAGTATCAATTAAACGTTAAATTCACTTGATTAAACGTTTGATTCACTTGATTAAGTTTTTAATTAAAACTGATTTTTGATTAATGCTTTAATAAGTGAAAAATTTTGGAGAAATTTATCTGTGTAGCTGATACCTGCACTGTTCTCCTATGCAGGGACGCCCAGTAGTGGTTTATTATCACCTCTGCTTACTAAAATTGGCAACCGTTCAGTACATTCTTCCTGAAGAAATTTTGGTAAAAGTTTTCCATTACAATAAAAAATGGTGCCTTCCAAGGCCGATTTCTTAAATCCCTCTATGGTTTTCTGTGCTTTTTGTTTCCGGAAAAAATTCTGCGTTTTCTTATAGTACATCTGCTAAAGGATAATTTCTCGACACTATTTTCTCTATTTTGCATCGACTTCTACATTTTCGGTTGCGGTGAAAAAAGAAAAAATTTTTGAATTTGGGGAGGAAAATAAGTTCTGACATCAAATTAAATAAATTAATGAACATGTTATGGCTTCCAACAGTATATATTTTAAAACATACCAAAGGGACAAAACCTGTTAGTTTTAAAGAACCAAATCGGGGATTCCCCGATTTTTTACACAATGTATAAATAGGAACAAAAAATTAGCTAGAAGATGCCAGAAGCCGCAAATTAGCGAATAGTTTTAGTGTTTTCGAAAAAAATTGGCGAAGTTTAAATATAAAAAGTAGTAAACATTTTTTAAACCTTCAGAGCACTTTCGGCACGGGAATGCAAAGTCCGATGGCGCTAAAATTTTTAAAATAATATTTTTTTACTAAATGACAAAATCTTTGATGTGACTACCATTAAAAATCAAGAATCGATTTTATAAAACCACCCTTATGTGTATAAATTAAAATGGTTTTGTTTATATATGGACTCCTAAACAACTAAACCGATTTTCCTAAAAATGTTCACAGTCATTTCCTTATCACTCGGCGGCTTTCATTGGCTATAAATATTTGTAAATTTTTAAGTGGGCGTGGTACTTCTCATACAATTCGGAAAAAGTGAATACACCAATACATGGTGCAAAAGCCTACCAGAAGATGGTAGCACAAAAACAGCAAACAAAATATAAGACTCCGCTGCTCATGTGTACTGAAACGGCTTCCAAAAATTAATATGCCAACAGAACAATGTAAATAGTACCATGTAGACGTCAGCAAGTTAAAACAGCAAATACATCAACTTGTGCGATCAGGTCCCTGTTCCTCAAAATTGCAAGTTACAAATCTACAAGTAAAATATTTTAAAAAGCAACAATTTTACAATTTTTGTTTCAAATAAATTTTACTTGTAGTTTTAAGAAACGGGGCCTAGCTATTCACACCTTTTAGTTTAAGTAATGAAACAGAATAACTGCCGTATTCATAAAGATATTTTAAATAAATAAAGGTTTTCTAAAAAATTTATCTATGTACATTAGTGTGTCCCAAAAAAAATTTTTTTTTTAAAATTATGCTTGACCCAAAAAAATAAAAAAAAACATTTCTCTTAATATGCGTTTGTGAATTTTTTTAATCGTTTATGAATTAGGGGGGAAAGTCTTCAACTTCAGACAAAATCAACGACAGCAACTTCAAATGCTCTCTAATTTTATTGTTCATTTCTAATTTGGGTTTTTTCTTAAATTTTTTGTTTACAAAACGTATTAAATTTAATGGGAGTGCTACCATACTCGTTTGGAAGTAACCATAATATGGTTTCGGATTCTTGATGGAAGACTAATTGAACAATAATATGGTTGTCGGTCATTATTGTTAAATTAAACATAATATGTTTAAAATTTTCTTTAAAAATAGTTTTATTGACCATATTGAAACATGTTTTTTCTCTGCGTGTAAAGTATACATGTATATATATATATATATATATTAGAGCATTGAAAAAAAAAATGCTGTCAAAATAAAATAGATTCTATTTAACGACGACTTTCTATGGAAAATGTGTATGCAAAACGTGTTTTTTAGATGTTTCTAAATTTAGAACAAATTGCTATGTTATCTAAACACGAGATCTCTTTTAAAAAATGCTATTTCAACGAGGGTAGCGAAGTGACTCAGGTCAAGATAGTTTACTCTAAGTTTTTTCTTTTAAAAAATACCAAATTCATAGAATCAAGCAACCCATTTGTTGATTTTGCACCTGATACCAAAATGATTATATAGATTACTAAAAATTGTAAAAATTTAAAATTGTGAATATTTTTTTCAATAAAAGATATTTTTAATTTTAATTAAAAAAATGATCAAAAAACTTTGCCATTTCAAACAATATAAAATAAATATAGCTCAGGTTTTGACAATTTCCAACAAAAATCCTACAAGTTTAAATTTTTTTATTTTACACAAAAAAATCAATTAAGTTTTTTTTTTTTAAATAATATTTTAATTCAAAATTTATTTCAAAACAACTTAAATGTTAATTAAATCAAAACTATATTTTTAAATTTCTTTCAACAAAAAAATAATTGATTCAATTATCACATTATTTAAATAAATTATCTAAATATTTTAATTTAAAAGATTTTGTTATTCGTGCTTAATTCCTAATTTTTATTCCTGATAAAAACACTCAAATTTGTTGTTGATGTGATAAGCTAAGGCCAGATCATCAGGAAACTTCATCCATAAAGATTTTGGAAAAACTCAAGATATTAAACCAAATAAAACTGTTAAGCTTATAAGAATCATAAGCAACAGTTCTACTTGTAGCAATGTCAAAGTTTAAACAAAAACATCAACAATAAACAGTGAGTTTATCTCTCCTTACATTCCCCACTACCATTGATTGAAATTCTTCCAACATTAATTGATAACAAACTACTGATAATTTTTTCTGCATGTGAGAAAGGTTTATAAAATTGCCGTTGATCATTGAAAAATTAAATTTTTTTTTCTTTTATGTCACATATTTTTGTGTATACCATGTACTTCTTTTCCTTTTTTGTGTAGAGTGCAATAAAAACTTACCTCTAACGATGAAGGTAGTATGTATTTATATTGTATAAGTTGATGACGATCAAATAAGTAAGAAAAATACAATAATAAATAAACATACCAACATATTTGTTTGATTATATGTGCCAATTTATATAGACGATTTCAAATATATGGTTTGTACTTATTGAAATGGTATTTTACGGATTTTAAGCAGGAGGCGAGTATTAGGAGGGTTTGTGAAAATAGGGTTTTTGTAGATCAGAGATAAGTTAAGAACTAGTTTATCATTTGGATTTTTTTAATTTAATTGATGAAATTTCATTATTAGAAATTAGCCAGATCAATTAAAATTATAATTTTAAGGAAATTTCAAGGTATAAACTGATTTCTATGTATTTAAACAATATTTCAATTCTAAATGTCATGTCCTAACTTTGTTGTGCTATTTTTTTTTTTTTTTCTAAAAATTTATTTCCTTACCTATATTGACCAATATGAGTTACTATCTTATTACCGGAATTATGGGTGAAAAATATACAAAGTGTAGGATGCAGGATTAAGGGTACATTACACTATCAGACAAGTTTTAAGTATTTTGAAGAAAATGCTTCCCTGATCTAGTTAATGTTTCAAAATTGTCAAAAAAACAATAAGAACTTATCAAGACAGGGCTGTATTTTCCTCAAAATGTGTATATACATGTGTGATAATGTAAAGTACACTTGAACAGCAGATGCTGTATATTTTACATGCGAGCATCGGCCGAAAAACACGCAGAAAATTTGATCAGATATTAAGCCGTTATAATCCATCAGAGCAACGCTCAGCCACCTAGTGCAAGACCAGTTAACACCAGAGGAGGTGCTGCACCTCTAAGGGGACGTAGTTAAGCAACCTCTACCTCTGCAACCACTTGCAGTTACGTGGGGTATATAAACGTTTTTACCGTTTAATTGACCAAATACCTGGCAACAGGACGTGTACCATAGAGAAATCGTCGAAAGGTATCGGAAGAATTATATTTTCGTTTTTAAGTAGTACTTCCATGGAGTTCTTTTAGAACAAAGATATGTTAGCGGGCTAGAAGTGCTTCTCAGTTTCTGTTGTGTCGATATTTTTTCTCGAACATTGAAAATCTATGAGCGTGTCGGGTGCAAGGATGCGACAAACATCAAAAGTAAAAGGGCTCTTGAAGTTTTCGGACATCATGATTTTGGGTACTCACAAAAATACCATTTTGTAACCTGGCGCTAAGGGAGTCAGTAGTCCCCGGTACTGGTCTGTATGCTTCTCGCAAGGAATGCTTTCTGTATCAGTGCCCATGTTCTGTAACTCTCGCGTCGATAAACTTTTCGATTGAATTGTGTGAAATGAAACAAAAATGCCATATATTGAAACAAACAGCTGTTTTCCTCACTAAAGTGTGTCTGTAACTTTTTTGGCGAATACTGGCTGTCACGTAAGGAAATTACTCGCCAATTTACAGAAAAAGTGTGTCTGTAACATTTTTGAGAGAAAAGTTCCCGCTTTGAACTGTCAAAAAAAAAAAACTCACGAACAAAACTGGAGCGAGAAAAATTTAAGCATTAAAAAACAATTAGAAATGCAAAATGCAAAGAATAATAATAATAACATTTTGTTCTTGGCACATTTTTCAATTGTTTAATTATTTTACTTTTAACATTTTTATAAAATATACGAATTTTTTCAAAGCTCGTTTGCAAACAACAAACATTGAAGTCGCACTTTACATTATTTGGTATTGCCGACGGTTGTGTTTTTGCCGCCGTCGTTGAAAAATTTTCAATTTTGGTCGCCGTCAACGATGTGTGCTACTGACGTTCTCAACGTCTGCAATGTCCCATCGGCTTCGGGTGCAATGTTGTGAGATTTATACAGGCTTGCCAGAAGAATTTAAATTAAAAGTACTAAATAAAGAAAATAAAAGTGTTAACTTGTTCTACAGCAAAAAACAAAAGTGCTAGTTTTGTAACATTGATTTTTTGAATATAATAAAATATTTACATTTGAAATTTTTACATATTCATTTTGCTTAATATAAACACTAATTTTAATATAACAATATAACATATTTTAAATAAAGTGGTTACAACTATTTTTAATTGCAATCATGTCATTTTCATCTTTCTCATATACCAACTCATTTTGACTTTTTAAATGAACCGATTTTTTTACAATTTCATCCGATAGTTTAAAGTGTGGCAACAAGTGTTGCCTAAAGGAAAGTTCAGTTCAGGCGAAGGTTAAGACAAACTGCTTTTGCAGACGATATTCTTAAACAAATTTTTGCACTGATAATAAACCAAAATCCAAAATTCGTACCACCCTACTAAATTGAACAACAGATTTGTGTGAGTAATTTTTGAATCGTTGAAAAATGAATGTAATATATTTTTGATTTGGTTTATTATTTCGTTAGCACTCACGCTTTGTTTGTTGCCCGTGCATATAAATCAAGCGCCCCACATATGAGTTTGAATCTTTGTCATAAATTGCCCTTTTACAAATAAAATATTTAATCAACTATTTATTTGAATTTATTAAAATGTTAATAATTTTTAATAAGCACTCGTATCAATGAAATGTTAACAATATTTTCGTAAGTGCTAGTTAAATATTACTAACATTTTTTAGATAATTCAAGAGCAAGATGAGGAAAAACTTAAGCATTTAAATTTCTTTTGCTGTATTTCAAAAGAAGATTAAGGAATAGTATATAAATTCTAAGACATTGCAAAAGACTGGGAAACTTGGCATTAAATAAGAAAGAAAGTATATTCGGTCAAGCCCGACGATATGATGATACCCCACACTTCAAATTGTATAATGATGAATACATTAAGAAAAAATCCAAGTTTTTCATACTAATAACTAATAAAACTTGGTTGGAGGTAGCCAAAATGTGGTTGTGGCGAACTGATGTTACCATAATATGGCTTTATATTAAAAAATTTGTCTTTGAAAATAATTTTGTGCATTAAAAGCACACAAATATTGTGGTGTAAGGTAAAACAATTATAACCAAATTTTTTAATCACTTTAGCAAATATTTTAATCAAGTTAATTAACTTAAACCTATATTGCTTTTATATATATATTATGTTTATAATTGCCATAAGAAATTTGCATCTTAAATTTTATCATATTTTAAACATTCGAAAATAAATTTATTAAATTTATCTTTAAATAAATTCATTGATTTTAATTTTTCATAACACAATGTTGTTAATTTTTTTTTTACGAATAAGTTATCGTATGCTTAACATATAAATAATTTTAATAAATTAGTTTATAATTTTAAATCGCGATATATGTTCGCACAAACTCATATAAAACTTTTGTAATCTATTATTTAATTTCTTTTTGCCACAAAAAACATATTTATTATTTTTATTATATTACGGTTCATTTAACAATAACACCATTTAAATTTTCCGCTAATATAATTATTCAAAACATATTTATTTAAATGGAAATACGAGATAAAATATGCTAAACTCAATTCATAATTTCTTAAAAAAATAATTTACGCTGTGAAAAAAATTTTGTTTATTTTAATAATATTGTTTATTTTAAGCATAAAATTTAATTAAATTAATAAGCAATTGCAGTGATTAATAAATAAATTTATTATAATTCGTAGTATAAAAAGCTTCTGGATTTTGCCAATTAGAGCTCCACGTGTAAAATTTATGAAGCTATACTGGTATAATGCGTGTATGTTGGCACAATGTAGTGTTACGTGAGTATAACCAGAAATATTCATCTTAGAGTCATAATGTTTTTAAATTGTAGGGCCTTAAGTAATTCTAAGTCTATTTAGGTTTGTTTTTTAATCCAAATTTTTAATTTTCATTAAATTATTTTTATGAAGAAAGGAATTTTACAACATGAAAATTAATTAAAATTGTTATTGATAATCTTTCATTTTTGACCGTGGCCGGGATTCGAACCGCGGCCGGCAGGTTACCATGACATGTTTCGATCGCAACCACTCGATCTTCTCAAATGGATTTGCCGTTTTACACTCGCAGCCATCGAAGGCTGCTGACGTCAATAGTCAAACATCAATCCTTAAACCAAATTGTATTTTAACCTTTGGTAGATCGAAGTTTGCTTTTTTGAATGATTATCCATTTTAATTGATTTTACATGTTCTTCCTTACTTCTGTTTTTTCGTACTTTTGTCAAGAATTTTTCTTGAAGTCCAAAGTAAATTTTTTTTTTTTTTTTTTTTTTTTTTGTTTTTTTTTTTTTTTAATTTTTTTTTTCTTTCTTTTTCTTGTTGTAAAATTCCTTTCTTCATAAAAATAATTTAATGAAAATTAAATTTAATGAACTTAAGCCTAATTAAAATTATTAAAAAATTTGGATTAAAAACCACAAATACTAATTATTGTTTTTTTTTTTTCAAAAATCTAAGAATGATGTCGACCAATTATCTTTCAGAGTTAATAAATTTGCTTTATAATGGCATATTATGGTGAAAATGCACATTTGTGCATATTTTTTAAAATTTTCATATTTTTTGTAAAAAACAATCTCAAGGTAATTTTTGGGAATACAAAATTTTTAATTAATAAGATTTTGTTCGTCGTGCTTAATTCAAAATTTTATTCTTGATAAAAACACTGAAATTTATTGTTGGGGCATAAGCTAGTTTCTATGCGCATTCCACTGTTGCTTAGGCCAGAATAGCAGGAAATATTTTCCTAAATTTTTTTTAAAAAAATCCATGGATATTAGCAAACAAAACTGCAGAGTGAATGAGAATTGCAAACACTCAAAAAAGTCTTATTTGCAACGATATCAAAGCTTAAACAAAAAAAAAAAAAATTAACAGTTTGTTTATCTTTTCTTACATTCCCCACTACAATTAGTTGGAATTCTCTCAACATTAATTGTTGTTGTAAGTAGGTGAAGAAAAAGCAAAATAACGACAACAAAAAATAGCTTAGTTATTTTCGCAAGAAAATCATAATAAAGCAAGTTGCCAGTTCAGTTTTTTTTGAGCCGTGCACTTGCATATTTGTTATCAAAATAATTTTTGTGAATACAACATTTTTAATTAATAAGTTTTTGTTTGTCGTGCTTAATTCCCAATTTTTATTCTTGATAAAAAGTTCTTAAAAAAATTCCAAATACTCCAAGAAAAAAATTTTTTTTAAAAAAAATTTTAATATTAATAAATAATTAGTATTGTGGTTATTTAGTTGAACTATTTTAGGTTTTTAATCAAAATTTTGATATTTTAATTAGGTTTAAGTTCATTAATTTTTTTTACAAAGAAAGGAATTTTACAACATGAAATTAATTAAAATTTATTGATAATTTTTCATTCTTGACTGCCGCTAGAATCGAACCCAGGCTTTCACGGACAGATTACCTTTACATGTTTCAATTTCAACCACACAATCTCTTCAGAGGGTTTTGCCCTTTAACACTCACAGCCATTGACGACTGCTGGCACTCAATAGTAAAACATTAATTTTTAAAACAAATTGTAATAAACCCTTTGGTAGATCGAAATTTGCTTTGAATGATTATCTATTTTAATTGATTTACATGTTCTTCCTTACTTTTTCCGTACTTTTTGTCAAGAATTCTTCTTGAAGTTCAAAATACATTTTTCTGTTTTCCATTTTTCTTGTCTTTCTTTTTCTTGTTAAATTTGATGAACTTTAGCCTAATTAAAATATCAAAATTTGGATTAAAACAAAATAACCACAATACTAATTATTGTTAAAAGCTAAGGCACGAGCTCTATGTTTACATTTGTCCTTCAAGTTGTGCTGAAAAAGGCCAACAAGAGAAAGAAGGACAAAAAAAAAAAATGAAAAACAGAAAAAAGTTATTTGGACTTCAAGAAGATATCGTGCAGAGAAATAAAAAGTTGAGATTAAACCGCTAAATTCACCACAAAATAGCTTAATTGTCATTATTTATTAGCAAAAGCGACCAACTTCATTATTAAACGCTGCAAAAATTGGATTTGCCAATTGAAAAGCGTTTAAGCCGCTCTGTTTAGAGGTGCTTCACACAAATTGTATGGATATGACAATTTTTGACAACTAGAAAACCCGTGTCGCTTTTGTTTGAGTACGGCTGTAAATTAGAAGGTTTCCAAGATTTAGACAAAAGATCTTTCTATTTGTAACCGAGGCAGCACTTTACGTGGTAAAGCTGCCGAGGGGCTAAAATATTTTATGCAAAACTGTTACTTGCTTGGCAAAGTGCTTATCTTAGGTCTTTAGTCTAAAACTGAATTTTTTCGTAATGTTAAATTAGAAATTTAAAAATTATATTACGATTGAAAGTTTAATCCAATCAAACACCCAAAATTAATTTTTTGGGCTTAATAAAGTTTTGTCTAACGGAAAAGATATGTATATAAAAATTAAAATAAGCTTGTTTGTTTCTTTGTTTGTTCCCTATATACTGAACAGATTTTTTCTTGTAATTACCCTGCGCTTAGTTTAGGCTATAAATATGTGTAAATGTGACAATATTAATTACAGTTCATCCGAAGAACGGTTAAAGTAGAAGTTTCCAAGTTAGAAGTAAATAGTTGGGTTAACCTTCCATACAAGGACAATATAAATGTCTCAGTATCTGTAGGAGGATAACAAAAGAAGCACCTAAATCTGTTAAAAATTTCTTCGTTATTAGAAGACATGATCTGCTTTAAAAAAATTTTAATCAATTTATTTCAATGGGGGTATAGAAGCTCAGCGAGTTAAGCTTGTTATAAATAAACACAATCTAAATCAAAAGTATATAACTTTTAATTTTATTCTTGAAAATTAAAATAATTTTAATAAAACTAAAAAAAATTTTTTATTCACTTTCATTTTGTACCGTGTTTTAAAATATTAGCAGACTCCGCGTATATTTAACGAGTAAATCATCAAAAACGGATGTAAAATATTTCATCGAAAATAATCATCACATTAAACATGTTTTATTTCCTGTATTTTTTTTTTTGCAACTCTTTTGTTTATTTTGTACATTTATTTCCACAACCCTTTCAAAAAAACATGTGACACTTCCGGTTTGAATTTAACAATGATTATAATGTTAAATATTATTTTAATGTCTCCCTTTCTGTAATTTTTTTTTTATTAATTTAACTTTGGTTTCTGTAACATTTAATGCTTTTTTAGGTTATAAAAATCAAATGAATGAAACACAAATTCATCACATTACAAGTCACATCGTGACAAAAATGTAAAAAATATTTTTTGCAAAAAATGCTCAACCAAACGTCAAATTAAGGGGACTTTTTGGTAAGAGAAAATGTAAAAATGGGTAAATGTAGCAAAGATAAAAAATCACACAAAGATACAAGCATTGCATAATGTTTTTGTCGACAAAATTTTGCTTTAGAATTTGTTAAGTATAAATGGTATTGTTACATATCATTACCTACACATCTTTAACGAAACTGTTACCTTATGCACTTGCACCCTGCAACCATTTTCTATCGAAATGTAAACTGATTACCTTATTTAGCAAAAATCATTCGTTCTTTTTCTCTCGATTTCTCATCGATTTAGTAGCACCGTTTGCAAAAAAGATTGCAGTTAAAGAAACATTATCAATCAAAGTAAAATAATCAACAATGAAGCCAAAATTGTTATAAAAATCAAGGCGAATCCAGCAAGCAAAACTCGTACAAAAACACCAAGCAATTTTGTTTTGTAAGATCATTATACAATGTCAAAAACAGAAACAAAATGAAATGGAAACAGAGATAAAAAACAAAATTTTGATATCAAGCAATTATAAAGCTAAAAAAAGTTATCAGCAGTGCTTTTAAGACCACCTGTAATGAATTCGCTTTGATAAATTTAAATTTTAATTAAAAAATACTCTTTACTAAAACTAAGATATAAACATAAACATATGACAGCCTACACCACTGTATTTACAGACAAATTTTCGGGAGTGTACCGTGTTTGAGACCCATGGGCAAAAAGTTGTATTTGGTGGTAGTATTTTGGGACCTTTTGTCAATTATAGACCGATTTTAATAAAATTTTGTTTGGACATGGACTCTATTCCGAAAAAAGCTTGTATATGGGCAATGTAAAACTATGGTATTCAATAGGCTTCGTTCTTATCACCGAGTCTACCACGAGAGAAAACACATTTTTCATGTTAATCTTAATATTTGATAAGGGGAACACGCAGGGTTTAAAAAACTGCAGTCGAAACCAAAAACTGTCGAACAAAAAACGAAAAATGTATGTACAGTTTTTCGCTTTTTGAGTTGGTTTGACAGCGACTGTTTAAATTTAATGAATCCAAATTAAAAGCAACCGCTGTTTTTTGGCTAATGACAAATACAGAATTAGAAGAAATGACAGCTGCTCACTTTAACTGCAGTTTTTTAAACGCTGGGAACACGTATTTATGTTAATCTTATAATATTTCATAATTGAAACTTGTGTCGTTTTTACACTTTTTATGCCCTTCACCACAGGTGGTGAATAAGGGTATATATAAGTTTGTCATTCCGTTTGTAATTTCTATAATATTGATGTTAGACCCTATAAAGTATATATATTCTGGGTGCTTATGAGGAGCGAAGTTGATTTAACGATGTCCGTCTGTCCGTCAGTCCGTTTGTCCGTTGAAATGGATTTTCCGAAGACTCCATACACGATGGGGGCCAGGTTATTTTAAATTTATGTCACATATGGTCCGGAACTGTTTGATATTGAAATTGAGCAAGATCGGTCTACAAATGGCTGAGATATGAGTAAAAAACCACGACTAACTCAAATTTTTCCCTTTAAAGGTCCAATTAGATGTGACATTACCATACCAACACTGTTTTACCAAAATGACATAAACATACCATACAAACCAATTCAATTCTGGTTTCTCCGGTCATACAGTGGCTATGGTAATACAGTGTTTGTATTTTTTTTTTTTTTTTTTTGTTGTTTTTTTATACCCTTCACTACAAGTGGTGGATTTTATTTGTAATGTGTTTAATTTTACGCATCCACATACACATTAATGCATGTATATGATATGCCGCTCAAATAAAGAAACAAACTCATTGACTCAATATATTTTAATTTAACGCTTCTTCAGTAAAAGCATTCGTAGCCGAGTTGTTAAGTTCTCTCCTGAGACTGATGATATTGCCAGTTCGAATCCCAAAAAGAATTTTTTTCATTTTTTTATTTAATTTCGGTATGTTCTAAAAAACGTTTTTAAGATTATAAAACGAATTTCAAACATTAACTTTGGCAAAAGAGGAAACGGGCTTAGGTACATATATACATTTTTTATCTATATTTTTGTTGTTTGGCCAATGTGAATGTTCATTAAATAAAATTTTATTTAAGCTAATACGGCCTAAAGTTCTATATGTAATTAAAAGTGCATTTAATCCTTATTTTCCCAACGTTTCGTGAATGTTCTGTTCACTTTATAAAGTGATTCGTAATAAGAGAAATTAATTTTTTATCCCATTAATATGAAACATTAAATATGAAAATTTAATTAAACACAATCTTAAAAATTATATCACATGTTAGTTATTTTTTGATATTGCAACACAGTAACTGCTTAAATGCATTTTTAATTACATATAGAACTTTAGGCCGTATTAGCTAAAATAAAATTTTATTTAATAAATTTTTTGTTTTTATATTCTTCCGCATGGCGAAATGAAAAGTTGGCGTGGCGTGGCTCAATTAATATTTATTTATACCTATCTAAAGAACGTTATTTATCTATATAACTTTTTGTTTCTATCCCATCATGGTGAAGGGTATACAAGATTCGGCATAGTCGAATATAGCACTCTTACTTGTTTTTAGTTAAAATATTGTTTTTTTTTTTATTTTTATTCGGTTCGTGCTTTGTTGTGATACAGACGTGTATTCTTAACTCCGCATACAATTTGAATTTTTAATTAATCACATTTGATTTTGTTATATAAACAGCGAATGGACGCTTGAAAATAAATGATATATTTTGTTATTTTAATTATTTAACATAAAGTGAACAATTAATACGAAAAAAATATTAAATAAAGAAAAATAGTAAAAATATATACGTACTAATGTTCATACATGTGTATGTATACATACATATTCTGAGCAAAAACATTTTAGTTTAAAGTTCTTATTTTGTTGTTGTTGTAAAAAACAATAAATAACAAAAATATTAAAAGCACAGTTAAACGGTGAAAAACAAAAACAATTTATTGCATGAATAAAAACAATGAAACAACAATAAAACTGAATGATAGAAATGTTTATGTGACAGTGCATGCTAAAGAAGACAATGCTGTAATAAATAAAACAAAAGAAAACAATAGTAACTACCTAACGGCTAAACCAATTTTTAGAACACGATCCCTTTCGCCCTCTCTTTTTACAAAGACGGTTGATGGTGATACGTTAAAAAATATAAACCTCACACTTGCAAGTGTTGCCACAACGGCAAACACAATCTTATTAACAAATGGTACCATGAACTCTAACACAGATGAAATGCAAACATCTCAAGTAAAAAGTGGTCAAAAGCCTCAAGTACAAGTTGGTATGGACAGGTACATAACAGTGCTTAAACGGGGTCGCAGCCCTACCTCTGCAGCAGTTGCTTCGGCTTCAAAAGTACCATCTTTTGATAAAATAAACTCTCAAAATCGTTTTGCAATTCTGGAGGATGAATCCTCGGAAGCACCAAACGTTATAAAATCTTCTAAGCCACCCCCGATATATCTAAGGGAGCAAAACTCAAGTGAGTTAATAAAGAGCGTGATCTCGGTAATAGGTGAAAATTCGTTTTACGTAGCTGCAATCAAGCGTGGAAATATAAATGAGACAAAAATACAGGTAAATCATGAGAATGATTTTCGTAAATTAACTAACAAATTCGAAGCCCTTAAAAAAAGCTTTTACACATACCAACTAAAGAGCAGCAAAGGTCTTCAGGTAGTGATCAAGGGCATAGACTCATGCGTGGACCCAGATGAAATTAAAACTTTTTTGGAAGAGAAGGGTTTTAAAATAAAAAACGTTACAAATATTAAAAACAGGGAAAAAAATCCCCAACCATTATTTCGGGTAGAATTAGAACCTGGCGACATTAAGCTTAAAAAAAATGAAACGCATCCTATTTATAATTTAAAATATATTCTCTACAGAAGAATAACTATAGAGGAGCCGCACAAAAGAAATGGTCCCGTTCAATGTCTTAATTGCCAAGAATTTGGCCATACTAAGGCATACTGCTATTTACCCCCTGTTTGCGTCGTATGTGGAGAATTACATTGTACAGTCCAGTGCGATAAGTCTAAAAATGACCCCAATGTAAAAAAATGTAGCAACTGTGGCGGAAATCACACTGCCAATTATAGAGGATGCCCTGTATATACTATCGTCAAGCAGTCGGCTGGACCGAAAACTAATCCCCCACAAATGCAGGTACCAAATCAAGTAAACACTAATGGCATTCAAGCTCCGCAGCCCAGTAATAACAGAACCTCGTATGCTAACGTCCTTAAATCAAACCATGTGCCAATGCAAGGCGCTTCGCCAAGTAATGATGAAACTCCAGTTTCTAATTTAAGTCGTCTTGAAAAAACCATGGAAACATTAGTGCAAACAGTTAATAATTTTACGAACACAATGGGTAATATGATGCAGGAAATTCTAAGAATGCAATCGATGTTATTGCAAGCTGTACTTAACAAGCCATGAACTGTTTAAAAATCTGTTTTTGGAACGCAAACGGCATCCGCCAACATAAAAATGAATTAGAATACTTTCTAAAAAATAAACAAATTGATGTCATGATGGTTTCTGAAACTCATTTGACCTCAAGAAATACGTTTAAAATCAATGGTTATACACTATATGATACCAAGGACCCTCGAGATAGAGCTTGCGGAGGTTCAGCCATTTTAATTAAAACCCGAGTCAAACACTACCTAATGTTTGACCACCGCGAAGATTATCTCCAAGCAACGAACATTTGCGTTGAGGAATTAAATAGAAACCTAGTAATTTCATCGTTATACTCACCGCCTAGATTTTCAATATCAGAAAGCCAATACTGTAAATATTTTAAATCATTAGGACCCTGTTTCCTAGCTGCTGGCGATTATAACGCTAAACATACCTTCTGGGGGTCACGACTTATAACACCAAAGGGTCGTGTCTTATTTAACACAATTTCTAAAATGGATTTAAATGTGGTAGCGAGCGGACAACCAACATATTGGCCTACTGATCATCAAAAAATTCCAGATGTTATCGATTTCGGCGTGGTTAAAAACATCCCCATAGAAACGATTCATGTTGAAGCTTCCTTAGAATTATCTTCTGACCATACACCTACAATTGTTACTATAATGAACCCCAATAGAATTGTATCTCCGACTGGTCACTTAGCGACGATAGCTACGAAAATTAACTGGTTAAAATATAGAAAATACCTCAGCACCCATTGCACAGAAAATATTCCGCTTAGTACACCGGAGTATGTAGATCGCTCTATTGCCAATTTTGACAGTTTTCTGAAACTAGCTGTTCAACATTCCAGTATTGCCCCCAAAAAAACAAAAAATATTAAAATATATTCCACAGATGTCGAGCGTCTCTTGTCTGAAAAAAGGAGGGCTCGAAGAGAGTGGCAATTGCACAGATCCCCGTTACTTAAGAACTTACTAAAAGAGTGTACAAAAAAGCTAAGAAAGTTACTGCAGACTCAGAAAACGGCTTCTCTGGAAAAATATCTTAAGGAACTTGATGCAACTCCACAATCAGACTACTCATTATGGCGTGCAGCTAGAAATCTCAAAAGGCCAGTTGTCTCTAAACCACCATTAAGAGACTTGAATGGTAGTTGGGCAAGAAATGATGTTGAAAAAGGAAATCTGTTTGTTAATCATTTAAAAAACGTATTAACCCCAAACATATCTCACGATATTGCGGCCGAGTTACCACCTGTTGTTGCTAGAGCAGCTGTTCCCCTAAGATTTGAGATAAGAGAAATCGAAAAAGCTATTTGTGATTTAAACCCCAAGAAGGCTCCTGGTTTTGATAAGATCAGCAACAAAATGCTTCTGGAGCTACCCAGCATAGCAAAGAAAATTATTCTTTTAATTTTTAATGCTATTTTACGACTTGAATACTACCCTCAAGAATGGAAGGTCTCCTTAGTTACGATGATACCAAAGCCAGGAAAAGATCACACCAAAGTTGAGTCATATAGGCCTATCAGCTTATTATCTAATATATCAAAGCTATTTGAGAAGCTCTTAGCGTCCAAATTAACCCCAATTTTAAATGACAATGGGTGTATACCTAACCATCAATTCGGTTTCAGACGAGAACATAGCACAATTGAACAAACCCATCGGATAGTAAACGCCATAAGAAAAGCCTTTGAAGAAAGAAAATATTGCTCCGCTCTCTTCATCGATGTCTCTCAAGCTTTTGATAAAGTCTGGCATGTAGGTTTGCTACATAAATTGAAGCTGAACCTACCGGTTAACACACACAAGCTGTTAGAAAGCTACTTGGTCGGTCGAAAATTTATTATTAAAGAAGGTGATTTTTTAAGTTCTCCTCAGACAATTGAAGCTGGAGTCCCTCAGGGAAGTATCCTGGGCCCACTTTTTTATCTTATATATACCTCGGACATGCCGACAAACAATTACACCCTAACCTCAACTTTTGCTGATGATACAGCTTTCCTAAGCGTACACGAGAACAGTCGTGAAGCATCTCGATACCTGCAGGATCATATATTTCAACTAGAACTGTGGTTAAAACAATGGAGAATAAAGGTCAATGAGCAAAAATGCGTACATATTACATTTACCTTGCGTCGGGAAACATGCCCCCCTATTAAAATCAATAATCAACTAGTGCCTCAACAATCGCATGTCAAATATCTCGGTATTCATCTAGATCGGCGTTTAACATGGAAATGCCATATAGAAGCAAAATTAACCCAAATGAAACTAAAAGCAATTCAAATTAACTGGCTTATTGGAAGAAATTCTGTTCTTAGTCTCGATTGCAAACTACTACTTTATAACTCTATTTTAAAGCCAATCTGGTGCTACGGTATTCAACTATGGGGCACTGCCTCGGCCTCAAATATCGAAAAAATTCAAAGGCGCCAAAATAAACTTCTTCGAATAATCACAGCTGCCCCTTGGTATGTTAAAAACTCAAATATCCACAAGGATCTCAATGTGCCACTGGTAAGGACTATTATTACGAAGTATGCGGTAAAATATTTAAAAAGGCTAGAGTTGCACTCAAATCCACTAGCTCGAAATATTTTAAATGACAGCGGCCACACTCGCTTAAGGAGAAGAGACACTGCAGCACTTACCCATTAAGATGAGCGATAAACACATATGTAAATGTGACACAGAACCGTGATGAAGAAAATTTTTGTCTTGCACTGGCAGGACATAAAATAAAGAATTAGGATAAGATTTGATTAATTATTGTTAGTTCATATTTAATATATGAAGATTCAATAAATAAATAATGAGAAAAAAAAAAAAAAAAAAAAAAAAAAAAAATTGTTTATTCAATAAAATAAAAGTTTTAGCTTTATGAGTTCCTAATCAACTGAAACACGTCAAATCTATTTTAGAATGCTGCTGGGGTTGTACACTTTGAACAAAAAAAAATTTCTTTAAGTAAAGGCTGGTCCAATCAAAACGCACAATGCTAATTATATAAAAATAAAACAAAAACTTTTCAGATTTATGACAATTATGTGTGAAACAAAATATCGGCCAAATGCTCGCCATGGCTTCGGTGACATACCTCTATCCGATGGTCCATATTTTCAATGACTCTGAGACATAATTGAGGTTCAATGTCGTTAATGTGCCTTGGCTCTTGAATTGATCTTGGCTTATTGACGTACACTTTTTCTTTTAAATATCCTCAGAGAAAGAATTCCAACGGTGTCAAACCACATGATCGTGGCGGACAATTGACATCGCCACGATGTTAGATAAAACGACATTTCAGTTTCTCGCGCAAAAGAGCCATTGTTTCGTTGTCTGTGTAGCAAGTGGCATCATACTGTTGGCACCACATATCTTCCAGGTACATATCCTCAATTTCTCGCCACAAGAAGTTCGTTATCATCTTGCGATTGACTTGATTCATCATTCACCATTGACTTGATCCATTTGATTTTCGATATTGAAGAGCATTTGTTTGACAATATACATAGAAAATCTTGTTGATCACCGTTTTTTTTTTTTTGTTTGTTTTCAAGACACCCACTTCTCTGCAAAAATAGTATGCAGCCATTGCCAAAATGTCCAACATGTTGCAAAAGAAAGCAAAAGTACATCTTTTTGTTTATTGTTTTTTTGTAAACAGCAAAACAATTTAATTTACGTAGTCGACTCCTCATTTATTTGCATTGTAAAACAGTATTCCTTCAGTGACGAGAGACTATTATAAGAAGATTGCTTTTCGTTTCCAAGTTTGTTAACACACTTTGCACCTTTTTATGTTGTGCAACAGTATCTGCAATAATTATGCAGCCACTATTACAGAACGGCTTGAAGAGTTGAAGCATAACATATTCGTCTTGAATGATTTTCATTCAAAAATTCCATATGTCACATCATCACGTATTCGATGTTTGCGTCTTGTAGCATTGCCAAAACTTATATATCGTATCAGTGCAACATCTTAATTGGAACAAAGCTTTGTTCGCATAATATTATGTTAGCGCTGGCATATACTAACATTTGTTTCCTTCCTGCTTATTTCATTTTGTTCCATCTTTACCCTAGAAATAATAATCGGTAGAATTTTGTTGAGAAGGGTATGTATGGAGTACATTTTTTCATTCTCAGAATCACACGATTGATTTGGTTCTATGACCGTTTTCATTGTCGGATAAATCGTTCGCATTTGTAACGTAATCATGCTGTTGCTTCTTTAGCAGCTCTCTCATTTTTTAAGTTATTAACTTAAGCCTCCGCTAATCACATGTAAAAGTCAGCGCCTGAAAGCGAATTTACTAGCTTGAGTTACTAGTTAGTGTGTTTATTGGGTTTAAATACATTTAAAAAAGTAATAGCAGATAATTGGGGAAAAAGTAGTAAGAAAATACAGCATATTCAATACAATATATATATATATGGGTCTGGCCAGACCACATGTGTTACAAATATGTGCGCAGTAAATTAATTGAAAAAGTTTCCTTCTATATTTCTATTAGGATATCGCTTTTAAATTTTAATACTCAACTTTATTTTAGGAGGGAACCTGAAATTGCAAGTCTTTAACTTAGTCTTAAATAAATTAAAATGACATTTCAGATTAAAAAAGGTCTGGCCGGACTCATGTATAAGACTAAGGGTTAACCGAATTGCCTTGACTCTATTTAGATTAGACTTGAAATCTTAGATTTTTAAAGTAAATATTGTTAACAACACTGTTCAACGTTTTCATCATGCATGCTGTATTAAATAAGATTATAATTCTTATACGTCATGTATGAAGTGTTGTAAATAAGCACCCAATAGCTCGGATACGGGCAGATCAATTTACGTTATTTGGTCTGCAATAGATCTTATGAGATTTTGAGTTAAAAGAACTATTTCAAGATTTGTATCAATTTGTGCAATAACGTGTTCTTTTAAGAACAAATCGAATTTTATTGATTAATATGTCTACCATAACTAATCATAACTATATTTGTTTAAGTGTTTTTTCCGAACTACAGGTCAATAAGACTCGTATGTATCTATGTATGTATAAACACGATATTAAACTTAATCAAGTAGAGTGTATAAGACCTATTCGAACTTGTGCAAAGAACTGTTAATGTTGCTTTTGTTTTTAAAACATTTTTCTGCAGTCTTAATATAATTTTTTGTGTGTGTTTATTTTTGCACGGAATGAGTGTTACAAGCAGGGCCCCTTGAGGCATGTCAATGTTGACTTTGTCAGTTCCGATAGGATCAGTAAAATAAACAAAACAAAAGCAGAAATATTGTATATGTTTATTAAATTCAGTGTTAAGCTAAATTTAAAGAAAAACCTAACATCTAATACAAAACATATTCTTTAATAATCTTAATATCATCGAGTAGCAAAAAATTACAAATATGTAATGGAGTGATTTAGATACTTAAATACCAATGACTTTAAAAAAGTACCTTTTTAAAAAATACATCGTGTTTTGAAGTTACAGAAAAATATTAAAGTTCTCTTTTAGCATTTTGACTTTCGCACTTAACCAAAAACTTTAACATTCTCTTACCTTGTTTTATGTCTATAAAACTTGCAAGAGCGTTGTTATATTTTTATACACTTTTTAGCCAAAGACATACATGTTTTACAAATTTAAAATGCAGTGTGTAATATTAATGTCTCTCTCCATAGTTAGTGGAAATTTTTTTTTAGCATTTTTAGTTTGTAGAAAAACACTTCAAAAGCATACAAAGATTTGTTATATAGGGTGGCGTATAAGTAATGTTATGGTCACCAATGAACAGCCATGTTTGGACGACATGTGTGAGCTGTAGGCTCCATCTTGTTGAAACCACAATTCTAGATTTTTCTGTTGCTCGGGTCTGAAAAAAAATTTTCAATCATTGCCCGGTATTAAATTCTATTCACAGTGACAAAATGTTCCAATGATCTTTTCTGAAGTTATTCCACACCATAGCTTGGATCCAAGTGAGAGCATTTGATGCTCAACAATTATTCTTTGATTTTGGGTGTCCCAAATTTTTCTTGAGGCGACCATTGGGTAAAAATGGTCCTCATCGCTTATTATTCGATATGATCTTTGTGTCTGAATAACCAAATGCTGACTTTCAAAATAAAATTGAACAATTTGGTTCTTTGTTTCGATGTGGAATTGCACTTTGTGCAGTTCGATTGCGTTTCAGATTTACATCCTGGTTATTTGCATATTTTTTTCCAGATATGTCGGTAAATATACACCAATGGCCAAAATTGTCGTGTATGACGTCACCCGGAGGGATGTCTACTCGTTTGCCGCTTCTTAGAATTAGTACCAAACAATTAAGCCATTTCTGTGTGATATTTTAGCAACTTTATTCTTCGTTCTCCCTTATGCAAACGATAAAAAAGACATATGTATGCATTTAACGCTGCTATATCCATGATATTAAAAAAACTCGATTGGTCCAATTCCTAGCTTTTATGCGAATGTGGTAGCGGCCTAGCCCGTCTGTGAGGAAAACTTCTTCCATATGTTGGTTGTAATTCTTTAAGAAGGGTTATGCGCCCAAGAACACACCTCCACTCAAAGAACAATAGAGGAAAGGGAAAGAGAGAAGTGAGGAAGAAAGAAAATGATAAATAATTTTTTAAATAGTTAGTAGACAACAGAGTAGAACAAAAACTCCCCTCATCAGAAACAACCGTCCTATTTCTGTAATCCACTGGATTATATCCAGCGATATGACCTAGTTCGTCGTGAAATCTATCTCCTAGCCATTTCTGCTTGAGAGCCTGCATCCTAGGCCAGTGGCACAGTGCATGCTCAATCGTCTCTAGCTCCTTAGAATCCGCGCATAACGTTCAGAAGTCCGGTATGGTATTGTCCCATTTACTTGTTAAAGCCCAAACAGAACAATAACCCGTCAATAGCCCTATATGTCTCCTAAGACCACTCCTATCTAATCCTAATAGAACCCTCCAATTCAATCCCAATTAGGGCCATAATGCCCTAGACACCCTGCAATCCGTGCTGTCCCTCCAGGTCCGGTTGGCGGTATCGCGGAATCTATTCCATATGACTTCATAGTATTGACATAAAGGGGGTTTTACCCTACCGTCCTTTACCCATAAGTCAAGATTCGAAAACTCTCTCGCGAGTTCGTCCGCCAGCCCATTACCATTCACCATCCAGTGTGCGGGTACCCAATACAGCCTTACCATTAATACATCCATAAGCTTTCTCAGATTATTCCTACACCGTGCTACCAGGTACGATCGCACTGTACAACATGTCAATGCTCTGAGTACTCCTTTATTATAGAATGACAGTTAATCTCAGTTTATTTTTGTGCTTTTCGGTCCCCTCTTTTTGCTTTCCTTTAAAAAAAAAAACACACACAAAAAAAAACCCAAACAAAAATGCTTTCACTTATTAAATCATAACGTGCATTATGCACCACCCTGTAGCAGACACAATTATTTCAACGTTATACAAATTTTGTAACAGATATTTTATTTAAACATTCAACGAGGATATCAGAAAAGTTGTCCGTACTTTTCAGTGACTTCTTCTTACAGTTAATAAGTTGTCAATTTCAGGAAATAATGTGGCATTATTTATGCACTGCTAATAAATAATTCATGGCAGATTTGATAGTAAAAAATTCTGTTTAGTAATATGGAAGACAAGATGTAGGTAATAAAGAATTTAATTTTTGGCAGTTTAAAATGAAATAAAACAAAAAACGTTACAGCATTTAATGGCAGTAATTGAAATGTATTTAAGTTTTAAATTTCTCAGGGGTGGCAACACACTTTACTAATGGCAGAATATTTACGCTTGTGTAAAGCAGGAAAATATTTGCCAAATTGACTTTGTATATATATTTCATCTAATTTAAGTGATAAACAAAAAGATAATTCTATAATGTATGAACTTGTTTAAATGTCGTTCAAGCAAAACGGTGTTACCTAACAGACGAACCTAATTAGCGCGCCAAGCTTAACGTTATCTAGTGGCTAGTTTTAAAGCTGAAACTAAAACTAACTTGGTGGGCGCACGATAAAGTTTTGTTTTTCAATTCCTTTCAATTTTGAATACACTCACACTTTTTTACTAACACACTTGCACTCTTTAAATTGACAACTAGATTGCTTTCACAATTTAATTTTTGTGTTTTTTTTTATTTGGCAATTTAATTTTTAATTTTAGGCGCTGATCACAAATTAATTTTTGTGTGTTTTTTTTTTTAAATATATTTCTTAAAAAATTAATTTGCTTAATTTAAAAAAAATTGTGCTTTTAAAAGTTCTTGTGATGTTTTACAAAATAACTTTAATAAAAGCTACCATTTTGAGTTGTTTCTTCGTCGGGGGCATTTTTAAAAAGAAATCGACTATCAATTTGTATGCAGCCTGTACCACGGCTGTCAATTCTAGCGAGTTTTGACAAGCACTCTGTGTGAACAACTTGAAAGTTATTTATTGAAGATGTGGCTGCAGGGTATGTTAAACTATCTCTTTGAATCAAATCCCTAAAATAAAAATAAAAATGGCTGCTTTGTACATTTTGTGTTGAGAATGAGAGTTATTCACGGATATAAAACAATTGACGCGCTGATTTTGGTTAATCTGTAAATTTAAAAGAAATTGAGAATATGTTGCTTTAAAACTTAGAATAATTTAATGTTTGACCAGTTCGACATTGGCCGCAAAATACAAACACATTTCAACTGTAACTAGAAGGAACTTAAATAAAAAGGTATTTTGTTCCTATACTTCTATAAATCTTTAAATGTTAAAGGTGCACCAAGAGAATATTTTTTTCTTATTCTAGTTCCGCGAAGACATACGCTTGTCTGCAGAAGACCAGAGTCTCTGGCGGGAATCTAACCCGCAACCCCCGCAGTGGTAGACTAGTTTACTAACAACAAGTCTACCGGAACACCCCTTTTTGTAGTTAGTTAGTCTATTCACTCGGGATAGCCGAGTTGAATTCTTGATCACTACAACAGGCTAGAGTTCTACATAAAAACTGATCGGTATAAAAAATGTTCATTTTATTCTCCTGGGAAGAAAGTAGATAATTCCTTGATGTTACTTCTTAATTTCGAAACAGTCGACAATTCGGCGACATAAATATGTCCAAAAGACCCAATCAGCATCCAAGGCTCTGCAGTAAGCGATTTCCCATAGAGAGCTCGCGAAAATATGTAATTTTTTACATTTATATGAAATAAAATGTTGTACTATTATACTTATTTGGGATTGAAATTTACCAAAAATTCAAAAATTGTATGTGGGTATTTCCACAGAAAATTCTTCTTTTTGTCACGTTACGCCTCCAAGTATTTTAAACTGTTACTCAAAGAATAACACTGCTTTGCAAATTTTTAATTTGGAAAAATATCAAGAACGCCACATGCCTAGAGAAGTTAATTGGGACCTCCTGAACACGAAAAACGCTGTAATTTTTTTCTTCTAAGTATCGTTTTTTAGATAACGGTACTTTTGTGTTTTTCGGTGTATGGTCCCACTTAAACCCTTGTGGAGCCCAACCGAAAAGTCCGATCGAGATAACTAGCACTAGCTTCTTCAGTCGATATGCTGCAAATTTCTATCTGATAAGAAGTGGCTGAGTTATAGTTACAAATTTGCCTATTTTTTAAGTTTTTTTTCATTTTTATTTCGTTTTTTTTTCTACGTTGTAGTAATGATCTGGAATGTTTTATTTTTTTACCAAATAGTTTATTTAATTACCAACATTTTTAGCGTAATTCGGATGAAAAATTAAGTTGTTGTTAAGGATTTTGTGGAACGACAATATTTTCATCTTCATTCTCACACACTATATTCGGCGTAAATTCAAAAAATTTAAATTAAAATGACGAGCGTCTTGACAATAGTCCGCCATCATCCCACCAGCCTTTGTAACGTCTCTCGATTTCTTCCATTTCCTGGTGAAATCTTTCACCTTGTTCATCACTTTCGGATCCCAAGTTCGTGGGGAAAATATCCAAATGACTGAATAAGAAGTGTTATTTATGTTCGATCGGACTTTTCGGCTGGGCTCCACAAGGGTTTAAGTGGTTTAAGTGGGAACACAAAAGTACCGTTATCTAAAAATCGGTACTTAAAAAAAAATAACAGCGTTTTTCGTGGTCAGGGGGTCCCAATGTAATTAATATATTTACACTTTTATATTTTGGTGTAGGGCGCAGCCAGTTTTACCTTTAGTAAAGGTGAGCACAAATTTTAACAACAAAGATCTAAAGCACAAGCTTATTTGCCTGGTGGCGTAACGTGACAAAAAGAGAGCTTTTCTGTGGAAGTGCTAATATACGCCTGTTTAAAATGCTTTAACCCTTTGACGAGGAATAGGATGAATATTTGGTTTTTTCATTACAACAGTCAATTTTCTGATGGAAGTTAGTTAAATCAATGTTGTTGTAAGATAAAAACAAATGTGTTCTTTGGTATTCGTAACAAAATTAAGGTTTAGTTATTTCAATTAGGCTTAGAGGGGTCTCAAAGTCAGAAATTTGCATTTGTTTGTAAATGGGCTTTGAACCATGCTATATTTTAAGTTTACGTAAAAATACAAAAAGGGTTTTTATGATATCGCTTAAAAGTCTCGAAATCTGTGCATTTTTACGCCCTCGCAAATAAACTGTCAAGAATTGTATGAGAATTCATTTATGTATACAAACTTCGTAAATTTGCCCAACAATTTTGACTCAGAAACTTTCGCTGATCAATTGTGCATTTATACAAGCCGATTTTTTTTATTACTTTAAACGTCGTTTTCAATGAAAAATCCAAGTGTTTATAAATCACAAACAATAAATTCTAGCAATAATTGAAGCAAATTGATATTTTGGCTTTCTATGTGCATTTTTAAAAACCAATTTCCGTATTAATCACAAATTTCAACTTTTAATTTTATTTTTTTGAATTTTGTTTCTTAATTTATTTTTGTATAGACGTTTCTTGCAAACTGACATTAATTGTTTAAAATTACACAAAAAATTAAAAGGTTCTTCATATGAAACGAGTCTCGCAAGTTTTCCCATTTGCACAAATGGCAATTTTAAGCGATATCATAAAAAACCCTTACTATTTGCAAATGAAAATTAATAAAAATACTATTAGGTTATATCTAAATATGGGCATTTCCCCAGAATGGTCTACCATGATGAAAAAATAAAATGTTGATAATCTTCGCCCTTTATTGTTTATTATTATAAAAAAGTCAATGTTTTTTTTAAAGGAATGGTTTCATAGCATATTTCAGCTGTTTTACTTGAGGAAATTGCGCTGGAAACTGGAAAATTTTATATTTTCTTATATTTTCCACTTCTAAAGACATTTTTATATACTTATTTTACATGCAAAAAATAAGTTATGTTTGTACTCTTTCTTCACAATCTCTCCATTACAATCAATTGTAAAAGGAGTATTAAGTTTTTTTGTTAAGGAAATTTGAAGATATTAATGGGAAAATGCCTGGTGACAATAATAAAAAAACATATGGAAAAATCGTACGTTCGCGACCCGTACGTTCGCGACCCGTACGTTCGCGACTGGTACATAAGCCAATTAAACAAAAACCAAGAGAAATATTTTATTTTGTAAATACTGGATGGAGGACTACATTAATACACTTTAAAAATAAATTAATCACTTTTGAATATTCCGTTGGATTACGCAGCTTTTTACATTTCACTACTGTCATCCAAAGTTGACTTCTATTTTGCGTACGTTCGTGACCACATGTTAATAACTATTATTATGAAAACTTAAACTCGATGAAATCTATCTTTTGCACTAAACATAGCGCTACCCAAATGGCAAGTTTTGTTTTCTATAATAGTTGTACATATAAAGCCTACGAACGTACGTTCGTGACCCCTAGAAATGCCCATATACAGATTCGCATAAATATATATCACATCCCGAATGCCCCCGTTTTATAGATGTTCAGGTTTTCTTTCAACGATAGCTTTTATATCACTTAAAAAATCTGTTTCCATCAAACATTTTTTTCAACCATTGCCATTCGAAATTAGGGTCAAAACAACTCAACTCGAAAACCCGATTTTCCTATTTCTGCAAGCCAGACTCTGACGATTAGTACACACTTTTGATGAATAAATTAAATAGTCTGTTATACCCCTGACAGACATATAGTTTCAATACCATGGTATGCATACTACAGTAGTATATAAACCATCAATATACCACTTTGTTTCATGATTTAATTGTAGTTTAGGTTGACACATATGTAGTATACCATGATAGTATAGTATACAAATCATATGTCTGTCAGAGGTATTAGTCCCGTTGGAGATACGCGATGTTTCTTAAAAACAATGTAAGGTAAAATTTTTCAGGTTACAACTTTTTCTTCTTTTTCTTTTTACCGCTTATCTCTTACAATATCTAAAAGCACACAAACCCCCAATAAAATGAATACAAAAAACACATTGTTAGTTTTTTCTTAAAATATCTCTTAAAGTTACTATAGTTTAAAAAATTTCTAAGTCTTACTACAAATTCTGCAAATGTATGTTCATGAACTTTAGAAACTTTTTGACTTTTAACACTCGTTTATAAATAAAAAGCTTATAATATTAAAACAAGCATATAAGAATTAACACAAATACACTTAAACAAACACTCAGTCTTCTTACATACACATATTTTTATAGCATTTAAGTCAGTCTGCCATAATTTTTTATGTAAATTTTAAACCTCGTATTGCTAAAGTATTTAACCATTTATATGGAAATTTTAAAACCAAATTAAAACTTAATGTAGGCCAGGGTCGTATACATGGAAACATACAGCAATTATTATTGGAAATATATTGGACACTTTTTTTTATAATTTAATATTGGAAGTTTTTTGTTATGAAATGAAATTGCTGCATATGCGGTAGTACGGTTAAACGATTTAGCAAAAAAATAAAACTGAAATTAAAATTTATGTCAAATAAGATATCAAGGAATTAAGCTTAATTAATAGGGTATTCATTCGGTTAACCGTTAATCGGTTAACCGATTAATAACTTCCTGATTAACTGATCGGTTAATTTAAAATCGGCTTTTTTCGATTAACGATTAAGCCGGTTAATTTCAGTCGATTAACCGATTAACCGATGTAACAAAATTTTTGGTTTTTTGTGGTATTAAACCATATTTTTTGTGTTTTTAATCATGGGTTAGTTTCAAAACGGCAGTTGCAAACCAACTCGCTTCTTTAAATGCATTCTACAATGCAATCATGTCAAATTTTACAATGTTTTGTGTACCAAAGTTCGCCAAAAAAGTTACTTAAGTGCACCAAAAAAGTTGTGTTTAGAAATATTTCCTTCAAGAAATTCATTCTTAAAATACAGTACAAAAAGATAAATAAAGGAATTCGGAAATGAACTTTTTTGCAAAATGCTCGGTGCTGAGCTTTGCCTGGATAAGTGAGATAATGACCTGCCAACAGAAGAAACTCTCGATAGTAACACAACAACTAAATTAACCGAAACAATTAAAATTATTAAAAATTTAAAAAAATTTAAAACAGTACTCTAATGGCATAACGGAAAATTTTATATGTTTAGAGAAATCCAGTAAAACGACTGAGAAATTAGAAATATTGTATTATGGGTTGCTTTCGATTTCTCCAACATCTACGATAATTGAAAGAATTTTTTCCATGGCAAGTTTTATCAAAACTAAAGAAAAGTGCCAAATTATCCAATTCTTTTTCTAAAAGATTATTTTATAAGATCTGCTTAAACTTTTGAAATAAAATGATCACGCAGTTTATTTTTTAATTAATAAATAAAACATAAATGTATTAATTTAAAAATATGTATAACATAGTTATAAATTATTTTTTTGTTTGCTCGTTTTAGTTCAAGAATTGTTAATTTTTTTTTTACTAATAAACTTTAAATAATAAATCATTTTTCATTTTTATTTATTGAAATTACTTAATTTATAAAAAAATTTTATTAATCGGTTAACCGATCAATAACAAAATTAACTGATTAAACCAAAACCTCGATTAATTAATCGAGCGATTAACCGATTAAAGCAAAAGCCCGATTAAATGAATACCCTATTAATTAAGTTTTAAAAAATAAAATTCTTTTAACCTATTGTAGCGTGCTCTTGGTAATATTTCGCTAATATTATTAAGTCAAATATTTACTTTAACGTATGTTAAGCATTTAAGATAAATCATACGTGTAAGTGCTAATAAAATGTTTATTTAAAAAAATAAAAAGGGAATCCACATCCATATAAAACGATTCATTGTGTTACAGGAAAACAGGCAACAACAGCGAACAAAAGAATTTTAAAGGAAAACATGCTTAAATAAAGCTTTTCATTTATAATAAAATGCCTTCAGCATTTAATGTACAAAAGCCAAAGGAGCACAACAAATATGAAGGGAAAAAGTAGTACTCATCTTTTATGTAAATATTTATTTATTTGCATTTTTGCTTTATTTTTTTCTCTCTCGCTATAAGGCTGACTGACTTTTCTTGTATTTCTGTCTATCTGTCAGGGTTTTTTGCTTATTTTTTATTTGTAAGCATCTGCAAATATGCTTACGTTTGTCTATGTGTCAGTTGGTCCTTATTCAATACAAGCAAATACGGTTAAGTACCCTGCAGTTCGTTTCATCTCTAGAAAGTGACTACATTTTTGATTTAACTTTTAAAAATCTACTTAGAAATTTGTTTAAGACATTTTTTTTTCGTTTGGCCCCATTGAAATAAAATGGCAAAAACAAGCAAGAATTTATAGTCGGTCACCCACGACCATATAATAAATTCCCTACTCCATAGTATTTAAAAAATATTTTCCATAGTGTACACCATTTGCCATCCATGGACAAACATGGACCCACAACAACAAAATTGTGGTATGATGTTTAAGATTCATGTAAAAGTTCTTTGTGTATAATAATAATTAATTTGTTTGCTTTTAAGTGATTTAAGGATGGGGGTGTATGTGGGACATATTGTTTATTTTGAAACATGTACAGATTAATGTCGCCATTTGTATTGTTAAAGTAGACAATAAGATATGTTTTAACATTTTTCAGGAGCACAAACATTTTTCTCGCCAACTTTTTTCCAATAAAACAATTAATTAAATATGAAATCAGTTTTAATTAAAATTTTAATCAAGTTAATTATACGTTCACTTACATATATTTACAGCATTGCTGCAGAAAATGTTGTAAATATCAAAAAATATTTACATAGAGAAAGTTCTCCAAATTTTTTCACCAATTAAAACATAAACCAAAAATAAAATCAGTTGTAATTAAAAATTTAATCAAGTGAATAAAAACGTTTAATCAAATTAATAAATTGTTTAATCAAGTGAATTATATGCTTAATTGATACTATTAATTTGTTAACTGGTGCAAATTTAATTAATTTTTTAATTAATATCACAATTTTTTTAATTGAAATAAATTTTTATTTTTTTCGGTGAATAACTGTACAAAACTGGTTGACTTATGGAGACTGCTTTAACTATAATACGGTGGGGGTAATTGCTGATTCGAACTTAGTTTTCTAAGCATTTGGTTTCCAAAAAAATTTTGCATGACTATTTAATTTAATATTCCATTTATCAAAATATATGGCTTGCCTCCAATAGCCCCATTAAAAAGAACAGCTTTAAATCAAGTGAACTGTTGGGTAACTTTTTATATCAAAAGGTTTTTTTTTTTTCTTTGTATTAAAAATAATGTTCTTTTTATACTCAACGTAATTTGCTTCAATGAGTAGCGCTATTGTAATTGTTATTATACATATGGAAATCATTTAGTACTTCAACCGTTTGCCAATGACTTTATTGCTGGAGCTGTTGCTAAAGATGATGTTGGTACTTAATGCTGACAATAAAGTTCATCACAAATGATGATGTCGTTGATGAGGATGATGATAATGACGATGACGACGGCAAACAAATATGCGTTTGTATATGTTTCGCTGGAAATTTGGGTCAAATGAGTATGAGTACATGTACTTATTTTTAAAGGATTACCACTTAATTTAACACGTCATATCGTAAAAAATTTTCGTTGGATTTTCTTTTTTATATTTTTTATGTGCGTTTTTTTAATAATAATAATAATGTTAATAAAGTAATGAATTTAAGTAAATAACTTTGTGGCAAAGCAAATTGTATGATTAAGAGTGGCTTATTTTAAATATTCTAGATATTTTAAACGATAAAAATTTATTGCATTAACAACTTGAAAAATTCAAACAGAAGTTAAACTTTTAAGTTAGTAATTTTTTGTAATAGACTAAGTCTAACATGCTTATACCCGTAGGCATTAGATTATCATCCACCTTAAAACGCAAGGCATCGTGGTATTATTATTTTATTTTCTATAAAAATGTTAATTATAAAATGTTACAACAATTTATTTTGAAATATCATTTCTGTCCTTGCGTTTATTGCCTTGTAATTCACCAATTTACGCAATTAATTTTAAAAGAATAAAATTTAAATCGCCGCAATTCCCTTAAATGTCTACACTTAACAAATATTCACAATCACACATGCATGTCCTGCTCATTATTTTATCCATTCACATTGCGAAATAATATTTATTCAGACGCTCATTAATATTCTGCGTTTATGAACGAGAGTATACGAAAATGTGTGTGTGTGTGTTTGTGTGTGCGTCCAGTATAAATTCCATTTTCCCTGGCGGCAATTAATTCATAACACTTTTATAGGCCACTTGATATTTGAATATTCAACACCAACGACAGCGAAACAACAAAGATATAAATTATTATGATACATTGTGTGATAAATGAATTTTAATTGTGCAGCTGTGAAAAAAAAAATTATAATAATATTTCATTAATTTAGATATTTACATTGAATGAAATTAAAATTTTGGAAATAAAATTAAAAAACAAATGTTATTGATAATTGTGGAAATTATACTGCAAGCTAGATTGACACAAGTCTTCTTACAAAATTGTTGTAACCAGAGTAAACTTTATCTATCGAAGCTAGGAAATAAAAATAAAAAAATAGGTTTTGCGAAAAAATTTTCGTAGCTAGTTTGTACGTACTATGTATTTACAAAAGCTAAACATTTGCATTGGGACAAACAGCTGGCTTGGCGTCTATATATACAAACCAAGTGCCTTCACTTGCAGTAAACAGGCTCCAGACTTCATTGGTTTATTAGCGCCAAATTTAAACTTAGCCTGGACTATAAGGACTTCATTTATAAAACCGTTTTGAAATCGATGTGGAATTCTGGTGTCCAATTATGTGGAACGGCAATTTCTTTTAAAAATCTTATAAGGTTTTTATTAAATCCAGGGCTAACAGGTCCTTTTTTTGCCTTGTCCCCAAAAAATAAAAAATAAGTCGCCAGAAATCCCCAAATTAAAAAAGAAAACCTTAAAAAGTTAATATTTTTTTTGTTTTTTTTTTCTGACCAAATTTAATTTTTATTACTTTTTTTAAATAATAAGGAAAGTTATAATAAGAAATCCCCAAAAATCCCAAAAAAAAAATTTTGTAAAAAAAAAAAAATTATTATTATATTATATATTTGTAGCGAATGGCTTCAGCATATTTTTTTAAATATTTTTTATGCGACTCCAGTGCGGAATTACACGCAGAACAATAAATTACCTACTTTTGAAGACGAATGAGCCAATTTATAAGAATTTGGAGCTTGTTCAAACGGTTTTAGCCTTCCTTAAAACCAATAATAAAAATACATACAAATATCCGTCATTTATTTAACACTTCGATGCATCATAAGAACTTACCAATGGCCCAGCATACTTTTTCCCAAACGTTATTATATTGTCGTTCATATTTACTTATTTTGGGGGAAGGCATATTTGCTTGAAAATTGTCTTTAACAAATTGAAAATTGCATGTGTTGTCAACGGTTTAAGATTCTTTTTTTAAATTCTTCTTTTTAAAACCTTCACTCTAGAAAAATAACATAAGTTTATTAAGTACCTTTTACACTTTCAATAAAAATGGTAATCTTAATTAGGACCCTTTAAACCATGTAAGTTGTTGATAAGAGTAAGAAAACCGTTTGGCTACTTTTTTTTTTAAACGAAACAAAGAAAAATAAGCGTAAATAATAAAAAGGAGAAACATATAAAAATGTGTAATATTCTTAAAAAAATCCCCGAATTTTTTTTAAATCTATAAAAAAAATCCCCAAATGACTTTCTTTGTCCTTTTTTCTCGCAACTTTGGGGATTAATCCCCAGGGGATAAATCGCCAAGTCTGGCAGCCCTGATTAAATCGTTGAGTTAGTCTAACGTGAAATTATTAAATTAAACACCTTAAAAGCTTTAACCCTTTCATTAAAAATAAAATCTTATTTGTCCATAGTACACATTTACCTTAAAATCTACTATGCAAACTTGTTAAATAGCATTATGTAAATATCGTGTTACAAATGTATTCAAATTCATACGCAAACCAGCAAATGCATTCATTAATTTCATTAAGTAAATGTAAAAATGTGGTTTTTTGTTCCCTTAAAAAAAATATAAAACATTTCCTGTGAACAAAATACAAAAACATATGAAAATTCCAATAAAAAAAAAACAAACTACAAATGTACCTGTATGAAGAAAAACACATTAACAAATTTAATAAAATTTCAAGAGTAAAAATAACCAAAAAAATGTTTTTTTTTGCTCATTTTGCTAAAAAAATTTTCATTTTTTGTTGGTTTATTTCTTTAAAAAAAAAAGTTTTTTTAGAATTTTTATACAGCTACAAAACGCATTTCCCATTTGGGAATGTTTACGATAAAATTATAAAAATTTAATTCAATTTTCATATTATGCATAATTTATAAACAAAAAGAATGCTATCAAGTCATTTATGACAAACTTTTTGCAAAAATGAAAGGGAGGCAATTTAAAGGCACATAGTTAAATTAATGTGTAAGTATATAACTTTGTATGTATGTAAATATGTACATATAAGTGTTTATGTATGTATAAACAATATAGCTGAAGAATGTAGACAAGTATGTTTTAAAACGTTTTTATTGCTAAGCATTTATATGAAAATTGCCATACCTTAAAAAGCAGTCATAGGCGTGGAAAGCCAAGGAGATTTCATTATGAACTAAATTAGATTTTCAACTGCAGTTAAATTAGATGATCGAACGAATTTTCATTTAGTATTATGGCGCGAATTCGATTAAAAAACAACTTCTTTGAATTTTACTGATTTTATTAATTCACAACAGTACATTTCTGACAGCTGGCACTTCAAATAAATAATTCTTGTTTACAAATTTAAAAATACAATTAAAGTTAAAGATAAGGCTTCTGTTCTGCATTGCATACAGGTATGACTTCTAGTCCTAGTGCGATTAGTGTGGTTATTCTATTACCACAGGGTTTACAGCTGATCATAGCATTTCGCGCATACATAGACGCCAATATACCAGCTCTACTGGATCTTGGTTGAATGAGTGGCTTTCCGGAGTATAAATGTGTAAAGTTTTCGGAAGAATTGATTTCTTCTGCTTTTGATCATCTTGTTTCGTACAATCGTAAAAGAAGCGGGTTGTATTTGACGAATTCTGTGCAAACTTTGGCCAGTTTAGATCAGCGGTGGGCGCTGGTTTGCCGGGATTACGAAGTTTTTCGGGTGTTTACATTTACTCTTCGTGTTTTTTTGTACCAGAGCTGCTACAAATACAAAAATTGCCCTACTAAGATATTCCTTAAAATCCCCAAAACATACCATACACTTGTTTTATTATAAATACTACTTTTTAAATTAATAAAAGTAGATTTTAAATAGAGAAAATGAATAAAACACTATTTTCTAGCAGTCAAAACAAAAAGAAATAACAATATTAACATTGAAATCAGAATAGGAAAAAATTTACCGTGTGATGTTGTTTTCGCTCATTTACTACTGCCCACAAACTGAAAATCTTGAATTCATTGTTTCAAGCCTAAAAAGCAAGGTATATTTATAGCAGGTAGTCTCGGAAAGCCAGCTGTTTATTTTTTATTTGGTTGTTTTGTGGTACGAACTGTCAAATGTTGTATAGAAAACAAGTAAACAAGTTTTTTGTCTTTATCTTTTGTCTTTTTTGTCTCTTATCAACCCCTTTGCTGTTTGACAGTTCGTACCACATAACAACAATAAAAAGCCCTGCTGTTTGTTTTATTGTACAATTGTTGTAATCTCGCGGCTACCTGCTATAAATATACCTTGCTAAAAAGTAACAAAGGCAGCCCGGAAAACAAATACAACAGAAAGAAAAAAAAGTTCAGTTGCTTAATAAATTTCAACGAAGTAGGAGTGTTGCGCATGTTGTTATTTTGGCAAATTTTGCAATTTCGTAGTGGTACACTGACAATATATTTATTGCGTTGTGATCAAGCTGTGCTCATGTGTTTTTTTTTCAGCTTGTTTTAAAAACTTTTCAGCAATTATGTAGGATGATGAATTATATAATAATCAAGTTTTCTTACTGAATTCCTTTTTTTTTTTTGCATATTTACATACCTATAGTACACATTTTGAAGTTTTTGCTCACGGCATTTTCGATTTCAGGTGACCATATGAATATATATATATATAATTTTTTTTTTTTTAATTATATAAAAATAATATTTTTAATGAACTCCTTTTTTTTGTATTGCATATTTACATACAATTTGAAAATATTTTCAAAAATTTCTCTAAGCGTAAATCAACTAATTTACTCTCTTTTATTCAATGTTCTCTATCTGCTCTTCGCTGGTTTAGATGAATCTAGGAGAGTGTGTACGTTATTTTGTATTATGTTGAAGGTCGTCATCGTGGGTAACCGGTGATTGTTATCGATATTAGTTGTGGTTTCAGTAATAAAGAATTTTTTAAAGCAAAGCGTATTCTTAGGCTACCTTGTCCAATCCTAATGTTGCACCTAAAGAAAAACGCTCAGGATAAATCAAGTTTTATATTATTATTTAATAACACAAAAACGTACTCAAAACAATCCTAAATGGGATTACTTAAATTAAGTATAAATTTTCTTAATCAAGTAAAACAAAAAAAAAAAAAAAAAAAAAAAATTTACTTTTTGTTGTGTTCAACCCTCCGGCTTACGCATGTTTTGATTTTCTATACACATTGAAAAAAGGTCTGGCCGAACTCATGTGTAACACGAAGGGTTATAAAGTAAATTTTAACTCTTGCTTCTCATTTAGTTTATATTTTTGGTTAAAGATGTTCATAATATTCCTAAAGTAAAAACCATATCGGGCATGATGTTGGTGTTTTATCATTCTGTAAGATGTAATACGAGTAAGTAAATCAATCATACTAATTTTTTCTTTCTAATTCGGGATTAAATCAACTTTATAATACTTGAATTAAGCGCATTTTGAGATTGAATCAATCTTAGTTTTTCTTAAATCAATCTCAGTTTCGGATTATTTTAAGTACGAATTCGGATAAAACAATTTTATAATTCTTGAATCAAGCGCATTTTGAGATTGATTCAATCTAAGTTTTTCTTAAGTAACTCAATCTCATTTTCGGATTATTTCAAGTATGAGATCGGGATTGAATATGAATAATTTAAGTATTTTGCGATTGAAAATCCGTACTTGAATCAATCTTTCTCTACTTGATTCTAGAAAATCCGTACTCACCGTACTATTAATACCGCTTCGGATTGGTTTGAGTACGGATCGATTGATTTTTCTTTTGAGTGTTAAGCTTCCAACAGCCTCTAGATACATTTACCGTAAAAAGGATAAAGAACAGCTAAGGTTACGTTAGCTTTTCATGTTAATTGTCAGATAATTACCTGAGACACGCTGGCTTCAGACTACTATTTAGGATATTCAACTGTCTACTGGATATTTAATTGTATACAAAAAAAGGTATGTTGCATCTTACCGAGTCTTCCAGTTTGTCAACAATGGCCAAAATTCCTCAGAAAATCATAAAAAATGCTTAAAAACAACCAATTGGTCGATCTTATTAAAGAAAACTTATTAATTACCTAATTGGTATATTTGTCTACAAAATAAGGTATGATGCATCTTTCTGAGTCTTCCAGTTTGTCCACAAATCCCTCAGAGTATCATAAAACATAAAAATGCTTTAAAAAATAACTAAAAGTCGATCTTATTGAAGTAAAATTATTTATTACTTAACTGGGATACTTGTCTACAAAATAAGAAATGTTGCATCTTTCCGAGTCTTACAGTATGTCCACAATGGCCAAAAATCCCTCAGAGAATCACGATCTAGTTTATCCATACGTTACACAGATTTTCACTTTAGCTGCAGTCAGACTGATGCCTTAACCCACATTACCAAGGGAGGCTTGCTGTAAACCAGAAATAGTGAGCTGCTTGGGAATTTTAGAAGAAAGGAATCGCTTGTGGTCTTCTCTAAGTGGATAACAGACATAAGTGAACTTCTGTGAAAGATCCCAGCCCACAAATAGTTAAATAATACCACGACGGAATTATGTTTTAAAGATTCGTCTAATAAAGATGAACGCTTTTAAAATTGGGAATATTTTTGTGTACAGGGAATTGATTTGATAAACTTAGCCTTGGAAATGAAAAAATGCTCGGTCTTGGACTGTCCATGGTATCTGTAGTGCTGTCAGAAGTTCTGAAAAATTGTAGTTACCAAAAATGTCTGAAATACAATTGTATATCGGCAAAAAGTAAAATTGTAGTACAAAGCAATTTAGCTTACGCGTGCTTTTATCCCACTGTTTTACAGCCTGAACTTTTATGTGAATTCCTTTGTTTGATGAGGGAACTTTTCTAATGGCTGCTTACTACTTACGACCTAAGACCTTCTTAATATTGACACAAATGATTAAAAAAAGCAGTATTTGGTCGACAAAAAAAAAAAAAAAAACTCATAATCAAAACTCGTATTGCCCTTGTCATGACAAAAGTCCGAGTTACGTGAAATAATGGACCAATTTTGATAAATTATATTTTTCTTAATCTTCTTCAGCGAGCTCTATAGTGCATTCAACAGACCGACGAAAGGACATGGCTATTCGGAGATCTTAAAATGTAACAAGGTTACAAAATATATCATTAAATGCTTTTCGCTGATTATATCAAAGTGCTACAATCGGGAATACAAAATCAGTTCAACTCCAATCTATTGCTTGTGATGTTTGTAACAATGTGCCACAAAGTTATCGACTACGTCTCTGTTTCTAAAAATCTATAAAAATAATACATACTGTAGCCTTTTTAAATGAAAAAGGCCTTTTACTTTATGGCTTAAAAATAAAAATATAAATAAGAATGTCTGCGCAACAACTTAATGTGTGTGTGCACGAGTTTATGTATGAGTGGTTGTTATTGTTGTTTATAAATAATTTAGGTGTGAAGATTATATGCCGCGATATGGTTAAATTGTTGACAGCTTAATTTGTATTGCATGGCAGGAAGTCCAAAAAATATAAAAAAAGAAAGCAGACTACCAACTTAAACACACACACATAAACGTGAGCTGTATTTATGTGTATTTGAATTATAAACACACATACGGACGCAATTGTAAAACATAAATTGTACGTAAAACTTAGTAAGGAAGGAAGGAAGTCTGGCAAGCCAAGTCAAACGTTAATAGAGATTAAATTTGTAAACAGTTATAAACTTGTAGCGTATGAAGGTATTTTAAATACACAAAAACATGTGTATGTGTTAATTTACATTTGCAAATGTGTAAGCGAATATAGAAATATTGAATGTGTGTAGAGCGATTAGTTCTAAAAGTAGTTTCGAAAATTGGATAGTCTTCTCTGATAGTTAAATAAGCAAACTTTTTTCATATTTATGCTCTTATGGTTTTAAGTAATGAAAGGAGATATTTTGGACAATTTAGCAAAGTATTTTATTAATTTTGATAATAACTTAAAATTGCGAGATTTTTATCAAGTTTTTATCGTTTAAGCCTAGTACCCTTTGAAAAATGTTGAGCAACATTGATTATTCCACACGAAAATTTTGACATTTATCAATGTTTCCTATCTTGCGAGTTTGCACAATTTGACGGTTTTATTCCTTCAAAGTATGCGACATTGTTTCGTGTTTGTTAACAAGCCCCACATGTATTTTACTAAAATTATTTAAATAATAAAAATTTAAATAAAAAAGAAAGTAAAAAACTGTTACCGGTTGTGTTGTTTTAGTTTTTAATTTCTTTTTTAATTTTAAGTTCATACTTTTTTTCTTTGGCTTGAAATTCCACGTGAAATAAGTGCAGCTAAGATTATTTCGCAGATGTAAAAAAATGTTACCAGAAACATTTCGAGGCTTTTTAACATAATGAACAGAGTACAACATTATTTCCTAGACATTTCGCACAAGTTTTTTTCATATGCATTTTGACAGCATTTCACGTGAAATGTTGAACAGAGTACCAGGCTTTATTGTAAAAAATTGGTACAATAGATATGTCATCAAAGTATTGCAAATGACCTTATCCCATCTTTTCAAGCAATGTGTGAATACCACACTAAAAGAACGGAGTGTTTTTTTAAGATATATAACGAGTTAATCTTATTTTGGATACCCTGCTTTGAGGGCAAGCCTAATGCCGTTATAGCATTCTCTATTGATCGAAACAAATGTAAGCCAAACGGAACAAGGTCTGTACTAATAGAAGGATGTAGCAAAACTTCCCTACCACTTTTCGTTTTGTTTTTAATTGGCCTTGCAACATGTGACCGTGTGTTGGTAAGAATGAAATATTACAGCTTTTTCTGCGTTTAAGCTAAACATTTTACGATATAAAAATGTTAGAACCTAAACATTGATTATATTTTTGTAAGATATAGAGACCATATATTCCCAAAAATAAAATGAACTCCCAGTAGCTTAGCGTCAGGTCCCCTGTGATTGCAGCTCCCAAAACGATGTGACCGCTTTCGATTAATGAGTTTTGGCACCGACTTCTTGCGCTTTTGGTTGTATAATGTAACTATTATTCATCGCCACTAAAATTTATAAACGTTTCAGCAACTTTTTAGAAGTGTCAGATCATCTTTCAACGTTTCTCGGCTTCAGCTCATGTAGTACATAGTTTCCTTGCTTTTTAGAAAATTGTAAAAATTTTGAAAGGCGGGAGATGGTATATGCTTGAAAAGCTTGTAAGTTCTTCTTAAACTTGACAAAGCCTTTGTGAAGTAATGCCTTTTATTCATAAACTTCAAACTGTTTTTTTACAGTTTTTGGCGTTATTTGTCGTTTGTATAAATTTGGCCATTCCTGAGCCGCATAATTCGAATGTTGAAATCATTGAAACCTTTTTAATTAATAAAAGTGCTTTAAATTTCAAGCAGTGAAGTAAAACTTTTTATAATTACAGCTTTGTTGGCCTACAATTCAACGAAAACAAACACAAATGGCCATTTTCTCAATGTATCGACAAACTGTCTGTTACTTAATGTCAACAAAAATTTATTATACCGATAAACTGTTCGTTAACGATTTTGGGTTTTTCAATATACCGACAAAAAACATTGGTTTGAGTTGGCAACACCACTCAAAATACATGTAAAAGTTGGGAGTCAGCTGATTGAATTTATTTGTACGTCAAATAAGAGGAAAATAAATAATTGGCAGATGAGTGCCGGTTAGCATTGCGACAAAATAGAAGCAAATGAGACATTGAGAAAACCAAATTTCTTTAATGTGCAGATTTTCGTTGGGAAACAAGATAATCGCCTAATGAGAAAATGGCCAAAACTCTGTTGTTTATGACAGATGTTTGCCAAAAACCATGTATAAAAGATAAACAATCTGATATAAATCTCGTACTCATACCCACACGACGATAGTAATGTGGGCATTATGCGTTTGTGCTTATGTGTGTAATACTAAGAAATATTGGTCATGCATCAATCATTTTAGTATACCGATCGACTTAAAATCACTCTTTGAATCTGATCAACGATGTCCACCCGTCGGGCTGGGTGGCTGTCCATCTTAAGTTTTTGCGCAAAGTACAGGACGCAATTTTGAAGATATTTTAATGAAACATGGTGCATTTAAAATGCTATAAGGACCAATTTAAAATGGTAAAAATCGATCCATAATTTCACACAGCCCCCATACAAACTCCTTTCCAAAATAGAGTCTTTGTGCCCATAAGCCATCTTATTATGTTGGTATTTATATGAAATTTGGTCAAAACATATTTTATTGCAAACAAAAAAATTTTACTAAATTTTACTAAAATCGATCCATATTAGACCATAGCTGCCATACAAATACTATTCTTGTAAGTAGCTTTTAATGCGATAACTTCTTTATAAAATATGGTATTGATACAAAAATTGGCGACGATAGCTTTTCTGTCGTGTCTCATAAAATAATTTTTGTTCTGACGGGTCCATGATTGCTTATGCTTCCAAATAGGGCACACTCTCTTAAATTTGTCCAAAAGAACTGTGATGTAGAGTATCACACGAAGAGGCTTGATCGACTATATTTTCTTACTTCTCTTAAGTTAAAAATGTATACCCATGTTACATAATTTTTTTTTTTAAATATTTACACTTTAAAGTAGTTGGAACAGAAAGAAATTGCTATTAAATCGGGGGTGCTTTAATACCATGGTAGATAAGGCCATGATGGCTTTATCTCTCATTCAATAGGGAGATAAAGTCTTTTATTTTTTTTGTTCATTTGAATGGGAGATAAAGCCATCATGGCCTTAGCTCACATTAGCAATACTAGAAAATGGCTTTATCTCTCATTTCAGTTCCGGAGACACTAAAGTTAAGTATTGAAATCTGGCTTCGCATACTAAAGTTTTTCTTCGTGGCGGCCTGCGGCCGCGCTTAGGGTTTTTTTCCTCCAGTAGGACGCGGCAGGTGGCTTCGCTGAATAAAGTTTTCCTGCGTGCGTCTCAAGAATAAAAAAATGATTTTCAATGATAACTAAGGATTTTCCCTTTTACAGAATGTTTACACCATGCATAACAATTTTCTTAAAAAAATATGGCCTTATCTCTCATTTGCGAAAAAAAAAATGGCGATATCTCTCATTTCGCAAAATTTTAAATATGACCTTACCTCTCAATGATTGGACAATAAGGCCATTATGGCTTTATCTCCCATTCAATTGAGCAATAATGCCATCATGGCCTAATCTACCATGGTTTTAAAGCACCCCCCCATTAAATCACCTAAGCATAAATTCATTCTTAAGCATTTTGAGATTTTTGTTTGGCTGAAAACACACTTATATCTAATATTTTTTTTAATCAAATTAAACTTGATCTAATTAATTATATTAGTCCTTTTCTACTTCATTAAACAATAATAAACGTTATTTTTGTCCCTTCAGTAAACTTTGTTAAACAATAATAAAATTAATAGACTTAAATACTTTTTATTTCATGTGAGTTTTTTTTATAATCTTTTAAATTGATTAAGAGATAAATAGTGTGTTTTATGTTCGTAAATAAATAATAACGACGAATGTAACAACATTAATTAAGTTGCAGTTTTAAACATCAGAAAATATTTTTTTCAAATTTTTTATAACTTGGTTGGTATAACAGATTTTTTTTCACTAGATTAATTTTTAAGTTGAGCTCATCCTCATACTATAACGGAATACATATTTCAATTAAGCTTTATCTCTTATTTTTTTAAGTAATCGCACATTTTAATCGTAATCGCTTTTGCTCAAAAATTCCTACGAGAACCATTTTAATTTTAAACATTTATAAAGCTTTGTTTAAGCTTACAGTGAAGTAAAACCTCTCAAATGAAAAGAGCTTCAAATAAAAAATATCCAATGACAAAAATCCCAGAAAAAAATAAAAAAATCCTAAACTTAAACATGTAAGAAATTAGAGGCGATGGAGCACGTCTATGCGATATCCTACACTACAGTGTTTAGTTACAAATTTTCGAGAGTATTTTCATTTCTGGACCCTTGGAAAATCATTATCCCGCCCAAAACAAAAATTTGTTGTGAGGTAAAGATTTATTTATGAGCTTTTTTCGTCTTTAACCCTTGAAGGTTACACTTCATTTAAGTATATTAAGGCTTTTCCTAGTAGAATCGACGAAATATTTAAAAAAAACTTCTAGCCAAACGATTTTTATGGTAAGAAATTAACAAAAATCTTTTATTTAAGCATTTTATTAAATAATAAAATAAAGCACAATAAATAAAAATCTTTTTTCTATTCAATAATTGGATACGAACTTGAACTCTTTTTTTGTGTTTTCAAATTAATTTAATTGTTAAGGCTAACGGTGTTGAAAAAAGAGCGTAACTTTAATATACATAAAAGGTTATTTGGAAAAGAGTAAATGAGCTTCGTCGATTCGACAAACAGTTACCATCCAGGGTTAAGTGATTCTATTCGGGATTTGTTATGGACTTACCAGCCCAAAATTTTGCTATAAAATTTGGGCAATTTTACTTAGAACTATGTAAGTTATCGTCCTCAAATTTTGAATTAACAACAATATTTTTAAGCAAGTTATGGCAATAAAAGTTATTTTCGGGAGTTATATTTTGAACGGAGCTATAGTCAAATACGGACAGACTCCAATAAAATATAGCAAAATGATAAAGATTGGAATATAATATTTTTAGGCCAAATTTAATCCGTTGGTATTCGGATAATAAGCAGGTTTATAGGCACAAAGATCTGGATCTTATCGTTTTGAAAACTATTTTCTGGATTTTGTTCTATTCGTTTTTATTTGTCTTTTTGGGTAACACTATGCTTAATTAACTACACTATATTATGTTTTCTAATTATTGTTGAGCACATTAAAACCATTTTTTTTTTTTTTTTTTGGCCATGATGCGAACATTTTGATAAACTAAATATATAATTCCAGAAAGACCATAAAGAACTGTCGGAGAATAAGTAATGAAAAAGTTTTTACTAATGTATGAGTGTTTTGGATGAAATGTCTTGTTAAAAGATTTAACGTAAATAACTTTTTGAACAGCAAAGAAAAACGAAACCCTTAGTTAATTAAATTTATGTAGATTTCATGTTATAAAAAATTTTCCAAATTTAACAATTAAATTTAACGTTAAAAGAATTAGTATTATGAAATTAATTATATTTTGTATTTATTATGATTAACTTAAACAGAATTATAATATTCTATTTAAGTTTAAAGGTGCAAAACAATTTAAACATTATCCCATTAGTTTTCAAAAATTTTTCCTTTCCTAGAATTATTTAAGTAACAAAAAATTCCTACAAACTAAATGAAAATTTATAAAATTAACACTTTAACACATACACGCCCCATAAATTATTCGTCACCAAACAATCTACACCTAAGCATTTATACATCGTGCGCCCAACTTAAAAACTGAAGCATGAAATATAAATAAAAAAAAAGTTAAATAACCATTCTTTGTAATAGAAACCATTTATGAAATTTATTAAATTGGCCAAGAGGCACTAATTTTTTTTTTTTTCTTTGCAAGATAGTGTTATTTAGACAAACAATAGCCATATAGCAAACTTTTTATTTTCTTTTTATTAAAACAATTTTGTCAAGATTTGCTGCCGCAAAAAAAAACCAAGCACAAAAAGTAAGTAAAACCCCTCATAAATTTATGACACTTACACAATAAACATACAAACTAACATACACACATACATTTACATACACTTAATATATATACCCAGCAAGCAATTACAAAAGAACTATGGAAGTAATAAGCCCTTCTGCATTCCTTGGGTCAGTATGACCCAATTTTACTCACTTTCTTTTCATGTTGGCGATACAGTATCGAGTTAAAATTTTATTTTATCCTTAACTGGAATGGATTTAGATATTTAGTAGCAAATAAAGTATTGTTTGTTTTTTCGTTCACATACAAAAATAAACCCTATATACACTTGTAGTCTTATTGGGTCAATGTGACCCACCTCAATTTTTGACCTTAATCCTTGGCCTACAATAAAAATTTGTCGTTTATTTCATATTTTACTATTTTATTAACCCATTTACACCCGCTGTGCCAATTTGGGAACACTTCATTATTTCCGGCTTATGACAAAGTTTTTGACATTATTCAATATATGTTTACCTTATTGATAAACTAAAATTTCAGAAATTTCTATAACATCAAAAAAAATTTTTTTTTTAATTTTTTTTTTTAGTGACCGTAGTGCCAATTTGGGTACACCTCTTTAATTCAAAAAAAAAAAAAAAAATTTTTTTTTTTGTTTTTTGTTTATATGTAATGAATTAAATAATAAAATAAACAATATTTTATTTTTTGTCCGGTAGTTTTTGTTTGGGCTTAAATGGGTTAATATCGTTACCTCAAAAAATTTGACATTGATATTGCAATGTCAATTATATTAGAAATAACATTAAAAAATATGAACACCCTTTTATAACACCAATTAAATTTGAGCTTCATTGTATTTACTTTCAGAGAGATTGTTGTCAAAGTGAGAGTAGTATTTAGTTTTGGAAACTTCTTACAAATTTGTTTGTACATATTGCTCAATTGCTGCAAGACCGGCATAACTCAAAAAATGAAATTTTGGAGTTAGAGATGCATAATTGTTCGCTTTGCTTTTCTTTATATTGTGTATTTCATTCATCTTTATATCTTTAATACTTTCCCAGTTTGAAGAGAATGTGTCTTCTTTTTTTCTAAGTAGTTAGAGCAAATCAAAAACTTTTAATGCGTTTATCTCGAAATTGATTTTTTTGAGTTATGCCGGTCTTGTAGAAATTCTGTCAATTCTGCGGCGACGAGGAGGAGGAAGAGATACCGGAACATCTGCTCTTTCACTACCCGGCATTTGGAGACCTAAGCCTCAAACTGTTTGGTCAAATGATTTTCAGGGTCAAAACCTGTCTCTCTGACATTGATTTGAACAAGATCCTTTCATTCCTTCATTGAATCAATCAGATGGCTGGGTGACCACCGAGAGCTAGAATATTTAAGGAATAGGCTTTTTATGGGGCCTATGGTAAATTAAAGACCAATCTTCACAAAATTTAGTAGTATGATTTATTGTCATATATAATGCATTTATTCAAAATGTAATAACAATCTGTCCATTCTACCACTACTAAATGTAAGTATTTCTAATATAAATGTCAATTCTTTTAGGGTTGTTGCCTTGGATTTGGATTTATAACTCTTTTTCTACTGAACCGATTTTGCTTGATTTCGATCCCAAACGCGTTAGGAGAACTAGAAAAAATTTTACATCAACACTGTTCTCGGACAGACAGATGGACATGGCTTACTTCGAATTACATTAGAATCCAGGGCAGTGTTTATAATGGGTTATCCATTTAGGGTTTCAAAACCGCCGGTCTTATAAGGATGTCAGGTGTTAAATAGCTGTCATCTTAAGAGTCATTACAAAACTTACTTTAAAAGTGGTAGTTCAAATGTAGTCACTTTTCGTGCATAACGGGGTGATTAACGTCGTTATAATCGACCTACTGTGCAAGGAATTGGCAAGGGAATCATCGCACTGCCGAAAATATCGATTTTGTTAGTGAAAATGTGGTCGATAATCCTTATTTGTCGGTTATCGCTATGGCCGTATGATAACCGACTTTTTTGCCTGCAATTACGGATTATGAACTGAAAAATATGTGGTTTCAACAAGACGGTGCCAAGAGCCACACAACACGATTGATGTTGGCTTTATTACTAACGAAGTTTTCTGAATCCTTACAAAACTCTAATAAATCAAAACAAATTGGTTCGAACTGAACTGAACGCGCTTTGGAATAAGGTATCCGAAATTAGCTTGCTGCGCTATTGGCAGATGTATTAAAAATTGGTATTATATTATTTTAATTTCATTTATAGAATTTTAGTTTACTAATGATTGGCGATGATTTTATTTCAATTGCGACAATTTTTCTGAGCTTCCGCAAAAGCAAATGCTTGCAGGGTACATATACAAATAGCAAGGACATAGTAAAGGTATTGGTTAAGGAATACCAAAATACTGCATTATAAGACCACAAAATAAGTTTTTCACATACAGTTCACACATATATTTGAAAATATTGTAGAGCTATGTGTGTTTGCGTGTGGATATACACATTTATGAAGGGCCGCGTGTGAATGTGTTTTGAGGAAACTTTGTTTATTATTAAAGACTATCTTAGCTAAACAAAAAACATGAATATGTTTATGCGAGGTTGGTATGCAAATTTATTGTAACTCATTATATATTTTAGTAGGCTTCAATTTTGTTTTAAAGAAAGTTACAAACAAGCTGTTTTAAAGAAGAAAACTTTTGCATTATCTGCTAAGCATAAAGTTCACATAATTCTGGACAAAATTTTAACATACAATTAATCTATCTTTTTAGGATTTTGTAAGTAATAAAATTACATGGAGAAGTTTACAGTATTTTATCTTTTTTAAGTATTAAACTTATTTTGAGCGATGTTGGAAAGTTTTAAAGAAAATCCCTATCTAAAAACAAACTTTGAAATTATTTTACGTTAATGTAATTAGCCATGATTACAACACAATATTACTTCGATTTTTAATAAAAATAATAACTTAAAATTTAATACGAAATTTAAAGTTCTATTAAATGTTTCCTTTTGAAGAGCAAAATCTGGAAATGATAGTTGGTTGGCTGGTTATCGCTGTAGTTTATTGCGCGTGAACAGTGAAGGACTTCGTTTTGATAACACCACTCTACTCATTAGATGTGTTGTATTTATACCTAAAGTGCCTATTGGTCATATTTGGTATGTGAGCATGTTATGTCATCAAACCCGAATACTTGTGTAATAGCGAAAAATTCGTATATGGGCATTTCCATGTGACGTGACGTGATATTTGTACGACAAAATGTAAAAAATTATATGAAAAAGTCAAATTTGTAAAAAGGGTTTTTATATATGCAAAGTAAAGAAGAAGCATAGCACTACATCCAGAAAAATTACAACAATCGAAGCTAAGAATTTGAAGATATAAGTAAAAACTTGCGCTGGCGTGATGTTATAAAACAGAAGTGGATTTTGACTTGCATTACAAAACTTTATAAGACTGCGTTTTTTATAAAACCTTTTTTAGTAAGCTTTGGACTTTTACAGATTTTTTTTTTCGAGCTATCAAATTTAAAAATCTTTGCTCGCTTAAAGGTACATACATATGGGCATTTCCAGAGAAAAGTCTACATCTTTTATAGTAACGCCAGAAAGCAAATAATCTTGTACTTTAGAACCATGTTTTTCAAATGTTATCCCTTTTGTTACTAAATGTAGAGCTAGTTGCACTTCAGACCAAAATATAAAAAAGTAAACTATACATAAAAGATTTTTGGAGTAACAATTTAAATTACTTCTGGCTTTACGTTACAAAAAGTAGACTTTTTGCTGGAACTGCCCATATGTCAGTTTGGTATGTTGAAGATCAAAAGATTTTGATATTAGTTCTCTCTCTCTCAACATGCCAAGTATGACCGTCTAATAGGCGATTTAGTGTACAGTAGTGAAATATCTGATCCAGTCACTAGAAGCCCGATATCTTAAAAGGTCATCAAGCATGAATCTTGATATCTTACCGAGGTTGGAATCTGTTTCTCCAAGCTGCTAGGACCGGGCATTCGCAGAGTTCTTACTCTAACATTGAAGGTTTTTTGTAATACATTTTGCGTTATTATAATTATTTTTTTTTTCGTTCAAGTGGTGTAAGAGACATTATTGTTAAGTCCTTCTACACTATCCTAGAAGCAAGGTTTAACTAATTTTTTTTTTAGAATCTGTGGTGGATAGTAACACTTTAGTTTAAGTTGTGCCAGTACTGGAAGAACATTTTCCCTTTCATGGTTTCTGTTTTCATATCTTTGAACTATTACTGGTTTGCCGCACGGAGCAAATATGTTTTTTTAGGAAAACGATAAAAAACGTTTTGATTAATTATAATTATAAACTACACGATAGAATTTTTTGTTAGAAATATTGTGGGTCGCTACAAATGCATTCTATTTTTTTTTTTTTTAAGATTTAACTAAAACAATACAAACCTGTTTTGTGCCCCATATATAATTTATTGCACCAATATTTTAAAATAGTACAAAATAGAAAGCACACAGTATATCGTCGGCTGGTTACTGCGCAGAAAAAATTCTCCAACATTTTTCACTTATTAAAGCTTTAATCAAAAATAAAATGAGTTTTAATTAAAATTTAATCAAGTGAATTAAACGTTTAATCAAGTGAATTAAACGTTTGATCAAAGAAATTAAATGTTTAATTGATACTATTAATTTGTTTACTGGTGCAAATTTAATTAATTTTTTAATTATTATCACAAATTTTTTAATTGAAATCAATTTTTATTTTTTTCTGTGTGGTTTGCCGCACGGAACAAAAATAATTTGATCTACATTCTTTGAATAGAACTTGCTGCATAACAATTGCAAAAAATAATAATTTTTACTTCTACATTGGAAATTTGCTTCAAAGCACAAAAAGTGATGAATGAGCCAAAGCAATGTTTAGATAACTCTTAAGTTATAGATATGAGGCAATGTTAGGACTCGCTATCTCCTTATATATTCGAGATATCCAAAAATGGATTAAGATTTTAAAATTCGAGTGGTTAACATACCAGGGGGTGGCTTTAATTATTCGATAAAGTTTTTCTTTGGGCGCCTTTAGATTTTTTGTATATTACAGGTTGTGCCCCAGAACTGAATACCATTGACTCTAAGATAGAGTTGTAAAGAAAATGTTTGCAGTTCAGACAAAGAACAGAATTTCTACAGATGATTGTTCACAGAAAATTCTTTAAATGCAAAAAGAGCGTCAGACTTAGCGAGTGAGTTCTAATTTTTAATTACTATTTTAAGCAGTCAAGAAGACAGGCTACTCTACGATTCGAGTTATTTTAAAAATCTCACAACCTTTGAAACATTGTGTTGCATTTCGCACCTAATAATATCCTCCTTTCTCTATATCTCCCCAATATCTTCGATTTTTTTTTTAACATTTAATTACATCCCTCGTACTTTTTATTTATTTTCTTTTTTTTCAGGTTTCTTGTGTAAAATTTCTTTTCTTTTTCATTTAACATCCTGCCTCATTTGAAATTATACCCAGTGGTCCAAACAAACAAAATGAGCCTCACTTAACTTTTTGTCCTTAAGTATTATATTTATTCTTTAATACTTTGTCTAAAGATTTTAAACATTATTTTTTCAAATGTTTTTCGTTAAAAAGATTTTCAAGATATCATTTTTCCCAAGGATATTGTGCTAAACACTTGCTATCTTACAAGACAACTTAATAAGTTGTGTTTGTGTTTGAACTGTTTTTTGATGAAGGTTATTTAGATAAAAAAGCTCCAGAGTGTTCAGAAGGTGAGTATATATTTTATATAGCCCATCGGGAAATCTTAAACATTTTTCTTTAAACGAAACCAGTTTGTTTAAGAAAATAAAAGAGGAAAGTTTTTTGAAATTGGTAAAGCAAATTTAATAAATAATTTTATAAATTTTAAATAACGTTGATGAAAAAATTACTCTTGGGCAATTTATTTATAAAAAGTAAAAATCTATTAATTAATTTTAAGTTTTAGGATGATCAATTTTAATTGAAAAACTAGAAAAAACTAGAAATAAAATAGAAAAAAAAAATAGAATTCTATTTTTGTTGAAACATTGTTAACGAACTAACAAAATATTTTCCATTTTAATTAAAAATTTAACTGCCATGGTTTTCAATTTTTTTTTTAATAAAATGAAATAACAAACCAAAATCTTTGCAATCTGCTAAAAACTTGTAAATTTTTATAAAATTCTTAAATAAAAGCAACAACATTTATGTAAGAATTTTTCCAAAAAAAAATATTAAACTTCTTAACTTCTTTTCCTTCTTTAATAAATAAAACTAAAACTATAAAATTTTAATAAGAAAACTTAAAACATTAACACTACAGTAAAAGATTTTAGCATTTCATATGCTAAACTTAAATGTCTAAAAACGTTTCTTTCTTTCTCTTAAAGTCCCAAGAGCAAAGTTGTACAAAAAACTTAAGAAAAAAGAAAATTGTTTAAAGTTTTAACCGCAATAGTTTTCAGTTGCCATAGAAAATGCTATATGATCTGCAGATATAAATACACAGTGGGACATAAAACAAAGCAAATCCAACATAAATAATAATCGATTTAATACAACTAAACACGAAGATAGCACAGAATTAATTTAAGAGTTTAAATTGTAAAGATAAATCGAAATTGCTTCCATTAAACCGAGATGTTGAATCTTGAAAAGAGGCATGTCAATAAAAAAGGACTAATAATATTTCTTTTTCCTGTATTAAATTAGTCATCGTACAGGATTGAAATTTTTATTGCTGCAATTTTAAAAAACTCTGCTTTAAAATCGCATTAGTATCCAGTTTATGAAATTATAGATTTGCCATTTTTGTTATTTTTTCTTGTCTTTCCTCATTTTCTTTTTATATTTTATATACATATAAATACAAATTCACCTACAGCCAACTTCAAGTTAAAAAGTGTTAGAATAACAAAACGAAACAGAATTTCAGAGAACATGAAACTGAGTACTTCTGCCTAATCTTCTCACGCCTTTCACTGATAAACGCAAGAATTTCTACAACAAAAATTGCAAGTCTGGACGATGACTTTCACAGGTTGACATTTTAATACCATTCAGTGTCAAGTGGTGGTCCAAATCCGACTGATTCTTATGCTCTGGATAGTGGCTGAAAGAGAAGTATATAGCGAAAAACACATATGTACCGTTATCTTAAAAATGTGCCGTGATAGGAGAAAACTAAGTTCATATTCGGCTTCAGCATGCTAAAAAACCTAAAAGCCGTGCCTAAACAAAAGCGGCAATCGTTTTTTAGTTGTCAAAAATTGGCATGCCCATAAAATTTTTATGAACCATTATCCCTAAATAGCGCGTCAACAGCGCTTTGCAATTGGAAAATCCGATTTTGACAGCGTTAATTTGGCCGCTATTGTTAATAAATAACGGCAATTCAGCTATTTTTGGTCGATCTAGCGGTTTTATCTTAATTTGTTCTTCTATTATGTGGGTTTTATTAAACAATTTAACACTACTGTTCGTGACACAAGGTTAAGGCTCTTCTTAAGGTATGGTATATCAGCGAAAAAGCTAAGCGGAAAGTTACGTTCCGCCTTCCGCTCTGGCTAAGGTACGTTTGTAAGAATCAGTTCTAATGGCTAAAAAACTTTTTGAATGTCGACCAATGTTATTGACGGCAACTTCTACACCTGAGCCACGACTTACATGCTTCACTATCATCGTCAAAACTTCAGCTCGATTAATGGCCAATTTCACCAATTCTATTTAAATATCAATTCATATTTAAATATAGTTTTTCATATAATTTAATTTTTATTTGGCATTAAAAATGAATTTTAAACATAAATTGATATTAAAATAAATTGAGGAAATTGGCCATTAATCTCTACCAATTTACTTCTCAAATATTTTAAGACTCAACCACTGTGCGATAGGAGTTTTTGAGAGTGAAAACCAAAGTGAAACTTGTATTTTTATAGCAATCAGCTGCCAGGAGTACAATTTCCATTAGGATTGTTTTAAATGTATACACATATGTATGTGTACTTTTATTTCTATTACAAATACAAAAAAACATTCTACCACAAGGATTTGTCTGCGTATAAACACAATATCTACTCACACTTTAGTATACTCGTATAATGTTTATATGCACATTCTTATCTTTTACATCTCCTTTTAATAGTTTTATAGATCAAAATACTTTAATGAAGATGTTGAATTTATCAATAGGCTAAAAAGAAGTATTTGAAACCACAAAAAGCCTTAGCAAATACTTTTATATATTAAACACACAAGGCTTCTACAGAAGTTTATCGGTTCTTTTAATTTCTTTAACAAAGTGTTTTTTATACTTTTGGGAAATAAAAGGTTTCATTAAGAGTTTAACTTTAAATGGTAAAAAAAAAAGATTTATTTTGCAATTTCTCTAGAATAAAAGTTAAACTTTTAGGAAAATAAAACTTCTTTTATAAAAATTGTAACAAAGTTAAAGACATCTAAGAACTTTTTATCGTTTTCGCCATAAGATATCTTGAAAGTTTAATTTTTATTTTGTATTAGTTAAAAATTGTTATGCATAATTTTATTTTAACTCCGCTGTACAGGATTTTCTAGTCGTGGCAAAATATAACCCACTCTCGGAAAACAAATTAATATGACTAAAACCGTAACGAATAATATTGTGTTGAAATTTAGTCCAATTAAGATTTATGTGGGTAAAAATAAAACCATACGATTTTTTAATAATGGACCCATAATTTGCAATACGACGCATAACAAATTTTACTTAATTTATTTATTATTAATACTAAAAATCACTATACCGAATTTCGTTATGATCGGTCCATAATGTCCCATAGGTCAAATATTAAGCCACCTCCTGAAAATTCGTATTAATATGAAACCAAAACGAATCATGAGTTTTTACTGACAAATAAAATCATAAATCTTTGTGATGATCAGCTCAAAATTTAATTTATAAACCCCACTCCTAAAATATTCCAGCTCATGGTGCAGGGTGCTAACGAATCGGCACAGACGAATAAAGTAGTTTTACTGTTTTAAATTAAGTTTTAAATAACACATTCCAAGTACTACCAATATATTGGATTGTAAAGAAAACTTTTTCTAACAAATAACCAAGCGGTAAATATTGAAAGAACCGCAAGTGTCAGGCCTTTTTGAAGGCCTCTGTACTCTTTTCTAAAATATTCGCTTCGTATGATACCCTGCCTTCAGAAGTTTGCATTCTAGAAGGTATACATTTCTTTTTGAAAGTCCTTCCAAAGTATTCAGTAAACATTCGCTACTTCCTTTTTTGAGAAGGGGGAAAGGAACCTGCTCAGTTTTATTTATTTTTTAATTTTATAGGCCTTCCTTAATCCCTTCTTTTGGAATGAATCGATGACAAGCTGTGTAAAATATAAATAAGTATGGAATGCGGCGAGTAGGGCTTGTGTCTGCTAAATAGGGGCTGCGATTATGTCTTTTTTACTCATTCTAGTTATTTAAAGTATGAAAGTCATTTTTATTTTTGAATGTGTTCAATGAATTAAACTTCACATATGTTTTGGCTTGAGTCAATTTTACAAAATATTATTTTCCTCTTCTTGCTACAATGGAAATTATACTTTGGACTTTACATTTGAATGCCATCCTTTAATAAATGTATCTATACAAGGACACCTTTAAACAGAGGCAATTTCCAGAAACCAAACACCTTTGAACAATCAACAGAAATGGTTTAAAACAACAAAAAACTTACAGTTGCAATCAGGGCTGCCAGATTAGACGATTTATCGTCATTTGACTTTTGATTTTTTGTTCAAAATTAGCAAAGTGACGATTTTTTTCAGTCTCCAAAGTCTCAATAAAACATTACATTTTCTGGCAATTTCGTATTTTACTTTTGGAATGTTTAACAGCCGTACCTTTAACAAGAGCGGAAGGCGGAACGTTTTCTTTCACTTAGCTTTTACGCTGATATGCCATACCAAAGCAAGAGCGTCAACGTTGTGTCACGAACGGTAGTGATAGCTTTCTTGTTTAATAAAACCCACAAATTATTAACAAAAATAGAGATAAAAACGCTAGATTGACCAAAAAATATCTAAATTACTATTATTAACTAGCAATAGTGGCAAACTTCACTACTAAACGAGCAGTCAAAATCGGATTTTCCAATTGCAAAGAGTTCAGGCTACTCTATTCAAAAACTAGAAAACGCGGGCCGCTTTTTTTTAGGTACGGCTGTAATATGCAAGTCTTAAGAAAATCTTTGATTATTTTCAGAGCACAAAAACAACAATGTTACACTTTGTTTATCTTTCGTCAAACCGTCATCGAATGAACCTTTTACGGCTCCCTTTATAATCTACATGAGTCTTTTACGATTCTTGACAAAAAGGTCTCGTTAGATTATCTTTACCCACGTCTTTAACGATTCCCACAACGATTGCAGAAGCATCTTTCGCTGTGCTATGGAAGAGTCTCACTCGTAGTATAGTTTTTCCCGTGTGAGGAATCTTTTACGATTAAAAAATGCGGTCATCGACGATCGAAGACGCTCTCTCTTCATGAGACTCCTAAAAGTTCCTACACGATTAAAAATGATAGCTGTGTATGAAGTAATTATGTTTTTGTTTGTATGTTTTTTTTTATAAAAATCGAACAAAAATTGTTTAAAAAAAAAACTAAATTTTAAGTTGTCCGATTTTTTTGACGATTTTTCGAACCGAAAAAGACGATTTGTTATTTTTTTCTCAGAAAACTGACGATTTTCTTACAAATTTATCTGGCAGCAATGGTTGCAATAATATTTTAGCTTTCAAACGGCAATTTACTCGCTCTTTCGCTCTCCCTCTCTCTATTTATGTGCCATAACCAAACATATACCCAGGTATTCTCCAAACTATGCCAACAATTGCAGTTAACTTTGTTTTATACCATGCACCACTGCTAAATAGGAGTATATTAACTTTGTCATTCCGTGTGTAACTGAAAAACTATTTATTTTTATATGCAATGCTCTATTGAGTGTATATATTTTAGGGTTTTCAGGCATTTTAGCCATCACCGTCTGTCTGTTAAAAATATGCTCACAACAGGATGACTTAACACAAAATAGTATTTCTAGTGACCATTGTTTATAGTGGTTCTAAGCCATTCATATTGGAAGCCATCATAATTGGTTTTGTGGCAAACGAGTTATGACTAAAACTGTCTGCAATCTTAACTATTCTTTTTTGCTTACATATATTTTTAGTATATAGAACCAACACTCAATAGATTACTTTCGATTCCCGCGGCAGTCAAGAAGGAAAAGTTATCAATAAATAAAGATTTTGTTATTCGTGCTTAATTCCATAACAAAATCTTTTGAAATTAAAATTTTATATTCCCAAAAATTTAAATTACTTTTTGATAGTTATCAATAAATTTTAAATAATTTCCTGTTGTAAAATTCCTTTCTTCATAAAAATAATTTAATGAAAATTAAATTTGATGAACTTTAGACTTATTAAAATATAAAAATTTGGATTTTCGGATTTTATGGCCTCAAGTAAATTTTGGCTAAAACTTGATTTTTTCAAAGAACATGCAATTCTTCTCACGGCTATATCTCGTAAGCCAATTGGAATTTTGTTTTGCTGTCTGCGGCACAATTGTAACCAGTGTTCGAAAATAAACACTAAATATCGCACACAAACAATCATGGTGTTTGTATGGAAAATCATTAAAAAATAACGTTTCCCTGTTTGTCATCTTTCGAACACAAAAATAATACTGTTGTTATCTAACTAAACAAAAAGATGAGAACACTTTATTCTATTCGGTTTTTTTTTTTGAAACCACAAACTTTATTGTGTTTGGTTCCGCTCATTAATGTTCGTTCGTTTCTGTTGTGCGAGGCGCCCTTTTGGCTGGAAAAAAAAACCAAACATTTTTTACAAAAACACACACACGAAACAAAAACAAAAAATTAGCAAACTAGTTTTACACAAACAAAATATAGACACAAAACACACACAAGCTGTTCGTGGTGTGGTCGTTTCTAAAATTTGTTGTTTGTTCATTTCTTTATCAATGTAAAAAAAGAAACATTATAGAACATTAAAATATAATGTTTGTCTACAGTATTGTTCTATTTTTTTAACGAATAACAGAACACTACGAACGGTATTAAGGTTTTTGTTCGTCTACACAAACACTAAAAAAATAGACATCGTTCCAGGGTATGTGAGCCAACCGCTAAATAATGTTCTCCTTATTTTCGAACTCTGATTGTAACTGTAGACTAAAGAAGAAAGGTGTAAAACGAACTTACCAGAAAAAACTGCATCTAGTGGCCCAAAATTGTTAAAATTAAATCTCCCATATGGTGTTTTATTAGTGACCTTAAGTGCTTCGAGAAATTCCACACGAGAAGGAGCTTGCAATTTATGTGTTGAACTGTGTAATAATTCCCTAATCTTATATTAATGGTGTTTTTTTTTTTAAAGAAAATAATGCATTTTAATTGTGTAATATATTTATCAGGTTACACGCACCCTTATGCTATGTTCGCAAGCCATCTTGAAATACGTTGTCCGCTTTTTGAATTACGAATACGAATTACGCTGTTCACACGACATCTTCTTAATTCAAGAACTCTTCTTCTTGCAGTTATGAAAATTTTTTGCTTTGAACATTAACACAAAAGCAAGCAACAATTTAAAATATCTCGTTTTTTAACTATTCCCATTTTGTTTCTTCATTTGTTGTTTTAAATTTCACAAAAAACAACTTTTTACAATTTTATTCATGTAATATAAATTCGCCTTGATTTTATGTGTTTTTCTTATTTGTTTTGTTTGTTTTTTTACAGCCTTTAATAAACATTTGTGATGACAATGATTTGTTTGTAGTTGGCATGGTAATTCAAAATGAATTACGTACAAATGAGATAATTCGCTCTCAAAATTTTGTATGACGAATTATGTAATTTGGATCATAATTGGGCTTTAAATAACGAATGAGAGAGCGGATTACGAAAAAACTTTTTTTGTGCGAACATAGCACTACAAAGTGATATATTCTTCTAATTTACAATGAAACAAAATAATATCTACCTTTTACACTCAACAGTAATGTGTATTTAGCGCATCAAATATTGAATGCAAGTTTTTTACCAGTAAGCGATATTGACTACGGTTGCAGCGATTTTCAACAATTTTCTTTGAAATCCAATAAGCGTTAACAACACTGATTTTTAATAATTAAAGTCAGCTGCTCTGAAAAAATTTTGCGCCAAAAAAAAGTTATCAAATAAAAGTAAAAGAAACGAAAAACAAAAAGATTTTATAGCCATCGCAATATATCCAAAAACCAGACAAATTGTCCGAAAACACAAAAAAGGAAATAATGCTTGCATAAAAAAGTACTTAAAGCAGATGCATAAAAGGATATTGTCTTACTCTCAATTATAACTAAAGGAAAGAAATGGAACAAATTTGCCATGTATTTTTACAACATATTAAGAAAGGAAAACGACAAATTCTTACATTTTTGCATATATTTTTCGAATAGACCAAAAACCCACGCGAATGGTAGCATACATGAGACGTTATTGCTAGAAAAAAAGCACAATAAGTCTTCTTCCGAAAAACTCTTTTTGTACGTGAAGGTTATCAGAGATTCGGCGTAACAGAACATTTTATTCTTCCTTGCTTTTTTCATTTACTCCTGATGTCCTTTTTTTAAGCTACCAAAATGTAACGTATGTATCACCTGCTGTGCTGTTTGGGGAAACATTTAAAACATTTTTGTTCAAATGCCCTTAAATATGGCCACTATGAAACAAGTAGTCGTATAAAACAAAGACTTACAAGGCACCTACAAACATGGATAAAAAAAAAACATGAAAATACAAATTTTCCAAAGTTTTGAAATATTTTTGTTGAATAAAAAACAAAAGCTTATAAAATATTTTTTCAACAAAAAGAAGCCACTTGGTCATTCGTATTATTTAGATATTTTTTTTTTTGTTGTTGTTTAGTATTTCTTTTCACCAAAAAAAAAAAAAAAAAAAACAAACTGTAAATAAAAACAAATTGTCAAGAGCAATTTGTTGTTTTGAATAACAGGATTAACAAGACTAACAACAGCAACAACAACAACAAATAAATATAATCCAATTGGAATTAAACCCTAGATTTATACAATAAATAGATAAAATTATATTTTTTTTAAATAAAAGAAAAATTTCTATGTAAAATTAAAACAACGACTGACGATTATTTATAAATATTTTAATGGGATTGTTGAAACAATATTATGACTGCGCTAAATAAAATAAAAAAGGAAACAAAACAGAAAAGAGTAAGATACTTTAATTAGCAACAAAGTAAAAATATACATATAATATGTTCATTAGGTTGGGTCAACAAGTTGTTTTTTTTTTGCTATCGACTTCTAATAGGGTAAATACTTAAGCTTCGTACAGCAATGGTCAGATCTTGTCATTTTTCTGACAATAGTGCATAAATTTAACACATCTGCCAATTGAAAATAGCGTAAAATGTTCACACAGTTGCAATACATTTTTATTTAGTCAATTTTAATGACAACATTGTAAGATCCGACGTAGCTTTATGTTGTATTTTTGTCTGCATTAGATCCCTGTAATAATAATATAATGTAATGTAATATTATTTATTTATTTTTAGTGTAAGAGCCCGCACTTTGATCTTCTATTTTGTTAAATTTTGAATATTTTAACTGTATTTTAATGACTTTTAAGTTCGTGAAAATATTATCAGTAGCATCCATAAAGAAGCAACGATAAAAAAAGAGAAGGTTTAATATAGACGAAACTTTAATCTAGATGAGAGATGTTCATATTTGACATTAAACAAGATTTTGTAAAAAAAATTATTTTATTGTTTTATGTTGTATAAGAACCAAAGTTTTATTTATTTTTTAAGTTTAATTCAAAATGTTTTCAGTTTTAATTAATAACACTACGTGACAAAATTTCAACAAAGTCGTGACCAAATGAATCTGACAGCTAATACAGCTTTATGTAAAATTTTCCGCTGATTCCGAATATGAACTCAGAATTGTCAAAAGTAGAACAGTTTTTCAGATATTCCAAAATAACCGTTATGTGTGTTTTTATAAAAGATGATGTGACTGAAATGCAAATATCTTAAAAAATTTTAAACGAATTATGTATTTCTTTCTTTTTAGTAAAAGGTTATACAATTTCTAAAATAACCATGGATTGCTTGTGAAGATTGGTCAAGAAATGACAGAGTTACAGGGGACAAAAATTCAAGCTTCATTGAAAATTTTATGATTTTGTTAAATTTTCCTCTTTTCAAGCTATTTTTTTTTTAAACCAATCATTTAAAAATCCTAATGTTTTATTACATGCGACGTTAGATTATTTTAATATGAACATTTTGTGCCCAACAAGACATAGATTGGTACAAAAATGACAAAGCTACAGAAGATTTAGTAAATTAACCCACATAGAAATTCAAAACTTTCAAGCAACTTTTAATATTTATTGTTACTAAAAATTTAGCTTTGTATAATTATTTTTTGTGGGTTAATTCAATAAATCTTCTGTAACTTCGTCATTTTTGCACCGATCTGGATCCTATTGGGCACAAAATGTTCGTATTGAAATCGGCTAAAATTTTATTTTTTGGATATTTGCATATCAGTCACATCATCTTTTTTAAAAACACAAATAACGGTTATTTTGGAATATCTCAAAAACTGTTCTACTTTTGATTTCATATTCTGACTTCATATTCGGATTCAGCGGAAAATTTTACATAAGGATTACATTTCAAATGCATTTGGTCAAAAAATTGTCACGTAGTGTAATTAATGATATTTAACAAAATATAAAAATTTTAAAAATGGACTTTTTTCAAATATACTTAATTCTTAGGAGCTCCTGCGCGGTCTAAATATGTGACTTTTTTTACTTGTTTTTTTTTTTGCAATTTTTATTTGTTTTAACGTTAGAAAAACAAGTAAGAAAGTCATATTCGGCTGTGCCGAATCTTTGATTAAATTAATTCAGGAGTGATATCTACATGGTATCTATTTATTATTAATTTATCTTTATAAAAACAGACATCAGCATTAAAATTCGTTGCGGTTTAGACATATATGAAATCATTGACCGACAATCAGAAAGTTTTATGCTTTTTTTTTAGCAATTTTAGCTAGCTTGTTTAAAATATCATGATTCGGAACTTAAAGGATTTTCAGGAGGGGGATTTATATTGGAACCATGGTAAGCTATGAAACATTTAAAAACATAAATTTCAATACAGTGGTGAAATTAGTTTTAGCGTTTCAGTGAATTTCAGAAGCCTGCAAAATATGGGATCTAAGGTAAATTATGGAACGTATATCACAATATTGCATGCAATTTTTCTGGCCATATGAAACTAAGTTGGAAAAAATTTTACCACAATAAATATATCTGCTACGATTCTAGGCGTATTTAATTCATTTACCAGAGTGTGCTATATTGGGCCTATATTAAATTATGGACCAATCTTTACGAAATTTCTGTTACGTTCCAAATTCTATTATGATAGTATTATTTATTACGGTCTTAGGCGTACTAAACTGTTTTCCGGGAGAAGGGTTTATACAGACCGATCTTCACGAAATTTTACAAGGTGATTTCTATTCCTATAAAACTGTGAAATATTAAATTTTATTCTGATACTATTATAAATTACGGTTTAAGACGTTCTTAACTGTTTTCCGGGAGTAGGGTTTACATCGGGTCGAGGGTAAATTTTGGGCCGATCTTCACGTGTGATTTTCAGTCTAATAAAACAAACTTTTGCAAAATCTTATATAATTCCGTTAATTTTTCACCATTTATAATAGTTTTTGTAACAAAATTATCAATTTTTTTCAAGTTGGTGGTTCCACATTTTTATTCATAGCTCTGATCCTACTTAGGATAACCACAAGCTATTTGACACCAAGTTTGTTAATTTCTTTTGAATTTTTCGAAAGTGAGCTTGATTTTAACACACGGAGAGACAGACGGACATGGCTTAATTGACTTAGAATTACTAAAGAAGCCAGAATATATACACTTTATGGGGTCCGAGACTATTAATGAAAAAGTTTCAGATGGAATGACAAACTTAGTATACCCTTTCACAACTAACTGTGGTGGAGGGTATCAAAATATTTCTATTATAATATGATTCGAGAACTTTTATTTTTTCTTATTCATCAGTGACCTTTCTAATGTACATATCGCTTCTTTATTGCAACATAGTCATATCTAAAAAAATCAAAAATGTTAGGTTACTTAGGCAAAAGTATTCCTTCATAGCTTCTTTATATGTAAAAAAAATCAGAAATTTATTTAAAACTGAACCGAAGTTATAGCAAAATATAATTTATAAAATTTGTATATAAGGGTATATTTTAAAAACTTTAATCGCATTTTGCCAAGTTTGATTTTTTTGAGATATGTATGACTATGTTGCAATAAAGTAGCGATATGCATTTGTTTGGCAAACTACTTCAATTATAATATTTTATTTTACGTTAGACTAGTACAATAATCAAAATTAGGAATTTGTAATTGATAAGCAATGTTATTGTATTTGATTTTAATTTCTAGAGGAGCCACTCTTAACACGTACATGAAATAGCTTATGTTTAAAAAAAGCGCTGTGACAAAATCTGTCAGCACCAATAAGTAAATTCATTTACTTTTTTCTTTGCTAAGGACAGAAATAAAAAAGTAAGATTTTTATATATATTTTGGTTTTTTTCTTTCATAAAAGAAACATACGGCCTCAACGGCCTCTCCATGTGTAGCTAGGTTGCCTTCTTCTTTAAGCCTTGTGGGTTTTTATCAATGCAGCTTTATGTTGTATACATATCGCTCATTTACTTCAATAGTGAGATAACTCAAAAAATCCAGTTCGAGTTAAACGCGCTTAAAGTTTTTAATTTGCTCTTACCATACAGAAAAAATAACGACACATTCGCTTTAAACCGGAAAAGTATAAAATATATAAAGATCAATTTTATACACAATACAAAGAAAAACATAGCGATAAATTTTGCATCGTTAATTCTAAAATTTAATTTTTTTTAAATTATGGCACTATTGAAGTAAATAAGCGGTATGTCGTCGTGAGGTCTTCATCATGCATTTTCTCCACTATATTTCTAGGTGAACAGGAAATTGACCAGTAGTTACCCTTAACTGACGGTTGCTGATACTGTTTTGCCAGTTTGTTTTGAGTATTCTTCATAATCATAGATTTGCGAATTCTTGTGGACAGTTAAAATCGCCTTTTGGCATATTTTAAGCTTAGAATGGTTTTTCATCGGCCAAAAGTCCGTGTATTTTGAACCGATACAGATACTTTAGAATTTTTTGATGGAAACATAACATCTTACGCCAAATTTGAAAGGTTAAAAAAATGCTATTAATTATACGAATTTTCCTTCTAAAAATATTTTTGTTTACAATTTTATAATTTTGTATTATAAACAAACACAGATATTCTCTTAAATTTTTCTTCGGTTTTAATTTCATTAAAACCGGTGAAACTGTTGTTTAGACATTTAGGGTCAAAGTTGAACTCTTGATTTTTGAGCATTGAGTTTTTTATCCAAGACCCGCCTTTTATTATATTGATGTCTGTCCGTCCAGCTGGCTGGCTGTTCATGTAAATTTTGTGCGCAAAGTACAGGTCGCAATTTTGGGGATACTTTGATTAAATTGGGTATACAAGATTTACAAAAAAAAATTAAAAATTGATTTCAATTAAAAAATTTGTGATTTCAATTAAAAAATAATAAAATTTGCACCATTAAACAAATTACACTAGTTTACAAAATGAAATTTTTTTCTTGTACATTTGATGAGATGTGATTTTTCTTATGTATTTTCTGCCGCTGAATTCAAAAATCAAGGTTAAATTTTTTTTTATGGAACAGTTTTTGAGATATGGTAATTTTCTCATTTTTTCGACCTTTTTCCACTTGACAAATTATATCTCGAGCTAGATATGTCCTATTGGTCGTTATTGGTACCAAATGGAAGGTATTGAGATGACGAACAAATATGTATAACTGGATCTTTGATTGGTAAAGCGGTTCAAAATATATTGATGAAAATATGGCACCTTTTTAAAAAAAATCATATTTTATTTTTTATATATTATATTTATATTTTTTATTTTTTTTGAAAATGTGCCATATTTTTATCAATATGTTTTGAACCGCTTTACCAATCAAAGATCCAGTTATACATATTTGTTCGTCATCTCAATACCTTCCTAACGACCCAATAGGACATATCTAGCTCGAGATATAATTTGTCAAGTGGAAAAAGGTCGAAAAAATGAGAAAATGACCATATCTCAAAAACTGTTCCATAAAAAAAAATTTAACCTTGATTTTTGAATTCAGCGGAAGAAAATACATAAGAAAAATCACATCTCATCAAATGTACATTTTCAGTGTAAACCAGTGTTATTGGTGTTAATTATACAATTCACTTGATTAAATTTTTAATTACAACTGATTTTATTTTTGATTAAAGCTTTAATTGTTGAAAAATTTAAGAGAAATATTTCTGTGTAATTGTAACATAAACCAAGCCTATTGAAAATGGTCAGAATCGGTATATAATTTCTCCCAGCCACCATTTAAACTATCCGGAATAGAATTCTTGTGCCATTATTCTTAACCCATAGCTTCAATACAAACACTACTTCCGACAATATTTTTTAAGGTCATTGCTTCCTATATTTCCTTAGAATAGAAACAATTCCCTTCATTTAAATGATGAAACAGAACTGGGGCTGAACGATGTTTTCCATACAATTTGACATAAAATTATGCCAGAGAATGCGGTCGAGATATAAAATCAATTTTATTTTGAGGACTTTTTTCTTATGCTCTCACATATAGACACTTATTCTCTTAACAATGCTACCATACTTTTATTCAATTTCATACATTTTGTAAACAAAGAAAAACAAGAACAAAAGAAAAAGAAAAAAAGAGAGAGAATTTGAAGTTACTGCCGACGTTTTAATTATGAGCTTTAGAATTTTGGCTGGAAGTTGAATACTCAACTCTGTTTCATCATTAAGTTGTCAACTGAATGAATGAAATACTTATATTAATATATTCTCAAGAGGTGGGATCTAAATGCAGTTCACGATTAATTAAGTTTATAGAAAATCATCTCTAAAGTCCATGAGTTTGGTTGTTTTAGAGGAGCTTCCCGCTAATGTGATCACCAGGGCTCTCAGATAAGGCGATTTCTCGCCAAACGTGGTGATTTTGAAACGTGTTTGCCGGTGGGATTTTCCATTTGGCGACTGGCAACTTTTTTTTTGGCGATTTTTGATGTAATTGGCCATTTACTTGGCTATTTTTACCATTTATATTATTTTAGCGATTTTTTTAAAAGTTTGTTATTTTTTTAAATAGTTTATATAGTTTCCTATATGCAGGCTTTCAAGGTCATTTTTTGTTATCATTACCAATTCAAAAACACAGGCAACTTTTCTCACATGATTTTTGTTTTGTTATTATTTTAAGGCCCGTTTTCACAACTAATCGATAGCTAAAAGAAGACTTTCACCGGCCTTATAAAAAGTGTTCAATTATTAAAACTCTAATAGTATGTATGCAGGTCAAAACATCAGTAATGAAATCGATGAGTCTGCAGTGTACGATCTTCTAGACTTGTGTACTTCATTTTAGTTTTTTTAACTGAATATATGACTTCCATTTTATGTTGTTAAAAAAAAAAAATTACAGAAACAAAACAAAATTTACTTTCGGCGACTTTTTTGTATTTTTTTGTCAGTTTTTAGCGATTTTTGACTAAAATATTATGTTGTTTTTTTTTATATGCAAAATTTAATTAAAAAAAAAATAAGAAAACTGAACAAAACTGACGTTTGGCGATTTTTGGCGATTTCTGACATCCGGTTTGGCGATGGAGCTCAAAAAAATCTGACAACCCTGGTGAGCACAGAGAACTCGTTTAGTATAGATGTAATTATTTAAAAATAATCATAAGGTCAATTCAATTAAAATTTTTATTACCACAATCATCTTGCGATTTCTTTAACCCGTACATGCCTACCGCAATCATATCGAGCCCTAACCGCGAAAATAACGTAAGCGACAAGAAAACTGAATTGGCAAATTGGTTTTTTTGTTGTTTTCTTACGAAGACAATAGAATGAAACAATTTGTTTTTTAATTTTATTTTTTCTTTTTACCCACTTATAACTACAATTCGAGTCGGAAAGAACCCAACCAATTGTAGAGGGATGTAAGAAAAGATAAACTCACTGTTAATTGTTGGTGTTTTGTTTAAGCTTTGATATTGTTACTTACGAGTAAGACTTTGAGTGTTTAAAATTCTTATTCGCTTTAGGGTTTTATTCGTATAATATTTTTAGCTTTTCTAAAATCTTAGGAAAAGGTTTCCTGATGAGCTGGCCTAAGCAACCAGTGAAATGCGCATAGAAGCTAGCTTTCCCTCAACAATAAATTTCAGTGTATTTATCAAATATGGAAAATTGGGAATTTAGCACGTCATACAGAAATCGTATTAATGATAAATTTTGTATTCCCGTAAATAACTTTGATAATATACTCGCATGTGCCCGTGCAGAAAACTGAATTGGCAAATTGGTTTTTTTGTTGTTTTCTTACGAAGACAATAGAATGAAACAATTTGTTTTTTAATTTTGTTTTTTCTTTTTACCCACTTATAACTACAATTCGAGTCGGAAAGAACCCAACCAATTGTAGAGGGATGTAAGAAAAGATAAACTCACTGTTTATTGTTGGTGTTTTGTTTAAGCTTTGATATTGTTACTTACGAGTAAGACTTTGAGTGTTTAAAATTCTTATTCGCTTTAGGGTTTTATTCGTATAATATTTTTAGCTTTTCTAAAATCTTAGGAAAAGGTTTCCTGATGAGCTGGCCTAAGCAACCAGTGAAATGCGCATAGAAGCTAGCTTTCCCTCAACAATAAATTTCAGTGTATTTATCAAATATGGAAAATTGGGAATTTAGCACGTCATACAGAAATCGTATTAATGACATGATTTTCAATTTTCGTTTTTTTTAATAAATTACTTTATTGACAACACTTGCATCATCTCCTAAAATGTCATGGTCCCATAAGGTACCGTTACGATTTTATAGCAAGAACAATTTTATTGCAAGCGACAAATTTCATACAAAATTTATATGAAATAAAATTTAAAAGCTCTCTCCTGTAAAATTTTATTTTTGGCGCTTAAGTTGTTTTCGCATTTAGGGGTCGATATTATGGTTACTTAAAATGTTAAGCATTTTTACTTTAACAATTCATTTGTTTAAAACTAAACGTAAGAATTTCTATACCATATTTGGAAAGCAACATGTTTTAGTTGTCCAAGCAATGATTTGTAGCGAAAATAACGATTGTGACAATCATAAAATTACCATGGGCAACCATAGTTTTATTGTAGTGGATTCTAAATCAGTTTTTAAATTCTTTTGAGGAATACCTCTGAAAATTATTTTTAGTTTGAGACTATTTCACCTAAAACAAAAAAGCCATAATACATTCTAACCTTGGTCTTCTTAATTTTTGTTTTCTCTTTTTACAATTTAAGTAATAGAATTTTTTTTTTTATTCAAGAGTTTGTTTCGTTTAATTTGTCTAAAATATTTCCATAAAGAAAGACAAATCCCCATTTTTTTTGTTTCGAGTAGTTTTCATTTAAGCACTTTAATTTGTTGCAATTCATAAAAAGAACTTTTCATTACTGTTAAAGAATTTCCAAAGAAAATGAAACTTTTTATTGCTGGTATTTCTGATTTTTTTTTTTTTTTTTTTGTGATACATCTTCAAATAAAAAGAATGACATTGGAGTGGAGAATATTAAAAAAGAATCAGTATATTCGTATAAAGTATGTAAACGACTTTGTTGGCTTTTAATTAAAAACCATAACCATCATCATAATCATCAAAATTATTATCATGGCAGAGTAACAGACAACAAGCGAAATGTGTTTTTGACCAAAAATAATGAAAGATTTTAGCTAGAAATGAAATTTAAGTGAAGTGGTTGTAGTAGAAATTTGAAAAGAGCTACAGTGTGATGAATTCGAAAACTGCTGAAGAGTATTGTAGTGTATACAAGTTCTTCTTTAATTTTTATTTTCAAACGAAAATAACCCACACCAACAAAAGACAAAACTGTTTTCTTTGCTAATACGACAACAAAACTTAAGATCTTATGAGAAAACCACACCAAACAAAACAACCACAGTGAGCATCAAAAACAAGTGTCTATGACTTAAAAGACAAAAAAAATTTGGTCTTTCTATTAAACATCTTGTTTTTTGCTTTGTAGCTCAGTCATTATTATTTTGCATAAGTTTAAGAATCTTCAACATTAATTTTTTATCAGCTAATCTTCAAGCTAATCTTCAACTATAAGCAATTATCTTTATATCATTAATCCAAATTCTTTGAAAATTAAAGACCAACCTTAATCAGCGCGTCAAGTGTGACGTTTTCTATCGTCTAGCTTTAACATTTACAAGTGAAAGTAGCTCTTTGAAAGTCGCAATACACTCAAACTTTTTCACCAGTACTCACACAATTTTTGCACTTTCAGCCAATCGGCTGTGTCATTAATTTTTCGTTGATGAAACGTATACTCTAATTTCAAGAAAGTACTCTCACGTGTTAACCCCCAGGACAATAAGAGTGACATGAACAGTAATGTTAACTTGTCGTGTTTAATAAAACCCCAAAATAGATAGCCACCACCAAGAGTAGAAATATTTAAGAAGTGGGATTTACAGTGTGTCCGCCAGAAAGGTATACTACTTTGTTTTGCAGCCATTTTGGTAAACATTAGTCTTGACAGTTCATATTTAGCAGTCGTGAAGTAGACACGTGGCAAATTTATTATGGAAAAATATTCGCTAAACCAACGCATACAGCCAGGATTACAATGGAATTACTGCGAGACCTCTTTCCACAACAATCCAGTAAAAACTTACTTTTTTAAAATAAATAGCTTCATTAACTCATTATTTTGTAGCTTTCTTCTATAACTACATCTATAACAACTTCTACAACTACTTTCTTCTGGATGCATGTAGGTAAAAAAATAATGACTTACTTTTGAATGCTTTAATTTTGGGACATCCCATGTAAAATTCATTGGTTCTTTCAGTAGAATAGTAAATAGTGTTCTTATGTTTTTTTGATTACTCAACACATTATTTTGTAGGCGAAGTTATTTCAAGAAATGGTGATGTTCATTGGCCTCAAAGGTCGCCTGATTTGACTGCTCTGAACTTCTTTTTGTGGGGATATCTGAAAAGCAAGGCTTATGCAAACAAACCAGAAATGTTTGAGCACTTCAAATAAAATATTCGTGATGAAATTTATTTGTCAGATGTATGTAGATCAAAAGTAATGACTTACATTCAAATGCGTTTATTTTGGGACATCCCTTGTAAAATTCATTGGTTCTTTCAGTAGAATTGGAAGTAGTAGTTTTACTTTTTCCTGATTACTTAACACATTATTTTGTTGGCGAATTTTTTACTGGGTAGTATAGCTTCCCGGCGAACACCCTATAAGTCCCACTTCTTAAATACTCCTACTTTAGAATCTAAGAGTATCAACCAAACTTAATAAAAACTGTTCTCACAGCATTAAAATTCTTTGTGGTTGTAGGCTTTCTGTGTGGCCTATAATAAATTATTTACCGATCTTTACGAAATTTTGTCGTGTGTTTTCCAGCCTTATAAAACTATGACAATCGCATTATTTGTTACGGTTTTAGGTTTTCATCCACCTGCTTGCAGAAAATGGGTTTTACAATTTTACAAGAACCGACAAACTAAGTATACTCTCATTCGCCACTGCTAGTGGAGGGTATGCAAATGGTAACAAACCCGCAAGATTGACCTAAAGATTTGTTTTTAAGTTGGCTGATTGAATTTCGCTACTTAACGTTTTATAAAAATCTGATTTTTTTTATTTGCATAGGGCTGACGCTGCACTTCTTGTTTGCTCTATGGATAATCATACAAATTGATAAGCAAACAGATATAAAAAGCTTGTCTCGCTGATTTAGGTTGGTCAGTTAGAAAAGTTAAAATCATCAATTGTTTTGTGTCCTTTAAGGAAGAGGCTGTTTAAAGAATACATGCTTTTCCAACAGGAATGCTTCATATATAGTGTTTAGCGTGCTGAATCCAAATCTGTTCACAGATTTGTGGGATAAACCACTATTTCGCCCGAAATAAGGCGGTTATTCTAATACATTTTATCATAGGTTGTATTAGCAACAACGGTAACGCTGTTTATATATTGTTTTTGTATATGTAAATATGTGTGTTTGCGTTTTATTTCAATTTGTTTCTCTTCCGAATCCAGCATTTGAAAAACTAATACGTTTTACATAGTAAACGCTGAATAGGCACCAGAGCAATGATTTCTCGTTTTTTTTTCTTTGTATTGGTTATTTACCAAAGCAATCATTGAAGAACGAAGCTAAACAATGTGATAAATAATACGCCGTACATTACTTGAATGATTTAAAACCAGCAGCGAATGTGTCTGGCTGAGAAAGTTTGATTGTATGAACGCAAAAGAGTGTATTTGATTCTGGTCATAAAATGCGAATTTTTTCCAATTACACAAAGTCGTTCTTTGATCACTAAATTATTAATCTTAAACGATTATATGAAATTTTCTTAAGAATATTGATAAAAAAAACAAGCTAAAAAAAATCTCCACATTTGGCGAGAAATCTCCACGTTTAGTGAGAAATCACCGATAGAGAAATTTCTGATACCATCGATATCGAACTAAACCTATCGATAGTCCAGCAAAAAAACTCCGAGGGCAGAGTGAAAAATTTACAAGCGTTTAAAATCGATGTCTCCGGCGAAAGAGCTATAATCGAACTCGAGCTATGAATCTAACTCACCAAACCCTACTGAAGCGGATATTGTCTCTATATAATTAAAATGGTATAACGTAGCGCTTTATTGAATATACTTCCAAGGCTCCAGAAGATACGGTTAGTCAGCCATCATTTAGAGGCGTCAAATCAATGCCAAGCTACAACAACTTAAAGCAACCTGGATGGAAATGATATCATTGTAGGGAAATTATATCATAGTCAGCACGAATAAAAAAGGTAAGCACGGTTAATAGAGGTATAAAAAACGAAGCACGGATAAAAGAGGTATAATCACTGATAACAGACGTTGTAAGTCAAAGCGAGCAGCATGCCGGTTAATAGTTGTTATCGGTTAATAGAGACCGGGATATCCGATGTTGCACTGTATACACGCAGAGAAAAAACATGTTTAAATATGGTCACCTCCAACAAAACTATTTTTAAAGAAAATTTTATGTTTTATTCAACCATATTATTGTCTCCGACAACCATACTATGGTTAAATTATCCCTTCATCAAGAAGTCACAACCATATTATGGTTGCTTCTAAACATGTTGTGGTTAAATATGACAGAAATTTGTTTTTAAATTAACAATAGTATAGTATTTTTTAAAAACATATTTAAGCTATTATTAACCTTAAAATGTTCAGAGGCAACCAAAATATGGCTGTGGCTTCTTGGTGGTGGAATATTTTAACCGTAATATGATTGTCGGTAACAATAATGTGGTTAAATGAACAATAATATGCTTAAAATTTTGTTTGAAAATACACTCACAATACTATAACAGTAATGGACTGTAGTTTATTTAAGAAGTATTCCGTTCAGTCATTTTTAAATAAATAAACATTTAAAATTCCAAGCAAATTTATTTTTAATTGATTCTAACAGTTTTTCAAAAAACTAAGTGCATATTAATACTGATTTTCAGTTGCAGTAAATTGTGTTCGTTGATTAAGTTAAATTCTACTTTATGTAAAATTAACGAAAAGTTCATTTGATTTTTACTGTCAAAAATTCAACCGCGAATTTCCTAAAAACAAATGAATTAACTGTCAAAAATTAACTACATATTCCGTAAAAACAAAGGAATATTCAGTTATTTTACGTATTTTAACTACCAAAAAATTAAGAACAATTTTGATTTTTAGTTGAACTGTTAATTTAAAATTTTTTAATATAACAGAATAAAAATCCTTGAGTTCTAATGAGAAACATAATAAACAAATGTATTCAGGTTTTCAAGACAAAGTCTTGACAGAAAAAATACGAAAAAACAGAGGAAAGGAGGCAACGTGTAATTTTAACATTAAAAATGATAATAACAGCAAATTTCGAATCACCAGTACTACACACAGAAAAAAAAACAAGTTAAAAACGTAGAAAACAAGGTTGATTTCAAATTTTTCGGTGGTGATTTTGCTTCATACGTTTTTCATGTTAATTCAACCTGATTTTAGAATAATCGCGAACAACATTTTTTTCTTTTAAAATAACTATAATTCATGTTAATTTAACATTGCAGTAAAGTTAGAGCAAAATGTAATTTATATTGAAATAACAATCCGAATCACGTTGAATGAAAGTTATTTCAAGTTGAAACAACGTGAATTTCATGTAGAATCAAATTGGTTTGAGTGTGTTATAACAGTGTGAAGAAGCTTCAGAGACAACATATGCATTTATTTAAGAATAATTCAAACCACTTACCCCTGTAACACATGTTTCACTTATTTTGTATTCTCCTTTGTTAACTGAAGCATCAGCAGAATCGTCCGATATGGTTTTCGTCATCATTCTACTTTGAAAACTTGATGTACTATTTACCTACATAATTTTAGTTAAAAGAATACGGGAATTGTCTTCTTTTTATAACATATTTTAAAAATGAAAATAAAAAAAATGTACAATCTTTAGTATGGTTGCATGTTAATTTAACAAGATATACTTTTGATTTTAATATAAAACAGGTTTTTATGGATTCAATATTGAATCCATATTTATTTATATTTTAATATATACCTATATATTTTTATTTTTTTTATTTTAACAGTGAATATTATCAAATAAACGTGATTTAAGGTTATTTTATTTAAAATTAATATGAAATAATGATAAATTTAAATAAGAGGCATACTTTTGCAGAAATTTACTATGATTCTCAATCAACATTTTTCCATGTTAATTTTACATTGATATTTTTTCTGTGTACTGGTTAAAAGATTGATGTCTGACTGCTGGCTGGCGGGCACCGCAGTGGTGCAGTGGTTAGAACTCAAGGATTTTCTGAAGATAGAATGTGGTGATTTTTGAAACATGTAAAAATCAAGCCGGGTTCAAATCCCAGCTCAGCCAAGAAAAATTATCAATAAATTTTAGTAAAAATTCCAAGTTGTAAACTTCCTTCCTCAGTGAAAATAATTTAATGAAAATTAAATTTGATAAGCTCGAGCCTAATTAAAGAATATCAAAAAATTAATTTTTACTTATCTATAAAAAAACGATTTGCTTGTTTTGTGTAAAAAATTCCCATTTTCTATTTGTTAAAATTGTTTAGTTAAATACATCAAATTTTTAAAGTAAAATAATTGCGAGACCATATCGGTCATGCTGCCGGTGTCTTATAATTAAGAGTTCTTCTGTAAGCAACGTCGTGGTCAATACAACAAAAATAAAACAAACGTGTTTAACGGGGTTAGTAAATAAACATTTTCTCTCTCTCTCTCTCTCTGTTTGTCTAGTATTTTTTAGATATTCGGCTCTTTAGTGGAGTAAACGAAAATTACTGAATTTAATAAAACAACTGAATATTCCTTTGTTTTTACGAAGTATGTAGTTAATTTTTGGACAGTTAACTTATATAAAATAACTGAAAATTCATTTGTTTTAACGGAACATGATGTTGAATTTTTTACTGTAAAAAATAAATGAACTTATCGTTTAATGAAAAATGAATTTTCATTTATTTTATATTATAATTTAAGTAAATTTTACGTTAGAATATTGTGAGTGTAGTGTTGCTAGAGGTGACCATAATAAACATGTTTTTTTTTCTCTGGGTGTATATATAAATATTGATTTATTTACACAATTTCAATAGCTAATGATTCCTAATGTAGCGCACTTAACAGAAATGCACAGATATTTCTTCGTGGCATAAGATTTTTTTTTTTAATATTCTTTTCACTTTTCTAGGCCCATTTCTTGATATTATTTAATGTCTCTTTTTTCTCTTTTCTTAACTTGGTCGACATTATAGGATGTTTTATTGTTAACAAAAAGCATAAGGTTACAATATTTTTATATATAAATAAAATGAAAAACAAGGGGAAAAAAGAACTTGTAAGGAAACAAAGAAAAACTCTTTTTGAATAATTCAACATTTTCGTTTTTAACATTTTAATTTAAGTTTTATGCTTGAGTGCACTTGTGCTCTCAAGGAAGAATAATTTTTGTCACCCTCCTTCATGTAAAAACAACAGCAACAATAAAAGAAAAAAAAATAATATTGGTCGAGGAAAAGTCATATTTTGTTACTTCTAAAGAATTTTTATGAAAAGAAATGAAAATCGCCACTACCATTGCCTTAGTACTAGAGTAATGTTCAACATTTACCCGCCCCACCCCCCTCGATAAGATTGTATACATTTTATTTACCCTTTTTTGGGTTAAATAAAAGGAGAAGACATTGAGAAAATATTCTTTTGTGACTTAGTTAAAATTATCATTCAATATTTGTTTATTTAACAACTAAATAAAAAGAAGTATAATAAAAAAAAAATTCTTGAAAAGAACCCTAAATACACATTTACAAGATTATGATCATTTGTGGTTTGTTATAGATACTTTAATAAAAGATTCAGTTTTTTTTTTCCTTTCTTAAAGCTCATTTTTAACCTTTCGCAATTCCAATTGAAATTCAACACAAACAGCAACTGTCCAGATAAGTTAACTAAGTGCTTATGTTTTAAAAATTTGTATACTTTCTTGCTCCAAATTGTTTTCAAATAAAAGATTTTCTCTTTCAAAAATTTTATTTGTAACCAAATTAGCTATTTTTGCTTGAAATGTTTATTCATTCATTTATCACACCGCCGTTTTCATTTTAATTATTTTTCCATGGAAAGTGAGAAAAGCATATTGTGCCAACATTTGGCTACAGCTGTTAGAGATTTATTGGTAACGTTTGAAAGTGTCGCGAGAAAGGCAATATTGGAAATAGGGAAAGGAAAAAGGGACGGAGGAATACTGGGTACTAATTAATATGCACATTGTTTACACTTTTTTATTACAAAATCATATTGTGTCCTTTTTTTTTGTTACATTTATTAAATCGGAAATAATAAACTTTTCCTGAACAAAAAAAAAAAAAAAAAAAAACCTGCGAAAGTTTTGTTAAGAATATGTAAATAAGGGAGTAAGTGTTTTATAAGATCTTCAAAGAATATTTTTTTAGAAATATTTCTTTTAAGTAAAACCCAATTTGTTTATGTTTCTGGTGGAACTTATTAGCAAAGACTAGAACAGACAGAGGAACTAAGTTACAGTGTGGCGCATAAGTAAAGTTATGATTTAATTAGTGAACACATTTTTTGTTTACTTACGGCCAATTTCACCAAGTTCAGTTAAGACTAGGTACCAGTTAACAATATGTATTTGACAGTTGCAACTGATAGAGTCTTAACAAATTTACTGATAGTTTTAGAGTTTTTGAAAAAAGGCCCTGTGTCTGATCTGCCACTTGTTGGAAGACCTCTTGCAGTTCGAAATTATGAAAACATTGCTCGGATGCAAGGTTGTATTGAGAAAACCCCTAAAACTTTCGTCATTCACATCTGCAGCAGTTGGTGATTTGTGTAATCGGTCTTTTTAAAGAATTTTACAAACATAAATGACAGCTTTTTTCATATAAAAGTTAAGGTACCCATATAAAGGGTTTTTTTTTTTTGGAGTGTTACAACTTTAAGTTGGCAGTACTGCTTTATTTGAGCATTCATTAACAGCTGATAGTTGCTTTTTGTTTAGATTGCTTTGAAATTTCATTATGCATTGAGAGCAACGCTTGCAAATTGTTGAAACTTTTAATTAAAATAATTCTGCACAAATTGATATTGATTTTGAATTTCTATTCAAAATTTTATTTTCCGAATTGTCTCATTTGGAGTGAGAAGAATTTACAAGCTTCTGTCGAAACACCATTAAATCAACAAAAAAGTACTGTTTGGTGCGCTTTATGGGCTGGCGGAGTCACTGGTCCACATGTCTTCAAAAACAAAAATGGTCAGAATGCGAAAAAATGTTGAAAATTGGTGTTCTAGATTGCGCCTTCTACGCGCCAGCCGTGGCTGCCATATGGCAGAAATAATATTTAAATATTAATTTCATTTTCTTTCCAATAAAGCCCGTTTCATTGATATTAAAAATATATTTCCTTGTTTTATTATGATTTAAACTTGTGTCACTTTGTAAAAAACAGCCTTTTTTTATAATATTATTGATACTTTAAAGGCTCAGTTAGTCTTTACTTTCTGTTTCTGTTCTGTTCCGTGCCGTTCTGTTACGAAATTTAAATAGTTACTTTTTCTGTTGCAACTTATCAGCCATTTATGACAAACTTATTAGTTTTGAATCGTCCATTGTTTTATTTCAATAACTTTAATGCACATAAATTTGAGAAATTAAATTTTATGAATTCTTAAAATCAAAAAATAGTTTATTTCAATGTAAATATGTATTTTTTATTATTTATTTTGCTGTCACTTACAATTACTTAACAAGTTTTTGATTTTAACAAACTGAACCGCAACAGAAGAGAAAAACTAATCAATTTTACAGGTTTTTTAATTACAAAAACAAATCAGCTGATTCGTAACAGAACAGAAAGTAAAGACTAACTGAGCCTTAATGCTGTTGTTACTGTGTATTTGTATTTTTTATCGAATGCATGTTAAAGTAGACAAAACACTTTTGATCTTATCCAATATATTGTGCCACCTACTAATGTGATATACACATAGCCAATTTAATAGTACAGTATCCATTATTGAACAGTAACATTGCAAATGTATGGGTGGCTTTAAAATCAATTGGATTGAGACACAGCTCATACAGTTCGTCGAACTAAAACACTCTTGCATACATTTAGGCTCGAAATTTTTTCCAAAAATAAAATAAATAGGGAATATATTGGTTTTCAAATCGGTTGGTAACGATAAAGGACAAGAGTTTTTTTCAGACTTTTTTATTTAAAGCGCGATTTATTTTTCAGTTTTCTGGGAATTCCCGGAAATTCTCGCTTAATATAAAACGGAGCAATTTATTTGAACAAAAACAAATAATAATTCATGAGTTCTATTTAATATATTTATCAATGCATCAAACAAAAATTATAAAATTGTTGCATTGATATAGTTAAAAATAAATAGGTTAAAAATAAAATAGGAAAAATAACCATATACGGACACCACTACGTGATAAAAGACCCGCGTCTCCCAGTTGTGCCCAAAATAATGCACTTAATTTTTATGGGGCCCCAAAGATTTGGGGCCTCGGTGTCGTTTTGCAAAAAAGTGATAATTTTCTTGAATATCTTGCAAACCGTTCTTAATTTTGATTTACCCTCTCAAATTGAATTTTCGGGAAATTTTTCACTTTTGCGGCTAAACGGTGTTAAGAATCATTTCTTGGAAGTTCATATGCTCTAGAAAGTTGTTTACAGAGATCTTAGGTACATTTTTGTAGTTGATTTTTCCTTGAATTTTTAACGGCTTGCTACCTATGGACCTCTGAACAGGGGAAAAAGGTAAAAAATCGAATTTTTTTTAAGTTTTTTGCGATTTTAATCTTCAAGATGATTTTTTTTTTGATTTTATATGTTTACAATTTTTGTTCTTTATGGCAAAAGCACCGAACGGTTTGCAAGATATGGGCCTGAGAAATTGATCACTTTTTTGCAAAAATGACACCGAAGGCCCAAATCTTTGGGCGCCCATAAAAAAATTGCATTTGGGCAAAACTGGTAGACACGGGTGTTTTTTGTTTGGTCTTTTATCACGTGGTGGTGTCCGTATATGGTTATTTTTTTTCGTGTTGCACCGTGTTTTTTAAATAAAAAATATCTTTGAAAAAAGGATTTTAAATGGTAGAAAATTAGCATTTTGAATCGTTTGACAGACTATTTCTAATTTTTATCAATAAGAGTCCTGTCAATGACAAAACACCTTCCCTTTCTACAAATGTTTGCTTTAAAGTCAAAAGAAAATTATATAACTTTTGGACACTTTCAGTTTTCTCAACACTTCCATCTAAAATGTACAATGTCTTTTTAAAGAAAATCCTTTTGCTTGAATCGAATAAGTGTTTTCTAAACGAACTGATGCATTCAAATTTATCTGAAATGTTAAATTTCCACTTTTGGCATCATCTCTTCAAATGAATCATTATGAATCGTTTATAAATTTTGTTAAGAAAGTCTTAAAATGTGTTTGTAAATAGCATTTTACACAAATTCATTTATATATCTGAAAACCATTCTACTAAATCTCGTGAAGATCCGTTCATTACTTGCTATAGGTAAGATACAAAGCCCACTCTTGGAAAATACTTAAGCACGCCCATAACCGTAAACAAGTATTGCTATTTTAGTTGATACTCTACAAAATTTCCTCAATAGCAGTCCATAATTTAACATAAACTATTTAACATAAATATTGAAATATGTGATGATCGGTCCATTAATAAAAACAGCGTGGAATTTGTCTTAATACCCCAACAAATTGTAATACTCGGGTTCTAATTAATCATAGAAATTAATTTGTTTAGCAACGCTCATTGCAAAATTAGTCCAAAAGTTGTATGGCACTAAAATAGAGTCTTTACAAAATAGATGTTAAATGTTGTGACATAAGCAGATTTGTTTATATGCACGAGTATATTATAGTTTATACTTTAATACTTTAACAAATTGGTTAAGTTTATCTTTTCTTCTTATTAACAATTCCCTAGACGTTTATACACGATTTAGTCATTTGTGAACTTCTAAATAAAAAGGAAACTTCTCTGTCAACTCGAGTAAATTTAAACTTGAATAAGATTATATCACTTACTAAGCAAATGCGTGACAAAAATGCTTAAAGTAAAAAGAGCAAAAAAAAAAAAAAAAAAAAAAAAACAAGAACGTCAAGAAAGAAATGAACTTAACACACAATTGCCAGCGACATACGTACATAATATACCTTCAACTTAGAAATTAGAGCAAATGTATCGCAAAAATATCTAAATATATGCACACACGCACTCACGCACGCTTACACTTTCTGTCATTCTTTTTGTTCTGTTTTTATCTAGTTGACTTTGAACAGGTGAAAAAGTAACTAATGTATTAGAAAATATTAAACTAAAATGTAGATGTGTGTTAACGTACGTTGAAATGCCACATTATGTTCCATGTATCACAGTTTCCGTTTCATACAGTTTTTGTGGTTCTTTTCAAAATCTCAAAGGATTTGTTAAGATTTGTTCTCTTTTTTTTGCTTTTTGTATGTCGTTCCTTTTTTTTCTTTTTTTTTTTTTTTTGTTGTTCTTCTACTTCAGTTTCTTGTTAAAGTTTAACATCAAGAGCGCTCTAACACTGGATAAGAATAATCAACAGCGAAACTATTGCTAAAACGGGGTGTTTAAAAAAGATTTGGTATTTTTTTTTAATGCTCGACATTTGCAGTGTCTACTTCACCAAAAAAAAATAAATTGTACAGAAATTACAAAAAGTACTCCTACCGGAAATATCCACCTTTTTTAGTACTCGCCATGTTTTCTATAGCTTTCCAAAGACGATATTAAATTTTGCTACTTTTTCATACAGATTGATTGGCAAAAGTGGGCCGGTTTTTAGAAATAGGTGTTTCGGATTTTAAATAATTAAAATATAAGCCCAATTCACAATCTTGTGCAAATGGTCTTGCATCGTAGCATTTGCAAAATGGTATAGTAAATACTGTAGCATACTTTTGGGAGCATTTGCAAAATGGTATAGTATATTTTACTCTACACCAACAAAATATACAGCAATGCACTTGCTACTCTTTTGCAAATATGCAACGCCTAAAACCAATAGTTTATTTTTACTCGACTTTTGCAACACTTGATTGTAAATCGACAGCTAACACTCTGTGAACCAAGCCAATCAAAAGTATACTACAGTATTTACTATACCATTTTGCAAACGCTACGATGCAAGACAATTTGCACAAGATTGTGAATTGGGCTATAGAAATTTTGTAACAAATATTTTTGGTATCTTTTAAATTAGGTATTAAAAATTTAAATAAAGAATTTTATTTATATCCCATCATAAAAAAATTTTGTGTGCGTTTAATTTTTTAACTACGCCCAACGACGAACTTTACCCAACACGACAGTTAAGTTGGTAAAAACTCGCTGGGCAAATCCGTCGTATGAAGTAACAACTGTTATTGTTAAGAACGTTTCACGTAAAGAAAATATATTTTTCGATATGGTCACCTCCAACAAAACAATTTTTAAAGAAAATGTTTAACCTTTAAGTAGACACCTAATTTGTGTGACTCAAACTGCCACCTGGGCCTGGCTAGGACCACTTGTATTTTGTAGGGAGTTTTTTGTAGCTGTCACAAAATGTGGAAATAATATGGCGAGCTACATATACAATAATATTGTAAAATGATGGGGCGCTTTGGAGTCCGTTTCTGACTTAATTGTAGCATGTTCGTCTATGTGTCCACGAAATATTTGTGATCAGAAGAAGGATCATATTGAAGTTGGCGTAAATTGCACGTTAGCGTAACATAACGTAAATAATTTCGTCTAGTAACCATACTAACCATATTCCGAATTTCTTATTACACTGATTGACAAAAATGAGCTTTTAATTTGTCATAGAACTTTTTTGGTCTTTTTTACTTTATTTTGACTTCCTCAGGTGGAAAACAGAGGTAGAACCATAGCTTTTTTTTTGACAGGAATTTTATTTTTCATAAAAAATACTAATACTAATACATACAATTATACCTGATAATATGTTTTTTAAAGCTAAAAGCTATGATTTTCTGGAGTGTTTGACCTGAGGCTGATCTCTTGCAAGTGTCCAGCAATAATCTGCCAACATTCGAGGACTCCATTTGCCCTGGTATCATTTCTCCATGCTGGAAATACCCTGATGAAACCTTTCGCCGTGTTCGTCGCTAACGGCTCCTAGGTTCTCGGGAAAGAAATCAAGGTGGGAGTGTAGAAAGTGTACTTTGAGTGACATATTACAACGCAATGCTTGATACGTCGAAAGTAGTTCTCCTATCAGATCTTTGTAGTTACTTGCTTTGCGGTTGCCCAAAAAATTTTGTGCGACATTTTTAAAACTTTTCCAAGCAGATTTCTCTAACAAACTTAACGTTTCTTCGAATTCCTTGATCTGAGGCCCAACGGAAATTCCTTCCTTTATTTTTGCGTCACTAACTTTTGGAAACTTTTCTCTCAAGTACGTAAAACCTGAGCCGTTGCGATCCATGGCTTTGACAGAATTTTTATCAAACCTAGTTTAATATGCAGTGGTGGCTTTTGTATTCTAAACTCAAAATATTACACTCTTTTAAATGAAAACTTTATACAATTTAACCGTACGTACAGTAGTATTAACGGAAAATAAGGTAAAATCATAAGTGGGTGTCACAACAAATCTGTGCGTGACAGAAACAAATTAGTTTGTGTTTTGCAATGAGGGTATATAGTTAAGTAATAATAAGCATACAGAATCCGTGTGGCAAAAGCCTCGTTGATCAGTGTTATTAAGCAGAGGGCAAATTTAAATTAATTTTGTAGAAATTTGGTGTAAAAAACTTTTCTGTAGCCCAAAGATTTGGCCTTTCATCTTACACAAAAGATTTGCGAAACAATATTTAACCTACAACGAGAGCGGGTCCATAAGACTGTGACTTTTTCTGTTTCCGTTTCTTAACTGAAAGAGCAACATTGCTTCATTCATCAGGAACCTGTAGATTGATAAACTTTTAATAAGCTTCGTCAGTTAGCTTGTATTTGACAGCAATTGACAACAAATTTCTGCCTGATTCGAGAAGAAAGTGAAAAAGGGAATTTCGTGTCTTTATTAAGCTTTATTTGTTTGCGAAATAGAAATCATTACTCAAACCAAGACTTAGCTTGAATAGTATAAACAGAAAGAAAAACAATTGGGATAAATAAAGTTTTTTATACAGTACTTTTCGCTTATAGTCCAATCCGCTTAAAGGCCAAACACGAATTCACATGCAGATTTTTTCGAATTTCATAAAAATTATTTGCTTTAAGGTCCATTTCGCTTGTAGTCCATTTTCGTTCAAAGCCACATTTTCTTAACATGCGTTTATATATCTTTATGTAAAAATGTTCGCTTATAGTCCACTTTGTTTTTTATATTTTTTAATTAACTGGCAACATGTTTTTATTTAATTTTCTGGCAACTATTTTGGTGTCTTCATCTGACAAATTTTTGCCATAATAAACGGCAAAGTTCATACAAAAAAAGTTGACAAAAATATAGACATTGACGTTTGGTATAACAAAAAATTGTCAGGTGAAGACCCCATGTAAAGAACCAATGAAACTTATATTTCTATTGTGCTTGATTTCGTCATCCAAAGATCTAAAATGAATCTCATACTTAAGGCTTATGAAGCATAGAAATTTTTTACATTTTTGTTTTTATTGTAATTAAAAAAAAAGATTTTTGTTTTAACTATTTATTTTAATTAAATCAATAGTTGGTTATGTTTTAAATAAACTTTTCTTTTGTTTAAAAAAGTGGTTTTATTGAAGAAAATAATTTTTATGTAGTCCTAAATGTGGATTATACTAAGTTTCACTTATTATCCATTAAATGACTTATAAAAAATCGGTTATAATCCAAATTTGCTTGTAGTCCTGCAACTATAGTAGTGGACAATAAGCGAAAAGTACTGTACTTACTTTAAGTACGAGTCAAGCTTAAACATTTAGGTAAGAATAACAGTAAAACGTACTAAAAACAATCCTTAATGAAATTACTTTCGAAAACCAATTCCGGATTTTCTAATAATAAGTATAAAATTCTGAAACCATGTAAAAATAGATTGAACTTTTCGTTGGAAGTGCCACTCTGAGAGTAAAATTACAAAGTGAGCGTTTTATTCTCATATAACCTATTAGTCTCATCTCTCAGCATCGCATTCTACAACAACACCACTGAAGTAGGTAAAAAAGAGTTGCTGTTTTGTGTCGGAACAACAACAACAAAACAAGAAGAAAATCTATATAATTTTAATGTTTAAATAGTAAACTAAAAAGGAAAAATTCCCATTTAGTTTACATTTAGTTCAATACATCCAATTGTCGGATATGATGCTGGTGTTTTATAATTGAAATTCTGTATGGAGTTAAACGGCTCAGTAAATTAATCAAAATACTTTTCTACTTCTGGTTATCTGGGGTAAATGTTCAAGTAAGAATCAATGTAATTTTACTTTTGGATTATTTCAAGCTTGAATTCGGGATTAAATATTGACAAGTTTAGTATTTCGCACTTGAATAATCTATACTTAATTTAAGAAAATTCGTACTTATCGCACTTCGGATTGATTTAAGTACGGAAGGATTGATTTTTCTTTTTAAATATAAAATGATTTACCCCTAGCTCTTATATAAAACGTATTCCTGAAAATCGCTTTAATCTGGCTACAATTTTTGCAAATGTTAGTGAAAGCTATTCTAATAAAATAACATTTCTTTTTTCATTTTCATTTACTTTTAAATATGTCTTCTCCAAATGCGATTTTGTAGCCGTATGAGTTTCAAGCGAGCACACATATGTACATACATATGTTCAGGAAATGTTTAAATGTAATATTAACATTGAACTCAATCAAGTGTAATGCTTTAAAATAACATATATACGAGTTTGCATATGTATGTAATAAATGCGTATATCTGAATGTTGGTGTATTAAGGAGTCATGTTTAACATGCTTCTAAAGTTTACAGTTTGAGTCCTTTACTTGACTAAGCGCTTGTTGCCTGCGATAATATAAGCCATATAACCCCGGGAGGTATGTTAGTGTTAACGCTAACATTTATACATATGCACATGTGGATTAAGTCCTGTTTGATTAAGAAGAAACATTTTATCAACACAAAAATATATGTACACTACACATTGACATGCTTGTTTAAATTCGTTTAGGGAATTAATAAAGTCAAACAAACATTTTTAGTTAAAGATTTTTTCTGAAGTTTTAAAATAATTTGAAAGCAGTAGGTATGGAAAATGTTAGAATTTCAAACATTTTCTCAAGAACTTACAAAATTTGTGTAAGTCTTCTTAATGAACTGTTGAAAGCAAATGACACGCGTTACATAAAAAACCGATTTAATCGAAAAACTAGTTTCTGGTTGGTTAAAACGCATTTCCATTACTCAATGACATTTAAAATAGGGAAAAAATTATTTTCAACAAGAATGTATAAGATTTTATCTTAAAAATCTAGTAATTTCATTTAAAACAACTTACTCCATTTTTTAATTGGTTGTTTAAATATAAGAAAGAAAAAAAAAAAATTGTTTTCGAAAATAGTTTAAAACTTCTTAAAACGAGTTCATTTTCTCTTTTTGAGCATTTTTAATACGAACTTGTATTGTTTGTGAAATTATATAAGAATTAAGACATTTTTCCTGTTTGCTTTTCAAATCGGAAACAATTCGAAAAACTTTGCAAATTATCTCCAAAATCTTAAATGTTAAAAAAACCCTGAAGATTTTTCGTCTGCTATATATATGGAATATATAGACACTAATTAAGCCTTCTGCAGGGAAACACACATACCAGATAACCCAGCAAGCATTTGTTATTTCAAAAGTTCCAAAAAAAAGAGTCACCATTCCATCAAAATGATGGTTTATCATATCATCTAACTATTATAACTTTATTTTTCCGTTTGGGTTGCTTTTCTTAATCGTTGTTGCGTCGTCTTTGGAATACAAAGAAAACTCTTTTAGATGACACATCTGAAATACGACTAAATAAATTTGATATGTCTTCTAGACCAGGAGCTCCCACGGTTTTTTTAATTGCGGACCACTTAAAAAATAATTTTTTTAATTTCAAAATGAATTTTTTTTCTGTATTCTCTTGCGCATACTCTTGTCAGTTTTACAACACACATGTTATTCTGCTTGCCTGACAAAATTTTTGTTTTATAGAAGGTTTATAATATTCGATCAAAAACGTACATGCTTATTACTTCTGACATAGTCTCTTTTTCGATTTAAAAGTAGCGTGATGCCACCATAAAAATATTTGTTAGCGCCGTAAGAGAGGTTGCCATCTTAAAGATTTTTTCTTTAAATTCTAAGATACCAATTTAGAGTATAATAATGAAACGTTTAATATATCGTCGCGTTTCTTCTTAAATCGCGTTTGCTATTTCGAAAACCTCGTTAGCGCCATATAGAATTACATTTGCATGCAAAATAGAAAAGTTTGTGTATTAAGAGTTGGAAATGTTTAATCTCTCACCCACCAAATGCTGCGTCAGAATATTTAGAATTTTTTAAAGGTGATAAAGAATGAAACAAATAATAACAAGTACCTTTCTATACATTTCGTTACTTTTTTTAAGAGGATAAACTTTCTTCTGAAAAATATAAGAATTAGTCTGTGGCCGTACGAAAAAAACTAGGTAACTCCATTTTTTGCAGAAATTGAGATCACACCAAAAATAGAAAGTGTGTTTCATTTACTATCCCTTTGTCCGAACGAAATTTTGATATAGTTTCTTATTTAACAATAATCAGAATGACAAAACATTTTTATGTGAAAACTAGGTAACTCCAAAAATTTTTTGAAAAAACAAGGTAATTCCATAGTTGCATATACCCAATAAAAAATTGTGTTTCGAGCGAAGCAGGTTTGCAAGGGAGAAATGTAAGCAATACTTTGAAGGAATACATGGTGAGTGTAGCTATTAGATTTACCCACTGAATGTTTTTTACAGTTATTTTTTAGTACTCTCCCTTACAAACCTGGTTCGTAGTAAGGGAATTCCTTAGCACTTGAAATGTTATATTTTTTATAAAACTTGTTAAGAGTTCGTTCGCTTACTTTACTGCATCTCTGTATGTCTTATTGCGAAGCGCATAATTGTGCGATTATTTTTTTAAATGTACCATTAGTGCTTCGCAAACTGATAAAAAATTTTAATTGGGTAGTATATGCATTCTTTATATGCATATTATATCTTTTCTGAAGTTTTTGTTAATAGAATAAGACTGCCAAACAAACTCGTCTTATTTTTGATATACATACCCAGTAAACAATTTTTGGACTTTTGGAAGCTAAAAAGGTATATTACTGCTGCTGTATTCGCTTACTATTAAGCCTTACTGATAAGCAGGAAATAACCGAATACCATTGAAAGGGTTTTTGTAATAATGTAAGCTGAACAAAAAATAAAAAGCTTACTTCTATCCCTTACATAGAAGCAGGTTGTAAGCGAAAATTTTGAATATAGTTGTGCTTACCCCTATCCCTTACGAGGAAGCAGGTTGTATTGCAGACTTTGGAATCGGCAAATTTACCGAGTCTTTGCCGAAAACAAATTATTTTTAAAAAAATAAGAAAAAAAATAATAACACTTTTTTAAATAGTGTAGACGATTTTGAATCTGATTCCGAAAATATTGATTTTAGTATAACAGAACATTAAACATTTCAAATTGTATTTATTTCAAAATTTTCAATTTCATTTTTTTTTTAATTAATAACTTTTTTGAACCAAAATTTTAATTATTTAATTTTTTAACTTTGATTTTCTTTTAATATTGAATAAAAATTTAAACAAAAATATCAAACGGAAGTAATTATTTCACAAATTCTTAAGAAGCATGAAGAAAGGATTCCAGGTAAGTAATATAGTAATAGGTTCACATCAGACATGAATTCACGTTTTCAGAAAAATGCATGAGGGAAGAGCTTTTTGTATGCAATGAAAGCTGCAATTGTAAAGAGACGTGAAAGAAGCGCTTACAAATAGCTGTTACTCACAAATGAATGTAACGAGTGAAAACGCGCTTCTTTTTTCAAAAGGTAATGCTTCCAAGTGGGAATTCGCCATATAAAAATCATGCCTTCTGGAAGCAGGTTTGTAAGGGGGAAAATAGCTTCTCTCCCTTACAAACCTGCTTACATGTAAGATCCACTTTTTACTGGGTATATAAGAATAAGAGGAAAAAAATATTTTTTGGAAAAACCGGGTGACTCCAATTTTTTGTAAAAAACGGGTAAATTTATTGAGTAGGGTACTCAAACGATTAACCGTTGTTCGATTAATCGAAAAATTTTGCGCGATTAACTGTTAGAATAATTTAAAATTTCTTATTCTCGATTGACGAATAATTCGAATAATTTATGTCGATTAATCGATTAATCGAAAATAAGTTTTTTCACAGTATTTGTTTTTTTCTTTTATGTAAAAAACAAGTCGGTACGTTTTTAATACCCTTTTATTGTTTCTTAACTCAAGCTTCGCACAGACGGTGCACAGTTGCGCCCGTAGAGCAGCAAAAATCAAAATTTTCATGAGCGCCGACGAAGTTTTGAATAAGCCCATGTTATAGGAAACTTTTCAACGATTAAAAATCTGCCACTCTTAATAATATCACATTTTTAGTTAAGAAGATATAGCCGTTTAAAGTTGACCGACTTTCGGTTTTCAAAAAAACACACAATTTTTAGTAAATTTGTTGCGATTTCAGATGTATTATCACGAAAAATAGGTAACGAATCGCCTTATTTTTTGTTTGTATTGATTGATGTATTTATTAAATGTATAATGATAAAAAAAAATTAACTGTTTGCTTTGTGTTTCTTCTGGTAAATCACTATTTAAAAACTATCCGTTTTTTCACTATTTTTCAACTTTGACGGAAAATAAAAAAAATCTATATTTTTCTATATTTGCCATATTTGCAAAACGTGTTCTTTGATTATTTCTTTACATAATTCAAATGGTTTTATCTGCCCGTACGTGCCCGTTTGGCTTCTAGAGGTAAAAAAGGTTAAAAAGACATGGTTGCAGAAATTGTATGGCGTCCATCCCTTATATGTTTTGACTGACAGTAGTTTGATCTAATAGTTTGAAAAAAACTACTCATTGAAATTAGCAGGTACGTACCTCACTTAAACAATACTTTGGCGTACAAATGGTCAAGAACAATATTGACTTATGGTCCCTACAGGTAGGCACAAATCTTATTTGGAAACGTGCATAATATCAAAATGCATTATTCAGCCTAAATCCATATGTATGCAGGGAACAGGTAAGTTTTTAGGCATGGTAGCATAAGCCTATATATTGCAAAATAAGCATAATGCCTGGATTAGTCTAGACTGAAAGTTGGCGCAACAATTACTGAAACCATTAAACAATTTAAGCACTGAAAACATGGCGTTGAACAATTTTAAATTATTTGAACTGTTTAGAAAGTCAACAACACCAAATTTTTTCACGGAAGCTGCTTTAGAAGAACTTGATAGCTTATACGGAAATATTGAGAGAAGCGAAATTATAAAAAATAATTTTTATCTGATATATTAAGGCAAAATGGGTGAAATCTAATCGAACCATTCAGAACTTCAACTCCAAATACGAGGACTGGCTTAATTAAGACACCTTCCTGGATATATTGGCAGTAGATAAACCCACCACATCAACCAGAGGAGCAAAAGGAAGGCAAAAAAAGTATTGAGGAGTGTTCAATTTTCACAAGAAAGAGGAAACTTGCCAATGCCACCAATAACTTGACCACAAAGCAATTATCGGACGCGCTGTCTATTAAATTTACAAAGGATAGTGAAAGAGTTAGGTCGCAGATAACCAAATCTGTTGCTGATGCAAACTCAAACGATGGAAACACTTCTAGGAGATTTTTTGAAAATGATGAGGCAGTAACTAGAATCACTGGAATTGAAAATCAAATCGTGAAAAGATTAGGAACGATCTTTGATATTTTAAACTGCAAAGAAAATGACAATTCTACAAAATATGGAGAATATGCGTCGAAAACTGCATCTCTTTTAGCAGAAATGTATCCACAGAAGAAGTTGACCCCGACCGTCCATAAAATATTGGCGCATGGCAAAGATATAATTGAGTACCAGTCTTTGCCAATTGGAGAGCTTTCTGAAGAAGCACAGGATTCTTAACAAATTTTATAAAAAATATAGATTGCAGAACACATTCAAAGCATCAAGGGTAAGGCAAAATGAGGACCTCTTCAACATGTTGGCAGCATCTTCCGATCCACTTATTTCTACCCTGCGGCATGTGAAGTCACGAACAGAGTTAGGAAATAATTATAGTTTAGAAATGGTTAGTCTTTTAGATATACCTTCTCTTACGAATTGTGATGAATATTTTACAGAAAATTGAAAAAATAAATTTAAAAAAAAATTTTTTTTTTTTTTTAATTTGTTGGGTAATAATTTAAAACATAAAACCCTAAAGAAAAAAAATAAAAACAATCTAAAAATGTAAAAATAATTTTTTTTAGTTACCATAAAATTGATTTTTCTACTAATTTTAACTTTGATAACCCATAAGTAGGCCCCTACAAAGCGTAGCACCCTTTCCACGCTCATTTCATAGGCTAAACAATTATCTATCATATGCTGTTTAAACTGTTCAATTATCTTATTCGGTTCAAAAGATATGATTTTTGCAACGAAAAAACTCAAATGGCGCCACTGTGCGGTGGTAAGACGGGATCTTACAATGTTGTCATCAAAATTGACTAAAAATGTCTTGCAACTGTGTAAACATTTTAAAGTGTAAACATTTAAAGAAGATTATTTTTTTAAAATAATGAAAGCACCCTACTAATAGACCTTAAAAAAACTATTAAAATTGCTAAAATTGTTAAAAAAAATCAATAAAAGATTCAATTGGTATAATGGAAGACTACCAATTTTTAAAAAAGACGGGGAAAACAACAGAGAAATTGAATATGCTTTATAACGCTTTAATTTCAATTTCTCCAACGTCAAATATAAGTGCAGGAATCTGTTCTAAACAAATTTCATCAAAACAAAAGAAAGAACTCGTTTGAAACATAAACATTTAAACTGTCAACTCTTTTTGAAACTATTTTAGAATATTAGCTTAAATTTTGATGCAATTTTTATCTAAAAAGTTTTCCGCTTTAGTAGAAAAACTTAGTAGAAAAACTGCCGTTTCTTTCACTTCTTCATTTGCCATTTGCAAAAAAAAAAAAAAAATAAAAAACTCTTGCTTTTACTTCAGATTCATTTAATGTAAAAAGTCGCTGTCAAACCTACTCAAAAAGCGAAAAGTTGTACACAAATTTTCATTTTTTGTTTAACAGTTTTTGCTTTCGACTGCAGTTTTTTAAACCCTGACATAAAGTACCTTTTGTAAGAATGTTGTTACTTTTTTAATAATATTTTTACCTCGTAAGTAAAAACATTTTGCAAATTGCTGTTTGTTTTTCAAAAACACGTAAGCGAGTCAGATGTAAAAAAACATGTCGTGTAAGGGACGCTTAAGTAAACCTCTTACGGAAACAATTAGGCAAAGAAGACAACAAGTAGATGATGAAAAGTGATTAAAATGAAACTACTTTTTGTAAAAGGCTTAAAATCTTCCCGAAGTGTGGAAGAAGTGGCGCCTAGTAACTTCTATCATCCACGTGATTTATCTAATCGTTTGCAAAAAATTACTTTTTCAATTACACATGTATTTATATAAACACTATTAAAAAAGTTTGCAGACTGCTGACATTTTATTCATTTACTCTCTCACATATCATACGGAAGTCGTTAACAAGTTTTTTAAACTTTTATGTCTTAATTTTTTTTTTTTTCTTTATAAAATTAAAAAAAAAAATGTTTTAAATTCTTATGAAAATAAAGGTTAAAGTTTTTCTTAATACAAGCATATGTACACATCAGCGAGACATTGATATTATTCAAAGCTTTTACGTCAATTTGATTTTAGTTTTAAAATTTTCGACGAAAGAAAATTAAAGAGATTACAGACTTGCCTAAAGCGACGAAGCTAATTTGTGTGGAAAAATAGGCCAAATCTGTGATTGCACGATAAAAGCTAAACGAAATTTGACCTGAATATTTTATTTATACATAATAATAGGTTGACCTCGCTCTATAATTATCTCCATTGTCTCAAGAGCCTTTACAATTAAGTTGGTAAGTGACGCGGGAAGCTGACACTTTTCGAAAAAGAACCACTTAAGCAATAGTATAGTATATAAATGCCACTAACTTTTAATTTATTACTAATTTTGCGATAATTTTCCAATTTCAGCTATATTTTCAGAATTTTCTTTCTTAGTATTTTTCAAACGGCAAACAAAACTTTTGTGTTCAATATAAAATCCAGTTCATTATTTGTGTCAAAAATGGAATTTAGAAACTTTTTAATTAAACAAGTTTTCATTACACAATCTGTTGTGATAAATTAACACTTTGAATGCATTTCTGATAGATTTTTCCTTCCCCTAATGAAATGACTTGTTTATTTAAATTTATTTAAACATGTTTGAAATTATCTACATCTAAATATTTATTGAAGTGTAATTACCACAAATGTTAAGAATTTCAAAAATATTTGATATAATGTATTCAATTATGTTGCTTGCAGAAACAAGTTTTGAAAGGAATGCACAGTGGTAAAAGATGGGGAAAAAATAAAAAAAAAAAACAAATTTGAAGCAATAACAATGTTAAGAAGTTTGTTAGATAACAAGTAACAAAGTTTGTATATGTTTTGCAATAAAACTTCTCAATGTTTTGTTTTTTGTTAAAACTTTTCTTTTAAAATTTTCCCACTGTAACCCAAATAATTTTATGTCCTACCCAGTATGGTGTCATTTCCGGTAACAGAGTTTACTTTTTTACACTTGTACAATTCTGACAGAAGTTTTCTTCTGAGTCCTTGTAAATGATGTTATTTTCATTTGCCAAAGAAATTGAAAAAACAAAATAATTTTTTCTAACTAGCATTAGGAAATATGGACATCTACAAAAACTTTATTAGAAAATGTTTTTAAACTATAGATAGTTTTCATTGTTTTTTTTTTTATCATTGTACGAAAAAAAGTATCGTTTACATAAATATTTAGAAAATAACCACATAAAGTACTAAATATTTAAAGTATGTTAAAGCTAAAATAAGAAATCGTTAGAAAATATGTTGTTTTATTTTCTAAATTCAAGATTTAGTTGCAATATTGTATTGCAAATGGAAAAATTGCAACATAAAACTGCAAATTCCTTAAATTGATTTCTAAAAACTTTTTAATAAACAAAATGTACATTTTTTCATAAATTTTATTTGTTTTCATATTTTAAACTATTTGTAATGTACAGGATGCAAAACAATAGAGATTTATTACACAAAAGGACATGAAAAACCACTCAAATATATTGTATACTTTTAGGCTTGATTTTATTTTACTGTCCTTCTTCTTATTGTTGTTTTGTATTTGTTACTGTAGAACGTAACCCAATGAAGTTTTTTAAGTAAAATTTAATTCACAGATCGTGATTTCCATTGGAATTGTAGTGCCATTTCAAAAAATATCGAGTGACTGCCAGCCTTCGTCAATGACGGTAAGTGTTAAACGGCAAAGATTTTTGAAGAAATAGTGTGGCTACAATCGGAACATATCAAATCAACCTTACCATGAACGAAGGTTTGTTTCCCCGGTCAGTCAAGAATGTAAAACAATTATCAATAAATTTTAATTAATTTCATGTTGTAAAATTCCTTTCTGAATAAAAATAATTTAATAAAATTAAATTTAATGAACTTTAGAATGAAAAACTATGAAAATTTTAATTAATTTTTTTTTTATATTTTTAAAAACAACACATTAATATACATAAATGGTGTCTTTAAAGCCCGATAGAATTTGAAATTAAAAAAAAAAATATCACATAGAGTTAAGTGTATACCTGAGCCTGGCCAGTCATTTTTGGTTTTTTTTACAATTTTTTCCATACAACTATTAAATTAGAACGAAGCTTTATAAATTCCTCAATCAAAGCTTTTATTATAAGAAAACGAGAACAAAGTGTAAATTTAAACACCGTGGCCTAAGGAAAATTTTGTGCATGTAGTATCCACCTGGTCATGGTCAGGACCGCCCTGTTATATGTGTACTGTAGTATATAAAATCAAAACGAAACGTATCAAAAAGCAAACATAACCCATAAAAGTTCCTTCTTTACTTTTATTTCAAAGAAATTTTCTAGTTGACAACAAAATTTGCTTGCTATGGCCATAAAACTCCATACAAATAAAAGAATTCTTAGCCAAGCAATAGTCACTAAAAACTTCATACTAGTACATGTGCCCCAGCCAGGCCCAAGACCGCTGCATGACATTAACATTCGAGAACGATATCGGGCATATAGGCACCGCGCCTGTTCTTGAAAAATCGCTTTCTGGACATGCAAATTTTGAAGATATAAGGTCCGATGTTGTCATAAGCGCGTATTCGCACCAAACGGTGTTTTTACTGGTGGAGTCTAAAGGGTATTTTGTGAATTTGTGTTACGCCATATGCGGCAACCTTGTTTATAAATAAATACAATAGGCCAAAAATGTAACTCATCGCTATGTGTGCCATAAAAATCATGAAGTGATCTAAAAGTTGCACGAATCGATGATTGATTTTGAGAGTGAATGGAACTAGTTTGTTAGCGTTGTTCAAGTTTGATCATATAGGTATGCCAGAGCATACTGGTGCTGGGGATCAGACAGGTCAGGTTTAGCTAAATTGTTTTTCTTTTATTTTCTTTTGAGCTTGCAGTTTTCTTGTTCTTTACTTTAGACTTAAACTCATCTAGCATAAAACAAATGCAAAAACAAAAAGGGGAAACATTTAAGGTACAGACTTGACCGTAAGTCTGTACCTGTTTTATTCTTTTTTCCGCTTTCTCCTAATAACTAAAGACTAGACGAGTCAAGCTTCGTGTGTGTGAACCAGTACATAATTTATAGGTATTCTGAAAATGTTGTCGATGTCTTGCCAGCTAAAATTTTCAATAAAAGGTTTTATTGAATATACGATGTATCCGCCAACATTAATTGATTTGCGTTTAAAAATATTATTTGCTGGTATATTTGCTAAATAAATATTGAAAGAATTTTTGTGTAAAACAAAACACAAGCAAATATGATGTAAAATTCATAAAACTATTGATAAATAGAAAAGAATATGAAAAATACTCTGACCGCAGTTATTTAATCTTTATGGAAAAATGTTTTTTTTTTCAAAAACATACAAATACATCAATATAAAATCGTTTTTGTGGTGGAAACCAAATAAGCGAATAATAGTGTTGCAGCAACAGAACATAGAACTATTTTTATGCATTTTTAGAAATTGTTACTAAAAGTTTAAATAAAATTAAATAAAAGGCATTCAAAGTTAGTAAAATTTTTTGGGGTAATGGAATTTAAGACATTAAAAAAATTATAAGAATTTAGGGGGCTGTTTTGTATATCACTTCACCTTGCGTTGAGAAAGTTTTCGTATGAAATTTTTTGAATTTTAAAAAAATTTTATAAAAATATTTTAAGCGGGGTAAAGTGTTTTACAAAATGAGGTGGTAAATGTTTTTAGAAAACTAAGACCTTTTCAAACTATCTGGGCTAGATTAAATAATTGGCAACTTATTTGATATTCATATGTCCCATATAAAGCTTGATCTTGGAATTTAACTAAACACGACTAAAAACGCCACAAATTTGCGTACTGTTCTTTATAATTCACCAAAGATTCCTTCTGAAATGTTTAAGCGCTTGGTGGAGGGTTTTGAAGAATCGGCAGACGTTAACTTGGTTTTTCTATGTAACCCTACATTAACACATCAAAGTACTTTCATGAAATTTCTGTATACATATTATAAAAAAAAAATTTCTCGAAATTCTCTAGTTCGTTACGAACTTTTTTATATTCACGCCTATCATGAATAAAAAGTGAACAGTCTTTTCCCTCGAAGTTTTGCTTTTTCCCATAAATTTTCTTAGGAAAAAAGAACAAATTTCCAGGGGTAAGGGGTGATTATAATTTTGTAGTAGAAACAAATATAACAAAAAAAAAAAAAAAAAATCAAGATAAGTGATTGTTATAGGAAAGCGTTTCATCTTAAAAAAAAAAAAAAAAAAAAATCATCTGCAAGATCCAATTAAAAATTTGAATCTTTCTAACTTTGATTTATTTTTTGGTTATTTTTTTTTTTAGAAATAAGCCTAAAGCCTATAGTACACGGAATGTAAAAAGCCACATTCGTATGTGGTTCTGACGTAATTTTGTCGTCATCACACATCACGAACTTGCTATTCTGGCTTTGTAGTGACGTCAAAATTGCGTCAGAACCACATGCGCATGTGGTTTTTTACATTCCGTGTACTGTAGGCTTAAGGTGTTATATTGTAAAAGTTTGAGAATAGGATCTTTGTAAGTTCAAGATATGAGTTATGCAAATTAATTTACACGCGTAACGCACTTCAAGACAGAATTTTAAATTCCAGCTTTTCTAACACGGACCCAATTCTTTTTATTTTAATCCGAAATAAGCTATGCATTAGTTTAAAATATACGTAAATAACTATCCATGGTTCTGGCGCTGCGAAAGTGATTATTTAAATAAAATTATCCTAACTTTTTTTAACCGAAATTAGCCTACGGTATCCAAATTATATTGTAAATGTTTTTTTTAATGGCATATCCATAAGTTTAAAAGTTGTGCAAATTTATGTACATAAGCCATGTTATAGTGATGCATGAAGTTTTTTAGTAAAAGGATTTGGATGATCCTTTCACCCCTAGGTCTATGAGGGTCGCAATAAAAATGCATAAGCAAAAAAAATTGGGTGGAGGAGGTACGACGAGAGGAAATGCCGTTTATCTAACTGAAATAAATTGACAAAAAAACTTCATAGCTTTCACAGAGTCACTTCTAGAGGGTTAAAATGTAGGACCGACCCCACTTGATTTTTTATCCACAACATTTGCTTCCAACATGCCTACCCGCTATTACCATTCCTTAAGGGTGTTCCAATATAAACTCTCATAAAATGTAGATGTTAATAACTTCTCCTTGTAGATCGACAAGATTTATATTGAACTCGCTGTAAGGCCTATTCCTGTCAGGCAGGGCGAAAAGGAACATTTTTTTACGAAACGAGGAAATTCTTTTTTTTTCCCAAATTTCCGAATTTTATAACCCAGAGAAATGCACGACACAAATGAACTTAAAAATAAATAAACCAAATAGTACAAAAACCCTTTTACCTTCCGCCCTTCCACTGGATATCAAAAATCCAGTTTAGTGCTCATCATCTCCTTGGTCCTTATAACATGCTTGCCAATTTTCATCTACCTGGGTTATTGAGGGTCTTCCAAATTATTTAATATAAAAAAAAAAAATTTTATTTTGCTACGCCCCTCTTTCCTCTTAATTTTCAGTCCATGGTCCAAAATTCTCAAATCTAACTTCTTTATGGTAAACCTCAGCGTCCCTGCCATATTCTTGGCAATTCTTAGCTTCATTGACCTTTAGGGGGCTTTAAAATTAGTTGAAATGTAAAATAACACAATTTTCCCACGACACTCCCAAAAGACTAGAACCGGCTACTTAAGGCTATGCTCAATTTTAAGGACTACTAGGCTTCTTATGCTATTAGAGGGCTTTATTATAAGCAAAAATGTGAAAAAATTTAATTTTGCCACCAGCATTTTTCCTCTTAATTCTCCGCACACAGGCGTTAGGACTTGGCCTAGGTGTTTTACTACGTACATGACAATTTTCAGTGGGCCTCGAAAAGCTCTGGAAACATAAAAAAAAGAGGAAGACACAAATAAGGTAATTATATACACTCACAATATTATTACAGTAACGGACTGTAGTTTATTTAAGAAATATTCCGTTTAGTCATTTTTAAATAAATAAACATTTAAAATTCCAAGCAAATTTATTTTTAACTGATTCTAACAGCTATTCAAAAAACTAAGTGCATATTAATATGGATTTTCAGTTGCAGTTAATATTGTCCGTTGATTGAGTTAAATTCTTCTTTATGTTAAAGTAAATAAAAATGTAATCTAAAGCAACGAAAAGTTCATTTAATTTTTACTGTCAAAAATTCAACCGCGAATTCCGTTAAAACAAATCAATATTCAGTTATCTTATATAAATTAACTGTCAAAAAATTAACTACATATTCCGTAAAAACAAATAAATATGCAGTTATTTTATAAAATTTTACTGTCAAAAATTCAACACCACATTCAGTAAAAACAATTAAATATTTAGTTATTTTATATAATTTTAATACCAAAAATTAATTTTTACTTATCTATAAAAAATGAATTGCTTGTTTTGTGTAAGCAATTCCCATTTTCTATTTGTTAAAATAATTTAGTTAAATACATCAAATTTTAAAAGTAAAATAATTGCGAAGCCATATCGGTCATGCTGCTGGTGTCTTATAATTGAGAGTTCTTCTGTAAACAACGTGGTCAGTACAACAAAAGTAAAACAAACGTGTGTAACTGGGTAAATATTCTCCCTCTCTCGCTTATAAGAAAAACAAGCGGACAGGTGTCTGTCTGGTATTTTTTAGAAATTCGACTCTTTTGTGGAGTAAACGAAAATTTAATAAAATAACTGAATATTTAATTGTTTTTACTGAATATGGGGTCAATTTTTTGACAGTAAAATTTTAATAAATAACTGAATATTTAATCGTTGTTACTGAATATGGTGTTGCATTTTTGACAGTAAAATTTTACAAATTAACTGAATATTTATTTGATTTTACGGAATATGGTGTTGAATTTTTGACAGTAAAAATTAAATGAACTTTTTGTTAAAAATAAATGAAAAATAGGTAGACCGGTTTTTAATTGAAATTTTATTTATTTTATATTACAATTTCAGTTAATTTTACGTACAGAATACTGTGAGTGTACATATGTATATAAATAAACGATTGACTTCTGCTAAATGGAGTAACTATTTAGATTATTTTTCGATATTATTTTGCTTGCAGAGAGCAAATCATCTAAATTGCAAGCTAATTTATATACAAAATTTTGTATGTCATCATAGCATGTGTATGGTACAAGACTTAAAATTGTATTAACCCACATCAAATGAAAATGGTTTCCCATTAATAATATTTTAGCCCCTGTTTTAAAATTTTACATTGTTTTATCATTTTTATTGCCGTATCGTAATTTATAACAATTTTATTTATTACTCATCCATTAAGATTATGGTTTAAACTCTTTAAAATAAAATACCATAATTTATTTACATGTATTTAAACTTTAACCAACCTGTCAGTAGTTTGCAGTTTTTGCAATTTTATCTTTTTCCATAGAGTATTGAGAGTTTTTGTGAGTTTTCATTTTATGTCTTGGTATTAACATGTGTAATGCTGCTGTTAAACAAGTGTAAATTGAAAAAATTAACTACGGTAATTACAATTTTCACACTCTCTCAACGAGAGATGATGATGATGAGTGTCTCTTGTAAATGTAGTTCACTTAATTATACAACTTATTTGCTTGGTTGAAGGGACTTTTATCTATGTTTATAGTAGTAACAGGTTTGTGTTTAAAATATTTAACTGGTAATTAGGCTTAAATGTTAGCAAAAAAAAAAAAATATTTTACAATTTTAGAAGTAGTTCGTGCTGAGTTTTATCTTGATGGCGAACAACTACCTGATATTTATGAAAATGAGATTGATTTCTGATAGTAAATCAGTTGAAGGTCTACGACCTTAAGGTTTTGTGACAGAGTTTCGATTATTATACATAAAATTTAATCGTACACAATTGAATGGGGTTTTAACAAAAAATCGGCTTTTTGACAGTTTTAATATTTTACCTTAAGGCCAGTTAGTTTGGCTATTGTTTCAATGAATTTTGTTTAGCTTAAAAATTACACTTAAATATTTAAAATCTAGTATAAATATAGTAAATTTGTAAAGTATTTATACTCAGAATCCTTGTAAAATTCCAAAAAGGTATAGATATTTTCGTTTGTCAGTCGAAAGCGCAGACGCATTAAGTGTGTTACGTGAGTGCCTATCTTGCAGCCCAAACTCACGTGGCTCTGAACAATGTGTCGACCAGGTCACCCATACTCTTCCGGCATACAGCCTTGACACAAGAACAAGAGTGCCGTCATCAAAATCATGCATTTGGATATGGTTTCCCCCTCGGTAAAGGGCACAGCTTATTTAAAAATCCTACCGTTCTATGGGTAATGGCACACGGTTGAAATACAACTCAGCACCAAGTCACATGCTGTACCCGCGATTTGGGAAACACAAACAACCAGACTGGAATTTATGTTCCAGTGGCTTCGAATCCCGTGGAATCAGATAGACTCCTTTCGGTTTCTTTTCCAAAGCTTCTTCGAAGTAGGACCGCAAATAGTCTGGGACCCAACTATATCACATAAAATTCACATCCACATAAAGGGAAAAAATACTGCATATAAGACAAGACAATTTACAGCAGCCCTCACGGGCGACACTTTGACCACATAGTGTGACATCAACAAAGAACATCACGAACAATAATGCCCACCCTTGAGGCTAAACTCAAGGTCACCAAAGTGACTCAGCAGTCAAGCAAAATCGAAGAGAAGTGGATCAAATCCGGAAAATCAATCGGTGGACGCTGCAACCCCCACCAAGAAATACTTATTTAAAGCCCGAACAGGAACCCGAGATTAAAACTGCCCCGGAACAATCAACAGAAGGATCAGCACCAATCATCAAACACAGCGACGACAACTATTAATATAAAACTGACATCGTAACTATGGCAAGAAATGGATAGAGCGAACACTTCGACGTTACCCGCGAACATCGGCTTGCAAGTGTCTACCTTAACTTTTTCCCTAATCTGCTGAACAATATTTCCCGGGAAAATCGTCCCAAGTTGCCAATTGAGCTCGCAATAAAAGACGCAGGAAGATTAAATTTGACAAAAATGATTTTCAAGCAAAATGATTTTCAAGCAAAGGATCATAAAATATATATGGACTGAGTAGTTCAGTCTACGCTGCATACAGACGTGGAGGGTGAAGTCTTTCGCCAGTGCGGAAAGCTTTCTGAATGTCATTAGCTTGTAGGAGGCAAGAATTGATTCCTCTGTTTTCAAAAAAAAAACCGGACTACTTTGGGTCTCATGCCAATATCCCTTTTGTAATGTCGGCCATTTACCCTTCTATTGGCAGCTTAGGTAAGAATACGGACAATAGGATGATCCCGTGGAGTTTCAAGAAGTAGGTTAGAATGAGCACAAAATCAGTTACTGAAGCTCAGTTATTTATTTTGCTGTCTATCAGATTTTCTCCCTAGAAGTTCAACCAGTCACTTACACCTAAACACAAACAGATTGCCGAAATCGCAATAAACAATTTAAACAAACAGAAACCCACGATGTTGATCTTCTATATACAATCAATTTAAGAGACAACTGGGCTTTTGTTCCTGATAGGAATCACAGGGCTTTAACGAATACTTGGTACTAAAAATGGTCTAAAAAATATTATTCATTTTTTTCTATTAAAGAAAATAATAGATATGAATTCAAAAAAGCCTTCACTAGTAAATTCCCTTTTACCTTTACTACAATAAATTTAAAAACTTTTTTTTTTGTTATTTTCGACAATTTATTTCTAATTTATTACTAAATGTCCCCTGCGATTATATCTATAGTGCGTGTTTCTATCAACACATTCACACGTACATACATATACATATACATTTATTTGTCCTTGTTTTCGTTGTTTCAAACAAAAATTTTATTACTTTTTATTAAATATGTCTGATCAATTTATGCTCATTCTAACTACACAAACAAATTGTTTGTTCAATAATTCAAAATGTGCACTCACGTATGTATTTTTGTGTATTTCAAATGTATCTAAGTATTTGTTCTAATTTAGTATTTGTATGTGTACAAATGCTAGAAAATACTGTCATAAATGTATCTAACTATTGTAAATAAATAACATAAATAAAATTTCATATGTACAGACATATTAATATGAAATTTTATGACAAATTTTTAATGTGCAAGAAAGTTGTTGCGTGTTTTACACGATACATTCGGGGCTGGGAAGTTTTTCTAGTGTTCCATTGTAAATTTAAGGGACTTAGATGGAAAATTGAATAGCATATGAACTGGTAAACAATTTTGAATGTTAATATTTATAAAATTATTTTATATGATTTTTTTAGAGATGACTTTTATCAAATGCTCTCTTTTTTCAAACGATATTAAAACTTAGCTTTTAAATTAAACACATTAATAACACAGGGCTACACAAGAATTTCGAAGGTATTCTTCTATAGGATTCATGCAGTGTTTGAAAAAAAAAAACACTTAATATCTCTCCTTAGTGTTCGGTTCGGTAGATTTGTGGAAAATACAAACGCTAATAGTGTTTTTGTAGTAAATCATTAAAAAAATAACGTTTCCCGGTTTGTCACCTTTCGAACACAAAAAAAAAACTTTTCGTATACAACTCAACAAAAGATGAGAACATTAAATTTCGTTCGGTTAAACAAAAAACACAAACGTCATTGTGTTCGGTTCAGCTCATTAATGTTCGTTCGTTTCTGTTGTACTATACGCCGTTTTGGCTGGCAAAAAAAAAAACCAAACACTGTAAACAAAAACAAAATACACATACGAAAATAAACAAAAAGCTAGCAAAATAATTCTACCCAAACAAAACATATACACACAATACACAAACTGTTCCTTTTACGGTTTTTTCAAATATTTTTGGGTTGTTCATTTCTTTATCAATGTAAAAAAGAAACATTACAGAACATTAAAATATAATGTTTTTCTACAGCTGTTCTGTTTTTTAACGAAGAATAGAATAGTATATAATGTTGGGCTCTTTCTTAAAAATAGGTTATAACAGTATTAAGGGTTCACTAAAAAAATAGATATTATTCTTGGGTGTTTGAGCCGAACGCTTAATAATGTACTGTTAATTTCGAACACTGTTTTAAACATAATGTATGTTTCTCATAAATAATCTGTACTAGTGATGTTACGAATATTCACATTCGTGTTCGAAATTCCGAGTAGTCGGCTATTTTATGACATACGTATTCCCCAATTTCTAGCGAATATTTTGCGAATAAGTTAAAAAAAAAATAAAAAAGTTTAATAAAACAGGAAAAGTGAAGCAAAAATATTAACTTTTAATAATTGGAACAAATGAGAGAGAGAGAGAGAGAGAGATAGAGAAAAATCTATTATTTATTTTCCTGTTACACAATGTTTAAATTTTCTTGACTTCCCCTTTGTTTAATAGATGATAAGAAACTAGTAGAATGTCCCAATATGGTTTTCGTCATCATTATACATTGAAGAGTTTGATGAATTTTCCATCTTTTTATTTACATGAAAATAATTTGCAAACTCTAAAAACAACCAAAAATGTACGTTTTTCTTCTTGTTGGGCTGTTGTTATTTCTACAACAGACAAGTAATTTGAGTTGTATCTACTTTTGTACAGTTGTTGTTGTTTTTTCTACAACGAAAAAGTAGTAAATCCTTTTTTACCTTCTTTTGATGTTAATGAAGATTTGATGGTAAATTTAAGTGTTGTTTTTGTTTCTACAACAAACGGAGTGACGGTTAAAGCTGCGCTGCAAAAATTGTATCATCTTTCTGATTTATCGACGCCAAACAACTAGTAATAAACTAGTCCAAAACCTTACTATTAACGATTTTAGCTGCGTTAGTAGTGTCAAACTAACGCACATACAATTCTAACATTAAAACAACTACAATTTAAATTATAAGAAAACTACAACTTTAAACAGTTTAAGATTAAATTAGCTTTTGTAACAGTATGTCTTGTGTATAAATATAGCATTCTTACTTGCATATTCATGGATTTTTTTTTTTAACATAGAACAAATTAAAACTTTTTCTTAGCAATTTCTTGGTTACAAAAATTCGTAAATCCTACACATCTCATCTTAAACACAATAGATCTTGGTGCGTCGTACATATCATAAACAAATGCCAGGCAACTGTCTCAACTATGATCCTAGACAGTCTTACCTTTTTCATAAAATATTTCAAAATATCACTCAAATGCTTATCACAAACAAAAGTATGAAAAAAGAATCTTTAAGCATATACAAAAAATATTTGTTTATTTACTTGTCTATCACTTCAAACGATGAAAATGTATGAATTTTAAGCGTCATTGCTGTCAATGTGTCAAGTATTTTATCACTTATTATTCAAACACGCCAATACCAAGAGATACGACGCAAAAAAAATCTACATGATGATGACAGTAAAATCAATATTTAGATTGAGATTTGGATTTATTGAAAACCCACACAACGATACTGTCTCATAAAACAAACACACATACATACAAACATAAGTACATATCGGTAAATCTATAGAGTGAGAGAAATATTTTTTGCAAATGTTTAAATTTTGTGGTGACATAAAAATGACATCAGATATAGCATGGCTAAAAAAATCAAATAAATATACAAATTTATAATATCACTGATGCCACAAGAATGATAATTATTTATTGATTCCAACTCTATATTTGTTTTATATTTAAACTCGTGTTCATTAAACTCAGATTGAAAACAGAAGCTGGAAATTTGTTAAAACATACATAAATATTTATTTATTTTGAACTGTCAAATTTATTTGCCGATTGGATGTGCAACAGTGCTTAAAAGAAAAAAAAAATATAGTTTAGTAGCATGTTAAACCAGCAAAATACGTTAAGTATTTAAATCAGTGTCCGAAAATAAACACTAAATATCGCTACTCAGTGTTCGGTTCGGTAGATTTGTGGAAAACACAAACGCTAATAGTGTTTGTGTAGTAAATCACTAAAAAAATAATGTTGCCCTGTTTGTCATCTTCGAGCACAACAATAATACTGTTCTTATCCAACTCAACAAAAGATGAGAACATTTAAATCCGTTCATTGTGTTCGGTTCAGCTCATTAATGTTCGTTCGTTTCTGTTGTGCATAGCGCTCTTTGGATGGTAAAATAACTAAACATTTTTTACAAAAACAAAATACACATAGGAAAAAAATCAAAAAGCCAGCTAAATAATTTTACACAAACAAAACATATACACAATACACACACAAGCTGCCCGTGCTGTGGTCGATGCTAATATTTTTTGTTAACTCATTTCTTTATCAATGTTAAAAAGAAACATTATAGAACATTAAAATATATTGGTTGTCTACTACAATTGTTCTGTTTTTTTTTTAAACGAAGAACAGGACACTATTAAATGTTCGGCTCTTTCTTGAAAATAGTTACGAACGATATTAAGGGTTGTGTTTGTCTATACAAACTCTAAAAAAATAAATAACGTTCCTGGGTGTGTGATGTGAACGCTAAATAATGTTCTGTTTATTTTCGAACACTATTTTTGCTAGTTACTTCTTTTTATATTTTGACTAACGATATGTAGAAGAACTCATTGCTGGGTTGTGTTTTTTTTAATAATTCGTTTGATGTAAAAAACAATTCGATTGTTCATTTTGTTTTTTTTTTATAGCAAACAGTTCGTTTGTTTTGTTTTCCTTAAAACAAAAAAAAAAAATCTTTGTGGGTCGTTGGACTTGGTTTGTTTGTTTTTTAATTCAATGCAATCAATTTAAATTGAATGGAATATAATTTTAAAATTTGTAGATGATTTAACAAGTTTTCTGTTTATATTAATTTAAACAATACGGTAAAATCTCTCTTAACCGGCACGTTTGCTGATCGGACACCCCCTTAAGATCTCTGTTGCCTAGTATCGTCAGCGTTCCATTAGGAAAGTTTTGTGTTCTCTTAAGAGGGCATCCCTCATTATAATTTTCCTTTCGGTATTAAGTCATGAGAGAGTCCACTATATTTGTTCCTGCAAAAAAAAAAAAAAAAACTTGGATGTGTTTTTCTGTTGATAATTATATTTCAAAAATTTTTTTGTTATATTTTTTTTTTAAACAACACATTTATTACATAATTCTTTACAAACTGTATAATTATCACTTTTATGATTAAATTGAGTTGTTTATTTAAACACTTTTTTTACAAATAACTAGTAAGAACGTAAAGTGGGTCAAGCACGATCATATGATACCCTACACCACAGAATTTAAAAATATTTTTTCGGGTGTATCCTATTTGCGACCCAAGGGCAATTATTTATTATTATTATTTCATCCAAGTTCCTAGGTGGAACATAGGGCCACAACAAAATTTTTCCAATAATTTCTTCTTAATGCTAACAATTTCATTTCACTCGACGTTGTATGCGCCTTCCTAAGTTTATCTTGAACTTGTCGTCTTCATGTTTGTGTGGGCCTGCCTCTGCGTCGGCTTCCCTGTGGGTTCCATTGTAGGGCTTCTTTGGCAATATTTCCTTCAGGCTTCCTCAATGTATGACCTATCCAGCGCCAGTTTATGCTTTTAATTTCATTATACATTGGCTTTTGGTTGCACCTTTCGTATAGATGTTGGTTCGATATTATGTTTGGCCAATGGATTCGCAGGATTCTCCTAAGACATCTGTTTATGAATGCCTTGATTCTGCCAATTACTCTTGCAGATGTATTCCATGTTTCGCACCCATAGACTATATAGATTTTACATTAGAGTTGAATATACGTATTTTGGCGATATTGGTGACCGAATCAACAAGGCCCGTGGTGTGTTCCTAAAATTGTACAAAATTTGGCGCGCTAACACTGAAAACGAAGTTACGGATATTCAATTGTAACGGTAAATCTGTCCTACTATATGGCTGCACTACATGGAGCCTTACAAAACTGACCTTGAAGAAAATTCAAACGTTCGTGAATCGGTGCCTGAGACAGATATTACGTGTATACTGGCCGAATTGGATATCCAATGAGGAACTTTGGAATCTGGCAGATTGTAGTTCCATCGAATTTGATATACGGAGACGTAAATGGACATGGATCGGTCATATTTTAAGGCGACCTGCAAGTGATATTGCTAGAGCTTCACTTGAGTGGAACCCTCAAGGTCAGCGACAACCAGGCCGACCACGAAATACATGGATCAGGTGCATAAGACACGAACATGAATCAGCTCGAATAACCTGGAACGAAATTAAACTACTTGCCAGAGACAGAATTAGATGGAGAGAATTCGTTGACGCCCTATGTTCTTCGTGAACAATTTATTTAAGTATTTTATGTTACATCGCTGTACTATATTGTATTTAAATAAATAAAGGACATATATTTATATTTTGGTGCTTCGTTTAATCTGTGATGATTTCCAGACATAATTCAAGGCTCCAAATGCTTGTCTTGCTTTTTTCATTCGATTATTTATGTCCATTTCGGAGCCTCCTGTGGATGTTTATATGCTACCAAGATAATTAAATAACACTACTTCTTTCAGTGCTGTATTGTTTAAGATTAGTGGTGTTGTATTTCCAGCGTTAATGCGCAAGGATTTGGTTTTAGAGCTATTGACTACAAGACCGGCTCTTTTCGCGTACTCTTGTACTTGGTTTAGTTTTTGCTGCATGCTGAACTGCTGATGTGTTAAAAGACATATGTCGTCAGCGTAGCCTCCTCTAACTGGCTGTTAAAGCCCCAAGTAATACCGTTAGCTTCCTGAGTCGCAGCTATCATAATCAATCATGAGCCTCCCATAATAAAATTATGTTATGGGATTAAAGTTCACTGAAGAGTTTTTTGTACTGACTATTATTTAGTTATCTTTATCTAATGAAATTTATTTTCCTTTAAGTGATTTCAGGAGGTTTAAATGGCAAGTTTTTAAGAGAAAGTGATTCTGAGTCGATCGGTATACTTAAAACTGGGTCTTGGGCTAATATATAAAGGTGTTACAAACTCTAGCACAAAACGCATAATACCCAATCCACTTTTGTGGTATGGTTTAAATATAGAAACAAAAAACTTTTTTTCTGTGATTTTATTTTTATCAATTTTCACATAAATTATTCCTACTTAATTGTTTTGAAAAAAAAAATTTTTTAATTAAATAAAATTAATTTAAATTATATTGTAAAATTTTTATTTTTATCTTAAAACGCATATTTTCTATATTTTCAAAATACAATATGTGTTTTCTAAGTATGTATAACTTTCAATTCTAGATTTATATTTTCCTCTATTACTTTAACCAAAAATAACCAGACTTCTAATTACTAACCTTATTTCCCGTTTATCTTTTTGAAATAAAATTTATGAACCCCCTCTTCTTGCCAGCAAACAATTTTAACTTGCCATCCAAAAAGGTATACTTTTGTTTCTTCTTTTATAAAATTTTGCCTTTGCATTGTTATTTAGGTATTTATCTTCATAAATCATTATTTAAGAAAATTTAAAATTTACCAGATATTCATAGTAATATGTTACCTTAGGTCATTTAACTTGACTTGAAGAAAATTATGTCTAGTTAACAGTCTACTACAAAAGTAAATTTTTAGCAAAAAATTTACATGCAAAACATGTTACATACTTGTATCTTAACAATGAAACAGCCAGGACTTACTCCTTCATGAAAACTAATGCTATTTGTGTACATGCATATATTTGTAATGTGAGAGTAGTGGTGTAAGTAAAATATCATAATACAGATAAAAAATAACTTAAACTAACAATTTTCAAGTCAAGAGCCTTTTAACAATTTCCCTCTAGACACTAAAGTTATGAATATTTAATGACCTTTATACACTATTGCAGATATGTAGACCTCAAACCAAAATGTTCGCACTGACTCACATACACACTCACACACAAACACGAAGAGCAAAAAATGTAGTGACAATGTAACATGTAAACTAGAACAGAGATGGGTGTAGGGTTTATAATGGAAATATTGTGTGAATATTAGTATAAAAAGTAAGAATGTATACTCGGTAAGCCCGATACATATGGTGCGGCCTCCTATTCAACAGTTTTAGTTGTATGGAAGCTATGGTGATATATGGACTGATTTTAATATGCAATAAGATATTTTTGAACCAAATTTTTTCTTTATATCAACATAATAATGGCGAAGGTATTGCTCTGTTTTGATCACAGGAAAACTGGAGCTAATGATGGCAGTCGATAGTAGGCGAAATTTTGTCAATTACGGTACACAATAATTTCGGTTGAAGCGGGAATTGGCCGAAAAATTACCGCAGCAGCATACAGATTAGAGTTGTCAACCGATTAAGAATAATTCGATTAATCGATCAAACAAAAACAAACTCGTTTTCGAATAAATTTAAAATGGCGATTTTTGAATAACGATAAATAGATTTATTAATGTCGATTAATTAAACAATTTTTTTTTTTTAAAATAATAAACAAATACTAATTAGAAATATAAGCTTAGAATTTGATTTATTCTCATACGTTTTTAGCTATTTTATACAAAATTTAGGAAAGTAAAAAAATATTGTAGCCATAGCCCTGATTGTAATTAATCTCAAACCGTGTTGAGTATTCATAGTATTTCAAAAATGTATTTATTGTTCTTCTTAAATCTTTGGTATTAATTGAATTTCGGATCTCGGTGTGCTGGTGATGATAATTCTATAAGCAACTTATTTGCTGATTTTTCAAAAAAGTCATTTGATAATCAAACTTCTTATCCCTATAATATATCTCATTCTACATGTATCAATTTTTCATTTATTGACACTGAAACGGTACTATCCAATTTAAAGTCTCTGCAGTGCTCTCTTAATCCCGGATCGGGTGGTATACCTAACTGTATTTTAAAAAATTGTGCTTAAATCTTGTCTTTTAGATAGAACCCAACAAGTAAAATCAATCTATAAGATCATAAACTGAAATTCTGTGATCACATTTCATTGATGGTTACTAAAGCCAATGGAATACTTGGCTTTATGAAACGTTGGTCGAAAGAATTTTCTGTTCCATATATCACTAAACATCTATATACGTCTCTGGTTCGCCCTATTCTGGAATATGGATCAATTTTATGAGATCCTTACTTTAATACATATATCAACAGCATTGAATCTGTACAGAAACAGTTCCTTTTATTTTGTTTAAGAGGTCTTGAATGGAATTCGCTTGTATTACCTTCATATGAGAGCAGACTTGGTATTTTTAAGTTACCGACGTTAAAAAGTCGAAAAACAATGCTTAGTATTTCGTTTTTAATGGGTCTAATACGCGGTGATTTCGATTTCTTGTTGAGGAAAATTAGCTTAAATGTTCAAGCTAGGCCTACACGAAACTTTCAGCTGTTAAATTTAAGGTATTATCGTTCTGTTTACGCTAACAACGACTTCTTTCGTAAAATTTGCGTAAATTTTAATAATCTATATCATCTAATTGACTTTTCTGATAGTAATGATGTTAAAAGAAAACGATCTGGCCTAAGCAACCAGTGAAATGCGCATAGGAATAGCTTATCCCTTCAACAATAAATTTCAGTTTATCAATAGTATGAAATGGGAATGTAGCGCATTAACCGAAACCTTGTTAATTAAATTTTTGAATCCTAAGAAAAACTTTGATAAGAAAAATTATTGTTTATTTAAGTTAATTAATAAGCTAATTCTTTATTTATTGTACTAATATTTTAGCACTTAAGTCTGTAAGGATTTTCATCTATAGATTGAAATAAATAAATAAACAGTTGTAAATCAAACGTTAAAAAATTTTCAAGAAATGGGATTTTTTACTCTCGGGTGAAAAACTCAGAAATAAACAAAAAGCTAAAAAATAAAGAATTAATTTATATAAAACATATCATGAACGTTGAAAATGTTGTTATTGTATTAAACGTATCTGTGGCATTTTGACAAAACATCTTAAGTCGAGATAAATAAAGTTTTTAAAAACAACTCGATGAAAAAATCATTTTTCTTAAATAATAAAATAAACCAAAATAAAAGAAAAATTTCGTTTATAATACAAAATTTAAAAAACATTAATAAAAATATTTTATGAAATTTGACTAACGATGTTTTGTCAAAATGCCACAGATATGTATATAATTTTTAAATTATATCGCTCATTTGCTGCAAGACCGGCATAAATAAAAAACATAATTTTGGAGTTAGTAATGCAGCATTGTTCGCTATTTTCTTTACACTGTGTATAAAATTCATCTTTATATCTTTTATACTTTCCCCAATTGAAGAGAATGTTTCGTTATTTTTTCCAAGTGATTAGAGCAAATCAAAAACTTTAAACGCGTTTATCTCGAAATTAATTTTTTTTGAGTTATGCCGGCCTTGCAGCAAAGCTATATATATTTTTGCCATTTGCGTAATGTTATGTTCACACTTGGGTTTTAAAAGGCGTTTAAGCAAAATGATGATAAAGGTAATCAGAGTTGTTCAATTACATTTGAGATAGATGATTGAAAAGACAGTTTATTTAGAAAAAAAAGACAGCAAATTTATTTATTTATTTATTTATTTATTTAATTAGTCTATGGATTAACTCCCTTCAGACAAAAATTACAAAATATTACAAAATTTTAAAAAACATATTTAACATCATCTATTTAAATATAAAATTAAATTCTGTTTGATAGTATTAATATCCAAAGTTATATCAATAATACTGTACAGATCATTAAAGTTTACACATGCTCGACGAAAAGGGTCGGCATTTGCATAATTTTGTTGAAAGTATTTAATTGATAACGGCTGGTAATAACGTGTAGGGCGTTGGGGAACATTAAAAAATAAACTGTTTAACAGGAACTCCGAGCAAATATTGCCCTTAATTAGATTGATAACAAATATCACATTCAGCATTGTTCGGCGGCTTTTTAAAGTTGGTAAATGAATCTCCAATAACCTGGTTCTATATGGAGGAAGATATGTAGATGGATTTGGGTAAGTGCTCCGTAGTATGAATAGCAGAAATTGTTTTTGTACAGACTCAATACGATCACTATGAACGTTGTAATATGGGTCCCAAATTATTGAGCCATATTCGATTATAGGTCTGACAAGTGCTATGTACAACTGTTTTGTTATAGATCTATCCGAGAATTCCTTTGACCAACGTTTAATAAATCCAAATACACAACGAGCTTTATTAGTACACATATTTATATGTTCAATAAAAGATAACTTAGTGTCAAATAATACACCGAGATCCAAGAAAACATTAACAACTTCCAATTTGTAGTCACCAATAAAATAGCAGCCAATTGGTCTAGTTTTTCTGGAAAAACGTATATGTTTGCATTTTTTTAAATTTATATCCAGTAAGTTTATTTGGCACCAATTATGGAATAAATTTAAATCCTGTTGTAAGTGGGGTTGAACAATGGAGTCAGCACAGCTTGAAAACATTTTTACATCGTCAGCATACATAAGTATATTGGAAAATTATATTGTGGTAGGTAGGTCGTTGATATATAGAAGGAAAAGTATTGGTCCGAGATGACTACCTTGTGGAACACCAGAGTTGACTATAATATGTTTAGATAATGTATTATTAAAACACACACGCTGTTCACGACGTAAAAGATACGATTTTATCCAGTTCAAACAGCAATTCGTAAATCCCATTAAATACAGCTTATGCAATAGAAGATCATGGTTAACTCTGTCAAAAGCCTTACTAAAATCAGTGTATATAACATCGGTATAATTTCCATTTTTAAAGCCATTGTTAATTATTGTTGTCAGTTCAAGTAAATTAGTCGTAGTTGAACATCCTTTACGAAAACCATGTTGGAAAGGTGTGAGTATGGAAGAGACTTGTTTACTTAAAATTTCAGTAAGATATTGTTCAAAAAGTTTGGGAATGACACTTAATTTGGCAATACCTCTGTAGTTCACTATATTCGATTTACACCCTGATTTAAATAGTGGAATAATAAAAGATTTTTTCCATAATTTCGGGAAGTAGCCATGCTTTATAGACATATTGAATAAAATTGTTAAAGGTATAGCTATAATATGCGCACAATTTATAAGAATACAGCTAGGAATACCATCGGGTCCACTGTAAAACGACGATTTTAGTTTTAATAATAATGTTGTCATATTGGCAGTAGTGACGAAAGGAAATGAGATAGGTTGTTGTTCAGGGATATAAAATGGATAACTTTCCGATGTATCATATTCCTCCATAGAGTAGGTTGAAGCAAAAAAATCCGCAAACATATTACTTGTTTCCATATGATTAGAAGATTCAGTGGCTAGGTATTTCATTAAAGATGGAAATCCGTCGGATTTTCTTTTCGAGTTAACAAATTTATAAAATGTTTTCGGATCGCGCTTAATGTTCATTTTCATCATATTTAAATAATTTTTATAAAGGTTATGGTTGAGTAAATTGTATTTAGCACGGTATAAAGAATATTTGGAGTAATCAATCAGTCGTCCAGTTTGTTTATACTTCTTATAAAACTTATTTTTTATATTCTTTAATCTTGAAAGAGAGCTTGAATTCCATGGAGGGCCAGATTTATTGACAACTGCATATTTAGGTACACAATCATCGATGTAATGAAACAGAGTATTATAAAAAGAATTTATTGTTGCATCGATTGCTGCCGGAGTGCCACTGGATAATGACAAAATTTCAAGCCAGTTTGTATTAGATAAAAAGAAATTTAAATCGCTGTAGTTAGTCTTTTTAAAACAGTAATTTTTTATATTATTGCGTTTTTTATCTGTTTTCACAGAAAATGGATAATAACAGTTGACTTCAATAGTAGGATGATGACGATCTTCAGGCCTAGTAATAGGATGGTGACGATTCAAAGTACAATCTTTAGGTTCATTTACAAATACCAAATCAAGCAGATTCTTAGAATCATTTAATAATCCGTTTATTTGAAAAAGGCATAAGTCCGATATGTTGTTTAAGAATTCTTCGATAAAATTGTTTATATTTATTGGAGCATAACATAAAGAATCAGGTAAAAATTTCCACGATAAATACGGTAAATTAAAATCACCAAAGACGAGGACCAAATCTTCAGGGTTAGTCGAAAAAAGAACGGATTTTAATGCAGTTACGTGTTGAAGATATGTTATTTGTTCCGAATTTGGAGGGATATAAGAACAAGTTATGAAAATATTATTGCAGTTTAATTTTATTTTGACTGCAATAAATTCAATATTGTCTATGGGAATATTGTCAACTTTGACGGTTTCCAAACATTTAGATACAGCAATCAAAACTCCACCACCAGTAGTATTTGTGACTCTGTCGCGTCTAAAAATTATGTATTTATTGCAGAGTATTTCAGAATCCAAAATATTGCTATTTAGCCAAGTTTCAGAAAATACAAGAATTTGATGGTTTAGATCAAAACTATCGATATACAGGTTAGATATTTTAGATTTCATACCATTTACATTTTGATATATGATGTTTAATTGATTATCGTAGTTGTTAATTAGTTTTTTGAATCATTAGTTGAGCGGGATGGTAAGTGAACAGTGTTAGTTGGTCTTCGGTTGTCTCTGTAAACATATTCACGAATCAATGCATTTACAGGCCAGAATCTAGGATCTATTAAACGGTCAAATATTTCAGATGATACCATAACTTTAAATGAAGCAATAGTTCTCGGCTGAGAATATTTAAACTTATGGATCACTATTTCAGCATCAAAATTTAAATTAGTTTTTATATAATATTCAATATCTTCAGTTGAAGTGTCAAAAGCAAAACGGGATATAAAAATTATTTTTTTAGGCGGAATAACTCTTAGAGTATGAATGTTATTAGAGTTCAGAGTTGGATGACTAACTAGAGGCGGAATTTCTGACGTAATAGGGATAAATGACGTTTCAGTATTAGCAGGTATCATATTTATGCTTGTGGATTCCATAGGGGAACGTAGGTAAATTTCTGATGGAAGGACATTTACATCAGCAGGAAATGATGGATTTATGTTGAAGTTTGTATTGGTATTACCGAGAGTTAAATTTGTATCGACATCAGACGAGGATGTAGATCCGGCAGCTTTTGAGGAGGTTATAAGTGGTGCAACAGAGCCAGAATTTGTCTTTTTACGTTTAGGAGACGAAACATTCACTGAAGATGTAAATTTTTCCAAATTAGGGTATTTGGTAAATAATTCTCCAAATTTATTGAGTTTAGTTTGCAGCAACAGAAATTCCTTATTGATTTTATTAAATTCATCTTTAGAGTTTTTAAAGAGGTTATAAAATTCAACACTAATAGTTCTGCAATTTTGGCATGTCCAGTGCAGAGATTTTTGAGGGTCAGCAAGAGCATCAGCATCGCGTGCTTTTAGGCCACAGCATTTCAAATGATAGCACCCCACGCACAGCCAGCAGGATACCATACGATCATTTCCAGTTATTTGGCAGCTTACGTTTGAACATTCCATAATTGGTAAAAAAGGTTTGACAGCACAGAAAGTTATGGGTAAAAAATGGTAATGCTATATTACAGCTTATCAAATACACAAACCACAATATTCTCAGAGTCGATAATGCAGTTCCAGAATTGCCAGAATAAACAGCAAATTAAAACATATGATCAATACAAAAACAATTGATTAGTATAGTGCATATAGATAATGTAAACAATGTTTATGCAGTATCATCGGCTTTATGATGATCTATTTTTTTAAAAAACACAGATGAACGATAAATCGAAAAAACACGAATTTTACTTTAAAGAAGAATGATTAAATATGACAAAGAAAACACGTATTTATGTAAAACACGAAATTAAACAGTAAAATTTCAAATTATTTTTAAGAACAATGCGAGACACACAAAAATACGTCAAAACACGACGAGGTTGCCAGACTATCGACAAATTTTACATTTCGTTAAAGTATTTAAAATGTATAAAAATACTTTAATAAAGTTATCAGAAGATTATTTTAAACATATTTATGATTAAATTGTGAAAATTTATGAATTATTTAAGAAAAAAAAAAAACATGAGGAAGAAATCGTGGTCGGTTGTACAAGTGAGGGTTACGTTCATGGTGACCGATTCTATACTATACAAAGTTTGAGGTATGTTCAGAGCATTCGATGTGATAATTGAAGTGATTTAGTTGTAATCATGTCAATTTGAAGTGTTTAACAAATCACTGAAGTGACTAACTTTAATGTATCGTTAATCATCTAGATTTTGTTGTGATCAGAGCTTAATCACGTTCGAGTTGCTTAAACGCGCTTAAAAGCCTAAGTGTGAACATAATATAAGTGTCACAATATTACCATTGAAAACGATGTAGTAGAAGGTAATCCAACGACATCAAAAAATGCCGAACTTATTCCAATGTAAAAATACATAAAGAGAGACAGTGGTTGTTCTAAACAAGAAATTGTACGCAGCAGTTTGGCTGAAGGTGGACGGTCTGCAAACGCCTTTGCGAATATCCAAAGTTGTTTCGGATTATTTAAGAATTAAAGGTTTTACGATTTCTTTAAGTTATACCCCTTTCAGACTCGGCAAGTTAGTTGCGCAAGTTACTTGCCGACAACAACAAAGTCTGTACAAAAAATTTTTTTTTTAACCCGACCTTACCACTTACGTCTACAAACCAAGAGTTGCGCAAGAGACTTGTGCAAGTAACTTGCCGAGTGTGAAATTGGTCTTATGCAATAATATGGAGTTAAGATAAAAAGTTATACGCATCAAAAAAAGAATAAGTCATAGAGGATTTGAGAAAAAAAGAAGAAAATAGTAGTTGTACATGAATAGGCGGATGTGTCTTATATAAAGTATGTAATTTTTTTGTAAAAATATTTATTTTTTATTCGTTATTCTCATCGATCAATCGAATAATTTTTCAGATTTAATCGTTTGATCGAACGAACAAAAACAATTATTTAAATTAATCGAAAAAACTGAAAGGCAAATAATTGGCCACTCTTCTACAAATGCGAAGCCGTAATAATTTCATCATGACAAAACTAAGTCAAAAGATAACAAAAAGATAAGTTTTAAGCTATTTAAAACAAGTGCTCAGAAAGACTTGCTTTACTCGCCTTATAGCTAAGATCTTGCCCTGTCTAACTACAATTTGATTTGCGTTAAAATTTTTGGAGTGCTTCTGGCGCAGAATTCATTAGTTGCCACAAAGATAGGAATATGTTATAGCTAACGATGGCAATCCTTCGAATAAATTAACATTGGACTAATTTTTAGAAAAAGACGGTTTAAAAACCCCGTGTGAAATTTTTTAAGTCATGGAAAAATAACAATATACGGACAACTCTACGTCATAAAAGACCAAAAAAAAGACCCGTGTCTCCCAGTTTTGCCCAAAGGCATTCACTTTTTTTTATGGGCCCCCAAAGATTTGGGGTCTCGGAGTCATTTTTGCAAAAAATTGATCATTTTTTCAGGCTCATTTCTTGCAAGCCCTTCGGCATTTTGATTTACCCTCTGAGACAAAGTTGTAGCTCTTGCCATAAAAAACAAAACTTGTGAACATATAAAATCAAAAAAACTTCATCTTCAAGATCAATAGCGCAAAAATCTTTAAAAAATTCGATTTTTTTTACCTTTTTTCCCTGTTCAGGTCCATAGTTTGCAAACCGTTCAAAATTCAAGGAAACAATCAACTACAAAAATGTACCTTAGATCTTAATAAATAATTTTCTAGAGCATGTGAGCTTCCTAGAAATGATGCTTAACACCGTTTAGGTAGCCACAAAAGTGAAAAACTTCCCGAAAATTTTTTAATATTATTTGTTTTTTCTTTACGTCAACTTTAACAAATACTAAAATTTTGAGAGAACTTGGTAAAATGTATTATTTTATGACTAGCAATGACTATTGGTCGCTATAAAGCGAATACTAAATGCAGTTTCACACTACAATACATTTGAAGTATTTTGAGGAAAATATAACCTTGTTTTTGCAAATTTTACAACAATAATTATATCAGGGAAGCATGTTCGTTAAAATATTCCAGATTTGTATTAAAGCGCACAACTGTTGTTAGTAAGATTTAACTTAAAATTGTTATTTAAGATTTTATAAAGATTGGTTCAAAATTTGTCACAAATCACAGATTCATGCTGAAGGGTACGCAGAATTCGGCATAGCCATAATCGGCGCTCCTACTTATTTTAAATGTTTTAATTGTAATTTTGATCAAATAATTTCAAATTGTAGAACTATCCATCCCTGTAAAATACTGAAAGCTATAGGTCTAACCAAAATTTGTATCCATTGGTGAGAGTCAATAGTTGTGCGTGTCCCTTTTACTGCTTGTGCGTGTTAGTGTGTCCATTTAAGATATACGTCCAAAATGATGAATCATTTAAAAATGCCTATGGGCTGTTATGTATGTGTACAAGTATATTAACTACAAAAACACACACATACATTTTACAAACAGGGACTGACATGCTATCTCTTTCTTTCTTTCTCTCTCTCTCACTACAATGCACAATATTTGTGGGTATTTTAAATAACTGTCCTTTACATCAATAAAGCAAACGAATACAAACACCAATAAATTGTATGAAAAATGTTTGTAGAATGTGTTGTTTTGTTGATTGCTGGTGTTGCTGTTGTTGCTGCTGTTGTTATTTGTTTGATTAGTGTTTATGAAAAATAGTGTTTTCGTTTGACACCCATAAATGTTAATTGCACAGAATTTCAATATTATTGCTATGGGATGTCTCAGGTCAATTTGTGGCAATATTTTTTTGTCACAACATTTTGCTTTCTATGTACAACATACAGCACATTCACTTTCATGTATAAATTATGAGTTTGTTCAAATGTAGGCTGCTCCAAAATTTATCTAGCATTTTAGTTTAATCTATATTTAGATTAAATACAATAGGTGTAAGGTACATGTTTGGCTGTGTGTGTTTGTACATAAATATTTGGAAACATTTGTTGAAAATCATTTGCAATAAATATTATTTTAATATTAATGTGCTAGTTAAGGTGTGAGTTTGTGTATGTGTGCGATAATTTGGAGACTAAAACATTCTGTCATCAGTTTATTTTAGTATATACTCGTTGATAGCTGTTTTATAAATGTACTATCAGTTATAGTCCCTATGGAATATCCATTAAAATTAACTAAAAAGAATATTGATTTTAAGCAACTGACCTTTAGTATTTTAATTGCTTTAAGTAATTAAATTATTAAAATATTTTTATATAAGATATTGAGATAATATTTGGCAGAAATACCTTCACTATAAATTTTAACCTCATAAAATAATTTTGTTTTTGCAGATCAATGATATTTATCGTAGAAATTGGTTGAAAAAATTCCATGATAAGTTGTCCTGTTGTTTGGACTTTAACTTCAACCCGGGTACCTTGGTGGATACAAAAGGGTTAACATTGCTGAGTTTTTTGTAATAATATTTTTAGCCATTTTTTACTAAAAATGTATTCATTTTTAGAAGTGAAAAGTTGGCTTCACTAGTAAATCATGACCACTCTGACTGCAAAAAATAGTGCATAGCCTTGCTGTGAAAGTTCGGCAACTTTTTTATGCTCTCTGTCAAAAAAAAAAATCCAGGAACTTGGCATAGTCAAACTTACTAGTCACTGTGTAGCACGTTAAAAGTACTTTATAATCTCAAACCAGCTTCGATTTTAGAACGTTCGGAGCTTTGACAGTCGCCTTACTTTCAACAAAAAAGCTACCTCACCACCCTTTTTAATTTTGCTAGCCACCAATTCTGTCGCCTTAAGGACCGGTAAAACTTCCGTCTGGAGTCATCGGTACTACGTAATCATTCAGTTGTATATTTAGCCTGGACAGACTGCGTAGACCTAATTCTCTCAGAAATCTTATATGGCGATGATAGAATTATCAAAAAGTAATTTAAATTTTTGGGAATACAAAATTTTAATTTCAAAAGATTTTGTTATTCGTGCTTAATTCCCAGTTTTTGTTATTGATAAAAACACTTGAAATTTATTGTTGATGGGATAAGCTATTCCTATGCGCATTTCACTGGTTGCTTAGGCCAGATCATCAGGAAACTTCATCCATAAAGATTTTAGAAAAACTAAAGATATTAAACCAAATAAAACTGTTAAGCGTATAAGACTTATAGCAACAGTTCTACTTGTAATAATATCAAAGTTTAAACAAAACACATCAACAATAAACAGTGGGTTTATCTCGTTATAAATTAAATTGGTAAAAATTTGTTACCATTTTAACCCTTGTGTTAATACGCGGGTACAATGGTACCCACCTAGGTATATAAACATGAAAAAAATGTATTAAGAATTTAAATTTTTAAACAAGCTTCTGGATCGTCGTTATGTAACTTAAAAGAAAGCGAATTTATATTCTAGATCTATTTTTTTTTTGCTCCTTCAATACTCAAAAAAAATTTGCTTAAACTTAAACCATCGCAACATGCGCACCCGGGTACCCAATACAATACAATACACTTTATGGGATAACACAAACATGGGATAAACAAATTCACTATACTAAATTCTGTATCATACAATTACATAAGTTTAGATTCCAAAGCGTTAGTATTATAATGCAGTAAAGTCTCATTTACATATCATGTATGGCCTAAAATGTTCAACTGTTATACTTAAAAATACTGTCCTGTATAAAAAATTTAAAATTTTAGCCGTTATGCAATACAAAGTTAAAAAATCACATTTTAACAAAAATATAATTTCATACGCTCTTAAAAAGTTTAAAAATTTAAATTTATTTCATAAAAATATGGATTATTAATACATTTTAGTATATGGGTACCCGGGTACCCCGGGTGCTAAACAATGTGGATAAAGTTTGTTATTAACACAAGGGTTTATAACTTACCTGAAGTTATATTTCCAGAGTATTTCTACATAACTTCTCTTAGAATTTAAGGTAACCTTCCTTTTAAATATCTTAAAAAAGTAGTAAAAGCATAAACAATTAGCGACAAAAATAGAGATTTTTAGTGATTTCAAAATATAAATTTGGGACATTAGGCAAAAGTGCAAGTTATAAGTAATAGTTATTCCTAAATCACACTTTGGGATAGGCTATAAAGACGCTTGCGGACTAAGCAATGGCACATTAAATGTAAAATCAAGACAACAATTTTCTTTTTTTATAGGTTTTGTGAAAATATTTGAATTTGAGAAGGTAAATTTAAGACTTAAACGTCAAATTGAATCCTCAAACAAAAAACGTAACATCGGAACGAATACGAGCTTACGAAGGCACACCTAAAAAAATATATTAATATTGTTTGGGGTAATATCGCATAATAGTAAAGACAACAATTATTTCAATTTTCTGGTATAAAAGTAAAACTCTTTATTAATATAAAAAACGATGACGAATACTGCCAACAAACCCAATTTTTCATTTCGAAATACAATGAACAATTCCATGGTTAAAATATTTCAACAGTTTCATCTTACAACACAAATAATTATGTTAAGACGTAACAGAAAAAGTTAAAATTGTACATTTAATTGGACATGCCCGAAATATATTTAAAAATGCAAACAAACACTTTAGTTTTGCTCCAAATAAGGAGAATCAGGTTTACGTTAAAAGTTACATTTTATCCAACAGAAGCATACTTTTAGGTGGTTGTAGGGTTTTATTTGCTATGTTCACACTTAGCAAATATTTTATGCAAAAAAAAAAAATCCGAAAAAGCATGACCACGAAATTAGTGTAATATTAACATTCTTTTTAGCAATTTTATTGATCTGGTAAATTTTATTTCCCATTTCAAAGATTTAAAAAAACTAAAGATATTATACAAATAAAAATCGTAGTAGAACGTAATTAAAAAATTATTAAATGCGGTTTGATTAAGAAACATTTATGTAAAATCAAAACAAATGCTTAATAAAAATATTGGTTACGTGTGGACCTTCAAATATATGTTTAGTGAGACCATAGCTTAAGTATTCCTATAACTAAATAAATATAATAAACAAAAATGCTTAATATTCATGTTTGTGGTTTAGTGTGTTTTGAGGATGAGGGATTTTTTCACTTTGTCACACTAATTTCCTGAATGTTTTCTAAAATTTTGCTTAGGATGATGGTGGATGTTTATAAAGGGTGGATCTAAAGGTTCTTTTTTTAAGACCGTTAGAATTTAGAATTGTAAAAAACAACATTAAAATTTTAAAATGATTTCGGTCAAAGTTTAAAAGCACCCATCAACTAAATGCTTTTTATTTTTGCTTTTGCCATTGAAATTTTTTAATTTTTTTTATCAATAGCCAATGCTTTGTTTTTCTTTTGTGCAAAAAGCAAATCCCTTATTTTGTATATTTTTATTTTTTTGACAATTGCTATTTTTACCAGCTAGCGACAAGCAGTGCTAGCCACCTAAAAAGTAAAAGCTCAAAATGATTTTTTAGCCTTTACCTTTTTTTAATTTGCCCTAAAAGAAGAGCTACTTAAAAAAGACAAAACTAAAAAATCTAAAAGTCAAATTCTTCCCTGGCTGGTAATAATATTAATTCAAGAAAAAAAAAGCAGCTTCAAGAAAACACAGAGAACAAAAAAGTACTAATAGCAGCCGAACTATGTGCTAGTATACTATATATACTTCCTAAAGGAAGTTACTAGGAACCGATGTACGGTTGAGTAGAAAATGATCAGCATTGGTGACACATTCATTCGTACATACGTATGTAGATTAGGGTGGCCGTTATTTTTTTTATTTTGATTTCTTATATTCTCCCCCCTAAATCGGTTCAGTTTTATGTAAAAAAAAATACAAAAAAATTTCGTAGCGATAAGTTGTGTTTCAGGGGGGGCGTCCGTCCCTCAAAGTTTGCCATCAAGCCATTTATTCAAATGTAATTTGTTTGCGTATGACTATCTTCTAAAAACAACATTTTACAAGAATATGATATATGGCAATATTTTAGCTCGTCTAGTCAAGAAAGAAAGTTTTTTGCTAAAATAAATATTTTAGAAAATAATTAAGAAAATAAAAACAAAATACCAAACATTTTATATACGTTTTATATATATAAAAGGGGGATTTAATGTCAAGTGACCCAATTTTGAAATAGATGTCTTTCGATTTAAATGAAATTTACACCAATTTTAGTACTGTTAGATAGTAGCTTAGACACAAATTTTCAACAAGATCGGTCAAAATGTTTCAGAGGTGGAGGGGGTCAAAGTTTGCCATACAGGTGTTCTTTCTTATCCATGTAATTTATTACCTATTGGTGTTAGCAAAATTTGTCCCAAGTAGCCTAGATAGCTTTTTGATCAAACTTTTTAAAAAAAATTTTTTTGTTTTTTTAAAAAATTGTTTAATTTTTTTTTTTTTAAATTTAACACTTGGCTAAAAAAAAATAAAAAAAAAAGTTTTAAATTCACAAAAAAAAATTAAAAAATTTAAAAAAAAAAAAAAAAAATATTTTTAAAAAAGATTGATTAAATAGCTATCTAAGCTACTTGGGACAAATTTTGCTAACACCAATAGGTAATAAATTACATGGATAAGAAAGAACACCTGTATGGCAAACTTTGACCCCCTCCACCTCTGAAACATTTTGACCGATCTTGTTGAAAATTTGTGTGTAAACTACTATCTAATAGGACTAACCTTGGTGTAAATTTCATCCAAATCGGAAGACATCGATTTCAAAATTGTGTCACATGACATTAAATCGCCTTTTTATTTATACAAGTGTTTGCCTAATGGTCGAAATTCGGCCATATATTTTTTTAATACGAAGAAAATATAGTATGCTTAACTGATTTGCCTGTGTCGATTTATATATAACTTTTATATTTTTGAAATATTCGAAAACCGGTTTCTAAAAAATATCGAATAATCGAACACCCTATTTTTTATTATTTGATACATAATTGAAAAAAACAAATTTTTTGTATTTGTGTTAGTAGCAAATTAGAACGCTTATAACTCTGAAAGTATTGAACAGATTTTAATAATATATTTATTGTGCACTTCTGTAAGTAAATATCTTTCAAATGGTGTATATTTTGTTCAAATCGGTTGACATACAGAGAATAAAAGTGTTCTTAACTGTTTTGCCTTTGCCGATTTATATATAGATATAACGTATATAAAATGTTTGGTATTTTGTTGTTATTTTCTTAATTATTTTCTAAGATATTAGTCTTAGCAAAAAACTTTCTTTGAGGCTTATGTTGTTGACTAGAAGAGCTAAAATATTGCCATATATCATATTCTTGTAAAATGTTGTTTTTAGAAGATAGTCATACGCAAACAAATTACATTTGAATAAATGGCTTGATGGCAAACTTTGAGGGGCGGACGCCCTCCCTAAAACACAACTTATCGCTACGAAATTTTTTTGTATTTTTTTTTACATAAAACTGAACCGATTTGGAGGGGGAGAGTATAAGAAATCAAAAAAAAAAGTTCTCCATACAAGTAACGGCCACGCTAATGTAGATACATATTTGCACAAAAACGATACATGTGTCAATACCTGAATAAGTATGTTCGTATGTATGTGCTTAAATTTTGTAAACAAATTGTTTTTGGTTCTCATATAAAATGTAACAAGGCAATGCACAAAGTTTTTGAAGTGGTTTTATGTTTTAATTGTATAGAAAACAAAAACAAATTCCTGTTGTGTTTCTTTTCCATGAAAAATATCACTTGTCGTCGTCGGTATTTTGGAAATCGAAAATGCAAAACGCAAGAATTTTAAACGTCGTTTTTTAATAAGATTTCTGTAACAAAAGAATTTTATGACAAACTAGCGGACCCGGTGAACTTCGGCTCGCCCCAATTTAATGTTTTTCATTTGAAAAGCCATTAAGAATTGGTTTCACACAAAATTCCATACAAAAACTCGATTTTCGATTTTTCCAATTTTCCGACTTTTCCGGAGGGATTTTCCAAAATTTTCTTCCGTAAAAACCGTTCTCATTTTACGAATTACTATACATTGTTTACACCATTTTTATACATATAGATATTATACACATATTTCTCAATTAAACAGAATTTTATAACCAAAATTAAAAAAAATAGATTAACGGCCTGGCCTGTTTTTAGAAAACGTAAACAAGTGAGTGAGTGAGAAATTATATTGAAAACAAAAACAAATTTTCGTTTTTTATTGTTGTTTTCAATATTATTTCTCACTCACTCACTTGCTTACGTTTTCTAAAAACAGGCAGTAAAAGTGTTTTAAAAATAACTTCCAATTTGTTGCGTTTTCGATTTTCAGAACACCTCTGATTATCTCCTCTTTTGCGGCTATTAGCATACATTGGTTTTGATTAGGCGGCTTGGAGATAGAAGCTGTTTGTTTCATCCTTTTTCCTACATGTTTTTTCCTACAACATATAACTGATTGCCGTTGCTTTTTGAGTTCCATCAGATAAAAATTTTTTCCATTGTCAAAAAAGCAGAAGTCGGCAGAAGCCTGTGCCCTTTAAAAAGTTACTCTTCAAAAACAGTGTGTTTATTTTGCTGCTGCTTTTAAAAAGTGTGGGCTATTTTAGCAGTGGCTTTTTAATTTTGTTTTTTTTTAAATAGGAAAAAGGCAAAATTTGCCTGCTTTTGCTAATATGGCGATAGCGCTTTAAGCCTTGATTTTAGGCATATTTAGGCCGCTTTTTCAAGCATTGCTGTTGACCTTTTAAGTGTAAATTGCTGCCTGTTTATCAGCTTTAACCAGTGACTTCACAAAGCCCAACAGTAAATAATCGAGAGGTGCTAAATTTTCACGATTATATCCCCAATTTATTATTTTAATAAGTCGATGAGTGCGGTCGCCGTATTGTAAATAGCGCAAATCTGGTAAAAAACACACATAAAGCGTACCCAATAGTGCATTTTTCTGGAGATAAGGCGGTCTGTAGGGTATTTTGTGAGCTAGTCTCTCTACATATGCGGCAATTTTGGTTATTAACATATCGTCGTTTGTTAATTATTGTGTTCTATAAGGATTTATTTTACATATATTATAGAACACAATAATTTACGAACGACGATATCTGTTAAGCCTCAACGCTCCACACAATTGTATTCTCTATAAATTGCACGAATCGATAATTGATTTTAAAATAAAATTTGGTAATTTAGTAGCATTGCTTAAGCATCATAATGCTTTTTCAGAGTTTGCTGATTACTGATGTCAAAAAGTGAGAGCAGTGTGACAGTTCATATGACAGCTAACCCTTTTGTTAGTTATATCGCGTTTAAAAAAGCACCCTTTATGTGGTTAGTTAGGACGATTGTGTTCTTAATGTTGATGGCTTTGTTTACAATTTAATGGCATTTCGCTAATTAGTCTAAAATGTCGTTAAATTTCTTTTTATTTTATACATTTTAGCAGGTCTATTTGAAATTCCTTATGTTTGAAAAATGTTGGTCAAATATACCTGGGTGTTTGTTTGTATTTTATTTCATTGTTGTCGTATTAATTTACCTCCGTTTAGTATTGTGGTTGCACAAGGAGGGATTGAGGTGGAGAACGAAAAAGTATTTTAATAGCTTAATGTTAATTTCGTTAACTTAGTACCTTTACGTGACTGGGGATCTTAAAAATAATTAATCTTAAGTGGACAAATTGTTTAATGAGTTTTAACACTTTTATGAAATGTTGCAGAGTTTTTTATTTTTTTTTTTTTGTTGGTCGTTTGACCCTTTTTAGATTTGGCAAGTTGTAAGAGGCAGTATTTCATTTGTTGGATAAGTTTTATGTTTTCGAAAATTAAAGTATTTTTATAGTTATTATTTTTAATTTATTCAACGTCAGCTAAAAGTTTAGTTTTATTAAAGACATTAATGGGAAGCCTATAGAAAGTAAGGATTTTAGTATCACTTAAGTTCAGCCATAAAAGCAACTTTAAAAATAAATTTTTTAATTAAGAAGACACATTGACATTAAAATTTTTAAGCTTATTCATTAGTTTTTATTAAATTTTATTAAATTTACTAAGTTGTTGTCACAATTTCAAGTGCAGTTCTAATACAAGCTCAGTGACAGATTGTGGACCAATACTGACAAATCTTGCATCCTCATTTCTTATCATTCAAAAACTTTTTTTAAATATCATTAAATATTATGTAGTTTTTGTTTTTTAATTTTGTTTTTTTCTTTTTACCCACCTTCAACTACAATTCCAGTCGGAAAAAAGCCAACAAATTGTAGGGGAATGTAAGAAAAGATAAACTCACGTTTTATTGTTGGTGTTTTGTTTAAGTTTTTATATTGTTACAAGCAAGACTTTGAGTGTTTATAATTCTTATTTCGTTTAAGGTTTTATTTGTATAATATTTTTAGCTTTTCTTAAATCTTTGGAAAAGGTTTCCTGACGATCTGGCCTAAGCAACCAGTGAAATGCGCATAGAAGCTAGCTTTCCCTCAGCAATTAATTTCAGTGTATTTATAAAATATGAAAAATTGGGAGTTTAGCACGTCATACAGAAATCTTAATAATAATAAATTTTGTACTCCCAATAATTACTTTGATTTATATCATTATCGTTTTGATTAAACCTGTATTAAGTAGTTTCTTTTTAGAAGTATTTCATTAATAGATCTTCAGTAAATTCCAAAAATAAAATAAAAGTTTCAAAAACGAGAAACTGCATATGGATTCTAAATTTTTGGCAGTAGCAGAGATTTTCGGGTGTCTTATTTGTATTAATGTTATGGTGAAATGTAGACAGACAGTAAAAGGGTATGTTCGTAAATGCATCACTGCGCTGCACCAGAAAAGCAAAAATTTTTTAATACCGATAAAAAACAATTATAATTTGTTTTTATTGTGTGACTATTACTTTTGTGGAGTATTTGACAATTTTTTCGTCCACATCTACATCACTGGTATATATATAAACATTTGAAATCACTGATTCAGCGCTGTGATGCATTTACGAACATGCCCAAACTTTTTTGGCTGAATTTGATTTAAATATCGACAGAATTAAAAGCAGTGTTGCCAGAAGTAGGGGAAAATCCCTACATGTAGGTATTTTTGATACTAAAATAAAAGCGTAGGGAAAATCGGACAGATTTTTTATATTCTCCAAAATGTAGAGATTTTTAGCCATATCGCATTATTTATAAAATAAATGCAGTATAAACCTTTCCTTAGTGATATTTTTTTGTCAAAAAAAAAATTTTTTTCCTAAAATATATATTTCCAGAGTTGTTTGTGTTTTAAAAAGTTGGCAACTCTAATATGTATGTATATGTTTTTTCTAAAGGCCTAACCAGAATTTGAATAACTGAGCGAAATCATGTAAATGATATGCGTCAAACCATATTGAACTTAAGGAAACTTTTTGTTAAGTTTTACAAAACTGTGATTTGCTTAAGCAAAGTGCGAAAGTTATCGCTTATTCCGTACGAAATCCAATTTTTTTTATTTTGTTTTATTTTTTTAAATGCATTTCAGAGGCTTTTAGATAAGTTTTGATAGTAGCCTAAGTTTGTCTATGCACATTCTGGTTGAGCCTTAAAATATCATTCAATGTTGAAAGATTTAATTGAATTTCATTAAAAATACATACATATACGTATTATTTTTCTTAAGTTTTGTACTTATTTTTTGTCAAAGCTTTAATATACATATTCGAATAAAATTTATTTTTTAGAACTAATGTTTTTCTTCTATTTTAGTGACAATAATGCGAAGGGATTTTAGTAGTGGAAATTTTTTCAACGTGTAGGGAAAATCGGATTTTTCTTAACATGTGTAGGTATTTTTTCGCAAAATCCATTGGCAACACTGATTAAAAGGGTTCTTTTTTTCTTGAAAAGTCTCGATCTACGGCATTTTTACTTCCAATGAATCAATATGGAAAAAAATAGCAACACATTTTGAATATACATTTTTTTCTTTAATTTAAATGAAACTTTGTGTTGGCATTTGTTCAACCATTATTCAAGTTTTAGCCACTTGGGTAGGTAAGTAGTACTAGTTTATTAATCTATACATGTCTCAATTTGTAGCCACCAAAAATTTTACGTTTTTCTTCTAATTCCTGTGGTTATTTCAATTCCAATATTGACACTGTTATACATTGTTGCTGGTGTTTTTGTTGGCTTTTCTTGTCAAAGTCTTTGAAACGAAAACAATCACACAGGCATATTTTGTAAAACATAAACGAGGCCATACCTAAAAGTGATAACAGCAAATAATAATGGTATACTCGGGTTTGCTGAGCTATTAATATTCTCCAAAAAATAAGAAGTATTCGAAGTTATCGATAACTATGGTTTGACAGCTGAGAATGTCAAACTGAGTAGAAATTTCTTTTCAGTAAGGTTTGGCAAGTCATTATAAATCTTTTAAAGCTAGAACAACGCTGCCAAATTGAAAATTGAATTTACTTTGAAAAAAATTAATCTGTTCGCAATCATATTTAATGCCGAACTTTCTTGGACCAACCATATACATAGATATATCAGCTGGTAAAGTTCACGGGATGTTGAGAAACCTGTGGGCTGTGCAATTTTCGACACCGTTTGAAATAAGAATGCTTTTGGCAAAAACCTATTTAATAGCGGTTCTACTCTACGGTAGGAATGGGTAGAAATATCGATATATCAAAATATCGATATTTAAAAAAATAATCGATATATAGCGCCGATATTTAAAATACCGATATACCAATGTATCGTTATTAAAATACGACTATGGAATTTTATATTTTTTAAAGTAAGTCTTCATTAATATTTCAAAACTTAAGCCCTTTTTCAAACAATATGTTTTTTAAGAATTGGCATCATTGCATGCATCATATGATTTTTTAAACTAATATGAAGATCTAAAATGATTACATTTATAAGAAGCAGCGCCGGATACAAGAAGCAGATTGACAGGAGGGCACACAAAGCAGAGAGTGCTCCTGCTGTCCATATCTGATGATTACTGGTTTAACTAAAACAATTAAAAACATTTCTAGTTAAAGTTGGTACTCTTGGGGTGCAATTCAAAGTTTAAGGTAAGTTGGTACTTCCTTTTTTTTCCATTTAAATTTTTCGTAATTTACTTTTTTTTGGTGTTTTTGTATTCTTCCTTTTTGTTTTTGTTATAATTGAATTTCTTGTTTTTATTGAATTTTTATTTGATTGAACTTTTGGTTCTTATTTATTTTTTTTTTAAATAAAATGAAACAATAAAAAGTAACAATCAGCCTGATTACATATAATATGTTTGTTCATAAATATGTATGTACAAAGGTATATAAAATTTTTTTATTTGGTAATAGTTTCAGTAAAATATGTTCAATATGGGTAATTCCAAAGTGTTGAACGTGACAGACGTACGCATCAAAAATGCAATAACATTTTAAACAACAAATATTTTTACGTTCTTCTAACCCTTAAATTATAGCACTAGGAAAGCACTATTATCTATGCTAAAGTTTATGGGGGCGCGATTCTAGGTCAAAGATAATAGCAAAAGAAGTAGCGGTTCGAACGTGAAAAAAATAGAAGTAGTAGTTCAGCAAATACTGGCACAATTTTTTGGTCAAACTACTTTCGGAATTTTACGTAGCAAAGTAACATTTAAATGTCTTTGGTTTGATTCCAAATTCTTCTGTATTTTTTTTTGTTTACGCCAAAATCTGGTTCGATACGTGACATTTCGAACGTGACATTTTTTCCATAATAATTTAACTGAATAAAGATTAAAAAAAAAAATAAAAATTTACCTTTAATCCGAATAACATATTTCTCTTCGAACTCTTCCTTAGATTACAGACCATGTAAGAAATTTTTTTTGGAATAATTTTCATCCAATATCACCTCTTTTAAGGGATATAATATTTAAGAAGACATGCAATAAAACATTCTCACAAATAAGAAATTACGTTTGCACAACTTTGCAGTCTGATTATTTACCTAAGTGAACAAATTTATGGGTAAATTTATAAAATTAGTAAAATCTAAATATTTTTCTATAACAATATCGTAAAATAATAAGCTTTTAATATCTTTTGCCCATATATCGATATTTTTAAAATAATAAATAATATAAATAATATCGATTCGATATATATCGATATATTTTTTCAATTTGCCCATCCCTACTGTACGGGAGTGATGTCACATATAACAATAAATCCAGATAGGGTTTTAACAGAAGTAGACGAGGTAGTACACGCAGAGAAAAAACATGTTGAAATATGATAACCTCCAACAAAACTATTTTTAAGGAACATTTTAAACATATTATGTTTAACGTAACCATATATTTGTCACTGACAACCATATTATGGGTACAATAGTCCTCCATCAAGACTCCACAGCCATATTACGGAAAAAATATTTTTATATATGGTCACCTTCAACAAAACTTTAATACACTTGCTTAAACGTTTAATTCATTTGAATAAACGTTTAATTCACTTGATTTAACTTTTAATTAAAACTGATTTTAGTTTTGATTAATGCGTTTACTGGTGCAGAATTTCTTTCTGTGTAATAGTAATTCAATAAGTAAAAAAAGAAAGAAAGAAATTGATCGCTTTTCAGGAAAACTAGAAGCAATATGCACCATAAGCATTATGTCCTGTTAAGTCGTTCGCATTAAATGATTTTAAACAAATTGGCATCTTAGAAATTTTGGGAATTTCTTTTAAGATTATTTGTAAACTGGTCACAATGAAATTTGGTATATGTTTTTCTATCATAAGAATTAAATCCTTTGAAAATGGTGAGAATCAGTTCATAATTTTCCATAGCCCGAATACAACCTTCTTTCCGGAATAGAATCTTTGTGACCATTAACCATATTCTTACGTTGGTATTAAGATCAAAGTTGGTCTAAATATATTTATAAACTTGATAAGAATCAGACCACATTTGGTCATAGCTCTAATACAAAAACCACTCCAGAAAAAAGCTTTTAACGCCATAAGTTTCATGTAAATATTCGTATTGATAAAAAGTTTGGCGACAATTACTTTTGCTACTATGCCATCACAGAAAAAATAGAAAAGCGGCCTTAACTAAACAATTCGTTCGGACAATTAAATTATTTACTAATTTTGCCGCCGCAAAAGAATTGATCATATCCATTAACGGGTTTGTATATTCGAGTCGTGATAGATAAATTTAGTCAATTATAAAATTAATTACATTTTAATTTATTTGTTTTGATTAAAAAAATTAATTGCAACAAACAAAAAATTAATTTAAAAAAAAATGTACACAAATTTATTATTTAATTGAACACTTTTGGCAAACATTTTTTCTGTGATGGCAAAGTGTTGTGCTGTTAGTTCCAGAATTTACTACAGCCCTATCCATAACATAAAAAACTTAAAGTCGAAAAAATCTCATAACGATATTTGGATAATATTTAAAAGAAAGAACTCTTATATACACAAATCTTAAAATCATCACATAATTTTATTTTCTGGAAAATTTGTCGGAAAATATCGATGGGCTTCCCCGGGTTCATTTATTACATACTTCTTTAATAAATTGTTTTTCGGTGTTTACTTAAAAATATTTATTTTTGCACTTTTTCGAAAAAAAATGGGTGAAATGTACCAAAACCTCATTGCCGATAGCCACTTCCACCTAATCCAGTAGATGGCTAAAAAATTTAATTCTTTCTAATTTAAAGGTAAATTACTAAATTTTAAAGTTTTAAGCTCTGCTAGGTAGCTTAATTTTACAAACTATTTATCTAACCGCTTTCGCTTGCTGTGGTCCATATAATTTAGTTTGATTTTCCATTGCTTTTCTTTGTATACCACAAGCACACATAATTTGTCAGGAACATGCTTGAATACACCAAAGTAGTGGTAGTGGATTTAACAATTGTTAAGTTTGATACGAAGACAAACACAAACTTTAACAAAGATTCTTTGTAGGCAGAAGGGGGTTCTAAATATTGGCATTCTCTTCTTTGGGAGGGTAGTTTGACAGATTTAGTTGACTTTCTTGATATTTGTTGATAACAAGTAGAGTTTATAAAATAAGAAAACTTTTAGAAAAATCCAAACATGTTTTTCGTTTTTTTTTGGTAAAAATGGTTTACCCAATTATCAGTTGTGTCATTGTCATTGTCTTTGACATTTACGTAGAAGTGTATATTTGTTGTTTTGCGTTAAGCACATAATTACAAACAAACAATTCCAACATGGTTTCTTAAGTTGCTGTATGTGTAAGTTTCCATTTTGCTTTGGCAGATACTGAAAATATTTACTTAAGCATTACAATGGCTAAAGTTACAAATTGACTTTGGTTTATAGTTGATATAGCAAACTGTCTGTTTAACAGTTTTTACAAATTATTGATGCCAATAGTTGGTAAATTAGCAAAGTTGCTGTAAAGTAGTTTTAGGATAAAGTAAGTCAAGTAAATTATACAAGATTTAAAATTTTTTAAAACTAATTGTAAAGATTGGGATCAATGTTTTTAAAAATGGTTGAAACATTTTCATTTTCAAAACATGCATTGGGAGAAATAGTACAGCTAAATAAGTGATTTTATAAGACAGTTAAGCTTAATATATATTATTTGGTAATTATAACTCCAAACCTAGTAAACAATAGAATGCATATGGGGTGTTTCATCTCAAGTGACACTAGTATTGAAACCGATGTCTTCTGATCGGCATGGAAATGACATATAAAAGCAAAATTAACTTAAATAAAACTAAAAGCCATTCAAATTAATTGGCTTATGGGGAAAAAATTATGTTCGTAGCCCCCATTGCAAACTTCTTTTTTACAACTCTATCTCTATAAAGCCAACGTGGTGCTACGGTATTTAGCTATAAGGCACTGCTTCGATCTCTAATATCGAAAAAATTCAAAGGCGCCAAAATAAATTTCTTTGAATAATATTCAGAGCCTCTACCTGGTATGTTAAAAACTTAAATATCCACAAGGATCTCAATGTGCCATTTATAAAGACTATGATTACGAAATATGCAGTAAAATATATATAAAAAGGCTTGAACTGTATTTAAATCCACTAGCTCGAAATATTTTAAATCTCGAATAAGGAGAAGAGACAATGCTGCACTCATCCAATCACAAGAGCGATAAACACGTACATATGTGAACAGAAAGCGTGATGACTAAATTTTTTGTCTGGCACTGGCAGGACATAAAACAAAGTATTAGGATAAGATTTGACTACTTTGTTATTTTAAGTTCATATTAAATGTATAAAGATTAAATAAATAAATAATGACAAAAAAAAATGTCTTTGGATCGGGATGAAATTTGCACCAAGGTTAATCGTATTGGATAGTAGTTAAGACACGAAATCAATAAGATCGGTCAAAAAATCTGCGAGTTAGAGGCTGGTGAAGTGTTTGAGTTTTGTAAATTTCAAGTCTTTTATTTTGCTAATCCTTTCTTGGTGTTACTGGGTTCAGCTGTTGATTTCGCTGCTAGCTCCTATTTTTTTTGCAGAAAAAAGTCGTTTTGTTTAAAATGAACTTCATCAGTTATTGGTAGATATTGTTAGATAAGATGATGAAGAAAATTAAACTTTTTTATTTAATTTTTCACAGAGTATATTTTTATTATTCATTTTCCTAGTCGACTTGTTTTCCAAATATTCGGCAAAAATATAAGATAGAAGAATTTCACATTAACTACGAGTTAGAGAATTTTTGAGTTGCAACATTAATTTTTTATAAAATAGGTGGTCCAACCATAATGCACGATGTAAATTGTGAGTCACACCTTAACTTCAAGTTTTTTTGCCCAAATGAATTTGACATTATTTTGTTTCAGTGTAAGATAAATACAACCATTGAGAGGTACACAATTGAACAGCGCGTTAATATTGTTGGAGCCTTTTACGAAAATTGGCACTCAAATAAAAATGCATTTCGTGCACTTCGTGATTTTTTTGTTCAGCATAATCGACCAAATGTGTCCACAATCGGTAGAATTGTGCGCAAATTTCAACAAAACGGGTCTGTACGAAATATGAAAATACTTATGCATGCTCACCCAGTTCGTTCCGTCCTCGCGCCGTAATTCTTCGAAATTGAGGTTGGCCAAGAACTTACTGTAAAGGGTGTTCGCTATTGCGACATGACCTGGACGATATGTGGTTCCAACACGATGGTGCCACATGCCGCACAGCCAATGAAACAATGGCTCTTTTGCGCGAGAAATTCAATGGCCGTGTTACCTCATGTAATTGGGGGTGACGATCATGTGATTTGACACCGTTGGACTTATTTCTTTGTGCATAGTAAAAAGAAAATGGGTGCGTCAATAAGCCAAGAACAGTTCGAGAGCTGAAGGATGAGATTATTCGGCACATTAACGACATTATATCTCAATTATGTCTTAGAGTCATTAAAAATATGGACCACTGGATATATAGTTTGTTTCATACATAATTGCCATAGATCCATTCATGATCATAAAAACCAGGGTATACAAAACTGCAGTCCAAACCAAAACTGTCGAACAAAAAACGAAAAGTTTGTGTACAACTTTTCGCTTTTTGAGTTGGTTTGAAAGCGATTGCTTATATTTAATGAATCGGAAGTTAAAGCAACATTTTTTTTTTTTTTTTTTTTTTGGCAATAAAAAACTGGAGGAAATGGCAGTTTATCTACTTTGACTGCAGTTTTTTAAACGCTGATAAAAACTATTTAGATAATTCTCTGAAAATTTTTATTTTATTTATAATTAACATCGTGCGTTTTGGTTGGACCGCCTAACATAAATTAATTCTTAAATAGAGGAGATTTTGAAGAAATTGCTTGTTAATGATTAACTTCTAAAATATTCGGAAGAAAATCTTAGACACAAGGGATCAAATATAAATTTTTATAAAGTATTTCAAAAACTTTTTGTACAATTTTTAGCACGATTTTTTGCAGAAGGGATATTTAGTAGGATGTTTTTATTAAGGATATTATAATTTCTTTCTAATTTGAAAATGAAATATAAAACCAAATCGATTTTTTGTTGTTGGTTGACTCAAAACTTTTGACAATCATTATTGCCAGAGACTTAAAATGAAATTATTACGCCAAATTGCTTTGGTACACATTTACATATTTAAATTGTTAAAAAAGTTTAAGCCTTTTCCTTTGTTGTATCATTGCAATAAAGTAAAAACTTAATCGTCAAACTATAATTTCAAGTTTTCCTTGGTTTAATAATTCATGGGTGCTTACGAGTTATACAAAATTATTGATTAGTTCTTTAAAAATGTGAAAATACTATGACAAAGGATTTCCTTTCTTATATGCCATTATCAATAATAAGCTTATTTCTTTGCCTCTGTCTATTTGAGTATAAACGTATGTATGTGTGAGTAGTTCTTCATAGAAAAGAAATAATAACTTATCCTTGTTATATTTATATATTCATTGAAAATCTTTCTATTGTTCGAAAGGTTTTTTTGTTTTGTCTAAATATGTTTTTTTTATCATTCGTTTACAAAAATATTAAGAATGATGTACTCTTTGTTTATTTATGCACAGAGCAAATCAAGGTAGGCTTAAAGAGAAGTCTAAAAAAATAGAAAAATTATTTAAAAATATTTTTACGAGGTTTCTTTGGATCAAACTGAAATTTGTAAAGTAAACACTGAAGCTCTAGATATGTACTTTGGAATGATTGTATACTCTTCCAGAATATGTTGTATCTTCCTGTTACTTAAATTTGATGAAATGAAGCATAGTCGCAAAAAATGTGCTGTAGTTGTTGAAATTCGGTCTTATAGTTGTGATCATTGGAATAACCTTTTGGATGATGTTCACCAGAGTTATGCCTCTCCATTACCAACATTCGGTTAGATCGCCCTTTTTCGGTGGAATTACGTTTTTTTTTTTTCATTTCATTCGGTGTGTTGAATCTACATGATATCCACGTTTCTGGATAAAAATCAAACCGATTCGACAAATAGTTGCGTCAGTTTGTTTTATTAAGGCCATAATTGTTCAAAACGCAACGCCAAAAATTACATTGAAAGCAAAAACAAAGTCAAACATATTCCAAATATTAGTAAAGTTTTTGAAATTTGCGTAAACAATAATTTAGTTAAATTCTGTGAAAAAAATCAACTAAATAATGAGAGACAATTCGGTTTCAAATACAAACACTCAACAATTCACGCAACACAGCTACTGGTGTCAGATATTCATTGGAACCTCAATAAATCATTGTGTACAGGTGCCTGCTTGATTGATTTCGAAAAGGCGTTCGATAGCATATGGATTCCGGCATTAATTTACAAATTATTGAAATATAAAATACCTATATACCTAATTATTCTCTTGCACAACATGCTGAACAACAAATCTTTTCTAGTTTGCAATAGGAAACAAATAAGTACAAAAAAATTTGTTTTAGTGAATGGTCTTCAACAGGGAACAGTGAATTCCCCAATTCTATTTAATATTGTTATATTAGATTTATTAACGAAAATTAATAATATCATTGCTTTTGCAGATGATATTATTATATATCACGCCGATAATAAAATAGAAAAAATTAATAATGAATTACAAACATACTTTAAGATAGTTGAAAAATACGCTATAGACTGGAAAATGAAAATTAACTTTAACAAATGTGAAACCATTCTTTTCCGTCCGCCAGTAGGAAAATGTAATCCCAACATAAGAAAAAAATGGAAAGGTTTTGGTATAACAGCAAATAATAATATACGTATTCCCAACAAACAAGTTGTAAAATACTTTGGAATTAAACTGGATAAGTTTTTATATTTCAATGCTCATATAAATGCACAAATAGTTAAAGCAAGAAATGCTTTTTTCATGTACAAAAGACTGTTCTTTTCACAATACATAAATACTAAAGTTAAAGTTCTCCTGTATCAATCACTTATTAGACCTATTATAACATACAGTTGCCAAATATGGTTTAACATTTCTCCATCATATATGGAGAAAATTCGAGTGTTTGAAAGAAAGTGTCTAAGATCATGCACAGCGCTGTATAGATCTCCAAATAGTGACTATATAAGATACATATCAAATAAAAAATTATACAACGCTGCGAAAATAGGTAGAATAGATAATTTTATTATTCATATAATTATAAATTATATTGCAAAATGCTCTGAGTGCTATGAAAATAATTTAATTATGGCACCATATTACAGTGACGAAGAATATATATCTAAAACCCTTCAAAGTGGATATGTACCACCTGAGGCTTTCGTATACCTCGACAGTAAAGGATTTATCCAAAATGGATTAGGCACACCTATATTTTACCATATATATAGAAGAGCCAATAACAAAGCCATTAATTGCAATCAAATTACACTTGATAATACTAGGTTTGATACAACTATTTATACAGACGACAAAAACATTTTGCCAAACATAAATAAAAGAAAATTTTGGTGGCTTAACTAAAATCTCCCCTTCCTACTTTTACCCCTTGACAGAACTTTTAATTATATAAATAAAGAAGTAACTTTTTTTGAAATTGTTTGTTACATGGTATTATATTAAGTATATTAAGTATATAAAAAATTCGTATATTAAATTCTAAAAAATATTAAAATTGTCATATATAAGTAGTATACTTGAGAGCCCGATTATGGGACTATGTATAATAATATGTTTTTTATAATTACTATTTGTTTATTTATAGTTTTAAGAACATGAATTTTCTTTAAATAAACACTTAAAAAAAAAAAAAAAAAAAAAAAAAAAAAAAAAAAACAAAGTCAAACATATTTTTTAAATTTTGTTGTGGCTTTCTTCAAAAATTCATATTGCGTTTTAAAATTTTCATCGCCACAAGCTATTCAGTAGTTTGAAATTTATTGAAATTGAAAATTATTAAATTCAATATGAATTTCTGTTAAAGGCAACAACAAAAGCATAAAATGTTATTGATATTGCTTTTGCTTTTAATTTTTAAAAATTAATTCAGTGTTAAGTTGATTCTATAAAACATGCTAAATTTTAAGACACAAGTGTTTTGCATTAAAACATTTCGTAGGTTCGATTGCCTGTAAATGCAGTGCTTATTTTTGTTTTACTATATTTTATATGGTTTTTTATTATTCAAGTTCTTTCATTTTGCAAAATGTTCTGTGAAAAATAAATGTTACAATGGGAAATTAATATTTTATGTCTTTATGTTTTATTTTATTTTATTTTTGTATGCAGCTCATTCTTTATGTCATTTACAAAAGCTGTTTTATCAGCATTTTTGCATACCTTTTGTTTTGTGTTTCTGTAATAAGTCCCTTAACAAATCAAGAAATAAAAAAATTTTTATACAAACAAATAAGTATTTTTTCCAGGAAATTACAATAATACACAATAAATTTCAATTAAAAAAAAGCAACATGTGAGGACTTATAAAACATTTTAAATGATTTTATTGTAAAAATTTATTGAAATTATATTAAAAAAGGAACTTTTCTTGTAATTTATTACAATGTGAGTATGGGAGGAGTCAGTGCGTATACTTGATTTTTCGTTTGGAAATAATATTGCGTATACGTATACGGCTTATGCAAAACTAAAACAAAAGGCCTAGTCGACGATATTAAAAAAATTTTCTGTGGCATTTTGACAAAACATCTAAAGTCGAAATAAGAAAGCAAAAAAGTTTTTAAAATAAAATCGGTGAAAAAATCATTTTTGTCAAAAAAAAAAACTTTGATCCCAATTTTTTATAAAATGGCTGTAGTTTACCCGGATTTCAACAGTGGTTCTTGTATAGATAATTAGTACTCAAAATATGAAGTTTATAAAAATATATATTTTCATAAATCTTCTTTACAGGATCGTTTTCAAAATTTGTGCGATTTCAAATCCACTTGATTTCGATTTAAAGAACATGCCCAAATATTTTTTTCTTCGGCAACAATCTGTTTGTTATAAAGTCTATTAGATATAAGATTATCTTGGCTATCAATATTTTCTAATTTTTTTTATAATTTATATTTTTATTCGAACAAAATAATCACTTATAAAGGGTGTTTTTTAATCAAGATTGAACTTGAAATTATAAAAAATAGCAAAAAAAATCCTATCTTGTATACGCAAATAAATCAATACATCGTAGCGCATTATGGTCGTCAAATTTATTTCATTTTTAAAGAAATTAAGTCCCATAATAGTTCAGTGTTATGGATAAAATGGCGTATATAAATAGGATCTGTTGTGTACTGGTCTCACTCCATACGCGGTAGTTTTTTTATTTATTACCAAATCCGTTAAGCCATAAGAATCACGAAGTCGATTATGAGATGTTCGAATCGATGGCTGATTTTTGTAAACTTGAATAATTTAAAAGCATTTTTAAAGCGTGAACCTCTTCATGATGATTTGCCAGAGAATACTGATCGGAAATATCAAAAAGTAAGCAAACTACGACAGATCGTTTTACATCTCACATGATTGACAGCTACAGCTTTTTGTAAGTTCTATCGGGCTTAAAAAACATCCTGTACTACATGACAGCTAATATTTCTTCTAATAAGAATTAATACGTTTTTTTCATTTGTCAACTGTTTACAAAATGTTTGAAGAAACATGTTATCTAACTGGTTGAAGTTAAAACAACATCACTTCTACTTAATACAAAACGTTCTTATTCTGCTTTCTTAAGAATCATTAAAGCATTAAGCTTATTTATATTTTATTTTCCAATTTATCCTCAAAACAGAAAAAAACAAAAATATATCACAAAGCATTAAAAAAAATATAACAAATCAAAAGCTTATTGTTCTACCTTGAATTAAAATAATAAAATTACACTCTTAAATTGTTGCCAATAAAGTATTCAAAACGATAAATAAAAGAATTTCGCTAAAAAAAAAATTAAACAATACAAATAATAATACTTAGTTACAACAAAAACGCAGAGGATTTTTTGCAAAGCAGATATTAAAAGAGTGATTGCATTTTTAAAAGTCAAATCTAAGCTAATTTTCGCTAGAGATGTACAAATTTATGTACATTTTATAGAATTTATTCCTTAACACAACATTTTGTTTACAATATTATAAAATATACTGTAGATTATATTTGTAACAACCCAAAAATCATGGCAACACAAAGATAAGACAGACATGCTGTCACATACAACCTGCAAGCAATTTGCAAATAGCGATAAACACAAAACAAACCAAACAGAAAAAAAAGGAAAAATCTACGATAAAAAAAATTTTACTTTAAAATGTGATTTTCTGCCATTGCACAGTGATTTTCTTTCATACAAAGTACTGAAAAAAAGCTATTTACAGCCTGGCTTTATGTCGATCGACCACTTAACGGAGCATCAACAAGTCACTTTTAAATACCAACATAATAAAACGTTTTATGGGCACAAAGACGCTATTCGGAAAAGAAGTTTGTTTGTGAAATTATAGACCGGTTCGCATAATTTTAATGCCTTACTTTTTGTGTGACTTTTAGAGTTATGTTTATATTAATGTCGGGCCAAAGCTTCAAATTATGTCAATTGGATTTTTGAATACAATTTGTGGTGGCAGGGCAGCAAATTTTGAAAATTAAGGCTACGTTCACAAAAATGTAATTAAAGTTTTTTTTAAAAAGTTGAGTCTTCTTTTATTTACTTCAGCAACAATTTGTATGAAATTATAGCTGACGTTTTTGTATGAAATTATAGCTGACGTTTAAAATAATTTTATTAATTATTGAATGAAAATTTTAACAATAACAAAAAAATAATAATAAAGACGTAATATTGTTTTGGGAAAAATTTGCACATTTTTTCGTAAGTGAAAATATGAAGCGTGGTGGCTATTTTGCATCTGACAGCATACCCGTAGTCAAATGGATGGACAATCGCGCTATTTATCTGGCTTCCAATTTTATTGCTCAACTGCGGTGTGCAAAGTAAAGCGGCGTGTTGCATGACAAGCAGGTAAATTTGATAAAGATTGCCCGTTAGTTGTCCAGCATTGCAACAAGGGAATGGAAGGTGTCGATCTCATGGACCAAAAAAAGGTTTGCTATGATTACGATCGCAGAAGCAAATGGCAGTTTTATATTCGATTGTTCTTTGATCTCTTCGTGATATACAGCAAACTCATGTTGGCAACAGCTTTGCGACAAAAGTGACCTCGATTGATTTTTGGGCTGCTTTAACAAAGGAATTTATTAATGACTTCGGTTCAAGATCGCGCAGATTGCCGGAAGAAACCAGAACTGGAAGTATCTCTCTATAAAAGCCGAAGTCTTTCCATAAATTGGACTTATCTTAAATTGTTAGTTATTTATAAATCACTTTTTAAATAGTTTTTATAAATAAAAAATTTATAACACATTATACTTTTCAATGAAATTTTTTGGCTAAAAAATTCTCTTTCAGTTAACTATATTTGCCAAGGAAAATGAGGGGCAAGGAGAGGACCAGGGGGGCCTATTTTTTTGATGTAACTATTATTGGGCCATTTATTATGAAAATAAGTTAAAATAAAAAATCGCTTCGGCAAAAAAAGTCTGGTCATTAAAGGGTTAAGTAGACTTGGTTATTGCGAAAATTAGAAAATACGTAAAAAATTCCATCAACTTGCCTCTAAAATTTAGACTTGTACTTTGCACACAAGATTTACATGGAGAGCCAGCCTGACGGACGGACGTCGTAAGTATTACTTTCTGAGTCGAATGGAATACTTAAAGGTTTTCCAATATTTAAATATTTTAAGGTCCCAGCAAAAACTTTACTTACCTGGTAAGTTAGCAAGTAATGTTGGAGAAAATAAACACTACTTATTTTTCGGCTGAATAACTACTTATTTATGTTCGTGGTGTCCACAGAGACCAGTACTTACAATATACTTACTAGAAGCCAAAAGATCACTAGTTAATAGACCTAATAAGTAGTTGTTGAGTACGTTACCGGTAAGTAAATATTCAGTACTGAAAACAACACGACTAATAAGTAGTTAATGAGCTGATTATTAGTAAGCAGATATTCAGAAGTGAAAATAATAGAAGTAATAAGTAGTTGCTGAGGTCATTACTAGTAAGTACTTATTGAAGTTTTCAGAATAATGACAATTGTAGTTACAACTACTTACCAGATAACGTATGAAACAATTACCACCTGTTACCAAAATTCAAAAAGTTTTTCCTGTAGTGAATTCTCTAACTATTAACGTTAACGTTAATTTTACCGGCATAGTTTATTGCTTACGGTAACAAAACAGCAATTCAGTAACTCAATTTTAACTACATTGTTAAAAATGTCAATCAAGTGGCATCTTTGTTAGTTAATTATATATTTAACGAACACTGTCATCGTGTGCAAACTACTTCTCATGTGGAACGACTTAAAGTACTTTCGAAACTAACAAAACGCCAGTTAGGTTTGGCTAGTCTAGCGAAAATTTCAAAAATTCGGAAAATTTGCAAAAATAGCAAAAATTTTTAATATTTCAAACAAGCCATAAAATTGATTAAAAGTCGCTAAAACTATAAGGAATTGCAAAAACTCGGTAAAAATTGTTAAATGAGCGGAAATTCGCAAAAATTTGCAAACAGCGGCTATTTATTAAAAATCGTTTAAGCTGTAAAGAACCACAGGAAAAAATCGCTTATATCGCGAACATGGCTCAAATTCGCGAAAAATTGCAAACCTGGAAAAAAATTTTAAACTTATTTGAAATCGCTTAAAAAACAAATTATCGGAATATATAAAATTTTTTTTTTTTTGCAAAAATAGCGAAATTTCGCGAAATTGTTTAATATTTCGAACAAACCATAAAATTGATTAAAATTCGCTAAAACTTTAAGGTGTGGCAAAAATTCGGTAAAAATTTCTAAATTAGGGAAAATTCGCTAACAGCGGTAAGATTGGAAAGTCTGCCACTTATTTTTTGTGTAGAAAAGAAAACACTATTAGTAATTTCCATAAGCTGGATCTAAAATCTAATACATATTTTTAATGATAAATTCCCTAAAAACAAATTTTTTAATATTATATTTGCAAAATGTACGTAAATAACAAATTAAAAAGTTAACAATGAAAAATAACTTAAATACTTGACGTTAAGATAGAACATAGCAGTAAACGTTATTGTTAAAAAAGTTACTGAATAAAATTTACGTTAACTTTGCTGTTAAATATTTTTAACAATTTAAATTATGTTAAAATTGAATAGAGAATCGCACTACTCGGGTGTTACAAACATCAGCACAAATGCAAAATAACTATTCCACTTTTGTGTTACTTGTACGTATGAGTGATATTTATTTATTAAAATATTACTCATATGCCCAATGTTATTTTTTTAGTTTAGGGATAAGAGTGAATAAAAATCTGTGGACAATTTGCATCGCAGTTGTTTGTCTTTTGTTCTAAACAAAATTTCCTATCGACGCCAGGGAAATAACCTTTAAACTTTTTTTATATCTAATGCCGTAAAGAATTAAAGGCTTAAAAAACAATTTTAACAGAATTTAACTGTCTGTCTCCCGATTTCAAACGAAAATTTCGTTTGAGGTACTTAGCAGCTGGTATAAAGAGGGAATGACAGAGGTTTGTATGCATCTAGAAAAGAAGAACGATTTGGGTACTGTGAGGTCTCAAAAGAATATTTTTTTTCTACTCTGAAAATTTCTACTTGCTTCTTTTTAAATAAGTAGCTTTTGTAATTTTATTTTTTTGTAGAAACTTTTTGTCAAAAATTTTCATTTAGAATTCAATATGTGGTTTAAAAAGTTAAGTGCGCAAAATTTTTTTTGGTTTGCTAAATTTTATTGCTTGGCTTTCTTCTTTTGAAAAAGCGACAACAATTTTAATTTAAAATTTAAGAGATAATTGGCTTTAAGTTAAGGCCACTGTTTAATGTTAAAATTTTTGAAATTTCGTACTAAGTTGTGCGGTAACTTTGTTTTATGTATGTAGATTGTTAAGGAAGGGGAAAATTTCATTGAAAATTCTTTCTTTGAACGAAAGCTCAAATCCTGTATAAAGAATTAAACTCCTGGACAATTGTCTAATTACAAGGTAATCCTAATCGTTCCAGTTTTCAAAATATTGCTTTCGTGCTAGATGTGTTGTGGGGTTAAGCATACGATAGTTAAAACAGGTCACCTTACACCAAGTGCTCATAAACCTCATAAGGATTAAAAATTGCGGAATAATAATATTTTTTTTTTATTAAACGTTAAACTTCTTTTGTTGGTTAGCTAGCCTACATTGGCATAAGGGTTACGTTTTGGTTATGGCAACAAACTGAATTGCTAGTCATAACTGAGAATATACATATCTAAAAAAATAGCACGTTAAAAAAAATGGAAAAAGTTAAATATTTTTTATTTAAATTATTTTTGTTTGTGTGATCGACTTAGAAAATTAATTTTTTGCTACCTTAATTAAACTATTTTGTTAATGGTTTAGTCTACCTATAAGGAATAAAGAACGCCCCTAATGTTCCCTGACCACGGCCGGATTCATAGGTACCATATTTTCCGAAGTGGTAGGACAAGTTCGACTGTTACAGTACTTTATTCATTCCAAATTCGATATGCCTATTGACAATGCCTAAGATATATTTACTGACCTCCCCAAGCTACACATTTTTTATTGAAATTAAAAAAAAGGCATTTTTAGTCGGAATTGATCAGTGTACGCTGTGAGACAGGTTTTACCACTATTTCAAAATTAAAGCTTTAATTTGAAATTTCTATGTATTCCTACAAAACGAGACACTGTGCACTGTTGGTTTTGTTGCTGTGCCTTGTATTTATTTATTGCTTTGACAGATGCTAAAGAAAGTGTGTGTGTGTGTATGTGTAAAAAGAAAAGAAGAATATGTAATGTTGGTTGTGTTGGTGTCGGATTGGGTTGGGTATGATTGGTTTGATTCGCTGTAATAATTTTGATAAACACAAATAAACATTTTTTTCTTTCGTTAAATGGTTTTTGATTTTATGATTTATTTGAAATTCGATAAGACATAAAAAGGAAAACAAAGAATAATACAAATGATTTTTTGAGAGTTATCAAGGAAATTTAAAAAAAAATATATATATACTGAAAGCGTCAAAATAAAGTAAGCAGCTTGTTTTCCAATATAAAAAGTGTTATGTTAGTTATAAAAAGTTAAATTTCTACTTTGCGAAATATGATTTAACTTCATGCTTGCTGTCATCTGTGAAAAAAACGTTGCTTCAAAATTTGGCGAAAGCAAGTTGGACAAAAAAAAAAAAAAAAACCTGATATAAGGTAGAAATAAGAAATTCAACATAAAACATACAGTATATATAGTGAAGCGTGATAGGGTTGGCTTTTGTAATATGTCCTAAAACAGCTTGATCAGACCAATAGTCGCTCGATACCAACTCAACTGTTGAGTTCAAACATCTGGGAGCGTTTGGACAGACAAATTGAAAAAAAACATAGCTAGCAAGCACTCTCTGAAGAAAATTTTGCAGGAAGAGTGGCCAAAAATGTATACTGAGCTAACTTTAAAATGGTTGGAATCGCTGCCAAAGAGACTCTAGTCGTCCTAGAAGCAAAAAGAAATCAAACAAAGTATTAGCCACTTCACTTTTCTTAGTACTTTAGAAGTGTACACTTTATTTTGACGCGTTAAAAAGGGAGTAAATTGGTTTTTTATATAACTGTTTTTGTTGTTCTTGAAGAGTTTCATATTTTTAATTTTATATTGTAATAACATTGCCCAAAGCTTTGTAAATGATAATAAACTTCTAAAAATTTAAATTCTTTTTTACTAAAATAAAACAATTTTAATTAATTTTTATGTTGTAAAATTCCTTTCTTCATACAAAAAATTTAATGAAAATTAAATTTAATGAACTTAAGCCTAATTAAAAATATTAAAAATTTGGATTAAAAACCATAAATAGTTCAACAAAATAACCACAATACCAATTATTTTAAAATAAAAATGTTTAATATTGTAAAAAAAGCTGTTTACTTTAATATGACGCTCACTGTTTAATAAAATCTCAGTTTAAAAGATAGAATGTATTTAGAAGAGGTGGTAGAATTTATTTTTTTCCTTTTTTAAATAAGTTAAACTAAAATTTTGTTTTAAATTATCTCTGACCTTAAGACTATAAAAGATTTTGAATTTTGTTTCTTCCTATTTAAAAATTGTACAATTCGAGTCGGAAAGAACCCAACCAATTGTAGGGGGATGTAAGAAAAGATAAACTCACTGTTTATTGTTGGTGTTTTGTTTAAGCTTTGATATTGTTACTTACGAGTAAGACTTTGAGTGTTTAAAAGTCTTATTCGCTTTGGGGTTTTATTCGTATAATATTTTTAGCTTTTCTAAAATCTTAGGAAAAGGTTTACTGATGATCTGGCCTAAGCAACCAGTGAAATGCGCATGGAAGCTAGCTTTCCGTCAACAATAAATTTCAGTGTATTTATCAAATATGAAAAATTGGGAATTTAGCACGTCATACAGAAATCGTATTAATGATAAATTTTGTATTCCCGTAAATAACTTTGAAAAAATTGTTAAATTAGAATTTTTTTTAATAATAATTGACCTTAAGAATATAAAAAATTTCGAATTTTATTTCTTCTTTTTTTAAAATTGTTAAACTAGAATTTCATTTTAAATAATTTTTTAACTTAAGACTATAAAAAATCTCGCATTTTCTTATGATTTCAAATTAATCAAATTTTTATGTATAATTTAACACTAAAAGATAGTAATAACAATTTCTATTTTAAATTTATTTCCTACACTTAAATAATAATTTAACTTGTAATACAATTTTTTTTTTTTTTTTCTTTAAAATTGAAAGCTTTTTTATTTGTGTATATAAATTTTGAAATACCTTCCTTCCTATTTTACATATTAATGCATTTATTGTAGATGTGGTTTTTAAGCAGCACGTCTTACATACAATAACACACACACATACGTATACTTAGTTTAAACTAACACACAAACAAATGCTTACATATGACGGTGGTGGTAAGCCAAGAAAATTTATATTCTTTTGCATTTGAAAATAATTCAAACGTTTACCTAAAGACTTTTTGTTTGAATTCTTTATTTTTTTTTTTTTATTTCTTTAGCAGCAACTATTTGGTATAACAATATATATTGTGATTTTTCTGGAAAATGGGAGAAATTTAAGGAAACTTTAGGATCAGTTATGCCATTTATAAATACAAATGCCCTTTAAGGGTCTTCATAGTAGATTGAACCTTCCCAATAAAAAATGTTATCATTTTGCGAAGCACTAATAGTACATTAAAAAAAATAAGGGCACAATTATGCGCTACCCAATAAGACATACAGAAATGCAGTAAAGTAAGTGAAAAACTATCAACAACTTTTTTAAAAAAATAGCATTTCAAGTGCTACGGCATTCCCTTACTACGAAGCAGGTTTGTAAGGGAGAAAACTTAAAAATAACTGTATCAAAATATTCAGTGTGTAAAGCTGATCGTTACATCCTACAATTTTTATATGCGCTAAATAAAGCGCTTTATGTGTCAAAAATGTGTTGCTTCAAAGTGGGAACTCGCCATATAAATTTCATGTCTTCCGTAAGCGCAATGGTAAGCGAAACGTTTATGTTTCTCCCTTACAAACCTGCTTCGTTGGAAGCTCCATTTTTTATTGGGTTATTATTCTCTCTTATACCCCTGACAGACATAGGATTTGTATACTATACTATCATGGTATACTACATGTGTGTCAACCTAAACTACAATTAAATCATGAAACAAAGTGGTATATTGATGGTTTATATACTACTGTAGTATGCATACTATGGTATTGAAACTATATGTCTGTCAGGGGTATTACGAGGACAAAAGGGATAAAAGTAGACCGATCAAATCACGAAGATTGTTAAATCGACTAAGGAAATGGTTTAATGTTTTGATTTAGCCCATTCTTTATTTAAAAACAGTTCCTTTGTCAAAAAAAAAAAAAAAGAAAAGCTTTGTCCTATTTTATTTTCCAAATGCTTTTATACGCCACACAACTAAGTTTGTAATTCCGTGTGAAACTTTTTTCATGGATATATTAAGTAAATTTAAGTCGATTTAGCCAAGTCCATCTGTCTGTCTGCACGTCTATTTGTCTGTTGAAAACATGTTTACTTTCGAAAAACTCAAAAGACAAGAATAATGTTGCTGTCAAATTGCTTCTAGTTATCATAAGCAGTTTTGGATTGAAATCCAGCAAAATCGATTTAGTAGGATAAAAGTAATGAATCCAAATGTCTAGCGACCACCCTAAAATATTGATAATTTTGTTGCAAAAACCAACATAAATAGTGGCAAAATACTTATATTGATGTAAGATTTTGCACAAATTTGTTCTAATAAAAATCATACCACCATAAAGACTTCGGTAGCAGTTTTGATACTGTGACTGCCAGTATTCGCACTGCGACTTCGGTCGTAAGTATTCGAACTGAGACTTCAGTCCCCAGTTTTGCTGCAGTGACTTCGGTTGCCCGTTTTCTTAGTTATAGTTAGTAGTTAAATAAGTTTTAACCTAGATCGTTATATTTAGATACCTAGTAATAAGAACTATCCGGAATTTACACATGCACTGCCAAACACCCAAGGGACCCGATCCATCTCCAAGGCCCGTCTTGAATCCAGAACACATCCTCTGAGAAAAATTCGCCTGAATCTTTGGATGTTATCGTGTTGTTAGTGATTTTATAGAGTGATTAAACAGTAAAATAAACATAAAAGTATTAAGTAAAGATATTATTGACAGAGTGACTCTGTTTTTACTTAAAGTTCGTGAAATCCTTAAGCCGACACGACTAAATTGCCTTAACCCACTGTGACTTTATTTTTTTTTTTTATGCACCAAGTGTTTCCTAAATTTCCCTTCTGCTTTAAAGTACTTAAGATGTTACAATTCCTTTCTGTTTTTATTTTTTATTTTTTCTGCATTTTCTACAATTTCTTTTATGTCATACATTTACTGTTTTTGGTTTTTCTATTCCCTTTTTTTATACTTCAGGATTTCTTGGCAAAAGACACTTACTATTTAGATAGGAACTTTATGTACACACAAACTAAAACGTACAATAACAATCATGTGTATGGGTTTGTTGGTATGCACATACTTAAACACACATACACAAAATCTATTATGTAGTTTAGCATATGTTAGTGTTTTACAAATACAAATGTTATTGGTTTATAAAAAGTCTGCTTGTTTTTGAAAATTGTTGAGGAAAAGAAAAAAAATTAAGAAAAAAAAAAGTTAAACACCGTTTGATTTTTAAACTCTTAAAAGAGATTTTCCATTCTTAAAAGTAAAAATTTAAAAAAGCAAAAAGAGCACTTTTTAATTTTAAAAATATCATGTAAAATGTAGAGGTTGTAAATAGACTTCTTTTAGAAAATTTTATAACAAACTTAGGGAAACGGTGTTTAAAGATGCCAAAACGGGGAATAAAAATTAAAAAAAGTAGTTTTGCTCTTAAATAAAATCTTTTTATTGTCTATTTGTATGTTTGGTTTTCTACATACACAAACAAATGTGAGCAACTCCGATGCGATTGCACACATTGATGTGCCTGTTTAAATAAAAAAGTACGTGCGTATTTGTGTGTATGTTTTTCTGTGTAGATTTCGTTTGTTCAAGTATTTTTTACATGGTTTATTTTGTAAAATTGATTTTATCTATAGGTTTTTTATCTTTTTGTGCATACGTACAAGAAAACTGCATTTTATTTATTTTTTCCAGTTCTTTCTCTTGCTTCTTTAAAGCTTCATTGTTTTTTTTTTTCCTTTCTAAACAATGTTTCTTAATCGATGATATGCAAATGATGCTTTAAATAGATGTTGTTTTCTTTTATTTCCTTTTTTCGTTTCTATTTTCCTTTTTTGTTATTATGCAAAGGAAAAGGAAACTATCTCGTTTATTTTCTGTGCATTTTTTCCTTAACAGATAATTTAAAACGTTAAGAGATTTGCTTGGCTGATTATGATGATTTTCATGGGAATTTCTTAAGGTTAAAAAGGAAATTTTCGTATATATATAATAAATATTTTGTAACATTTGATTTTTATTTTAAAAGGATAATTTATTTGAAGAACAGTTAAAGCTTATGTAAAAACGCTAGAAGAATGTTGAGAAATGGAATATAAAAAATTGAAATGAAAGTTTTATTATAAACAGAAAATCGATTGAGTATTTTGTCTTGACCGAACAATAAATCCTAAGCTTAAATATTTTATTTCTCTATTTTGGAAACCATTGAAACTTTAAAATTGCTTAGGATTGAAACTTAATCTTGCTTTATTAGTTGTAAATTTCTAATAATGTTTAAAGTTAGTCAAATCATGTTTTATTTAAAATTTTTGATATGCATATCGAAACAATTAACACTAATAGGTACCTGCGGCGAATGATAAAACCCTAAATGTATGAAGGTATTTTTAAGACAAAGAATTCAATTGGGTTGAAAAAAGAAGTATTTATTTAAGAATTAAATGGTAACCAATAAGTGTTAACAACACTGAATGTCAAAAGTAAATGTCACATGTTAAAAAAAAATTTTCCAGTAATTTTTTAAAAAAAAGAAAATTCTTTATATAAACAAGTTAAATAACAACTTTTTATATCCATTTCAGATGATGACACTTCCGCAATATAAAACCAATTGTAGGCAAACACAAAAAATAAGCAAAACACTCGCCTGAAATATAACTGGGGTTAGTATAGAGAACATTTTTATCATTTGTTTGTGCAACATATTAAGAAAAAAAACGTGATCTCTTCGTACTGTTGCATATATTTTTAGAATATAACAAAAACCCACGTGAATGGTAGACGGTCAAACGGATATCGTTAAATCGGCTTCGCTGCTCTTAACAAGCCAAAATATATTTATTTTACAGGGTCCAATATTAATATTGTGGAAATTACATATGGAATAACAATTCTTTCCACCTGTTTTGAAGGGTAAAAAAATATAACAGTCAAATTTTTCCATATTTTTTATGCTCAAAGCCTAATTCTAAGTTGGTTAATTTTTTTAAGACCAGACATTAACATAGTAGAACTATCATGTGATTATTGTCAATAGCATAAATGGTCTACGCTGAACCAAAAAGGTACGTAGAGACAACGAAAATTTACGTTAAGCAAATTAAAAATGTATTAATTTTCGTCCAATGACGAAATTGTTCGTTGTAGTAATGAATGACCATTCTTTTAAATATTTTTTTTTTATAATATTATGAGCTGTTCGCTGATATAACGAAAAATTATGATAACATTATAATTACAATTTAATGAAAGAATTTTTTAATTCAATAATCTATTTCGTTAACTTAGTAAATCTTAGTAAATTAGTAACTTAGTAAATCGCAAAATTGTACCACCTATCCGAACCCTCATAATTTACTACTGTAACCCCCCTATAAAATTAAAAAGACTCTTAATTGAACTGTGTTTATGTGTATATTATTTTATATGTATTTTTTCCTATTTTACAAAAAATGTTTGAAATTTATTTATGTATATGTATAATTAATATATGATGACCCAGCTAGCATTTGGCTGATTATTTTTTGTAAAATCACCCAAATTATTCATTTCAGATCAGTTTTGATGATTGAAAACTGATTTATCACTTAAGTGATTAAAAAAGGATTCATATATGATTCATTTATATGTTTAAAAAATGATTTTTAAATATTTTAAATTTTTGTTTTTGCCAAATAAAAATAGAAACTTTCATGTCAGCCAAACAAATAAGAAGCTTGGCTAAAAAAGAAGCCCAAAAATTATTGACAATTTATGAACATTAATGTTGGTGCAAATGGTTTCTTCTCTTCTTTGCGAAAAGCCAATTATTTTTGTTTGGTTCAAAAGCCATAATGGTGCTGATTTAATCGGAGAAAAATTAAAAAACATGACAATTTAAAAATGATATGTATGACATATAATCAAAAACTATATAATTTACGATTAAAAAAATGAGAAAAAACGATTCAATAATGATAAGAAAAACTAACATTAAAATTATTCAAAAAGAATCAGATAATCGGTAGGGTACCATTTTCTTACAACGAGAGTATCATTTATGATTGAAAAATGAGCTCATATACGGGTATTTTGCTTTTGAAGCTGATTCCTAAACGATTAGATTATGATACAAAATGCTAGCTGGGGATATATACATTAGGGTGGCCGTTATTTTTTTTATTTTGATTTCTTATATTCTCCCCCCCTAAATCGGTTCAGTTTTATGTTAAAAAAAAATACAAAAAAATTTCGCAGCGATAAGTTGTGTTTTAGGGGGGGCGTCCGTCCCTCAAAGTTTGCCATCAAGCCATTTATTCAAATGTAATTTGTTTGCATATGACTATCTTCTAAAAACAACATTTTACAAGAATATGATATATGGCAATATTTTAGCTCTTCAAGTCAACAACATAAGCCTCAAAGAAAGTTTTTTGCTTAAATCTATATTTTAGAAAATAATTAAGAAAATAAAAACAAAATACCAAACATTTTATATACGTTTTATATATATAAAAGGGGGATTTAATGTCAAGTGACCCAATTTTGAAATAGATGTCTTTCGATTTAAATGAAATTTACACCAATTTTCAATCTAATAGGACTAACCTTGGTGTAAATTTCATTCAAATCGGAAGACATCGATTTCAAAATTGTGTCACTTGACATTAAATCGCCTTTTTATATATATAAAACGTATATAAAATGTTTGGTATTTTGTTGTTATTTTCTTAATTATTTTCTAAAATATAGATTTTAGCAAAAAACTTTCTTAGAGGCTTATGTTGTTGACTTGAAGAGCTAAAATATTGCCATATATCATATTCTTGTAAAATGTTGTTTTTAGAAGATAGTCATATGCAAACAAATTACATTTGAATAAATGGCTTGATGGCAAACTTTGAGGGACGGACGCCCCCCCTAAAACACAACTTATCGCTGCGAAATTTTTTTGTATTTTTTTTTAACATAAAACTGAACCGATTTGGAGGGGGAGAGTATAAGAAATCAAAAAAAAAAAAGTTCTCCATAGAGCTAACGGCCACGCTAATATACATACATATACTTTATTTATAATTTTTACAAAGTTCTTTGATAATTAAATTTTATATTAAACTCGTTTCGTTTTTAATGGAACTTGGTATTTCCTTTGTTAAATTGGACGTCAATGCACGACTTGAAGCTGATCTAAATTAACTATCAGCTAATCCACTGCACTAAAGTTTATTTACCACAGATAGCAAGTCATTTTTCTGAAATGAATTTATCTCACAAATGTCCTTTTTCACTCTATTTTAATTTGAGATAGTGTTTTTTACAGAAATCACAATACTTTTAATGTTACACTGCATTTTTTGACTTGTTTAAATAATATTTTAAGAAGAACCAGTTCGAATAGAATAATAACAAGAAATGCCAAAAAAATGCAAAACTAACACTGTTTTAATATCCAATTTTCAAACGTTACGTTACCCCCATGAAACTTTTTTGACTTCAACGTACAAATTCGTTGAGCCGACAAATAAAATGTAAATTTTATGCATTGAGATAACATTTTATAAAGGTTTCGTAAACTGAACGAACATTATATTAATAAACGAACACTTCAATAATGTTAACGCTCGAGCTTATAAAATTAATGGGCATTTGTGCCAACAAGACTTAATAAATGTTTCGTTACCTCAAAAAACATTTTAATTACTTTAACGTACATTTTATATGAAATATTTTATAAATGCATGTTCATTGTGTCAATGAACAGTACTTAAATTTCAATACCTGGATAATTTTATTTTTCATTCTATTAACTAGTAAATCATTGAGCCAACGAAAACTATTTTAATAAACGTTGTGCTGGCAAACAAACATATCTGCGTAAGTGATTCATATGGCCTAAAAGTTAACATTAAAAAAAATCAGAGTACATGGCCGTCAGCAGGAAAAATCAACACGAACGACAGTCGGTTGAAACATAGGTAAACTCTGTGGTTTTCACGAATAATCGCGTAAGTCGGTTTTTACCGAAATTGAGATAATGATGTCAAAGTGCTACATTTTGCATTAGGTTTTTATAAGTATTAAGCTTTTTAGAATATAATGTAGTATTATTAATTTTTTTCTGCTAAAAACAACTTAAGTTAACTATTTAATAAAATATTTTGCTATTATAACGATTTATGTCGACAAACATCGCCAAAAATTGTAAAATTGCTGAATATGTTTCCAAATAAAAAGCATATGTGATGTTATGTTGTTATTCGTGCAAAAAATATGAAAGTATTTTTTGAACATTTTTCTATTAATAACAACTTATATGTACATGTGCGTTTATTGTTGACTTCTTTAGTTGCAACAACAGCAGATGAGCGGTTGTTTGTAATTTTAAGTCCATACGTTGTGCTATAAGTATCAAAAACTCTGAATATGTCGCCAACTTGTGTGCTAAAAATAACAACGTAAGTCGTCATGTGTGATTAAAATGATAACATTTATTTTCACAAAAAAGAACTTATGTGGAGATATGATGTTATAATGCACACACTTAATGAGTCAATCAAACATATGCATTTTTAATCCTTTTACAGATTGTGATCCTGTGAGGATTTTTTCATGAAAACTATGCATAATACGTAGAAAGTCACTGTTAAGAGGATAGTAAAGCAAAAAGTTTAAAAAAGCATCTTCAGAAGCCGCAATTGAAAAAAATAATTGTTTTTGCTCTCCTGAAAAGTTTGGTTTTATAACTTACGCGATTATTCGTGAAAACCACAGAACTATGAATCAATTCAGAGAAGCCCATTATTATCGATATTTAGATTTCTTTCTTTTCAAAAAAAACGGAGTTGGAAAGAAGATTGATAGACAATAGTTTTTTTTTTTTTTTTTTGTTTGGTTTTTAAAAAAGAAAAAATAAAAATTATACGACTGACTTTAAAACATTGCGCGACTTGCTTTAATTTACTAACTTTTATGACACGACTCAAATTCGGCACATTTTTTCTTTTTCACATACATGTTTTACTAAACCAGTTCGAACCCAATACAACACAAAATTGATCGGCTACACATCTTTACTTGTTTAATCAAACATTTGTTTGATTTTACAGGTTTTCTCATTCAAAAATCAATTACTATGAAACAATTGTGTAATAATTTTAATGATAGCCCATTTACACTGCAACGAAATCGAGTTCTTATGCGATTTCGAGCAAAAAAAAATAATTTTTTCTGGCTAGATTTCCTTTAAAAAATAAAATCTACTTCGTAACTAGATCTAGATGAAATCTACTCAAAATCTCGACCCTGAATCATTTTCGCCAGGTAGGCCTGCTGACTCTGTATTTATGTATACCTTCTTTTTCAGAGTACAGATCGCAGTATTAAAGATAATTAAAAAAAATGTTATACAAATCATGTTGAAAATGCCGGAAATCGGTCTATTATTTTATATACGCATTATACAAACTTCTTTTTGAAATACATCCCAGTACTTATAAACCATCTTATGTATGTTGCTTTTGAAATAAAATAAGAAAAACATAACTTGTATAAAATCTACTTAGTCATGATAACATTTTGTAGCAATAAGGCCAACATTTAACATAAGTCATATATAAACTCCATCCCTTAAGCCGTTTAAAGGCAAACATATGGGCAGTTCCAGCGAAAAGTCTACTTATTGTTACGTAACGCTTGAATTAATTTAAATTGTTTCTCGAAAAAATTTTATATGTATAGTTTACTTTTTTATATTTTGGTGTAAAGCGCATCTAGCTCTACATTAAATAACAAAAGGGATAACGGTTGAACAACATGGTCCCAAAATACAACCTTATTTGTATTCTGGCGTTATATTGAAAAAAAAGGAGACTTTTCGCTGAAAATGCCCATATCTACACAAAAACTTCAATATATTTCGAAATTATTTCCAAGCACTGCCGTTGATGTTAAAGATGATTTGGAAGAGGTAGGATTTTTTCCCTTTAGGAAATCAACGTAAAACATTTGTCTTTTAATTAATTTTATTATTACTTGTTTAAGCATTTTGAGCGAGCTTTTATAAGTTTGCAACAACAGATCAATGGCCTCAATGACAAGGATATGCACGATAAAGTTTCCCAGCTTTAAACGAGCAAAGATTTTTAAACTTGACAGCTTAAAAAATGAATCCATATAAGTCCAAAGCTTACTAAAAAAGGTATTATAGAAAACGCGTTGCTCAATTCGCAGGCTTTTTCAGTTTTGTAATGTAAGTCAAAATCCACTTCCGTTTTTTAACGTCACGCCAGCGCATATTTTTGCTTTTATCTGCAAATCCTTAGCGTCGATTGCAGTAATTTTTTTATGAATATAGTGCTTATTTATTACTTTGCATATATCGGGTGATTTCTAAGCTATTATCTTTTTGGCAACACTGTTTTAAACAGCTGACGCACATTTCGTGTTTTGTTTCACTGTCAAACATCTTCAGTTTGGTCTATAATTTAACCATGAATCGTCTTACAAACGAACAACGCTTGCAAATTATTGAATTTTATTATCAAAATGCGATCCACTTTTTTATCGAAAAATTGTGTTCAGCGACGAAGCTCACTTTTGGCTCAATGGGTACGTTAATAAGCAGAATGGAGTGAAGATCAGCCAGAAGCATTGCAAGAGCTACCAATGCATCCAGAAAAGGTCACAGTTTGGTGCGGTTTATGGGCTTCTTCAAAGATGATGCGAATCGTAACGTTACTGTGAATGGTGAGCGCTACCGAGAGATGATATCCAACTTTTTTTTGCCCAAAATGCAAGAGCTTGACTTGCATGACATGTGGTTTCAACAAAACGGTGCCACATGCCACACAGCACGCTTAACAATGGGCTTATTGAGAGGCGAGTTCGGTGAACATTTTATTTCACGTTCGGGACTGGTCAATTGGCAGCCTAGATCGTGCGATTAAACGCCTTTAGACTATTTTTTGTGGGGCTATGCTAAAGCTCATGTCTATACACACATGCCCGCTTCAATTGACGCATTGGAAGACAACATTGAAGCATTTATTCATGAGATACCGGCCGAAATGTTGGAAAGACTATGCCAAAATTGGACTAAGCGGATGGACCATTTGAGGCGCAGTCACGGTCAACATTTACATGAAATAATCTTCAAACATTAAATTATATGGACCGTACTATCGATTCAAATAAGGATTTCATGCATTTTTCTGAATTTTATGTGTGGTTTTTTTAAAAACTTTCCTATAGCTCTTAAAAAATCACCCCTTATAAAAACCCTTTTTACAAATTCCTCTTCTTCATTTAATTTATTTACATTCTGTGCTACAAATATCACGACACGTCAAAAAGGAAATGCCCATATCTCACCTAGATGTAATATTTATATGATACTCGGTACAAATAACCCTTTTTTAATCTTATGGTTAATATTAAATATATTGTTCTAGTAGGTCCATTATTGCTTATGGGTCCCTAAATGGTTTTACCATTTTTTGTAATATTTTGTAAATAACGTGGTAATAATTTAGTCAATAATGTACTTTTATAGTTGTTTATGACTAGAAAACTTGTTTGTTATACATCACAAATGCCGTAAAAAGTACACTCCCGAGAAACTGTCATACTTGGTAAAGGGTTTTAGGGATTCGGCACTGCCAAGCATGGCATTTTAGCTTGTTTTATTATTACCTTGCCACTTGAATTGCATTGTTTAAATACAATTTTTGCTGATAATAAACTTAATAACAAATATCCGTAAATAAACTTTATAATACCAATATCTCAAAAAATGCAATAATATAACGATAAATTATATTTTTGTTTAATATACTTATATGTTAGCACATATGTACATAAATACATACTTTTTTGGCTTTTTTCTCTGTTCCAAAAAATAAATAAAAAAATATTCTCATTTTTGTCATTGTCAACTTATTTTAATATTCATTAAAATTATGACATTGTTGTTCACACATACATTGTATTTTAATGTAGGAATGTGTATGTTTTTTATATGAACATTAGGGTGATGACTACTTGTTTTTTTACAAAAAATGTATTTATCACCATTCGATAGCCAATTCTTAATTCTTAATACATTAGTGGAGTTCTAAAAGAACAAATGCTGAAAATCGTAGGTCATCTGTTATATCTAACAACAAAATACAAACAGTTTCCGTTAGATCTCTTAAAAAAGCAACGATATACTTTAGCCGTTAACAATTATGGTAATGGTAAATTTAATAGGTTTTTTTTATATTGAATAAATTTAAAATCGCTTAGTGCGGGAACTTTTTTTTAAAGCAGCGAAAAGGAAATGCGGCGTTTGTTTATATTTTTTTATGAAAATTTTGACTTTGATATTGTTACGAAAGTAGCTTTAGTTAAGAATTAGTTGTAATTATTAGTTAAGAATTAGTTGTATTTATAAGTTATCTTGTATTTATTAGTTGTCTTGTATTTATTAGTTGTCTTGTATTCATAAGTAAACATTGTTATTAAAAATTTTTATAATTTAGTACAATTCAATCCCAACGTGCAGAAAGACCTAGAATTGACCGTTTAAAAAGCTTCAGTATAAGAGGTTAAATTATGTAAACATTAGCGCTGCCATAAATCAAATTAAAGTGTGGTGAATAGTAAAGCCTCGAACCTTCGAAAAACATTTCGAATGTTCTAGACAACCAAATTGCTGTATAAGTACTAGCGGCGACTAGCGTAATAATATCATTCTAAGTCAATAACGTATAACGCTGAGAAAATTATAGTTGGTTGTGAATAAAAGCTATACATTACGGTTGTTAAAAAGACTTAGTACTAAATAGAGTTGAGTAAATTGTAAATAGTGTTTAAAGTGTTTGTGTTTTATTTATTTTATTAAAGTTGCAATAAAGAACTTGAAACGGTTTATTATAAAGGAAATAAACCAAAACGTTATTGAAAGGCAGTAACGTAACAATATGTTCAATTTGATATTTGCAAGAAAACTTAAAAAGTCATTACCCTAATGAACATACATATATTCGCTGTATTGTTTGTGTAAATGTGTGTTAGTGCGTTTTATTGTAATAAACATACATATGTATGTGTTAAATTATGCACAAAATTAAAAAAAATGTTATCTACACATTAACATTCATACATCTTGATTATTACAGACCTATATGGCGAATAAGTTTGTATATTTATAATTACGTATACGTTTTTATGTACATATATGTGTGTAAAGAATTTGTATGTAAATTTACATATCGTTATATTATTATAGAAAGGCCCAAACACGTTTTATTTAAATCAAGTTTTTTTGCATATTTCGATAGATGATCCTCTAATACACCACTTTATGCGCTACGAATGAAAATTAAAAAATATTAGCAGTTAAAAAAAGCCCTAAATAATTTATTATTTTTTTTTTTTTTCAAAAAAAGTTAGGGCTCATTACTATTTTTAAAAATCTATTTAGCAAAGAACGTCCATAACACAACTACTTGCTTGCATAATGTGACTTACATTGGTACATAGTAGGCGTTGATTTATTTAACTTTTAAAAATATGCTTTAACATTGCGCAGCTTATTTTGTGCAATTTTTGATTGAATCCCGAGATTTTAAAAAAGATCAGTGTGACCATTTTGGCATTAAGCATTTGTATTAGCTCCGAAATTTTTATTTAATATGATGTTTTAGCTTTTTTTGCTTGATTTTTAAATTTGCTTGATTTTAATTGTGAGTCACACCTTTATGACAACTTAATTTGACATTTCTTTGTTTCAGTATTTGACAAATCCAACCATGGAGAGGTACACAATTGAGAAGCGCATTAAGATTGTTGAAGCCTTTAACAGAAATGCATTTCGTGCACTTCATCTTTAGCGACGTGGCACACTTTTACATAAGTGGATTCGTTTTCTGGCAGAATTGCCGTATTTGGGGAAATGAGAATCCACGAGTGATTGTTGAAAAGCCGATGCATCCAGAAAGAGTAACTGTTTGGTGCAGTTAATGGGCTGGCGGCTTTATTCGAAAATATAGTCGGCCAGGCAATTACAGTGAATGGTGTTCGCTATGGCGAGATGATAACGGACTTCATGTTATATGGAGCTGTACGATATGTGGTTCCAACAGCATGGTGCCTCTTTCCACAAAGCCAACGAAATAACGGATCTTTTGCGCGAGAAATTCAACGGCTGTGTTACCTCACATTGTGGGGATGTTAAATGGCCGCCATGATCATGTGATTTAACACCGTCAAACGTCTTTCCTTAGAAATTTAAAAGAAAAAGTGTAAAGTGTAGTGAAAATAAACCAAGAAAAATTCAAGAGCAAAAGGATGAGATAATTCGGCACATAAACGACATTGAACCTTAATTATGCCTCAGAGTCATTGAAAATATGGACCATCGGATAGACGTATGCCACCGAAGTCGTAGCGAGCATTTGACCGATATTTTGTTTCACATATAATTGTCACAGATTCTTCCGTCTAATAATAAAAAATATTAAGATAATTCTCTGAAAACTTTTTGTTTTAATTCCAATTAACATCGTGTGTTTTGGACCACCCTTGTATCACTAAGAAAAAATTTTGACTTAAAAAATTTTGTGCATGTTGTATTCACTAAGGCCTGGCCAGGCTCTGCCCTTTTATATATCTGTAGCATTTTAACAAAACATCTTTAGTCAAATTTAAAATGTTGGAAAAAATATTGTTAATCATACGATTTTACTTGCAAAAAACATTTTTTCTTACGTTTTTACAATTTTGTATTATAATTTAAAATATTTTGTTATTCGTGCTTAATTCCCAGTTTTTATTCTTGATAAAAATACTTGAAATTTATTGTTGATGGGATAAGCTATTCCTATGCGCATTTCACTGGTTGCTTAGGCCAGATCATCAGGAAACTTCATCCATAAAGATTTTAGAAAAACTAAAGATATAAAACCAAATAAATCTGTTGAGCGTATAAGAATCATAAGCATTAGATCTACTTGTAACAATATCAAATTGTTGATGTTTTTGCTTAAACTGTGAATCAGGTATGTGATGGAAAACGATTTTAAAAAAATACGATTTGAAAACGATAATGTCGTTTTTTGTTGATTTCCAATAAATTTTCTCTATTTTCTTGTATATATTCTTTTAAATTCTTTATTATATATGTTAACTTCAGAAATGGATTTAAAAATTGGTCGAAATTCATCACACCTGCTTAAAATGATCATTTTGAAATCGATCGTTTTTCATCACATACCTGATTATTTGATAAAAATTTTTTTTTCACCGAGTTTTTTTTTAATTTTTTTGGTATCTTTTCTCGACTTAAGATGTTTTGTCAAAATGCCACAGATATGTACTGTAGTAAATGAAATCAAAACGAAACCTAAGAATTCTTTCTTTACTTTTATTTCGAAGAATTATTCTATTTGAAAACAAAATGTTCCTGCTATAGCCATAAAAATTCATACAAATAAAAGTAGTCCCAGCCAGGCCCAGGGGTTCATTAGTGTGAGTTTTTTCTATAGCCACAAAACACTCTATTTAAAATACAAGTGGTCCCAGCTAGGCCCAGAAAGCAGTTTTTGCCACACAAATTAGGTGTCTACTTAAGAGTTAGAAGATAAGAGTACAAGGAAATTTTGCATTACCTAAATATATAAATATGTTCGTAGTTTCTTTTAAAAAATATATGTTTTTGATCCCAAGATAAAAATTTTCTTAAAACTACTGAAAAAAATTATTTTTAAACTAAAGGAAATAAGCTAGTCTATAAAATTTAAATAGAATTTTTTAAATCAGATCAAAGTTTAGAAATAAAATTGTTTGTAGTTTTGCTTGCATCAGAGGTTTTGTGGGTCGCCTAAATTTGATATTAAAATTTTACTTCCTACAAAACTATAATTTTTATTAAGTTTCTTCCTCCTCCTAAAGTAAAAAAGTGTTAGTTAGTGCTTTTCTATATCAACCCTGAAGGAAACCTGGGTGCAAGTGTCTCCAAGTCACCAGTTTTGTCGACCATTTTGGTGACATTGTCAACGAAGTGTCTACACTACACTACATTTGTCACTATATTTGGCTTTAATACGAAAACAATTTTATCAATAACAACTGAGAAGTACAATTCCTATAAAAGTTAAAGAAATAATAAAAAAAAAATTGTATTCGTACCAAAAGTGTAGACTACATGTACTAAAATGTACTAGTGATTCTCTGGTTCCAATGTCTACATATGTTCCCAAAGGAACTACCTAGTCAGTACCTAGTCAGTAGTACCAACGTCAGTAGTAGATTTCCAATGACACGCACATGTTAAAAGTCTATAGTAAATAACATTGTCTGGGGTATAATAAGTCACTAGTACTGGTGACTGTGTCAATAGTGAATCAGTACAGATTCACTAGTGACATTTCCTGCAGGGAAGGTAACGATATGAATATGTGTCCTAAAGTGTCGCTGTGTTAGTAGTATGTATGTTACATTTATGTATATTTTCAGCATATGCATGTAAAAGAATATTATTATAATTTTAAATTTCATTTGTGTCGCATACAAACATATCGTTACCTAAAGTGCAAAAGGCTCAAACTAACCAAATATAAAAATCTACAATTTCATTGATTCTGGTGTATTGCGACTTTTTTAACAAAAAAAAAAAACAAACGGCCCTTTTTAAAAAAGCTTATACGATAAAAGCTAAAAGACCTAACCAACAGTTTGCATTATATGCAACTTTGTCAAAACAACTGGTAGGTTTTACAAGAAAAATAAATCACAAACAGTTTAGGGCGATTTATCATATTATTATTTTAAATAGTTTTTGCTTCTCCTATAAAATGTTTTAAATGTTAGAGAGAGCCTTTTGCGTATTAGGTAACGATATGTACATTGAAAGACAGACTGACCTTGAAATGTCTTCATTTTGAATACTGAAGTACAGTGAAATTTTTTACAGGCACTCGTTAAAAGAGAATGAAAAATATTTATAATTTTATGATGGTTCACGATTGCTTTACATTAAATAAAAACTAAATCGATACAATAAATAGGCCAATGTAATATATGCGTTTCATTTGACTTATATTAACATAAAATATTTCAAAAGAGAGTATTTGACAAACGAAATCCTTTTCGAAATATAAATATTATGACCCAATAAGCAATTTTACTGGAAATCAAATGCAAATCAATTGAAACTCCAGTTCGAATTTCAAGTTTCAAGGGTTGATATATACTTATGTTACACTTTATTTCAATAGCATTCTCCAGTTAAATGGGAATTTGAAATCATGTGAATATTAGTGAAATATTTGAAACTTGTTAAGCCATTTAAATATACGTTTGAACTCCATTTTATCTCCAGTCAAATTTCAAGCACTTGAAATTTTTTTTTTGAGTGCTTATTGGGGACTTCGTTTCTTAGGTCTGACTGACTCAAATCAGTCTTTAGTTTTCTATTGCCACTTACAGTTGTTTTTTAAAAAGCATTCCTAGTTTTGCCCCTTAAATAAAACGAGGTTTCTCCACAAATTTCACTAAAACTCGAGAAGGAATTATACAATTTATTTAAGTAAAAAAAAAAACTTTATGATGATTATATATATTTTCTTCAGCCCATTTTAATTTGCCTAACAGTTTCGGATTTATAAGGTAAATAATGGAGTGCATCTATGCAGCATAGATAGATAAGTCGAAGGCAAGTAGAAGGCAGTAGAAGGTGTAAGGCACCGCGATCCAGATGGTAATTTGTGCCTGTATATTCTACCATGTCAGCTTAAGGCTATGTATGAAGTCAATTCCTTTGCCTGGTGAAAGTTCAAAGACTTCAGTTGGGCTCATCAGAAAAATTTCCGTAATAGAAAAAGTGCCGCCTGGTAGTCCCTAAGACGGGAGCGCAGCAGAGCACAGAAACTGCTCAGTCTGTTATTTACATTACTCATTGAAAACTGGTGGTATCTGAAACAACAATGTTATTAAATAGACCAGTAACTAACCTAAAATCTTCCTTTTCAAGCAGAAAAAGCCTGCCTGCTTTGCCACGGGACAGGGTCACAAATCTCCTAGACTGTCTCAGTTTGGGAATGGACATCCATGTGTGAAAGAATAAACGTTCGGACCAAGAGTGTAACGTCTCCTTAATGTGACCGATTGGGACGCCGAAAAAAGGCTCAGGGCCTATAAAAGGACGGCTGATGCCTCTGTTTGCCAACCAAACAATCCTATCATGGCCCACTTGACCTCATGGATGTATGGAGCATATTTCACACTCCAACCTCATCATATATTAATTTTAGGTATGCAGACTTTTGCAGATCAGAGTTTTTGATCACATTTCCAAAGAAAACACCGCTCAGTCGCTTTTTAACGATTTTCTAATAAAAAGGAATTTTTCGAATAAAATATTTTTGACATTGACTTTCTAGAGCTCTGCTGAGCAAGAGCGGTAGGGTTTCACAACTAGACAAGTAGTATATTTATGGGGACTCTGTATAAATTTTTTCCTCCCTACGTGTTTCCCATAAGGAGGAATTTTTAACTTTCAATTTCCTCCCAACGTGCTTTCCCACAAGGAGGATTTTTTTTCTCCCATAGGGAAGAATTTTGAAATTTAAAAATTCCTCCCTTAATAGTTTAAAATTAACTAAATTCAACTTTTAAGTAACATTTAAATTTCAAAACTCCTCCCTATGGGAGAAAAAAATTCCTCCTTATGGGAAACACGTAGGGAGGAACAAATTTATACAGAGTCCCCATAAATATACTACTTAGACATGCTAAAGTTTTTAAGTATTTCTAGTTCTACAAAGTAAAATAATTAAGGAAGTATAGTCGGTCAAACCGGACAATGTCGTATAAGGTATCAATAAAACGACAGTATTTACAAACAATTTTTCGAGAGGGACCCAAGTTTTAAGTTCCGAATTTTATCTAGATATCTACGAAAAAATTATTGTTTTGCCTTAAACGGATTTTAGAGAGGGGAGAAGTTTTGGAAGTTATGGCACTTATGCTACTATTGGATTAAAAAATATATAAGAAAGCAGTATAGGATGGATAATTGCCTCTAGAACCTGCTCTACAAGCCCATTGTGCTATTAATTGTAAGAGAGTTATTAAAGAAGAATATCAATCGATAATTGTGGCTTTAACATGTTTCGCTTTAACTTCTAGTCTTGATATACAGCATTCAGTATCGAAGCTTGCCAAACATAATCAGGATCCACATGTTGAACAGATAACTGCAATAGAGCATATATTGCGCTTCCTAAAAGCAACTACACAGAGCAAAAAAAGACGTTTACAAATTATCAACTAATGGTATTTGAATGACAACATACTGTTTTCAAAATATCGACAACATCTGTGGTCAAATTTTTAACAATATGTTGTCAAATTACAACCAAAGATGTAAAAAATACCTGTTTAATGAAAAGTAAAAATATAATCTTATCTGGCTGTCAATTTGCCTTAGTTGCACTGCCACATTATAATACAAATTCGTCCTGACTGCTTTCTATAAATTTAGTTGTGGGATTCCCCTTTTTTTCTATTAAAATGATATTAAATTTACACTGATTTGTATAGCATATGTTTTGCTTTGTAAATATCCTCCCTTTTTTCATTCTGTGTAACAAAATGATAAAACGTTAGTTGAACGAAGACGACATTCGTTTTCATTAAATTTTGTTTAATAAAATAAAAAACAAATTAAATAAAAAAACACTTGCAAAAAAGCAAAAACTTGACAAAAGGTAACGCTGCTTTCAAAACAAATGCTATTTTGTTGGTGATGCCACACTCATAAAAGAATTTATTGCTACTTTTCTAATGACTTCAAATATTATACAATTCCTTAAAACGATGGTAACAAAATTGTATAATGGTGGGTCCAAAACTGGAAACATTAGCGCCCCACACTAGGAAATAAGTTTAATCTATCGCCGGAAAAAAAATAAAAAAAAATTATTGAATTAAAAAAAAAAATTTAGGCGCACTATTAAAGCGGGCAAATCAGTGTATTTAAAAATAAAATTTTCTAAACACTGAGAATAACTTGAGCTGTAATGTTTCTTATTGATTTTTTTTATCAAATATTTTGGCGCATGAAAACGGTAATGCTGGACAAAGTAGCTTTTTTGATAGTGTTTTATCAGCCTATTATCAAACTATTAGCTTGGATTTTCCGCCGACTAAAAAATTTTACAAAAAAAAAAAAAAAAAAAAAAAAAAATTGGGCTTGTTTAACAATATAAAGCGCCCACTGTATTGAAAAACCTGCCCTTTTTTAAAGAACTAATAGACTGTATATTCATTCACACATGTTTATGGATCAGACCATGAGTTTGGAAGATATGAGCTTTTCTGCTGACCAAACAATTTTATTCAAACAATTGCTCTTACATAACAACATATAGCGCCCACGTTATTAAAAAAAAATTACTTAACTTTTAACGGAGCTTAGATTCTAGATCTTTGCCTATAATTCATCAATACAACAATTAGTTAAGAAGATATGATTTTTCCGCCGCTGTATTGGCCCTTTTTCCCAGTTTGCGTACTTACGAAAATCACTTTAACATAAAAAAAAATTTCGTAAAAATTTTGATGTCAGGATAAAAAAAAAAAAATATTTATACCCCTAAATATTAGATTTGACCCTTATTTTAAATTTTTTCCACTAGATCCCAAATTATATATATATATATATATATATTCCCGTCGTTCCTATAAGGAGCATAGGGCCTCAACAAATGTTCTCCATTCGGATCTATCCATCGCAATAGCTTTCACTTCATTCCACGTTCTTTGCACTTTTTTGGCTTCGTTATGGATTTGCCTCCGCCATGTGTGAGCTGGACGACCCTGTCTGCGGCTTCCCTGCGGGTCCCAAATTAGGGCTCCTTAAAAAATTTTCTTCTATAAGCCTGTACCTATGTTCTGTACCTATAGTGGGAAGTTCTCGCATCGATAAGATATGAAACAAAATATTCCATCGTTTCTCGAAAAGTTAAATAAAAGTGTGTCTGTAACTCATGTCGAAAACTACCAAAATAGATCACGACGTTACGTTATAAATGTCATAACATTGCACTCGAAGCCGATGTGACATTGCAGACGTTGAGAACGTCAGTAACACACATCGTTGACGGCGACCAAAATTTACTAAAATTTAAAATTTTTTAACAACGGCGGCGAAAATACAACCGTCGGCTATACCAAATAATGTAAAGTGCGACTTGAATGTTTGTTGTTTGCCAACGAGCTTTGAACAAATTCGTATATTTTATATTTTATAAAAATGTTAAAAGAAAAATAATTAAACAATAAAAAAATGTGCCAAGGACAAACATTTTTTTTTTTTTTTTTTATTTTGCATTTGTAATTGTTTTTTAGTGTTAAAATTTTTTTCTTGACCCATTTTTATTGGTGAGTTTATTTGGAAGTTCAAAGCGGGAACTTTTCTCACAAAAATGTTACAGACACACTTTTTCTGTAAACTGGCGAGTAATTTCCTTACGTGATAGCTAGCACTCGCCAAAAAAAGTTACAGTTTACTGAGAAAAACAGCTGTTTGTTTCAATTTATGGCATTTTTGTTTCATTTCACAGATTTCAATTGAACACTTTTACGACGCGAGAATTTCAGAACATTGGCACTGGCAAGTATTGTTAGAAAACAAATGGCCGTGTTTGACTGACTTTCATGCTTATTTAATTTGATCCCAATGCATGATTTTTCTGGGAACATTTCAAATATTTGCAGAAAAGTGCCAGCTTACAATGTAATGTAATGCCATATATATTATTCTTTCTACATATTCCTGAAAATGGTTCAGCTATTCAATAGCCCTTTTTAGAAAACAATCAAGTATCACAATAATTATTTTAATATATTAATTTTTCCTAAACTTAACATTTCAATTTATTTAATATCGGCTCATTTAATTTCAATACCCATCATCTTTTAAAATTTAACAAGATAAATTTAAATTTATTTGATACTATTAACACAAATCGCATAATCACTTTATTAAGAACAAAAAGCCTATTAATAAATAATGTATAGTTAAATATGTACATACAAAAATATTTATTTATGAAATGTTTAAATAACAATTCAAATTCATAATTTTAACATTTACACACATACACAGAAAGAAAATGTTTAAAACAATACATACATTAAAATTAATATATACATTTAAATTACCCACCTACACAAAAACACTCTGAGACATTTATACAAACATTATGAACACAATAATTTACCATAATTTAGTCATTATTTATGGTAAGACTGTTTGTACGTATGTCTGTCATTTCCAATGTCTGTCTGTTTATTGGCCCATTTATAAACACTACCCAACACAACTGGGACGAAGAAGAGCAAGAAAGAAAAGCAAATAGCAGAACAAAAAAGACAATCAACACTAGTTGTCAGCAAAGGTGCTGAAGCACAAAGATTGATGAGATGATAACTTTTTTAGTACAATGTGCACATCATAATGTTGTCATTATTTTTGGCTCAGTGGACATTTAATATCCTGCTGTGTAGCACTGGGGAGTAGTGGGTAGCAGAAATCACAAGAAAATATTAAGGTAACCAAAGAATATTTTATAGTTTCTTTTCTCTTTAAGCTGTATTTTTTCCTTTCAACACTTATAAAAATGACCCCAATATAGAACTTAAAACCACCCACAATATCTCAAGGAAAGAAAATTTGATGATAATAATGTTGTGCTATTAGTTAACATAATTGTGGGAAAGGATCATGTGACCAATAATGATAATATGATTCCTCTTGGAATATATCAAAGAATTGATTTGAGGGTCTTTTAGTTAATTTTTTTTTTTTTTTTTTTGTTTCATATGAAATTTTTGGTTGACCTAACAGATGGACAGAGTCCGTTGAAAGCACGAGAAGAATTATTTATTCATTATAGAAATCTGTAAAAAAAATCTTTTTTATTAAAAACAAAAATATTCGATTCTGCCGAATAATTCCAGACAACAAAACCGGTTTGTTGAATAACTCGAAAACCATGCTTTTTGAAAAACCGGTTAAGAAACCCGGAAAATTGAAAAAAAGCGTTTTAAAAACTGCAGTCAAAGTAGAAAAACTGTTATTTCTTCCACTTATTAATTTGTCTATAATAAAAAAAAAACTTTTGCTTCTAATTTATTAAATGTAAACAGTCGCTGTCAAACCAAATTCAAAAGTGAAAAATTGTAGACAAATTTTGTTTTTTTGTTCGACAGTTCTTGGCTTCGACTGCAGTTTCTTAACCCTGCACGGTAACACTTCGTCGAATCGACGAAACTCATTTACATTTTATCATATAACTTTTTTGTGTGTATTCAATTTACTTTTATTAATTTATTATTAATTTGAAAACACAAAAAAGTGCTAAAATTCGAATCAAATTTTGAGATAGATGAACAACTTTTATTTTTCATGTTTTATTTTAGTTTATTTTTTAATAAAATGCTTAACTAAAGAAGTTTTTGTTAATTTTTTACTTTAAAAAACGTTCCGCTAGAATTTTTTTTAAAAAAGTTCGTCGATTCGACGAAGAGTAACCTTAATGTACCAAAATGAAAAGTAACCTTTTGGTGTTAAACCCTGTTTTTTTTTTGAAAAATTTGGTAAGTTGTATTAACAGTAAATGTTGAAATGTCCGAAGTATATATTAAATATAATATAGGCCCCAAGATGCTTCCTTGTAGGATAGCAGCGTCAATTGGCTGAGGAGAACTCAAAAAATCGCCTTCTTGAATAATAAATTTTCATCCGACTAAGTAGGTTTCTAACAACTTGTGTTTATTGGTATGTTTAGCTTTAATTTATGTTAAAATCAAAATCTTGACGGACATCGGCGTAGAGCGCAGAGCAATATTTCCTTTCTTCAAAGGCTTTTCTTATGATGCTTTAAAGTCTATGCGTTTGTTCAATTGTGCTGTGTTTTCTTTGAAAATCGAATTGATTGTTTGATATACATATATACAAACAAAATTTGATCTTTTCCTGGTTTTGGTATCACGGTAACTAAGCAAAGTTTCCATTCTAGTGGGTAGTATATACGGTGTAAAGTAGCATTAACAATTAAAAGAATGATTTCCTTTGCTATGAGAGGAAGCTCCAAAAGCATCTAAAAGAAAATCAAAATAAAGCAATTTGCCACTTAAATTTTTTATGCAAGTGCACTTGCGAATTTTTTATCAAAGTAATTTTTGGGAATACAAAATTTTTAATTAATAATATTATGTTTGTGTCTTTCACGCTGCAGTTTTATTTGCTAATAAATTTAGCTTTTTTTTAAATTTTTTGGGAAAATGTTTCCTGGGGGCTAGTTCTGGCAGTCGTTTGGAAGCAATTTTATTACTAATTCCTTCAGTCTATATTAAACGAATCGAAAATTTTTTTCAGAGTTGTAAAAAATTTATTTGAGCTTTCACTACCCTGAAAAAATCATTTCGATTGGTTCAGTATCTACTGAAAGACTTAAAAATAAAATTGCTTTCGAATCGAGAAAGTTTTCGATCACGACTGCCAGAATTAGCCCCTGATGATCTGGCCTAAGCAGCCGGTGAAATGCGCATATAAACTAGCTTATCCCCTAACAATAAATTTCAGTTTATTTAGCAAGAATAAAAATTGGGAATTAAGCACGACCAACAAATTCTTATTTATTAAAAAATTAGTTTAATATGGTCAAGAATAACTTAAGTACTTTTAAAGAAAATTTTGTATACAATTGCACCCATAAAAGGTTAATTAAAAGAATAAGGCTTTACAAAAGTTTTTATTTGTATTCAAATATTTTCATACCTTTTAGCGAATGCGAATGCCAAATGCAAAATAGTTCGCAAGTCCTAGTGCGAAACCAAATATTCGCCGCACGCCTAACTTTGACCATACTATATATTTTTTCTCTGGCTACACTTTATTTTATAGTTGGTCACATTATGTCATCAAAACAGTACATTTTCTTTTTTCAAATATGACAAAACTGTATTTTTCTTATGAAATACGGGTTTCTATTTTATTTTATTTTCACAATTATTATTATCTTAAGTTTTTTTTTATTCTTCTTAAAAAAAAATCCTATTCGCAACTTTATTTTCTTGTCATTATGTCATTGTAACAATTTCATTTCGTTTTACGTAGTGTGTCATTATTAGTGTGCTCTAAATGTTTGTGAAAGACATCAGAAATCGGTGGGAGTTAATATAAGGGAAAGAAAACGTAAAAGTACTTTCGAAATTCTAGATATCGTCAGCCCATTATTGTTTTGACGCATGTGCCAAAAATAGGAGTGGAGAAAAACGACAAGAAAGATTTAGATGAAGATTTGTCAAAACGAGAGTGTTTATATTAAATTTTCTTCACTACTTCCGGCATATGTTTTGAAGAAAAATGTAAATTTTTGTCAACTTTCATTAATGAAGTTAGAAGTTTAAAGTATTTTATTGAAAGTAAAAATTATTGTTTTGTGCCGCATACGCCACTTTTTTAAAAATGATTTTGAAAAGTAGCTGTTTGTGCTGCATACGTATACTTTGTGCTATGCATTAAGAAACTTGCTGAAATGAAAGTTTCTATTCGGTTTAAAAAGTCAACTTTGTTGATTTTTTTTCTTTTATTTAGTTTTATTTTACAAAAATTTTTAAGATATTTTTACTATTTATTAACACGTGTAAAACTATTTTTTTTCTTGTTGTCATTTTATTTTGCTTTTGCTCATGTTCCAATTATTAGGTCCATGCAGAAATTCAACAATTAAAAAAACAACACGCATTTTGTTTGTGTATAACATGATGAAGATATCAAAAACAATTGCATAAAAAACCACAACTCTACAAAAAATCCGCAGTCGTTTTACGAAGACCTACTGATTCGAAGATGCCTTTGCTTTAACTACTTTTTTTTGTTTCGACAATGGATCAAAGTAAGGGTAAAATTTATTTTGTACGTTTTTATATAAAGAATTTGGTGCAATCGCCAAATAAAGGCGTGTAATACATAAAAAACAAAACAATACATAAAAAACTTTAAAAAAGTTGATATTGAGCAAAATTAATGCTTAATATGTCAAAAACCATGACAGTTTCGTGAAACAGGTTTTGGATTTTGAAAGTGGGTATTAAAAAAATATATTTTTAACATACCTTACTCATTTTTCAAAAAATGGTCGGTAGGTCAAACCAATAATGAGCTGACAATATGTATTTTCTTTTTTTTTTTCAACATACCACCTAGACTAGCCATCGCTTTATTCACACTACAAGCAATTTTATGTGCATACATATATTTGGATCTTGAAGACTGCTGTTGTCGATGTTTAGTTTATGTTCAGACAGCGTTGATCAAACATTTGCTTAAACAACGATGTCTATTATTACCGCAGTATTTCCATATAAATAAACGTCATCTTTGTTGTTACTGTTGCTTTCTATATGGGTTTTATACGTTTATATACGTTTTTCCCACATAAATGAAAATGAGAAAATGTTGCTGATAAAAATGGATAGTTAGACGGTGTGTTAAGAAAATATGAGTACCATAGGTTTAACAGAGAAATTAAGTTTGTAAATTCCAGGAAACTGAAATTTCAAAAAACAATAATCCTCTTAGAAAATGTGTTATACAAATTAATATCACATACCTTAAGTTAAAAAGTTGTTTAACTTCCTTTTCAGATTGCCCTCGTAAGTGTATGAGTTGTGTATATATTTGTGGCAATGTTTTGACAGTTACAAAAATTGTTATTGTTATCATATCCGTTATTATATCTCCATTACTCCTTCTATACACTTTCCTATTATTATTGTTACCGTTGTTGTTTATGAACTGACATTCATTTATTGTTGTATGTGTTACTAATAGTTGTAAAAGTAGTTAGCAATATTGGAAGTAAAACAAAAGTCTTCTCTATAAAAATGTCCTTTTTGTTTTTCTAATGTGAGTTTTTTTTTTCTTTCTACTACTTTATTTCATTCCAAAATGTTCACCATCTTTAGAGTTTAACCTTTATTCTTATTGCTATTTCGGTATCTTTTATTATAATAACACTGTTCAATATATAAAAAATAGCAATTTTTTGTCAACTGAATCTTGTAGAGGGGACTGAAAAAAGACATACGTGTATCGGCGTTTTAAAAGTTTAAATCTGAAACTGATTTTACGGCCTATTTAAAAACGCACACTTGTGTAGTAAAATAAAAACGTAGAAACATGTGTGTACTAAGGTTTATATCATAAAGTGTCTTCAGAAGATTTATTCAAACCATTACAAGCAACATTTTATTGGTATACATTAACCGTCTAATACTTTTGTTTATAAGCGTCTTTTTTGCAATTTTTTTGGAATCAAGCAAAAATCACCTTTAAAACCGGGATGTATGTAGTTGATATATTCTGCGAACATATTTGCCATAAAATTCTACTATAGGTCTTCGAACACACTTAATTCGAAAATTGAGCTTTAATACCAGAAATAAGCAAAAACTTAAAAGGTGATTTTAACGTTAAAACGCCAATCCACGTATGTATATCTTTTTTTAGTCCCCTCTATAAGATGACATTTAATAAGCTAAGAGATTTTGATTGTCACTTTCAACTACTTGCCCCTTTTTCTTTGCCTCGCTCTTTCTCGCACTCTCTTTGTGTGGTTTTTTGCAAACTTGTTATTGTATTTTGTTACCTATTGATTTGTTGACAATGTCCTTGTGTTTGTCATTTAGGATTATTTTCTCCTCTTTTTCATCCTTTTTGTTATTATGGGTTATTATTGCTATTTTTTTTTTTATTGAACTAGTTCATTATTATTATTTTTATTATAATGGTGTTGTTATTGAATTGAGCGTTATATATATATATATATATATATATATATATATTGGGCCTCAGCAAACGCGTTCCAACGCGATTTATCTAACGCAACTTTTGCAAATTTAAAAGCTTTTGTGCATTGTAGTAGCTCCGATGCTAATATCTCGTCTACATGTATGTCCGGGTCTCCCAATTCTTCAATCCCCAGATGATGTTTCTATTTAACAGAAGCTGCCGGGATTAGTGAATAGAGGCTAGATAGCTCCGTCTCCTTAACAAGGGGTGGGTTTAAAAGTTTTGGTGGATTATACACTCAAATTGTGTTTAAAATTAACACAACGCCATGTGGTTGAGATCTACCATAGAGCTAAGTCGCAAGACAGGCATACACGTAAACTGTTGATTTCTTGTTTCGGCCCATAATCTGACATTCGTAATTAGATTTTGCGGAGGCACTGGTTCACAAACACTAGCGGCTTTTGAATAGCTCGCGGTGTAGTGTTCCATATTACACAGCTATAGAAAAAAATCTATTTTATGTTTGTATTCAATATTTTAAGTATAACCCGACGGGATTAAATTCGCAAGCTCCAAACGGATTTCAGCATACCAAAATTTTGTCTGGCTTTTATGCCACGGTTTTAAGTGTCCTCTTTGGATCAAACCGATTTTGTTTTAATGCTACTCAATTAGCAGAAGGAGGGAACATCGTCCAGTTCTAGGTTTTTATTACGGAATTGCCTTGTTTCATTAACACGTAACGTTTTAGTTTTACTAGTATTAGATGCTATAAAGTATATCAAGTCCTAACAGCGAAAATAACGTAAGCGCCAAAAATCAAATTTTACAGGAGAGAGTTTTTTTTATTTTTTTTAATATTATTATTTAATTAAGCTTGAGGTCTTTTTTTATATAAAAAATATATTAAATTTATTAAACTAATATTTCGGCACTCCGTTGTGTGCCTTCTTCAGGGTTTTTCTTGAATTTTTGACAAAATTAACAATTTTTAACAAATTAAAAACCCTGAGGAAGGCAAACAACGGAGTGCCAAAATATTGTTTTAATAAATTTAATATATTTTTTATATAAAAAAAAGACCTCAAGCTTAATTAAATAATAATAATAAATTTTGTAAAGGTCGAATAAAAGTCTATTTTTATTTTTTTTTTTTTTATATAAATTTTGTATGAAATTTTGTCGCTTACGATTCAATTGTTCTTGCTATAAAATCGTAACGGTACCTTATGTGGCCATGACATTTTAGGTGATGATGCAAGTGTTGCCAATAAAGTCATTTATTAAAAAAAAAAAAACGAAAATTGAAAATATTGAAAAAATTAAATTTTTTTTTTTTTTCAAAAGTTATGTCCAAGGCGAATTCATACAAGGTGGTCTTATTTTGAAAACGTTTTACCACACTGTAAAATATTTTAACGTTGTGTCAAAAATTCAAGCAAATATTTCATTTTGTTTTCAATTTTAAATTGTGTGTTTTGAAATGTAATAACTTAAAAAAGTTTTAAATTTCATAATTTTAAGCGAAAATTACAGAATTTAGTAAAGATTCCCCAGAACGACTAGAACGGTATACCATTTTGACACAAGGTTGCTTACGTAGCAAGATAAGTTCACCTGTTGTAAATTCGCCTTGGTTATGTCATATTCAAAATGTCATCGCCCGAATGTGTTGAGCATATTTCTTCAATATCTCGAAAACGACTTTACATACGAAGATGATTTTGATTTCAGTTTAAAGAGAATACTTGGAGCTACAAACAATATTTTGAAAAAGTGTAATATCTGCAAAATATTAAATTTTATAACCGGACTAAGTCAAAAACCTATTTTTTTTATTTGGCTGATTTTTTTATTGAATACCTCAAACCATAATTTAAAAATCCTGAAACTTTGAATGAGGCGTTTTTTTTCTTTTTTAAGATATGATTTTTTTCTTTCGCAACCTTTTAAAAATAATCTTAATATATTAGAAATAAGCTTGACACATTCGGCCAATTCGGCCAAAGTTTGACATTTTGACATAACTTTTGAAAAAAAAAAAAAATTAAATTTTTTTCGTTCATATATGTTCCTTATAGGATAAAAGGAGCCTTCTACCAAATTTCATTAAAATCGAAAGGGGTCAGGTCCCACTCTTGGTCGATTTTACATGAAATTACCCACATATAATTGGGGGATTCACAAGGTGTCATAAAATCATATGTCTTAAAATAATAACATGAAAAAATACGACTGTTGTGAACTACCCCTCATAATTTAGTGTGCTATTTTGAATTTAAGTCAGCAGATTTAAAACAAATATAAAAAAAATAAATATATACCTAAAATCAAAATGTTTTTTAATTCTAATCCATGAATTAATAAATTAAATTATATCTTTCCTGACTATTTTCCATTTTTCAGACGCAAACCACAAATATTTTATTTCGTTTGTTAACCAAACATCAGAGCCCTAGGCCGATCCAATTTGACGCCGCAAGTGTTTTGTTGCAAAAAATGCTAGCAGCAGTTAAATTCGGATGTTAGCCGGATAAAACTATACCATCAACGGCGACGGCTACAAAATCATAGCCGCTCGACTCAGTTGCTCGGCGCAGGTCTCTTCTGATAATTTACGACAGCACAATAAACATAGCAAGCAAAGTTTTATTAATTTAAGACACTTTAAGTTTACAAATATACCCCAAATATTTATTTTGTTTTTAAAATCTGCGAAATCGACCTATTATTTGATCTAGCACCTCTAAAACTGTGCTTCCGGAATGAAAATGTGACACGATATCGCCCATACCACATGGGCTAGAAGCCAATTGGCTTTTCAATACTATTATGAAGGGAATTAGGAACAGATGAATATGGCACTTTTACTTGTTTTTTATTTATATTTATTTGTTTATTATATTATTGCTGTTCATGTTTTGATTTCTTGTGATTAAGTTATGTGTGTGTGTGTTTTTGCTAGCATTAAATTTATTTTTGCTCAATAATATGTCAAGAGAAATGAAAATCCAAGTAATTAAAAAAGTTAGAAAATTAATTAAATGAGTTGCAATTAAATACTTTGCCTGAAATGACAAATTAAGTCATTAGTTTCCTGCATAAATAAAAAGTATAGCTGAGTACTTTCTAATAGAGCCAAATCGACCCAAATAGGGAACAAGTATCCAAAAAAGTGTTATTTTTCAGATTACTTAATTTTATTTGTTAGCTAGAACCAGCATCAGCACTCTGATTATATTTTATAAATCAAGTTAACAAAATTTTGTGCCAACCTCTAAGTAAGGTGTAGTAGTAAAAATATTGATTTACCGAGACAAAATGGTAAAAATTAAAAAATAGATAAAAACGATGTATCGATATTGCCACAATATTTGGCACAAATTAGTGATATTAAATTTTTCCGGATCCCCCGTTTGAGAAGTTGGTATAGGGCTAGTCTAATAGTTAAAAACTTTCCAACTTTCAAATGGCTCAATAAAAAAACTGATGTTATTGTCCAGTTATCCTTAGTAGTTTAGGTTTACCAGGGGCATCATTTAATGTTTTTAATGGAAATTTTGTTGTTATATATTGGGTTCTACCTGGTTTAATGAAATATGTACGTGAAAAAGAATAAAGGGGCTTAATTTTGAAGCGTGTCATAGGAGTATATAAAAAGCTATATATACTAAGGCACTGGCACTTGAAAAAAATTGCACATTTGGGGAAAGGATCCGAGATGGCATAAGTGACACCCAGAATTTGATGTAGGATTAAAAAGTCACCAAAGTCAAAAAACGAAGCCAGTTTCAAGCCACGAACGACGATATGCATTATAACGAGATTGGACTTAAAATGGCAGCGCTGTATAAAAAAAAAACAAAAAGCACTGTATTTGGGGCCGTGTCAAAAAAAATGATAATAATTATTTTATGCATGATGGCAAATTATACCAACAGACATACGGGATGCCAATGGGCAACCCATTATCACCGACTGTAGCCGACATTATATTGGACAACTTAATGGAACAATGCATCGAAGAACTACAAATGAACAATATACGAATAAGACTGATCACAAAGTATGTGGATGATTTGTTTGCCATAATAAAATATAAAGACGAAGACATAATATTGAAAACATTTAACTCATATCATAGCAAACTGAAATTTACTCTAGAGAGGGAGAAGGACAATGCAATACCATATCTGGATATGAAGATATTCCGACAAAATGGAAAAATAATAACAGATTGGTATATGAAACCAATTGCTTCTGGACGCTTGATGAATTTCCACTCAACACAACCAATGAAACAGAAGATAAATACAGCAATAAATCTTATTGACAAAGTTATAAAAATAAGCAACGTAAAATTTCAATTTACGAATATGACAAGAAGAAAGGATATTTTAATGAAAAATAATTTTCCAAAGGGGTTGATTAATTCATTACTGACTAAAGTCAAAAATAATATTTCATCAGGGGAAAAAAACAAAAATGACACATCTGGCAACGCCTAATACTATAGTCTACCGTTTATTCCAAGATTAACTGAGAACAACAAACTGAGAGAGATAATAAAGGACCAACAAATAATATTCGCGCATAAATCAAACAAGACAATACAGAATTTATTTACACAAACAAAAACAAAGATTGAGTGTAGGATCAAAGTGATGTTGTTTATCAAATTGAATGTGACGGCGGTGATAATGAGGAGTGTGAAAAAATCTACATTGGTACATTAAAGAGAAATTTAGGCGTGAGAATAGACGAACATAGGGCTGATATAAAAAGAGGAAAACAATCAACTGCACTTGCACAACACTGCATTGAAAACGGACACAAGCCAAACTTTGAAAAAGTAAGAATTTTAGATAAAGAGAAAAGGGGAAATAAAAGATACACGTTGAAGAGCTTAAGAATACAACAAAAATCGACAAGTGCAATAAACACAAAAGAAGACAAAGACAATACAAATGCAAACTACACCATTGCAATACTTTAGTAATAATAACAACTGTGATCAAAAAAGGACAAATTTTTTGTGATAATTTTTTAAATTTACATACATTTATTTTAATATTTTAAGTTTTGTGTTGTGTTGTCCACCTATACAAAATACTGTGATATAATTTATAAATGATGTAAACTGACGAAAAAGATTATTGTAAGTTAATTTCTCAAAAATTAAGATTATAATTATTGTTATTATTGACTACTTTTTAATTTGTGTTTTTACAATGTTGCCAGATTTTAATAAAAACTCAATCCCTGAAGAAGTTGTAAAGAATACCAACGAAACGTCGGATTTTATTGAGAATGAAATAAATAATCGTTTATTAACATTAAATTAATGACCTTGAAAGCCTGCATATAGGAAACTATATAAACTATTGAGAGTAATCAAAAAAGGTCGATCAACACTTATAATTAAAAAATGTTCCTGGTTTAGAAACTTCATTGACATATCTTTTATTCTAGGGGGTAGTGGCACAACTTTGTTCGACCCACCTTAATTGCTTATAAAGTAAAGAATTTTGGAGCCAACCACTTAGGAGTGCGCTTTACCACAAAACCCTTGATTTCATGTATTAACGCGAAATACGAGTAGTATACAAAATAAGCATAAAATCAGGAATAGAATGATGGTACTCGCACTGTCATGAAAATTGGCACAAATTCGCTCAGCTGCCTAATAATTTACCATAGATTCCATATAACGCCCACTCTTTAAGTACAACTCAGCCTTAAGTCTTAACGAATATAATTTAAGTCATACAATTTGCTTATTAATTTTAATGGCAAACAATTGTGAATTTAGATTTTATGACCAACTTATTCGCAGACCTATTTAATGTTTTTGCTTACAAAACGAACTTTAAACATACGCAAAAAAAAATAATTTTTATGATTTCTAAGAAAGTTTTTTAAAGTAAAATAAGACAATAAATAATATAAAACAATTGAAGGAATGAGTACAGGATATCATATCTTACAGCTGGATAGTGTCGATGTGGCTAACTGTAGTGCGGTTAAACTCTGCATGTTTGCATTATTTTAGAGACCTGCACACAAACACTTGAAACTGACACTTATTGTCGTTGGTCAGTTCAACACAAGTAACTAATGTGCAGCGTCGGCACTTTTGCAAACGTGCATTGTTCATGCGGCCTACTGTAAATATTTATTTTGCATGGGAACCACTTATTATACACATATCATATTGCGTTAAAGGTTCCCATGCGTTAGTTAACAAGTATTCGTAAAATTAGGCTAATCATTATTCTCAAAAGTAGTATATAAGCATAAATGATTGTAAAAACAAATGACAAGAATAAAATCACACTTGCTCGAGCAACACCACGGGTTGCTCGCAATAAAAACAAACATTTATTTGGTTAAATACTACATAACTTTCTAGTTTGTACTAGTAAAGCATTCACTTACTTCTTTTTGGGTTATTGGTAGAAAAATATAATAAATTAAAAATTTACTCTCCTTGTGCTGCTTGCTGCTAGTAAAATAAATTAACACACCTTTAATTAATTTAAAAGTATTTTATTTGATATTTTTTTCAGTTAAGAAGCCAATAATTCAATTTTTTAATGATGACTCAATGCCAAATATCGTATAAAAATTCTTAAATTTTATAATGTTTTCGGACGATTAATTGTTATAAGACAAAGAAAATACCGTCAACATTTGAATACTGAACAGCTCCTAGTTTAAACATGATAAGAAGCCAAAATATCTTTTTTGTGAATCAGGGCTAGGCAGGTAATGGAGAAATTGTAGATGCCGTACGTGAAAGTATCCTCATGGATCCATCTGATTCTATTCGTCGACTTTCTACTTAATTGGAAATCTTCAGAACATCACAACAGCTAGAATATGCTTATCAGTCAGTTGACACACCCTGTATAAGCATATTTACTTATTAAAAAAAAAAAAGAAATTTAATCTTTTAAAATGACCTGTTATACAAACAAATCCCTTTATGTTTTCCTTGTATTTAATTTAATCGCCAAAAACAATTATTAATACACATGCCGATTTAAACTACCTATAGCATTTATAAACTGTGATTATCCAGCAATAAAACCATCACTCTTATACATTATTGGTGATAATTTGTTTTGTGTGCGTATTTTAAGTAGCAGCAATAACAAGTAGCAGCAATAACAACGAAACCACATGACAGGTAAAGAAGTCAGGTATATTTCAAATTTCACTATCGTATATAAACTCCCTTCCAGTGATAATTGAACATCAATTACAACTGCCATCTCGAAATCAGCAGAACAAGTAAAAGAAAAAAACTAAATACTCTTTGAAATAATTTGAATATTTCTTTATATTAAGTAGCAAAGAAGTGGGCAAAATTTATTTTACTTTTGTAACAATTGCCACTTGTAAGCTACTTGATAGAAATTTATTCTAATCAACTAATTAAGAGTAAAAAAATTGGGAAAGAATAAATTTCCCGCAATAAAAAAGGAAAAAGTTTTACTATCATTCTGAAGAAAAATGTATGTGCTATTAAGTAGTAAATTGTGTAGGCGCTGAATTAATTTCGTAATGCGCCTTCAATTTACAACTAAATAACTAATGTTTCTTATCATCATTTATTTTGGCAGAATTAATTGTGATAATTAGTATATAAAGAAATACATTTAAGCTATCTCTTCTTATTGTTTTACGATAAAAGAACAAGATATTCAATGAACTTATGTGTACAATGACATTCGGAATAGGTCGCTTAGTATATTTCGTATCGCTAGAGGGCGTAAAATAGCGAAAAAACGGGTAAAAGCTCCCCCTCCCTATATCTTCTTAACTAATCAATCAATTTTCTTGAAATTTAGCAGGCAAGTAGTGTAACATCTAGAAGGAACTTAAGCCTATCATTTTTATTATTTAGGGCTTGAAATAGGGCAAGAGGGGTAGATGCTCGCCCTCCCTATATCTTCTTAACTAATCAACCGGTTTTCTTAAAATATGGCATGCATACACTGTAACATCTGAAAGCAATTTTAAGATATAAATTTTTTGGTAATTCCCACAATTAAGGTGTAAAATAGGGCAAAAGGGGTAAAACCTCCTTCTACCCATGTCTTCTTAATTAATTATCCGGGGATAGTTTCAAGTCTTGGAGGAACTAATTGCTATAAATTTTAGCATTTACGGCGTAAAATAAAGCAAAAAGGGTAAAAGCACCCCCTCCTATACCTTTTGAATAATTTAACCGATTCTTTTGTAAAGCTTATGAAATTTCGTAACAAATATTTCTCTTCGTTTATTCTACTTAGGAACTTATGCCCGCCACGGCTGTGCAATGGTACACGATTATTCGTTAAAAAATTGACGAGAAACGTTATTGAAGCTACCATTTTGAATGGTAAATTCCGAGACGAAAATGTGTTGCTGCCACGAATTCCAATGATTTCCACAATTAATTTTTTTTTTTAATTTAATTTCCTTTAATATTGGCATTTGTTATAACAATCATGAGTCACAGAGAGAGAGAGATAATAAACTTAGAAATGGCAACTATTGTGATTATCACAACACTTTTTTCGGTTAATATCATTAACATATAATGAATTAATGATACTATCCTAAAAAAAAAATATTTTTGTAATCACAATAGTTGTTTCTGATTAAGTTTCTTATTGCTCTTGAAAAATTTTTAAAAATGGTGATAGGCTCCTTTGCATTTATGGCTTTGACTACTTAAATGCTATTAAAAGCCAACATTCTCAGCAAGACCTGTTTACAGGGGTTTTTTCCGGTGTTAATGTTAATTAACACAACTACCAACTTATTAAGCAGTCACAAGCGCCTCTCGCCGCATTCTTTACTTATTTATTTTTTACACAGTTTGTCATTGGGAGCAAGCCCTTCCACACTGCCATTAATATCAACTTTGATCCCTTCTCAAAGAAGGGAGTAAGGATGGTAACTAAAAATAAATAGTAAATAAAAGGGAGAAGCGAATGTGTACTGAATATTTTAGAGGGTCTTTTAAAAAGAAGTTTATAACTTCTAAAAGGCATACTTCAGAAGCCAGGATATCATGCGAAGCGAATCTTTCAGAAAGGAGTATAGAGGCCTTCAAAAAGGCCTACCACTTTGAGGTCCTCTCAATATTTACCGCTGGGAAGTTTATAATAAACATAGACATTAAAGTTTGAATCCCTATTAAAGAGGGATTCCTCTGTTGCTTGTAATTATGTTCCTACAAATCTTTATTATTTTTTTATTTTAATTACGAGGTTATTATTGATTAGCTGTTGGCAGCTTGGAGTAAACGTAAACTCGTTCACTATGTTTGTCAAATTTATGGGTAGTGCACTAAATATTAATTTAAATCAGCATTGCACTATCACTAAATAAAACTGCAAAGAAATTAGTTTGCACTCTTTTTTACCAGCTTTAGTGATGACTGTTTTTTTTTTAACTAACACTAAAAAATTTTGAGTGATATTGCAAATTTTTTCTCTATCTCTATACGCAGATTTGAATGCAAAAATCTGCACTTAAATCAAATAGTGCAAAATTTGGACATGCAATCAAAAAAGCTGCATACAAATATTGTCTCACTAAAATTTAAAAAATGTAACTTTGTATGTGCATGGTTTTTTATTTCTTTTGAGGATATGCATAAGTAAAAAACATTAAACAAAATGAAATTTTGTCAATAACGGTATAATTATTGGCTTTAATCATGAAAATACAAGTTTTTAATTTTCAATTTAGTGCAACAATTTAAGTGAAGAAGGGTGAAGAAGAAAAAAGTTGCAATAAGCTGATGATTGCTTTTTTTAAATCAAACAATTTTTTTTTTTTTTTTGAGTGCAAAATTATTTAACATCACTATCGTTCATGTTTAGTGAGGCTGCAAATTTTCAATTCATCACTCAACATCAAAAAAAGAATGCAATATGTTTGCACTATCACTAAGTGTGAGTTGAAACTGCAAAATGAATGCACTACCCCCATCTATGATATTTGTTGATAAAAAAGGTGTATACAAAACAAAGTGGGATCTCTTGGGCCCTATTTTAACTTTGAAGTCGAACTCAGCGTTAAGACCATTATTTGACTTGTGCTAACTTCATTATTGTTGCTCCAATCTTCCTCTACAGAATAGTCTTTGAGATATTTTTTGCCGTCTAGTCATATATATTAACTAATTACCCCCGGGCAAGCTTACTTGCCGTTAGTCGTCAAAAGTTAAGGAAATCGTTTGATCTATCCACTTAATGTGGATTAATTGGCAACTCTGTTCGTTTGGGTTATCATTTACATTTTTACTTGTTTGTCATGATAGCGTATTTTGATTATAAATACTAGATAAAATCGACATTAACCCGAGTTTAATGGTTTTTATTACACAATTCACTTAATAAATCTTTAGGAAGGACTTAAAAAGAATTATGTTCACCAATATAACATTTTTTTCTTAAAATATGGTTAAAAAAAATTTTTAATTTACCTCAATTACATGCATTGTTAATGTAAAATGTTTTTGCCAAATTGATTGCACACAAAATGGATTATATTAGGAAATAAGCAAAACTAAACGCCCAAAAAATATAACACATAATAAAATTAAACACTCTACTAAATTCTGAACAAAAGCACAAATTAAACTAAAGGTTGTGGTAAAAGGATTTTTGTTAGTTTAAAGAAGGGCGGAGGAAGTTGTGTTTGTTGGGGTTACCAAATTAACAAGTGAAAATTTTATAATACTCGTAAACAAACACATACACATTAAAAAATATCAAGACAAACATGTATACAACTATCTACACAGAAAAAAATGTTGCACCAGTAAAAGCATTAATCAAAAATAAAGTCAGTTTTGATAAAATATTTAATTAAGTGAATTAAACGTTTAATCAATTGATTTAAACGTTTAATTGACAATATTATTTTGCACCAGTAAACAAATTAATAAAATCAATTAAACGTTAAATTTACTTGATTTTACGTTTAATTCACTTGATAAAACGTTTAATTCACTTGATTAAGTTTTTAATTAACTTGATTAAACATTTAATTTACTTGATTAAATTTTTAATTAAAACTAATTTTATTTTTGATTAATGCTTTTAATGGTGCAAAATTTTTTTCTGTGTACAACAAAAAGTAAAATAAGAAGAAATATGTTTAGATATCGATGAGATCCCTGCAAACATTAAGAAGATTTTTAAAAATGAAAGTGTCCGGGCGACAATTCTTCCACACTTTGAAAGAAGTTCTTACACATTTTACAAATACACAACTCATTTTTATTACCATTTGATCTTCCGAGAATCAATCAATTTTTCCCTAAATAATGTTTAACAAAGAAAATAACATAAAATACGCAACAATAAAACTTTTTTTTTTAATAGTAAAATTACATTTTCAAGAAGAAACATTTTCAACAATTCCACTCAAATACTTACCCTCACTTCTGACTTAAATTTTAAAGAACTAGACTTTCAGAGGAAGATTGAAATCACGATAGTTTAAAGATATATATGGCGATAATTATATCAAGATAGCAACACTTTTTCTGCACTTCCGCATTACCAAAAGCTCTCAGGGCTTCGGTGTTTGCGAGAAAGTGTTTGTTGATAAATATATTCATGTATCCTGTCTGTGCAAAATGCAATTACATAAAATGCACTTTTGTTTTTTGTCTAGCGTAAAAATACACACAAACATTTTTTTGTTTTTTTTCTGTTACTCACTGTAGTGGTTGCAGTTTCTGCCGTTGTTGTAGAAAAGTATTTTCTGCCTGGCTTGGAAGCTGGTAGCACACTAAGTAATAGCAACCACTTGACACAGCTTAAGGCACTTCTTAATAAAAAACCACAACAACAACAGCAAAAACAAAATTCCAGAAACCATAAAAAAAGTAACATAAAAGAAAGAAATGAAATGAGTAAAACAAGGAAGTGCATATTTATTACAAGAGACCAAGAACAATAGTGCACCACCAGTACAGTTCCAAAAGACCAATACAAATGAGTTTATGTTAAGAAGAGTCAGGAGAGGTGGGGAAGAGAATTGAAAGAATTTATTGGTTAGAGAATGATTAAAATGTATTAATGAATCGAATAATTTGGTAATCAATAGAACTAAAAACTTGCAGTTGAAAGAAAATAGTGTCGTTTATTTATGTTTTTAAAGAAACAGTTTACTGGAAGTGTGTTTTTAAAAATTTATTTGGATTTGAGATCGGCAAATATTTTAGTAGCATAAGTGAGAATGGAGATTATTGTAAGCAGTGTTGCCAAAAGACTTTTTTTGTATTAGTAATTTGGTAGAGAATATTTCAAAGATCTGTTTAAAGGAAAGTTAATATCGCTTAAATCAACAGTCGCTAAATAGGGGTCTGCAGACGTCTTGGAGTCCATGACAGACTTTGTCTTTTTAAAAAATAATAACATAAAAACTTCAAAAATGGTAACATTAAACGTAATAGTACAACTTTTCTATATTAAAATTAAAGCGAGACTGTCTGATTTTATTTAATCTTTGTGCACAGGTATCACAGCTGTAAATGAATCATTCTTTTTTGATTTTAATTTGTTTAATTTTGGAAAATAGAATTGAATGAAATTTGAATCAATTCAAACGAATTATCCATCAATGAATTTCAATTATTTTTCCAACTCAAATTAATTTATAGAATGAGCTTGAATTTGTTAAAGTGAATTGCAATTCAGTTTACAGATTCATTTGAATTGAATTCATTCAATTGTATTAGAAAAATGCATTGCAACTCAAATGAATGAAATCAAAAATGAGTTGCAATCAATTAAATTCAAGAGCAGATCTAGGGGGAATTACTAAAATTTACTATTTTTTATTGCAGTTAGAAGTTTCTAATACAAAAAGTCAACAAATTTTCCAGTTGTAGTAAAAGTAGTAAGAATTTCGTTTAAACAAACACAGCTTTGAAAAGATGTTGTTTAGATTCAAAGTTGCTAAAACCTTTAAAATTCTATTAAAAAATCCTTAAAAAAAAAAATTTTCCACAATACACTAATATGAGATTATTTAAACAAAAAATTATTGTTAAACACACTTTCACACTATTTGATTAAAATAAAAATTTAAATTTCTTTTAGCAAATAAACAAAATTTTCCATTTTGGTATGATTTTCGCCTATACCTAATAATTTAATTCCTATTCTGCTGCTACCTGACAACTCCATACCAATACATAATCAATTTAAATTTCAATCAAATCAAATGAGTTGGAAATGAATTGCTAGTTCTTTTTTTAAATTAATTTTGAATTAATTAAAAAAAAAAATACGATGAAAGAGTCTTGCCAATCTCTGACTTATATAGAGTATGATCTTAAGTTTCCAGGCATCAGATATTGCAGCAAGTCAAAGGACTCTTATAATAACTTAAATTATGTCCAAATTTAAATTTTAAATTCTTTAAATGAATAAATATTCTTTAAATCCTTTTTTTCAGAATATTAAGAACAAAGATGAGTCCAAAAATGTAGAGCTAAATTACTTTTAAACCTTTCGGGACTACTGGGATAATACATCCCACTAATTTTCAAACTTTCTTATTTTCTTAATTTTCAATGCAATTTCTAATTTAAATAGCCCCATAACCAGGTTAAAGGTTTTCTTATTAAATGTGAATAAAAACATAACGGTACATGTTAGCATTTTCATTATACTTGATGATGAATATCAAAACATCGTAGAAATTTCAACAGTCTGGATCGTTAAATTGCTGAAAGTGGCTGCACAAACAGCGTAATTTAGTAAAGTTGTGTTAATTTTTATAGAAAAGTGTTTGATTTATTAAATTAAATTAGTTCATGGTCTTTTACAATAATAAAAGGTAAGTTCTGGTAGATTTTATAAAATTGGGATATATAGTCCCAATTCGTTTTTTACGTGGGATTAATTGTCCCAATACGCATTTTAGATGTCAAAAAGGAAGCGTACCCTAGAAAATCTGGAGCGTATTATATGCGAAGATTCAGACTCTGATGGCGATTTTGAGGAGTCTGGCAGTGAATATTCGACTAAGAGTTCCGACGAGACCGAATCTTGCTCGGAATTTGTCGATTATCTTGATGTGCCCGTTAATATCGATGAAAAAAGTGATGAATCTCATCCAGTTGTCCATTGGGTAAATGTTACCCCCGATGGCTGCTACGTCTTCCAGCCCAAGTACGAACTCCCGTCAGAACGAGACTGCAAAATCCTTCGAAATCAGTTTGCGCATTCGAATTGCTGAATGCACTAATTATCGTTTGATAGCTTTGAGTCGTCGCGCGCTTTCAAAGCGAAACTCAACAGATCCTAATAAAATCCTTGTATTTCTGGGCGCTTCATTGATTGTGCATTATAACAAGTTGCTTTCTCTAAAGGACTATTGGAGCAAAAATCGTTCAATGGGTAATTCAGTTATAAAAAAACTGTATATCACGAGATCGCTTTTTATTATTGGCCACGTTTTCGGGGCGGAAGAACTCCCAAACGCCTAAAGACTGATAGCCTGAATGGTGGAAACCACTTGCCAGTAGAGCAAGAAAGGCGTTGTCGCTGTGTACGATATACTTCATTTGGTATCGCAAAGCGCACAAATATTATATGCTCAGGCTGCAACAACGCTTTGTGCTACAAGTGTTTTGGACCTTTTCACAAATTAAACCCTGATTACATTACCACAATGTTAATAAATAATAAAAAAGACAAATAAACGTGAATATAATTAAAATAAACTAATCTTTTTTTGTTTTATATATTTTTTTTATTCGAATCACCCACCAAAAACACTTGTTGGGAACCTTATTGGGATTATATGTCCCACTGAAAATGCTTATTGGGATAATATGTCCCAGGATAAAAGGACGATTTTAGGATTTCTGAGTATGCACAACATTTTCTTTTTACCATATCTCTTAGAATATGCTAAAATTCCCACCACAAATATTAAAATTTTCGAAATAAAACTCCGTCCCGAAAGGGCTAAGACAAGAATATTGTACTCATTATCGCCTGAGTCACCTGATGCCCATTTGGCTGAAAATATTCCCAATTTTATTAATGAAATGTGGTAAAATTCAATGTTTTTATTTAGATTAGTTTACGAAAATAAACAGAACTTTAATTAGCGTACGGCTCACACATATAAATTGATATAAATTTTTTTAGTGTACTTATTTCCATTATTTAAAATATTTATTTTTTTTTAAATCAAATTGTTTAAATTAAGGATTTAAATGTAAATTTTTTTCTATAAATTTTTCATTTAAATACTAGAATTTGATTGAAGAGTTACTAAATATATTTTGCTTATAAAAATTTTGTTTTTTTATTATTTTTCACTTAAGATAATATTTCTTTTGATAAGCATCAAGAGATTGTTATAGAAGTTTGCAGATTTAAATAATTGATAGTTTAAAGAGCTCTGCAAATTTCTATTTATCTCATCGAGATAAAGCTCAAATGATTTTTTTTTAATCTTGACCAGATTATTTGCAAATGAAATTATTTTTGAGTTCTGGGAGGAAATATTGGTTTAAGTGATGACGAGAATATATTTATTTAGTCTGCTAATTTGAATGCCATCTTATTTATAACCATTAATTACTAGCCCTCGAAATTACCAAATCGGAATATTCAAAAGAATAACTTACGAAAAACTTTAAAATAGATTTTCTCCTAAATTTTCGTAACAGCTTATATGGGGAGGGAAAAAGGAAAATGTATTCGACAAATACTGATTTTAACAGTTATTTAAAATAATAATTAACTTTGAAACCTTATCATATAATATACTCATGAATAAAAATACTAAACCTTACAATACATACCTAATTATGCCCATGGCATTTTCACATATATAACAATACCTACGTTTGCCAAATGCTTTAACACTTTCTCTTATATAAATAATATACCAACTCAAAGGCTCCATAAATTATATATCATAAATTTCTAACGACAACTTTTTAAAAAATAACGAAATTGAATTCAAAATTTGAAGATAAAAAATGGAAAACCTTTTTCAGACTATTATGACAGCAGGCCTGCAGACATTGGAACGAGATTTTGGTGAGTTAAATTTTTTTTTAATATTTGAATTCAATAAACAAAAACTATTCAGACATTGTTATATAAATAAAATTTAAATTTTAATTTTTTTTTCATTTGCTTATGAGTCATTCCATGTCAAACCATCATGCCGTTCGGCATCAACACCTCCGATTTCAATGGAATTCAACACAAATGTTGGATGTTATTGGACTTTAGCAAAACATAAATTTTCAGACCCCAGATTCCTTTGGCTTCCGAAATATGACGTCATAAAATATGTGAAAAATGTTAAAAAAACACAAAAGTCTCCTTACAAAAGGGGATAGAACTTTTGAACAACGCAAGATAATTTAGTTTTTTTTATACCGTTTTAAAGGTGAAAGTTCACCCTTTAAAATGATATGCATATTGTGTTTTTTTAAGAAAAGGTCAAAGGTAATTTTTTGGGGTCTTGAGTTCAAAGTTCCATATCTGAAAAAGTATATTTTTTAAAATTCTTAAAAAAACATATGTCAAGTATTAGACCCTCTTCTACATTTCCAGAAAATTTAAAGGTGGAGACTCGATTGGTGTAAAAATTAGAGACCAGAACGTGATCCTAAGTATGTTTTGTGTTCATACAAGATAAATATTTTATGTTGGATTTTAAATAAGACATTAAGGCTTTTTATTCTAAATGTATTTCCCATGCGAATTATTTATATTGTATTATTGAAGAAGACATTATAGTTTTCATTTATTTTTTATTACAAAATATTGAACAACACATTAAAATAATTCAATTCATTTTTTTTAAATAATACTGTTTAAAGCTTTCAGTTGAAATTTGTAATGTAAATTTAAAATGTAGTACAAAAATAGTAAGTTTTGAACAAAACAATTATATAATTCAGGTAATTTTTTTGTATTAAATTTATTATATATAATACTACTTAAAACTCTTAATTGGTAATTTGTGTTTTAAATTTTTTTACGGCCTAATTTATAAAAAATAAAACCGGTTAATAAAGGCTTTATGAAACGGATTTTCATACAAAATCCGTTTAATAAACCCTTTATTAACATGTTTTATTTTTTATAAATAAGGCAGTTAAAATTTATTACAAAAATTGTTTGAAACCTTTAAAAGTTTGAGTTAAATATAACATTTATTCAGAGAGTAAAACATAAATTAGTAACGAACATTTTCAATTAAAAATTCGCTATCATTTGAAAAAATCTTTACTTTTAACTTATTTTCTCCTTCAGGAATGAAACAATGATATTTTTGTGTACCTGGAATTGTGCGTAGCCCAAAAAAGCGTTCTCTTAAAAATTCATCTTCTTCTCTATGATCATCTTCAGAAAGATATATGAAATTGCAATTTTTAAGGTTTGTTTGGCACCAATCGAACAAGAGTTGTGGCGTTGTGATCTGGTTATCTAGTGGTCGTTGTAAGCTTACTTTACGTGCCTCTCTTTTGACTGTGCCTCCAAGGCCGTCACTAGGGCCTTTTCCATGGCTAGTAGCGAAAAAGTGCCATTCAGCATCGCATCCGAAATCTGCCTTATGATAGCACAAATTCACAAAATTTTTTTTATTCTTAAATTGTCCTGCACATCCATCCGAGAAGTATATTATTTTTAGTGGATCTTTTTTAAAGTTATTTTTTAAAAATATATGAAGGTGTTTGTGGAATAAATGGACCGCTACAGTATTATGTACAAGACAGCTCGATATAATTATAAAATTTGTGTTTTTCAGTATTCCATCGGATTTATAATAAATGACAATTGGATACAATGTTGCTTGTGCATTGTTCCAATGAAATCCTTGGACAGAATCTTGAATAGTAAAAGACACGTTTTCAGAAAAATCACAAACAACGACATATTCGTTTTCTTTTAAAGATGATTTTTTGAATGTTAAAAAGGAATTCTGTTGTTTTGATATAAAAGAATGTGGAAGTAATTTTTTTAGTTTTTCAGAGAGTAAATCTAAAAAATCATCGGCTGGTTGGATCATCGTTTCCAATTTGTCTCTATCAGTACTTATCCATTGTTTATACTTTATTTCATCAATGTTATTTTCTTCGAATAATTGACGAAGTGTATCTATTAAATTATTTGTTCCAGGACAAAATTTACACTTTCCAATATAGCAGTTTGGAGATTCTGAAGAGCACACAATTTTTTTAAAACAATCTTTGTATGATTCCATTTCATAATCTTTTAAGTTTTTTGTTAATTTTTTTAAATTTATAGAGTGAAGCATTAATTTAACGTTCTGGTGTTTTATACAGACGCATACATACATTATGGGTGCCACATGCGTTGACGAGCACTACGTTTTTTGGTCTGAGCTCACAAAATTTAGATAGACCTATTTTGGGTTCCCCATGTCGTTCTCGAAACAAGGCATACATTTCCCGTAAGTTCCCTAGCAAAAGCCTTTTTGTTTTACGAACTTTTATTCCATTTTCCGTAATGGATATAAAATCTTTAATTCCGGGCATGCACCGGCTGATGTCATCGCATTCATAAAACTCTTTAACTGTATTAGCAATTTCACTCGGTAAATATTTGCCCAGCTTTTCATTCGGGGTACTTAATATACCTTTTTCATCGACAAGTTTTTTCACTTCACGTGCCATAAAATTTGATATGTGGAATTCCTCTACCATCTTGAGAATAGACCAGCTTTTAGGCAAAATAGTAAGTAATTGCATTTTCTCGCTATTTTTCGCAAGTGTTTTAAATTTTTCTTTTAATTGTGTTATTATTTCTGATTCCGGGCATTGGTGTGATGTTGAAGGTGTCGAATCTGGAAAAACAATTTTTCTGATTGTCTTGCTCACATTTTGAAACTTGCTGCTTCTGTACTTTTTATATACCATTTTTCTGGATGAAATTGGAGATTCTTCAAGATATGGTAGCGTCTCGTTTAATTTAGAAACCGCAATCTCTTGAATCACCACAGCTTTGTCTTTAGGCAACGATTCACTTTGCTCCAAGCCTTCAACTGAATCTATCTCTTCATAGTCTATTTCTTCTTCTGAATGTAAACTGTTTTCTTTTTGAAGTCGACATAATCTAAGTCTACATGAATGGCATATTTTATTTGATGTTGAAATATTTTTGCATATGACAGTCATCCACTCTTGAGCTCTTCTTAGTCCTAATGATATATATTTATGCCCCACTTTTTGGAAAGGGTTGCAACAATACATTTTTTTATGTGACATTTTAAACACAATTATTAAAATTTTTTAAACTAATTTTTTGCGAGTTTTTTATATAACAATTTTTAATTTTGTTTGACTTAAAACACAAATTGTTCAATACTTACTATTTTTGTACATTTTTAAATTACATTACGAATTTCAACAGTATTATTTAAAAAAAAAAAAAAAAAAAAAAAATTTATCTTGTATGAACACAAAACATACTTAGGATCACGTTCTGGTCTATAATTTTTACACCAATAGAGTCTCCACCTTTAAATTTTCTCGAAATGTAGAAGAGGGTCTAATACTTGACATATGTTTTTTTAAGAATTTTAAAAAATATACTTTTTCAGATATGGATCTTTGAACTCAAGACCCCAAAAATGACCTTTGACCTTTTCTTAAAAAAACACAATAAGCATATAATTTCAAAGGGTGCACTTTCACCTTTAAAATGATACCAAAAAAACTAAATTATCTTGCATAGTTCAAAAGTTCTATCCTCTTTTGTAAGGAGACTTTTGTGATTTTTTAACATTTTTCACATCTTTTATGACGTCATATTTCGGAACCCAAAAGGATCTGGGGTCAAATATTTTTTGTTTAATTATACTCTTATAGTGTATGACATTTGTGTTGAATTTCATTGAAATCGGAGGTGATGATGCCGAAAATGCCTTTTTTTCGTGATGGTTTGACGTGTTTTAACTCTTATATTAAATAGAATAATTACACTGTGATAGTCGAAAAAATGAACTTCGATGAATCCTTTTCGAGCTATTAGGGGGGAGTCCTCTAAGTGTGAAAGTACATTTGGAAATGTCAGATTGGCTCCAGTTTTCGAGAAATCGAGATTTTCGTAAGTCTGCGCTATTGAAAAAAATTTTATTCGACTGTATTAGTTTTGTTTGCCTTCTTAACTTTCTTTTACTGAATGTTTTGACTTTTTTTCAAAATTTCACGTAATTTAAACCATTAATGTCGATTAAAAGTAACGATTTTTACCATTTTTAACCATAGATATACCTAAGTCTGGGCAAAGTTTCAAATCTGGTGTCTATTTTTGTCCTTCTTATAACAGCAAATACTCAAAATTTAAAAATAACCGTTACATAGCATGCTAATTTTCATCATCCAACTGGGATTGCAAATTCCAGCAAAGGTTTGCTAAAAGAGAATTTAGGCCCTAAATTTGTAAAACGCAAACGAAACGTCAAAAATTATATTGAAAGTAAAAACAAAATCGAAAATATTTCATAATTTTGTTTTCTATGGAAATGTATATTGAATTTTTAAATTTTAAACGCTGCATATCTTGTGGCGTTGATAATTTAAAAAAGCAAAATGTATTTCTGTAGAAAGCAACAAAAAAATTTGGACAAATTCTTGACATTGTTTTCTCTCAATGTTATTTTTGGCATTGCGTTACAAAATTACAAATTTAGGGCCTTCATCTTTTTCCACTATACCAATGCTCTAACTGAGCTGAAACTTGATGAAATCATTCACCATGCTCATCTTATTCCGATGGCAATTGACGGTCGAAGTAATATTGGTGGTAATAAAGAAAATTTATTTTTAATGACATGTTGACATTTATTTTTTCAAAGGATTGAAGCATGTTGTCAACATATGACTTCCAGTTATGTGCTCGAAAATGTCCTATGGCTAAAAATGGTCAAAAATCGTTACTTTTGATCGACATTAATGGTTTAAATTACTTAAAATTTTGAAAAAAAGCCAAAACATTCCGTAAAAGAAAGTTAAGAAGGCAAAAAAAAAAACTAATACAATGGAATACAATATATCCATATATCCATGAAAAATGGATATATACCGATTTCTCAAAAACTAGAGCCAATCTGATACTTCTAAATGTACTTTCGGACTCAGGGGAATCCCCCTAATAGTTCAAAAACTATCACAGTGTTATTAATTGTACATACGTAAATAATATTAAAAAATTTATATTTATATATTAAGCAATAAAATACATTTTTCTTTAACTTCTTTTGTGTTAGAAATTTTGATATGCTAACACACATTTACTTTAAATAGTTTTACATCATTACTAAATACTGTGTTATGAATAACGTTTGTTGCTCATTTTTATATCATGTTACATACATTAAACAATAACTACAACATTTCTATAAAATAAAAAGGTGAACGTTATAAATATGAAATTTTAAGTGGTTCTAAAATCATTTTACGAAACATATAAGTACTAAAAGTTAGAGTTAAAGTGGGCTTTTCAAGGGATTAAAATGAGTAGCATAGGTCATGGGTGGGTAAAGAAGAAAGAGATATATAACATCATTGTTCTCTTTAAGCCAAACTTCCTTCCGAATTTTTTTATGTTTTCTTTCATAAATTTTAGTTCGTTTATTTAGATTAAAATTTTTTTTTTATTATACAAAAGTCTCAACTTTGATTTTATTACTACCTAAGTTTTAACTATAAAGTACTAATTGTTCATGTTTGGAAGAATAAAGAATCACCCCATTTTGTGACGAGCTTAGCTAATGTTATAGGTAGCATGCATTCCGAAAAATATGGAACTCAGGTATCGTTTAAATTTATTCACAACCTTAAATGCCGCTTATAACTATTTTCAAAAAAGCAACGACCATTATGTAGTGTTCTGTTCTTAATTTTAATAAAGAAAATTGTAGTGTTGTGTAGACATACGTATACTATAATGTTCTATAGTGTTTTTTTTTTGTATTGATAAAGGAATGAGCAAAAAACATTTTTAAGCAACGACGACAGCAGAAAAAGCTTCTGTGTGTATTGTGTACCTGTTTTGTTTGTGTACAATTTTTTTTTTTTTCTTTTTGTTTTTTTTTCGTGTGTGTATCTTGTATTTTTGGCTTTCTTTACCAGCCAAAAGAGCGCTAAGCACAACTAAACTTAACGAACATTAACGTGCTGAACCCAACATAACAAAGTTTCTGGCTTAAAAAAAAACCGAACGCAAAAAAATGTTCTCATATTTTTGTTGGGTAAGATAAGTACAGTATTGTTTTTGTGTTCGAAGATCACAGACAGGGAAAGTTTTTGCCACTCAAACAATTTAAGCATTTGTGTGTTCCATTTATCTACCGAACCGAACACTAACGAATAGTATATAACACCGGTCTAGACTATAATCAAATTATTCTAAGATATCATTCAACTTCATAAGAAAGTCCAATTTACTTAACAACCGATTAGATAGAACAAGGCCTTAAGCACAGCTGTATTCAAGTAAAGTTTTAAATCTTGTAGAGGTTTTCTCTATTGTTGGCCAGTGTTATTATGTGTCTTAAAAATTGGATTTTACAAATTGTTTTAAATTTTTGAATTTCATCAATTAATTCCTTTACACTTCCATATAATGCTTACGAACTATGTGTTTTACAGAATTGTAAATTAAATTAATGCCGACAAAGAAGTTACATTCTTAATGAATTAAGCAGTTTATCATTAGAAAAATACACTTAAAGAAATTTTGTAATTTATTTTTAAGAACAGGAAATAAAAACAATTCTTAAAGAGATGGTTTTTCCGTCTATTTATTGTAATTTGTTTTTTTTTAACAATTTAAATTTTAAAATACTATTCAAACAATAAAATTTTGAAATTCTACAATACTATTGTAGATGATTTGTTTTTTACTTACACTACTACATCATCTTGTTAGCCAGGCTTCATTTGATAAGACAAACATGTAATAAATTTTAGTTCATTTTAATGTTTCTACTCAACCAATATTGTGTATGCATCTATGATTTTTCTTTCCATAGACGAGAAACAACAATGAAAAACAAAACTGCGAGAAATTTCTTAAAATGTATAGGTTGTATTCCAGTTACTAAGATAAGCTTGCGGTTAGAGAAAAAATCGTTGAGTTGAGCATGTAAATCATACTTTTGCTATAATGACAATAAAGTAAATCAAACTAGTTTTTCGAGTTAAACAAACTTTTTTCTGTTTTAGTGACACAGTGTATGTATAAGTATTATTTGTTAGTGTTGTATGCTCATGATGTCTTCAAGATACTTGGGCACAATAACAAATGAGTTTGGATCCAACAAACATTCTAATGTTATTTAAATATGTATGTATTTGAGTGTGTAAGAAACATATATGTGTAAGAGTTTGTTTAGACGTTTAAATGTATAAGTGAATGAATGTTCAAATGTATTTGTTAGAAGATGTATTTTATTTGTACGGTCATGTAACTCTTATGTTAATTAACTGTGAATACAAATGGGATTTATTTAGTGCAGATTTATTACTTGACTAACATATCATTCCTATACACACTTAAGCATATACAGAAATCACACATACACTTATGTATAACATTAAATGCAAACAATTATACATCGAGAGTTGAACTTACATGCTTCCTTCCAATATGGCCTGCACTATTCATTTGTAATAAAATGTCTGTACTACTAAAAATATAATTCATAGATGTTGTTTAGCATTAAGAGATGGGCAAAATGTAAATTTATATCAATTTCATTTTGGTCTTGTTTTCGTATTTCTATTAAATAAACAAATAATGATGAATGAAAAAAAAAAAATACTGAAATAAAATAGTACAATCAAAATATATATTCTATTGTGAATATAAAGTAGATTTAACATATTATATAAGAGGTTTAATAAGTTAAACAAATCTGACTTTTGTAGAATATTAAATTATAAAACGATTGAGGTGAAAAGCGGGAAACTTCTTGTTTAATTTAAGTTTGATTGTAGAGAATTTTTGGAAAAACTTAAATAATTATTTGGTTTTCGGATTATAAAAGTAAAGAAATTAGACAAAAATTCGACTATATCGAGGGTATGCGACAAAAACAACATTTTATGGGAAAAGGTTTTTTTTATTATATTTCATAAAAATTTTGTATGAATGTTGGCGCTTAAGCTAAAATTGTTTTTGCCACACAATCGTAACGGTACTTTATGTGACCATGACATTCTAGGAGATGATGCAAGTCCTGATAAAAAATTCATTTATTAGAAAAAAGAAAATTTAATATGATGTCGCTTAAGCTATTTTTGCAGTAAGGGCTCGATATATTTTTTTTTTCAAGTTTCCTACGTTTGATTTGAGGATTCGTCAACAACACATTGATAAAATCTAAAACGAAACAACAAAAATTTATGAACTCGGCTCTAATTTATTTCAAAAATCGCATTTATCGCGTGTATGCAATTAAAAAGCATTTCTTTATCCCAGCTTGTGCAGCTATAGATAGCATTTGCTGCATAAGCATTTGCTTATTTGCATGTCCCGCATTTATGCATTCTATCTGTAAAATTTTAATAAATTGCTCAAAAAATTCTCATGTAAACAACGTTTCGAAGTTGAGTCAAATAAAAAAAAAAAAAACTATTCAAAAATTATTCTAGCAATACTTAATTCGGTAAATTTTATTAAAAACTAGCTGGCCGTCCCGGCTTCGCTCGGTAGCTGATTACTAATGATCGATGGAGCCGTTTTCTGATTTTAGGTAAAAAGAAAAAAGTGGGCGTAAAAGTGGGCGGGGCAATATTTTCTTTCCGTAAAAACCTAAGTTGGACCATGGCGATCGTTTTAAAGAAAAAATCGTCCAAATCGGTCAAATAAATAGAAAAAGTGGGCGTAAAAGTAGGCGTGGTAAATTTTTCTTTCAATGAAAACTTAAAATGGATTAATACGACCATTTGAATGAAAAATTTGTCAAATCGATGGAGCCGTTTTCTGATTTTAGGTAATTCGAAAAAAGTGGGCGGGGCAAAATTTTCTTTACGTATAAACCTAAGTTGGACCATGGCGATCATTTTAAAGAAATCGTCCAATTCGGTCAAGCCGTTCTCAAGTTTGCGATCAGCAACAGACGACATTTCATTTTTATTATATAGACTTAAACGAACTTGCGATGCAAGTAAAATAGTTTTTATTTTTGATGTTCATTAAAATAAGAGAGTTTTCTGTTTATCGATTAAACAAGTTTCTACAGATGCATTTCTCATATAAAAGCACTAAATGCAGAGACTTGTGATAGATTATGATTCAAACTTTATAAAACCTGACATGAAAATTTGTAGTCATGTAAAACTAATGTGTGTAAAATTTCATAATAATCATCCTTATTCTGCATTTCGATTACGTTCCCACATACAGTTAAGCATCAATCGAAAAGGGTATTCCGTAAAAAACTGGATTGAAAGACAAAGAAGAAGACAAGATTTCCAGAGGTCTTTTAAACTTACTGAGCTGAAAGTCTCTTCAACAAACAAGCGGATATGTAAAAATAGACTTAGAATAACTCAAGGACCAGCAAGATATATATTTATGCCCAATTTTTAGGATTGATATTAAAACACATTTATATTTAAAATCGTTTTAAATACAAAATTCTTTTCTTCACTCAACACTTAAATGTAACTTAATTCACCTATGTGTGAAGTTTCCATTGGAAAAACTTAGCAAGGTGGTTTCAATATTAAACCAATACAACAACAGCAGGCAAAGCAATAGCAGACAACTGTTTTTTGAGGCCACCTTGTAAATACCCTGCAGATAACGAGACTAGTCCATACATGCATGTAAAGAGTAGTCCATAAAGGAGTAGGAGTACTCCAAAACTACTCCATATATTGGAAAAAGGTGGTCCATTTAACATTACGATGTCCTAGGAGGGGACCATATAACCCACCGAAGAAGTCCCTAAACTACTCCATGGAGTACTAAAGTGGGTTAGTTTTAAAAGTTTTCCATGTCATTACAGTATGGAGTACACTAAAGCGGTTGTTTAAGCATTTTTCATTTTTAACTAATCGCCTTTTATGGCGTGCCCTGTAGTCTATTATTGCTATTATTAAATATATTTAATTGGTATTTTTAATTTGTTTACCTTTTTTTCACAAATTTCACAAACTTTCACTTTTAAATAGATAATTAATAATGGACACCATCAGGGCTACCAAGGTGTAATACTGTAAACTATAGAAAAGTATACATCATGCAGTTTTTGGCACCACTGCATCTTAATTTCTTATAACATGGTCCATATTACAATAGATTGAACCATGTTGTAAGTAGTCCATTTAAGCCACAATGGACCACGTAGTCCAATATTATCTGTAGGGTAAATACAATTTGTTATAATATTTTTTTGTTTTTAGTAGTGCTTCCATACTTTTATCTTAATTAAATTAGACATTTTAAACAAAACTCAAAAAATCAATCTGTATTTAAATACAATTTAAGTTTATATGAAAATTAACTTAATATAGATTTAAATATTATTCTGAAAATTGGGCATTAATCTTAAATAAATATTTTTTGGTATCAGAACCGAAACGACAAAGTTAATGCATATAAATACATATATTCATGGTGGAGCAGCGTATAAGCAAATAAGTTATGAAATTATAATATTTTAATAAATATCTTAGAAAAAACTAGCAGATTTTTTCTTACATATGCTATGTTATATTAAAAGACTCAAAAAGATTTCGTCTAAAGAAAAAAACTTTTTTTTTGGAATTAACGTAAACTTTCTTAATTTTGTTTTCATCAATAAACATGTCTACATTTAATGATGACATTGAAATCTTTATTTAATTAAATTTAGTTAAAGTTCTCTCACAAACTTTCAATCTTTGCAATCAATTTATTATATTGCTTAAGAAAGTTTAAATTAAACAAAGAGCAAATATTAAATAAATGCGTTAATTAATTTCCTGTTTTTATTGAACACAATTGTAATAAATTGGAATGTGGTATTCGACTCTAGCAATTTTATTACCTTTAAAATATGTTGGCTGCAATTGTTAGAAAACTTATTAAATTAAATTTTATTCATTCGACCTTTTTTTTTAAAAAAAATAGAAAGGTTTTTTGAGCTCGAGGCCAATTAGACTATGTGACATTTTTTTTGAACAAATTAGGTGTCAAATTCATGTAAATTTTTATTTAAAATTACAGAAATAAAATACTACACACAGAAAAAAATCAAGTTAAAAACGTAGAAAACAAGGTTGATTTAAAATTTTTCGGTGGTGATTTTGCTTTATACGTTTTTCATGTTAATTCAACCTGGTTTTACAATAACTGCGAACAACATTTTTTTCTTTTAAAATAACTATAATTCATGTTAATTTAACATTGCAGTAAAGTTAGAGCAAAATGTAATTTATATTGAAATAACAATCCGAATCACGTTGAATGAAAGTTATTTCAAGTTGAAACAAAGTGAATTTCATGTAGAATCAAATTGGTTTGAGTGTGTTATAACAGTGTGAAGAAGCCTCAGAGACAACATATGCATTTATTTAAGAATAATTCAATACACTTACCCCTGTAACACATGTTTCACTTATTTTGAGTTCTCCTTTGTCAACAGAAGCATCAGCATCGCCCGATATGGATTTCGTCATCAATATACTTTGAAAACTTGATGCACTATTTAAGTAACTAATTTTAATTAAAAGAATACGGGAATTGTCCTCTTTTTATAACATATTTTAAGAATGAAAATAAAAAATGTACATACTTAAGAATGAATGCATGTTAATTTAACAAGATACACTTTTGATTTTAATATGAAACTGGTTTTTATGGATTCAATATTAAATCCATATTTATTTATATTTTAATATTTTTTTTTTTTTTTTTTTATTTTAACAGTGAATAATATTAAATAAACATGATTTAAGGTTATTTTATTTAAAATTATTATGAAATAATGACAAATTTAAAAAAAGGGCATACTTTTGCAGAAATTTAATATGATTCTCAATCAACATTTTTCCATGTTAATTTTACATTGGCATTTTTTTCTGTGTATACAGAAATTAGAAATTTTATAACCTTTCACTAAAGATAAAGAAAAACATAATGCTAGGAACACAACTGGGACGAACGACGAATTTCGCCCTACACGACGAATTTTTTTGTAAAAATTCGCTAAGTAAATTCGTCGTATGAAGCAATAACAATAACGACGAATAACTAACAGCTTTACTAATTGAAAAAGTTCTTTGCTGTTTGTGAAAAGAGAGAGAAATAGTGTGACCATATAAAAAAAATTTACTTTTAAACACAAACATTACCAAAAACACATTAAAAAACTATTCTTATAGTTATCTACATACTTTGTATATTTATTTTAAATGCGATAAATAATAAATAACAATTATTAAAGTAAAAAAGTATCTTTATATACTTAAATACTTGAAAACTAAAATCTAACATGGTCACCTGGTACTGATTTGTTCGTCGTACGCCGGAGTATGAAATATAAATAAATCTATTGCAAAGTCGCCGCTTATGACGAATTTCGGCCGACGCCATGGTTGTGTGTATTTTCATATACACAAATATGTTTTATTTTTGGCGACGAATATTCGCGGCCGAAAATTCGTCGTTCATCCCAGTTGTGTTCCTAGCATAATCCGTTTAAAATTTTTGAAGATATTTGCATTTCATTTACATCATCTTTTTTAAAAACACAAATAATTGTTATTTTGGAATATCTCAAATATATATTATTTATTAATTAATTTTTCCCAATATTTCGACATCCATTATCAAGGAATGAGTTACACGCATTTTTGTAAGAGACGTATTACTATCTCCACATTCAATAATGCACCATTGTATGTGGAGATACTAATACGGCAATTTTAAAGGAAATACATAAATTTAAGCTATTTATTGAGCGATTTTGATGAAATTTAAATAACAAATTGCTCAATATTATAAGTGTGTGCACTCCAAGGAAAAATCAATCCATCCGTACTTAAATCAATCCGAAGCGGTATGAATAGTACAGAAAGATTGATTCAAGTACGGATTTTCAATCGCGAAATACTAAACTGATCCATATTCAATCCCGAATTCGTACTTGAAAGAATCCAAAAATTTGATTGATTAAACCAATCTCAAAATGCGCTTGATTTAAGTGTTATAAAATTGAATCAATGCCGAACTCGTATTTTAAATAAACCAAAAGTGAAATTAGAAGGAGAATTTTAATATGATTGATTAACTTACCCGTTTTACACCATACAGAATTTTAATTATAAAACACCAACATCAAAAACTTAATGTGAATATATAACTGAAAATATAAAGTAAATGAGAAGCAAGAGTTCTCAATTTTACTTTTTAAACATGAAAATAATGTGTTTTCATCTTGTTATAATGTTTTTGAACAAGCAAATCGTTTTTAAACAACTTGTGTGGTGGTGTTGTAGTGATAAGTTTAATGAGATTAAAACGCTCACTTTGTAATTTTACTCTCACAGTGGCACTACCAACGAATTTTTTTTTTGTGTACTTATTTTAAGAAATTCCGGGATTGATTTTCAAAAGTAACCCCATTTAGGATTGTTTAAAGTGCGTTTTAGTGTTATTCGTACTTGAATTTTTGAGTAAGACTCGTACTAGAAGTAAGTATAAGAAACTTAATTTATACCGAATGTTTTTCTTGCCGTTAAAAAAAAAAAAAAAAAAAAAATTGGGTTATTGTAGCCAAATCTCCATTTTTTTAGGTTAAGGATATGGGACGTAGGTTTAGCCTTTCATCAGTTATGCTAGAATTTTATACCTATTAATCTTTATTTGAGATAAATGCACTGTATTATAACAGTTGTGTTGTATAAAGCGCGATCTTAAGGACTAAATTTCCCTTATGTCTCTCTTCCCCCCGCCCCCCGCAGAGCTGAAAATCCTGATCCGCCTTTGTGCTGCATATAATCAGCAATATCGATAACTAGCTTTTGTTAATAGTTTCTCGTACTTATTTGTTGTAAGTATTGCTTTTTAACACTTGTATGTTACCAATTATCACGTTTCGCGTGTTATTTTATTTGAAATAAACTCGGAAACCCACTTTTACCGCATTGAAGACATAAAGTTTTATTCTGCCACTCATGGTGCAACTCTCGCCCATGCCCCACTAGTGTTTATTTTCTGCAGTTTGTATTGAAAGTGTGTGTGATTTTGTTTTCTACCAAAGTGCAACAGCACTTAGTATTGTAGTGTTGTTTAGTTTAAGTTGAAGTATGTGCGTGCAACACTATGATAAGTCAGCTTAATAACAAAACAAACAATTGCAACAGCAACAACAACAAATACAATTGCTTTAATAAAAAAAAAAATATTAACTTATATCAACAACTACAAAAAATAGAAAGAGTAAAAAAATATATACCAAAATATTTAATTTAAAAGCTTTTTAACTCCTGTTTGTATGGAATATTAGCTGGAAAGGCAGTTTGTTGGTTTTATATTTTCAATTTAATTGAATTAAAATGATTTTAATTGAAGTGGTGTGATAGGAAATTATACATGTAAAAAGTTTTTCCTTTATTGTTTTTTTTTTTTTTTTTTGAATTTTAGTTGCTGTTATTTATTAAGCAATTGTTGGGAAATTTTTATGGCATGCAACAAAAACACTTATTTTGAATAAGTTTATTTGTTATTGAATTTTCTAAAACACTTAATAAAAAGAGTAAATTGAGATGTAATCTAAGATTCTAAATTTAAACGATTGTAAGCAAAGCATAAATTGGTTCTGAGAATAATCGATTTATTTTAATTGGTCCGCCTTAGCTACAGATCTTATCTGTCGTTATGCCAAGATTAACGCCAGAATCTTTTAAAGCATCTACCTTACAGCGCTCTGAAGACATATTGCAGTTACAAAGGGAACCCAAGTGTATTAACAAATCATGAATTAAAAAACTAATTCTCTTATGCAAAAAAAAAAAAAAAAAATAGTTCACATTTCTTAACTAATGTGTACTTTAACTTGTTTTTTTGAATAAGGTGGTAAATTTTTAAAGTATTTTTACACAAAATTCTATGCAAACGTTAACGTTCTAAATTGTACCAGGAGGTAAGTTTAGTTTTTACGAATATAAAGTTGACAGATTCAATACCTCCGCGATAGTTTAATTCCTGACAGAAAAACGAATCTTTAGAAATATAATTTGATTATGGCGGTAAATGATTGCTGATAAAAATCTACAGTGACTAGAATTTACCATTTAATTCGCACTAAGACCAAAATGACCTCGAAAGCTTTAAACTTTAATTTAGAAGAATATAAAATATGTATAACAATTTTAAAGGATTTCTTACTTTTATGTCATGTCTCACACCATCAAATTGTTTTAACCCTTCTGCATCCCTTGGATATGTGCCCTTCCTATGATCCTTTGGGTCAATATGACCCAACAATAAAATGTAAACAACATTTCATATTTAAATTAAAAAAAAATAAAAGCGATTCTATTGACTATTTGACTGAAAAAATTATTGATCGATGATTCTGAATGAAGATATATATATATATTATGTCCTGTGGTTCCTAGTAGGAACAAAGGGCCGCCAAAGATGAAGATGAACTCAATTCAATTATATTCAATAGGAAAAAAATTTTAAGGTGGAATTAAACTTGCAATATCGCTTGTTGGGTCATATTGACCCAAAGGATATTAAATGTGTGTAAATCGTGTTTTTAAATGTGGAGGGGGGAGGAAAAATTTAAATTTTATTATTCTCATTTTCATTTAAATTTATAATTTTCGTCCCTGTAATGGATAAATTAAAGTTTCACGTCCATATCTTATATTTAAAGAGACAAATTTTGCGTTTGAAAACCAAAATTGGGTCAAATTGACCCAAGGAGTGCAGAAGGGTTAAGTTTCTAAAAGCGAAAAATTTTCATCCTTATTACCACCTTTTAGTGTACGAATGTTGCAAATGGCTTGGCAATAAACATTGATTTTATGTCATTTCAACATGCCATTACCATGTACGTACGTTAAGGAAAAATATACAAAAAAAAAATTACCGATAAGGGAACAAAAAACAATCCAAGAAAAATCACAACAATTTACAAAAGTCTTTGAAACACGAACACAAACCCCGAACACACTAGTTTACATTTAAGTCAAAGAAGAATAAAAGAAACGACATAAAATCGAACTATTTATAAGGGTTTAATGTGTGGCACACATGCACAAAGAATTGATATTGAAACATACTCGTAACATAAAATAAATGAGACATAATCGTGAAAACAATAGTAAAAATATATTGAAACAAAATCCAAAAACTACAGCAAGAAATTTAATACCTTAAATAAAATCACTAGCAGTATTGAAGGAAAAATGAAAACTAGTCTTTTACTTTTGCGACCAGAAAAAAGGCCTTAAAACTTAATACCAACACTTTAACAATTGCTATAAATACACACACACACATTTATATTCTCGAATATGTGTATTATGATGGAAATAACAACATATGTGCCACATTAACTGAAATAATAGCATAAGGTTAAAATGTCTTAAAAAAAAGGTCAAAGGATTGTACTTTGTTAAGACCTAGAAAAAAAAGTATATAAGAAACATAAAGACAAATGTTTAAAAAAAAACATGTCAACAAATTGGCCGTCTTTTTGAAAGAGATTTTATTTTTTGCTACTTTTTAGAAACATGCTAAACTTTAATAAAATTTATTTCCGTTCAGGAAAATTTGTTAACTTTAAGTTAAAGTTTGTAAATTTAAATTTATTTATTTTTATAACAAAACAAAGGAGCGAGTTCCATAACGCTATTTGCAAAGCAATTATACAAAAGACTTGCTTTTAAATATGCAACTGTTTAGAATTTTACTCTGTTTTCTGTTCCAAAGTGCAGCAATAAATGTTATTGATACTTCATAATAGGCAAACCGTGCACCCTTTAACTTGATGATTAATTTTTTACTTTGACTGCAAAGTATTATGATGTAAGAGCTAGAATCTATCACTTTTAACTTAAACTAGAATTAAACTCCAACAAGACTAAAAGATAAAATTAAGCTCTGAATGAGAGCCTCAACTTTAAACCTAAACTGGACTTAAAATTAGAGCCTTAACTAGAACCTGAACTTGAATCTAAACTACAGTTTGAACTAGAAACGTAACCCGAAGTGAAATAGAACCTGAACTGCAACCAGGACCTGATTGAAAAACCTAGCTCTCATCTAAATTGAACTATGTATATAAGAAATACAGGGTGGTCCAACGACGACTGACTGTTTGGCATATTGTAGCCGCTGTGATGCATCCCTAAGCAATAATTCTTAAGCCAATTGCAGATACTTATAAGTGTTGATCGGCCATTTTTGATTACTCTAAATCGTTCATAAAGTTTCCTTTATGCCGGCTTTCAATGTCATTAATTTAATGTAAATAAAAGATTATTTATTCCAATCTCAATAAAAGCCGACGTTTCGTTGGTATTCTTTCCAACTTCTTCAGGGATTGAGTTTTTATTAAAATATGGCAACATTGTAAAAATACAAAGTAGTCAATAATAACAATTTTTATAATCTTCATTGTTGACAAATTAACTTACAATAATCTTTTTCGTCAGTTTACATCATTTATAAATTACACTATTCAACAAGCAAAAATAACCTGAATAACCACCATATTTTTGATCCGCTATAGTCACCTAACTGCAAAAATTATCATTATTTAAAATTCTATGGTAAAGTTTTTTTTTTTTTAATTTTTTTCTAAAATTTGGGATTTTTGAAGAGGCTGCTGCAAACATCTTATCGTAACTTTGGAACGACGTACCCGATTTTGTTATGCAATTCGCCAAAACATTTAAAGTTACGCCAGATTTAAGTTTATCTTATAACATTTTTTAATCTAGCCATTATTTTTGGAGTTATTGAGGCCGAAGTGGCAAAAAACCATTTTTTTTGTTTTTTTTTAAATTTTTGAATTTGAGAAATTCGAAAAAAATTGAAATCAACAAATACTTACCAGTTTTAGTACTTAAGCTCAAATCTGCATATATTAGAAGTAAAATAAATTTTATTTCATGAAAATCCATGGACAACTTCCTGTTTTATTCCCGATAAACTGAAAGTACCTAGTTTTGACCTTTTTTATCGCAAATTTGTGTCGAGCAACATGTTGCAAAAATAAATAAAACATGTTGCTCTACACAAATTTGCGATTAAAAATGTTAAAACTAAGTACTTTCACTTTATCGGGAATAAAAAACGAATTTATCCATGGATTTTCATAAAACAATATTTATTTTAGAAACTGGGAATTATTTCCTTTCGTAGGTTACTTTTTATATTATATTCAACATTTTTTATTTTTCGAATTTATTCTATGAGCTAAATTTCAGTTATGTATTTTATAAAGCTTTTTGTAATAGTTCTATTCTGGTAGTGTATAAAAGTCATTCCTACAAATATAAGGAATAGAACTATTACAAAAAGCTTTATAAAATATATAACTGAAATTTAGCTCATAGAATAAATTCGAAAAATAAAATATGTTGAATATAATATTTATTTTATTTCTATTACATGCAGCTTTATGAAAAGATAATTAAAGTAAAGGATTAAAAAAAAAAACTTTATGATTTTTAGCTCTACACAAATTTACGATAAAAAAGGTCAAAAATAGGTACTTTCAGTTTATCGGGAATAAAACAGGAATTATTTCTATGAAATAAAATTTATTTTACTTCTCATACATGCAGCTTTAATCTTAAGTACTAAAACTGGTAAGTATTTGTTGATTTAAATTTTTTATGCATTTTTTGAATTCAAACATTTTATAAAAAAACAAAAAAAAAATATTTTTTTTTTGCCGTTCGGCCTCAATAACTCCAAAAATAATGCCTTAATTAAAAAATGATATTAGATAAACTTAAATCTGGCGTAATTTAAAATCTTTTGATGGATTGCATAACAAAATCGGATACGTCGTTCCAAAGTGTCGATAAGATGTAAGGAGCAACCTTTTCAAAAATCTAAATTTTTAGAAACAAATTTAAAAAAAAAACCTTAGCATAGAATTTTAAATAATGATGATTTTTGCAGTTAGGTAACTATAGCGGATCAAAAAAAATATAGTGGTTATTCAGGTAAAAAAAACTTTCCATTTGTAGCATAGTGTTATGTCACACAAAACTTAAAATATTGAAATAAATGTACGTAAATTTAAAAATTATCACAGAAAATTTGTACTTTTTTCATCACAGTTGTTGTTATTACTAAAGTATTGCAATGGTATAGTTTTCATATGTATTGTATTTGTGTTCTTTTGTGTTTATTGCACTTGTCGATTTTGTAGTATTCTAAAGCTCTCCAACCAGTGATGGAAAATTCAGTACCATGGTACTAGTTTCAGTACTTTTTCTTTTCATAAATACCACAGTACCCCCACGTCAGTTTAAGTCATTGATGTCAAATTTGTTTAACTTCATAGCACAAAAAATCGATTTGTCAGCGACGATTATACATGTGTAGCGGTTGTATTGTTTAATTTTTATTTTACTACCCAACAGGCCACAAGCACCAAAAGAAAAATGATGTGCGAAAAAAATTTTTTTTACGATAAAGCGAAAAATCATTTAATTTTCAGTATCTTTTTGTCTATAAATTTAACAAATTACTTATTACGCTTTAAAAAAAATAACTATGTAAATTTTAAACAATTTTTTTTCTCAAAATTTTTAAATTATACTCACCCTTATCGTGGTTGGCGAATTTAAAATACGCCTGCGACTGTTTGTTAATAGATTAAAGAGAACATTAACTTATTTGCTTTAATCTATTACCAAACAGACGCAGGCGTATTTTGAATTCGCCAACCACGATAAGAATGACTATTTATAACAAAAATTTATTTGAGGGAGTTTTATAATAAGGTAATTCACGATCCAACTCAACAAAAAGATGAGAACATTTAATTCCGTTCGGTTTTTTTTTTTTTTAAATCACAAACTTGATTGTGTTCGGTTCAGCTCATTAATTTTCGTTCTCTTCTGTTGTGCGTAGCGCCTTTTTGGCTGGTAAAAAAAAAAACAAAAATTTGTTACAAATACAAAATACACATACGATAAAAAAAAACAAAAAGCCGGCAAAATAATTTTGAACAAACAAAACATATGCGGTCGTTGCTAAAATTTTTTATTTGTTCATTTCTTTATCAATGTAAAAAAAAGAAACATTATAGAACATGAAAATTTAATGTTTGTCTACAGTATCCCAACAATTGTATTATTTTTGAACGAAGAATATAACACTATATAATGTTTGGCTCTTTCTTGAAAATTGTTACGAACGGTATTAAGACGAACACAAGTCTACACAAACACTAAAAAAAAATAGATATCGTTCCTAGGTGTGTGAGCCGAATGCTAATAATGTTCTGTTTATTTTCGAACACTGATTTAATGTATGATGATGCGAAATTTAAGTAATATTTTCGTTTGAGATGTGATATTTTTAAATCTGTGCTGAAAATGGTCAAACCTGATTCGGAGGGAAAACCTTCCACCTGGAATAGATAAAAAATCATACTTAAACTCTCAAGGCCTGAACTGAAGTTTACAATTAGAAGCCGAACTAGATTCTAAACCAAAACTTGGAGTAGAGCCTGAACTGTAACCTTAACTAAAACCTAGTCTAAGTTCTAGGCTATTACTAGAACCCTCACTAGTATAAGAAATAGAACCAAAGCTTTAACCCAATGTAGAACCTGAATTAAAAGCTTAATTCGTATCTAACCAATCCCGCCCACATTTTGTCTGATGTCATTTTGGATAACCAAGCTAATTGTACCTTTTTAGGAAACTTTTGTTTTTTCTGTTCTCCAGATACAGAAAAACAGACGGACATCGTGACTTTCGGTGATGGGTATAAAAAACAACATGGGTTTTAATGAAAAAAATTAGAGTCAATCGTGGTTTTTGCTTATACCTCAGCCAATTATGGATCGTTTTGACTGAATTTCAATATCAAAACTATGAGGAGCAGATGTGACAGTAATATATAACAACCAAGTCTCCATCATATTTGAGGTCTGCGAAAACCCCATTTTACCAGACAGAAGGTCAAACGGACATCGTTAAATAAACTAAACGCTACTCAGGTAAATATATCTCAGAGAAGTCACAATATATCGAAAGTTAAACATTGACTTTAAAGGTAATTCGTAGAACTTTCGGTCTTGATATATCAGTTTTATATGAGCGGATTCATTCACGCAGTTTTAACATTTCGAATATGGCGAAAAACAGGGGCTTTTAAACTTAAAGCGAAGATATAAGGAAAACCTGATGTTATGGAGATTCTGAGTACAAATTCGGATTCAGCGCAAAAAAGTAAACTCTGGTGCATGGGCTTAAAACTTGTATTTTGTTTTTATTTTCTTAATTATTTTCTAAGATATTAGTCTTAGCAAAAAACTTTCTCGGAGGCTTATGTTGTTGACTAGAAGAGCTAAAATATTGCCATATATCATATTCTTGTAAAATGTTGTTTTTAGAAGATAGTCATACGCAAACAAATTACTTTTGAATAAATGGCTTGATGGCAAACTTTGAGGGGCGGACGCCCTCCCTTAAACACAACTTATCGCTACGAAATTTTTTTGTATTTTTTTTTACATAAAACTGAACCGATTTGGAGGGGGAGAGTATAAGAAATCAAAAAAAAAAAGTTCTCCATACAACTAACGGCCACGCTAGTGTGTTATTGCTCATTTTTATCATACCGCCTTAATTTCCTTCTGTTTCAGGAGTTTTTGGTCGAATTAAGTCTTTTAAAAGTATCTTCCTTTTTTAAGTATTCTTTTAATGCGCTCATATTAAACTTTTTAGGAAAATATTATGACTTTTATTACCAATTATTTTTATGTTAACAAGAATTACAATGTTGTTGTGAAAATACTTGTAATTGAAAGTCATTCTAATAAATCAAATTTCAAATTTGTTCTTCAATTACATTTCTGTTAATTCACATATCACACAGTAAACCTAAAACGGTCGCAATTCAAATTTTGTCAAAATAGTTTTTTTTTTCAAGAACCAATTCACAAATCAAACCTCTTATGTGCAGGAAAAGTTAATTTGAGTTACTGTCTTCTTAAACTGGAAAAATACTGTTATGTCTGTTTTTATGTTTTGATATATAACCATGTTTTAAAAAAAGGTTTTTACCTCTGAATTTTGAGTTGTGTCTCTTTATGATTTAGTGTGCGATATGCACATCGCTTTCATAACATGTATTCATACAATAAAGGCGAAACATGCTGCAAGTTCTTGTACTAATGTAATAAGTACTCAACTATGTGTAATGTTATTAACCCTAGAGTACTAATGATCGACGTTTCGACGAGCATCGCTTCCTTTTGATTAATTTACTTTTAAATGGGTGTGTCTAACACTCTCAAATTTTGTATGCTGTTAGTAGATGATTTACTTTTGCTGTGTGTAATTGTGTTTTTTGAATTGCGTTGCTGAAACATTGCTTTTATTGGTTTTGTACTCGTCGAATCGTCGATGGTTAGTATTAACGTGACTTTTATTTTTCAACTTTGTGAGCAAATATTGCAAATGTTTTTACTTCAAACAATAGTGGCACCAATGTCCAGCTTAGGAGAAAATAAAAAAGAACACAAATGAAGTATGTGTAGATCATGCCCATACGAAAAAATGACGAATGTCAAAATCAATATGTGATATATGCGTAAAACCCATATGCGGAGAGCACAAAGTTGAACTTTGTGACTCTGGCTCAAAGTGTTATTAAAAAAAAAATTTTTTTATTTTTTTTTAAAGACAAAAATGTCTTTTTTAAGTTTTGATTCTTTTTTAGTTTTTCAGTTTTCCCTAACAATATTTTATAGGTATTTTTTTATGATCCCAAAAATATTTGCAACATAAAATAAAAAAGTTCTAAAATTAAATAATTCGTTTATCTATATGAATTAAAATAAAATTATTTTTTTATATAAACTTATAAGGTGCCATAATGAATAATAACATTTATTGAAAAAGTATATTTGCTTTTGAGCCAAAGTTATAGGCAGTTAAAAAATACATCGTCGAATCGACGATCATTAGTTACAACGTACGTAATATATGGTTCGTACTCTAGGGTTAAAAAATCATTCCTTGTTTTTGAAAATCATTATTGCCATCGGTATCATTAGAAATCCTTAATATAAAATATATGACATCTCTATCTAGTTTTCATTTTATTTTTTTGTAACTGCTGTTTGCTCCAACTCTCTAAATGTTCCTTGTCATTGGTTTTTTTTTTTTTTTTTTTGTTTTAACATCATCATCTTGTCTTGTGCCATTTTCATTTGAGATTAATGACAAATTCATTGTATGACATTACAAGAAAAAGATATGACCGAAAAAACAAAAAAAAACAATATCAAATGGTACATTAGATGGTGGTTTGTTGAGATAGTTTCAAAAGAAAAAAAATAAGTGATATTATTTTGAATGGTGGTGCAGAATTTGCGTTAGCTCTATATTTCATACTATGTATATTTTAAGCCCTTACCGATGGTTGTATGAGCCATGGCCCTTGGCAAGGGTTGTATTCAAAGAACTCTTTTAAAAGCACCTTGAACTTAGGCAGATAAGTGAGTCCAACGAAAAATTTGTCAATTGCCTTTGTTGAAAAGTATTTTCAATTATACTATAGCGGGTGTATGAAAAAAGCTTAAGCGACAAAAACTAAATTTTGTAGGAGAAGGTTTTTTTTTATTTTATTTCATAAAAATTTTGTATGAAGATTGTCGCTTGAGATAAAATTATTTTTGCTATAAAATCGTAATGGTACCTTATGTGATCATGATATTTTAGGAGATAATGCAATTGTTGCTAGTAAAGTCATGTATTAAAAATAACGAAAATTGAAAATTATGTCGCTTAAGGCTTTTTTGCGGTAAGGTCTCGATATAGCAGAAATATATCAAGCTTATAATCCTGAAAACATCACGATTTAAAGTCATTTGTACAAGTTTATTGGAAATATTATTTTATTTCAATCGCATTTTTATGACAAAACAAAGCCTCAGTAACGCTTTCATGATATCTGTCATAATGAACTTTTCCCATAAGTCTGTAAAGGGCATAATAGACCACACAAAATGCTTGGCAAACACACACATTGTTTCCGTTTGGGGTTTGCTAATAAACATCACAAATATTTTCGGTACAAACATTAATTTTCATTTTGGTTTAATTTTCAATGAATGCAGATGCCGATAGTGCTGCGGCAATTTTGTTGCTTTTTGCTTAGAACGGAGAAGAAATTATAAAATAAAGGCAAAAAATTTAAAGTAAAATGTGATTTAAACAACGAGATGTTTTGTGGCAAGTAATACTACTAAAAAAATGTAATTTAGTATTTAAAATTAATTGAATTGAATACATTTAGCATTAGACGCCACAAAGAATTTGACAAATATCCAACATGTCTGCCAAATATTAAACATTTTTCATATATCTGCAAACGTTGCTTCAAATGTTTGTCCAAACAGCAAACACCCCAATTAACAACACAAAATATTTGTACAAACGTTAAATGTTGACATGTTTGCCAAGCCATTTGTGAGGTTTATTATGGCCTTTAGTTTGATTTGTTAATTAATTATTGTTAACTTACCCTAAAATGTGATTATTTTGTATTTTAGCTAAAATTTGTGTGATAAATTACGATATTCAAGAAATCTTAGGAAATCAGGCAACTCTGGGGCAACAACTGAAGCCACGGAAAAGAAACACACATTTCATAATTTTGCAAACATAATAACACAACAAGAATATGTACCATCTATTGTTTTCATATTGAAAACAGTAGCAGAATATTCCCAGCAACAGCAGAAGTTACAACGTGGCTCATCGTCACTATCATCATCATCACATTCACAAACAACCAACCAGTTAACAAAAATCACTTGTGTCGCTTGAGGGTATACTTAGTTTGTCATTCTGTTAGAAACTTTTAAAATATTTATCTAAGACCACCATATAAAGTATATATGTATACTATGGGTCCTTGAGCAATTTGAAGTCGACTTAGCCATGGCCAATGGACATTGTCCATTTGTCTATCCATCTGTTGAAATCAAAATGAAATCAAAAATCTTTTGAAAACAAAATGACTGCCAAAGAGCTCAACAGGCATAAACAATATTAGTGTTAATTTGTTTCTAGTTCTCTTAATTTGGGTTTAAATTCCAGCACAAGCTATTCGGTAGCAAAAGAGTTTGAAACTTTAAAAAATGTATACTTCTGTTCTGTTGACACAGTAAAACCCCGTCTTTATAGGGCATACATTTTGCTATGATAAGGCTAAAACAATGTAAGTTTAAGGTAAACAACGTCCATTCTCGTCAACTAGTGTAAGGAAGAACTATCCAGACTGAGCAGCCTATCTGACATTGCCTTAATTTGGATCAATGCGCATACGGTAATAAACAGGTGGAGGGGCTGGCTAAAACTGGGTGTGCCAGTCGCAACACCCCTGGGAAATATCGCAAGCGAAATCTTCAGACACTATCTGGATATGGCTGGCGATTAATGGAGGAAACTAGATGGCTGCAGGGCTACCAAAGTAACGTGGCCCACATACGAAATAGGTCGCTCTGAGCGACTTCTCAACTTCAGTCGCAGATACATGTCGAGAGTGGAAAACTAACTGGTCACTAGACGATCGGTAAGCACGCTATGAGACTCGGTCTCACTTTTAATGAATGCTGCCGCAGCTGCAGGGAACCTAGAACTGAGGAGACATTGTTGCATCTTCTATGTGATTGCCCAGCGTTTAACTCAACAGGACATGGATTATTTGGGAATTACCTTCTACAAGGACTCTCTGAGATAACGAGGGTGAGACTCAGCAACTTGCTGAAATATCTCAAGGCAACGGGCTGGTTCTAGCCACCTTAGTATTGCCCTGGGTCAAGCTGGATCGGCGTTTCCTATTATTGACGAGTTGTGTGGTGTTAAAATGGAGTCACTGTCACTGACGCCTAGTTCTGGGCGTGCTACCATGTTAATCAACCAACCAAGTTTAAGGTGTGGAGCATTATTAAAAATTCTGTCCGACATAAAAGAATGTCTTTTAATTCAATTATACACCATCACACAAAACAAATGCAAAATATATAACTCAACTACCTTTCAAGATAATGCAACCGTTATCGCATAGAATGTGTAATTTTATGAAAATTTTCATAAGCATTTGCAAGTCGAAGAGACTTGTCAAAAAATCTGTCACTCAATTTATTTTTAAGGTAACACTATCATTATTTATGAGCACAAACAAATCGCCAGCTTACGCAATTGCTCTTGAAAGCTCTTTTCTAACATAATTTCTTAGCTCATGCAGACCTAGGGCAATAACTTCAATGGACCAACTTTAATTACTTGTTGAAATGTACTTTAACCGATATATTCTTATTAAAAAAAGAACAAATTTTGACACGTCTACTAATGTGGGGGCTTCTTAATCGCAAAAACTTCCATATTCCACTGATTGAAATTATATTTGACTCAAATTTATTTCTGTGGCATTTTGACAAAACATCTTAATTCTAGATAAGATATCAAGAAATTAAAAAAAAACTCGGTGAAAAATTCATTTTTATTAAATATTAAAATTAACCAAAATTAAAGAAAAATATCGTTCGTTTATAATACAAGGTGTAAAAAATTTTTTTTTATGAAAATTTGTATGATAAACAAAATTGTTTTTTATTTTTTAATTTTGACTTAAGATGTTTTGTCAAAATGCCACAGATTTAATATGCCTAAAAACCAGTGTTGCCAATCCGTGTGTAATTTTCCATATTGTGTGTAATTTCTACTTGCATGTGTTGCCCATGTACAAGTTGTTTCATGTGTAATCTGTGTGTAATTTTACTTTTGAGTTTTAGTGCCTAATTCTGGCAGTCGTGATCGAGTACTTTCTCGATTCGAAAGAAATTGTTTTTATTAATTTTTCAGTCGATACTGAACGAATCGAAATTATTTTTTCAGTATTGTGAAACTCAAATTAATGCTTTACAACACTGAAAAAATAATTCCGATTCGCTCAGTATTGACTAAAATAATTAAGTATTAAATTGCTTTCGAATCGAGAAAGTACTCGATCACGACTGCCAGAATAAGGCCCCTGTTTTCACATTAATTTTTAACAGTCATGTTTTTCTTTTAAAACATTGATTTTTTGTAATTTTTCCAGTCTCCATCACAGTCAAACTTGTTTTTCAAACCCAGACATTTTTCATTTTTTTACGTATTGTAAATACATATCTACGATGTCTGTCTTTCCGTGTGTATGTTAAAATGAGTTTTGCGAAGACCCAAGAAATAATGGGGCTAGGTTGTTATAAACTTTTGTCAAATATACTCCGTTAAAGTTCGCTATTGAAATTCAGCCAAATTCCCTTTCAATTTGTTAAATGGCTACAACAAAAGTAAAACAAACGTGGGTAACGGGATTAGTAACATGGCGTTTACATTTGCCAGTACTGGCAAGACAGTAGCAATTAGTTCAAACTTTTTCACTAATACATAAACACTTTTACAGCTATTTTGTTTTTGCATTGTTTTGCCAACTAATATATATATGGCAGCAAAAACTTCTTACACATTCTAAAGGGCTATTTTATATGTTTTGTACTTTTCTTGCAGAAAACAGATAAAAATTATTCAAAAATAATTTTTATTTAAGAAAAAAAAAAAGATAAATTATTTTTAAAAAGTCGAAAACTTAAACAGTTCAAAATAGATGACTTTAATTGCCCATAATTCTGGCCTAAAAGTGCCACCAAAAAATCTATACTTTAAAGCAGATTTAAACGGAAGTTCAGAATACAAATACATATGTATTTTTGGATTAATTATAAAATTGTAAACCTGTGGGATTACTATGCACATTTTTCATTTTAATTTGTGATGACACATTAATCGTAAATAATTTGTATGGAATAATATGTATACTCAGCTGTCAAATTTCATATGTCCACGTGTAGACCAGACCACAAAAACATTTATGTGCACATACGTATATTGCGAAAAAATTGTTCAAACATATTTGGGGAAATAATTTTTAACATATTCAAGTTTGATTCTCATTTCTTTTACATTTGTTCCTAATGTTTTATTAAAAATATAAAAAAAAAATATTTGTGCAGTTTAATTTAAGACTATCGAGTGGGCAATTCATTTGTAATTTCCGAATTCTTTACTAACAGCACTGTTAGTAACTACATAATTTACATTTATAGGACTAATATTAAGACTTTGCTCAAAAAACAATTTATTACGCAGAAATTAAGGGTTAAATTTAAGCGATCACCAAAGTGTACTCATGCTAAAGAATTTCAGGGACTGGTTAGGGCTACTTGTATTTGTATAGAGTTTTTTGTGCCTACCGCAAGAAGGCACTCAAACGAGCGCCAAGGCTTCGCTGGGTCTACTTGTATTTATTTGCTATCAACCAACATAATTCTTCGAAATATAAGAAAAAAAAAAATATTCTCATGTGTTGCCTGTACTTTTTTATACACGTTGTGTTTATTTTATTTACTACTATTCTTCGGAAAGATTACCACGCTATAATCTTTTTAACTTAGATGCTATCTAAATAATATATTAAGAGAAAGTTCAAAAATGCATAGCTAGGACCTGGTGTCCAATTAAGGGTTAGTTTGATAAGGCTAGGGCCCTGTTTCTCAAAACTACAAGCTACAAATCTACATGTAAAATATATTGGAAACAAAAACAAAAATTATAAAACTGTTTCTTTTTTAAATGTATTTTAGTTTAAGACTTGTAACTTGAAGTTTTGAGAAACAGGGCCCAGAAATAACACCATGAAATTTTATGATGACTAGAAATTTTAAATGAAATTTGTAATAATCGGCCTTAATTTACCTATGTCCCATACAAAGCGTATTCTTAGAATACCCCTTTATACGCCTAAGACCGCAACAAATAATACTATGAGGTTACCTTTTATTAAGTTTATTCAAAATTAATCACAGATCAAATATAAAGCCAATTACTGAAAAAATTATAATTATTGGAAGGGTGTCAAAGATTCGGCATGGCAGTTTATATCATTCTTACTAGTTATATTCTTTAATCAAATTTAAAAAATTTTCAGTATTATGTCTTTAAAATTACAATCACATCACTAGTTTAACGATGGAGGATCCCTTATACAAAAACAAAGGGAGAGTGGATGGTATAACTACAGTTTAAATACACTCGTTATTATGAATTGCATTTAGAAAAGTAAGGCGTTGCACTAAAACACAGTCTCTAACACAAATAAAAATACATACACACATATGTACATACGTACATAGTAAAATTGTCTCTATCAGCATCGCCCTTCTCCGTATTACCATCATTAGGATCATCAACAACAAATAAAACATGGAACATCAGTAAGAAAAAAGCAACAACGATATGTGTTAAGGGAGTTTTAAGTTCAAATATATTACAAAATATTGTTTTTTTTTGTTTTTTTGATTCAAGTAAAAATTAACAAAAACACTGAACACAGTGATTTTTTTTTTTTTTTTTTTCTTATGTTTTAAGTATTGAAGCAGAGTAGTGGGGGTGCTGTTTGTATGCGCCCTTCGAATCTTTTGCTAAAATGTTGTTTGCTGTTGCTGTCCCGCTTAGTTTTTTTTTTTTTTTTTATTTTTTTTAGAAAAGTCATTGTAATTTTCATGTTGACAGTTTTACTAGAACTAAAAAGAGACAAAAACAAATTTAACAATAAGGAAAAACAAAAAAAGCATTTGGTGATTTTCTTATCTTTCTATGACCAGTATTTTAGGTGTTTTTATGTGCATGTAGACTTGGAGAGTGTCTTTTACGGAAATTATAAAATATTATTAACAGTGTGATGGAAGGGAATAAATTGGTTTTTCTGGTTGAAAAGGAGATTTTAAAAGAAACTTTTATAACAAGAACTAAATCTCTTTAGACGTCCTGCAATTGAGAAATGTCTGTCTATTTATTTAAGAGCTGGAGATAATAATAGCAGAATAAAAGGTTATAATGATTAAGATTATCACACAACTCTTGAAATTTTCTTTTAGGATTTGATTGAATTTCATAAGATTGGAAATGTTTTTCAAGAACGATTTGACCCATTTTAAATCATAAAGTGCTCTCCACTGTCTGCCTAAAACACATTTCGCCTATTTTAGTCTTCTTTTCCGATATCTAAAGTCCTAATAAAAGCAGACTATTAAGTTTTAATTGATAAGGATTGCTCCAAAACTTTTTATAATTTCTTATAAAATAAAAAAAAGATTTCCATCTGTGGTGAAGTGTATAATTACATACTAACAACATTCAAGGCGAATTCAATATAGGTGACCTCGGTATTACAACAAGTACAACAAGTACAAAAACCGCAAGCAAATCATTGTATTTACAATGTCTAAAACAGAAACAAATACAATAAACAAAATTTTGACACATCCAACAATTATAAAGCTAAAGAAAAGTTATCAGCAGGGCTTTTAAGATCAATTGAATTCGCCTTGAATGTAAGTATATAATTAAACCCTTCACCACAGATGGAAAGTGTATATATAATTTTTTTTCGTCTTTATTTTCTACAGTGTTGATCTTAGACGCTTTAAAGTATATATATATATATATATTCTGGGTCCTCATGAGGAGCGAAGTTGATCTGACAATGTCCATCAGTGTGTTTAAATGGATTTTTCGAATACCTTAGATATGGTGGGGACATTTATGTCTCATATACTTCGTTAAATTTTGCTGTTGAAATTCAGCCTTAGCGGTTCATTAACTGCTGAGATACAAGCAAAAAATCAAGAATGCCTCAAACTTCACCCATAAATCCTTTATTGTTGTATTTTTTTTCTGGAGAACAAAAGCTTTCGAATTCGGAACATGCAACTTGCTAAGCAATACAAAACATCCAACAAAATTTAAGCGGGATTATTAAGTGGGCGTGGCACTTTCCATACAAACACATTATAGAGTTCTGTATATCTGGAGAACGGCAAGAGCCAAAGTTTCCAAACTAGGCACAGTCATTATGGTGAACAATAGACAACATCCGACAAAATGTGGGCGGGATTAGAGAAGTGGGCATGGTACAAAATAGATTTACTAAAAAACGGTAAGAGAAACTTTTCAAATTTGGTACAAATATGTATGTGTTATGTGTTATCAAAAAGCCTCTGTTAAAATAAAGGCGGCAGTGGAGTAATGGGCGAGGGAACTCCCCAACAAAGACATTATATATTTCTGAATATCTAGAGAACGGCAAGATTCACGGTTTCCAAATATAGCAATTGGTTATTAATACACAACATTGAACAATATATGCATAACGGTATTTAAAAAATGTTCTGTTCCTATAGCATCATTGAAAAAGGTTCTTAAGATTCGGCATAGCTAAATATAGCACTTTTAATTGCTATTAGACTGATTTGACCCATTTCAAGTAGCAATTGAATTGTCTAATCTTTTAATAAATATATCGGGGCAAAAATTATGATGTACCTTAATTGGCTTAGAATGTCCCTAGGGCTATATACATATATAAACTTTGGGCTGTATAAATTTAAGATGCGGGATTTTGACAAATCTTGAGCGTTTATTGTGCAACATTTGTATAATACAGTATACATTTTTTTAAAGTAATGTCACCGTTGCCTATAACCCTTTCACAAATTGTATGCCAACATATGAATTCCCGCTAAAAGAACTGCCAAATTTTTGAGGCCAAGAAAAATCAAACCATTTTTTTAATCGACCGAAATAAATTATAGTCAGACGCTGCAAACTCTATACTATAAGCAAGTTCACACAGAAAAAAAAGCCAATGTAAAATTAACATGGAAAAATGTTGATTGAGAATCATAGTAAATTTCTGCAAAAGTATGCCCTTTTTTTAAATTTATCATTATTTCATAATAATTTAAAAAAAAATAACCTTAAATCATGTTTATTTAATATTATTCACTGTTAAAATAAAAAAAAAAATATTAAAATATAAATAAATATGGATTCAATATTGAATCCATAAAAACCAGTTTTATATTAAAATCAAAAGCGTATCTTGTAAAATTAACATGCATTCATACTTAAGTATGTACATTTTTTATTTTCATTCTTAAAATATGTTATAAAAAGAGGACAATTCCCGTATTCTTTTAATTAAAATTAGTTACTTAAATAGTGCATCAAGTTTTCAAAGTATATTGATGACGAAATCCATATCGGGCGATGCTGATGCTTCTGTTGACAAAGGAGAACTCAAAATAAGTGAAACATGTGTTACAGGGGTAAGTGTATTGAATTATTCTTAAATAAATGCATATGTTGTCTCTGAGGCTTCTTCACACTGTTATAACACACTCAAACCAATTTGTTTCTACATGAAATTCACGTTGTTTCAACTTGAAAGAACTTTCATTCAACGTGATTCGGATTGTTATTTCAATATAAATTACATTTTGCTCTAACTTTACTGCAATGTTAAATTAACATGAATTATAGTTATTTTAAAAGAAAAAAAAATGTTGTTCGCAGTTATTGTAAAACCAGGTTGAATTAACATGAAAAACGTATAAAGCAAAATCACCACCTAAAAATTTTAAATCAACCTTGTTTTCTACGTTTTTAACTTGATTTTTTTCTGTGTGTTGAGACAAAACTTATCAACATCGATCCTCTTACTAGTTTTGTAACAAGTGGCCGTGCGTTGTCCTCATATAATAATACGAACTTATGTCTAGACGCATATTATGCGAGCAATGTACTTGTTCTTGCCATTTTAAATACGCTTGGTTCTTGTAACAATTAGAACCTTTGCACTTTTTTTTTAATTAAATTATATCTAAAATTGTACTTTGCGCATGGACAGCCAGCCAGATGGACATCGAGGATAATTTCAATGTGTGTCTAGGACAAATACTTTAAGGTGTTACAAATATAATTCCAAACGCATAATACCATTTCCACTATTGTGGAGTGGGTATAGTAAGGGCGTCCAAATTTGAGGTATGATCGGTCAATGGAAATCGCTACAGGAAGATGATCCGAGGATTTCTTTGGCGGAAAATGGATCACTTAAACGTAGAGAATATGTGGTTTCAACAGGATGGTGCCACTTGCCACACAGCAAGAAAACCATGGAGCTTTTGAAAGCAATGCAAAGCACTTTAGATTTGAAATATTTACCCTCTTGGGTTAACGAAAAATCACATACATAACTAAACCTTTTTTAATGTTATAATTACTACTTTTCTTTTTTGTAAAAATCTGTAACTCATAACTAAATAATTTGTATTCAAATTGTTCTTAGTTTTAAGATTAACCTTTGTAAATGTTATAATCTAATGTGCCTTTATCTCCCCAGTACTATTAAATAAGATTAAGTCTTGTTGCACTGTTTATTTTTCAAATAAATAAATAAATTAAAAATTTCGAAAATAGCATTATTTCTCGTAGAGGAGGATCGTGCGATTTGACACCTTTAGATCTTTTTTTTTTTGTGGGAATTTTTGAATTTGAAAGTATCAGTAATAATCCCAGCAATAGTTCAAGAGCTTAAAAATATCAGTATCTAGCAGATTTCAACATTGACAACAGTTTATTGAAAAACGTGATTGAGAATTTTAATAAATGATTGCGAGCCTGCGGAGACAGGGAGTTCATTTTACCGACAGCATTTTTATTTTTAACCAGAAACTATCTATAATAAACTTAAATAAAAACAATTTAAATAACTCTTTATTAAATTTAAAATGTTACCTCAATATTTGGACACCCTTTACTGTTCAAGATGAAATTCTAACGATACTCCCACAAATCTTAAAAATTGATGAAAATCGTTTTAGAACGAGCGTGGTTATGCAAAGCTAAATCGCAATATTAACTGAATTTCCTATTTCGTAGTGAAGTGTTATAAAAAAAACCGTATAGACTCAAAAGAAAAATCAATCCATCCGTACTCAAATCAATCCAAAGCGGTATTAATAGTACGGTGAGTACGAATTTTCTTGAATCAAGTACGGCAAGATTGATTCAATCGCAAAATACTTAAGTAATCCATATTCAATCCCGATTTCGTACTTGAAATAATCCGAAAATGAGATTGATTTAAGTAAAACTAAGATTCAATCAATCTCAAAAAGCGATTGATTCAAGTATTATAAGGTTGATTTTATCCCGAATTCGTGCTTAAAAAACCAAAAACGAAATTACAAAGAAAAATTTATAATGATGATTTACTTGCCCGTTTTACACCTTAAAAAATGATAAAATACCAACATCATGCCCGAAATGGTTTTTACTTTAAAAATCTTATTTACATATTTAACCAAAAATATAAACTAAATGAGAAGCAAGAGTTAAAATTTACTTTATAACCCTTCGTGTTACACATGAGTCTGGCCAGACCTTTGTTCAATGTGTATGGAAAATCAACACATGCGTAAGCCGGAGGGTTAAACACAACGAAAAGTTTAATCTTTTTTTTAATTGATTTAAGAATTTTATAGTTGTTTTAAGAAATTCCGGGATTGATTTTCGAAAGTAATCCCATTTAAGATTGTTTTGAGTATTCGTACTTGAATTTTTGAGTACGACTCGTACTTAAAGTAGTCATAAAAAAACTTGATTTATCCCGATTGTTTTTCTTTCTGTGTAGGTTTTTATGTATACCTCTAGATAATCTTGTTAAAGTATTAGAAATTGTCCCCACTGTCCCTGTTATGACTTTCTTTAAAAGTACATACTCACTACAAAAATCCAATGACAGTAGAAACATTGGGAAAAATAATAAATAAATTGAAACAAAAGAAAAAAGGAACTTTGTTGATATGAAATTACGAACATCTTGTTTGCTGTTACAAAACAATCATTTTTTTATTTTTTTGCAGGCATAAAATTGAATTCATTGTCATGACACTAATCGTTTTTTAATTAGTTTCTTGAGTTTTTTTTTTGTTTTTTTTGTTTTTTTAAAGAGTTGCTCTTTTCAAACAAATAGTGAGTAGAAGACAAAATAATAAAATTTTTGAAAATTTAAATTGAATCTTAAGTTTAGTGTAAAAAGAGATAAAGAGAAAATTTAAAAATGGCTACATGAAGTATAAGTGTGTTTTCATTGGAATTTCAGTTCATAGAAATTTTGTTACTTCTTAAATTTTCATGTGTTTTAGATATATCAGTTGCTTATTAAATATCAATGAAAAAGTTGATTTGAACGTAATGTAAAATTTATTAATTTATATGTTCCCTTTTTATTAATGTACATACATTTTTCATTTAAAATTCAATATTAATTGCTTATAACATGTGTAAGTAAAAATTATGAGAGGTGTGGTTTTATTTATGTATTTCGATAAATTACAGTAGTGAATAAAATTGGATTTCTGAAAACCACCCTACAATATTAAGTTCAACGGTTTATGAGGGAACTCGAATTAAATTTTGGAGATAGTTATTTGACAATTGAACAACAAGTGAAAAGTATGATGAGCACTTTTAAATAACTAGAGATCGATAAGTTTTATTTAAAAGCTGAAATGTAATTTTTTTTAGCAGCATGTCAAATCCTTCGGTTATTAATGACAACAACAATGATTTATTATGTTCCAAGACTCTTATTCCCACAGTAGCCTATGGGTCCTTGTTTAAGGAAGATGCTTATAGAATATTGAATATTGAAGACTAGTACCTCGGTTGGCTAGTTGGTAGTGAGCAAGTCTATCATGGTTAGGGTTGCGGGTTCGATTTTCGCTAGAAACTGTGATTTGTTTCACTACAGTGGGCTGAAGGTCCATAATACTAATGCTTGGTTAATCCAGTTTTAATATAATTTGTAACATTTAATAAATAAATAAATAAATAAATTTAATGACTCTCACAAACACTTTTAGACAGCTTTGTAGATTTAGTTTTTAGATACTTCGCAGTAGTACGTGTTCAGTGTCATTTTTACTGCTTTTAATCTTTCGTCAAGGGTTGCTGGTTAGGGTATTGTATTTCCTGGGAACTGAAGAAATAATATTTTGCTTTAATTATTCTGGGAAAAACAGTACTTTTCTCTTAACTGCACTGTTTTAAAAAACAACTCACCTAAGAAAGTTTTGGGTTAAATTTTCGAAGGTCTAGTTTAAAAGAAAAGCAAAGATCTGACATGGCATAGCTGAAGAAGAAGGCTAGGCTTCTTTTGATTTGGTTTAAAAAGGGATGTTTTTTTAAGCTTTTGCTAAGAACGTTTCTTGTTTAAAAACCACCTTCGGCTTTTTCATTGATGGACAATTTGGATTGAAATGCAAACTTTTTTGTCCCTGTGTAAATACCTTTCTAGTGTGGATTACAGTTACTTGCAATATATCACAGTCTGTAATCAAAAAAATAGGAAAATAATGAATCCGTTAGCCGGGTAACTATGTGTTCAAGCTTTACAAATCTGCGATTGCATCTTACCTCATGGTGCACTTAAGAACGATGTGATACAATGTGTTCAAATGCACCGCCGTAATTAAAACACACCTTTCTAAACACTAAATCTACCTAACTTTTACTGTAAAAGCAGTTTCTGTTGAATTGCAACCACGCTCAAAAGCATCCGCTAGCAGTCCGTAAATAGCACCTTTTTCTTGCGATGTAGATTTAAATCAAAGTCACTGCGTAATGCCCAATAGCCAGTCGCTAGCTAAGGGCCTATTTTATTAAATGGGGGCTATTAATTCCCAGAGTATGAAATTGGAATATATTTTTCTTTTATACTACCGCAAACAGCGCAATTAAAGGAGATAGGTACACATAAAAACGTGTAAGCACAACTCTCGGAAGATTCTAAATGTTTCGAAGAATGTGCCTGATTCTTCAAAAAGTTAGTCTGGAGTAGGTGCAGTGTTGCCAGATGAGGGTATTTGTCCCCAAATTGCGCCTTGATTCCGAGATATCACAGAAATTTTATATAAAGACAAGTAAGAGTTCTATATTAGGCTGCATCGAATCTTTAATACCCTCCACTGGGACTTCGGATATTTCAATGGCTTCGCTAACTTAAGTCTTCTAAAGTTTCTATGCAAAGGCGACCTTCGGTCGAGCACAAGGATTTTCTCCTTTATGGTATCTTTGATCTTATTTCATATTAAAAAGTCCTCAAATACTAGAGTGTTATTTTACTTCTGTTTGGGGCGTTAATTAATTTCGCTGGGGATTTATTACAGTTTTGAAGTTGGGGATTTATTCCATATGAAATAAGATCCAAAATGTTGGCGGGTTATTTCATATTTTTTTTTAGGGTGGATATTTCATGCCGCCGCATAGGGGCGCCATTTGAGTTTTATCGTTGCAAAAATCATAACTTTTGGACCAAATGAGGTAATCAATTAAAAGGCGTATGATAGAGAATTAATCAAGCTATAAAATGATTGTATAAAAAGGGTTTTACTCCTTTAAGGTGCCTACTAATGGGTTAGCAAAGTTAAATTTTGTGGACAATTAAATTTAATGAGAAGTCAAATAAAATTACAGTTATTTTTTGGGAATACAAAATCTTTAATTAATTAGATTTCTGTATAACGTGCTAAATTCCCAATTTTTCGTAAATGAGAAAAACACTGAAATTTATTGTTGGGGAAAAATACTTTTGAAAATGTTTGATTTTTTATTTTTTCTGATTTAAAATTATTCCAAAAAAGCTTTAAAAAATTTTTTTTTTTAAATTTTTGGTGAAATATTGCTTACAGTCCTATTTCACCAAAAAAATAAGGTACATATGCAATCGTGGCGGCCCTATGCTCCTGTAGCGGCCCTATGCTCCTTGCAGGAGTAAAAGGAACAAATATATATATATACACAGCAATCGATTCTGTGCCATCGTTTTTCGATAGCTTTTGGCATGAGGAAAAAAATTCTACTACGACATATCAAATTTATTTATTTTTTAACTTTTGCTCAACTTTTATTTTTAAGGTTTTTTTGTCCGAAAGTCAGAAACAGTTTAAACCTCTTATAATAGGTGACGTGGAATTTACTAACTCTTACTAGCTAACAAACCTTCTATTATAACAATCAACTTCCTATCTGATTGATTGAAGCCGTCCCACTATGTATATGTTCGAAAAGAGGTCGTATCTTAAAAAACTGTTTATATTACGTGGACTAAAGGATGAAGCTTATTTGAAATGGCAAAAATCTGTATCAAGACATATTCCTGCCAAATAACCATTTTTGTCCACCAAAGTCATAGTACCAAAAGTACCAATTTTTACTCTGTTTTGCCCCTGAGATGAACCTTTTATTTTTGCTGCATTTATGCTTACGAACAATGGTTTAAATTTTGCGAAAATAATATTTAAAAATATTTAATTTAGAACCTGCGTTGCCCCATTAACCCTCTATAACTCAACATCTTAAAATTACAAATTACTTGCGAAGGCAAGTGTTGCGGAGGTTTTCTATTCGATTTTGCTTGGATTTAACCATATAAAAGTCGGCGCGTAAGGGTGGGTTAAGTTCTCATCCTACATAGAGATTCGCTAACTTCTAGGCGAAAGTTTCTCGATAACATAATGGACTTTGATTTATTTGCATTCACTCTTATAAATCAACTGAAATTTAGACATTGTTATGTCTTAATAGTAATTCTCAACCAAAAAATTAAAAATAAATTTTATTATTTTTAATTATTAATGGAGGCTGTTAAAAATAGATTCCCTTTTCGCTCAATGTAGCCCACAAGACACAAACACTAAATTTCGTGTTTTACGCATATAAGTCAAAAATATAAAAAGTACAAGAGTAATGACTCATATTTGGACACTAACCTTACAGACTCTCACAAAAAAAAAACGAAGCAGCGGTTATAAAAATATTTTTTATTAATTATTTATTATAAAGCATTTTCACTTTTTTAAATTTAAAAAATTATAATGGGATCCCAATATTTATAACAATAAGAAACAACCAGCTTATGCTTTTTTGCACTTGAGATAAAGAACAGAGTGTATACTAAAGGTTATATTACTTGATAGGTCACAATAACTATTACTATGGAAATTATTGATGACCAGATGACCAGTATGTTGCCTGTAGTATACTTTATGTTACAGAGGGTTAATGTATTTTATTTGTTAGGTTTAAATTTTAGGCCAAATTATTTTAAATAAAACGTGTTAAAAAATAATACTAAATATCATATATTTTTAATCAAGAATTGTAGTTTAAAAAACATTATAGCTTTTGGAAAACAATGCCATAATTTTACGAAATTTTTTGCAAAGGGTACACAATAATTCGTCCTTCCCCACCACTAAGCGCAATGTGTTGTTACTAAAAGGCAATCATAATAAATTTATTTTTACAACTTTAATTCGCTTTAATTAAAATTGTTCGCATTTTACTCATAGTATTTGCAACTAGTCGTCCATGACCATTTTCACAATTACTAAAAAAAAAAAACCTTCCTGGTGCATTACAACACAAATTGGCACATATTTCTACATAAATCATTATAAATACAACCCAATAAGTTAAAAAAAGTACCACGAAAAAAATATATAATTTTGGTAAAATTATGTGCAATATTAGGAAAAAGTAAAAAAAGACGATTGTAATACAGGTCAGGGTTTTTAATAAGAACACAACTACACTGAATAGGTTGGAGAAGGGAGGGGAAAGGGGGGAATTTTTATATGCTAACAAAAACTTTTTTTAACTAGATTTTTTTTTTTTTTGCCAACCATTCTACTGAAGTTATAAATGGAAATACGGCATAAAATTTTAGTAGTATTGTTCATTTATTTATTTTTATTTCGAACTCATTTATGTGTGTAGTTTTGCTAATAAGTTTTGTAAAATTTATTAGTTTTTAGACATTAAAAAAGGCGTTTTTGTAGATTTAACTAAATAATGGCTGAAATTAGTAACCAAACCAACAACTGCGTGCACTTCCTGAACAAAATTACTAAAAAATAATAAAAAAAAGAGTTTTTTAATAAAGCTATTGGACTTGGCGTTTTTTGCCAATCAATATTTTCTAAAAAAAATACGAAGGGGGTCTTAAAATTAGCAAAACAGCAAATTTTAGGAAATTTTTTTTTATTTCTTAACATTTTTTTTTTTTATTTCGCTACACTTCTCCCAGCGATATTCAAAACTCGAGTAAGAACTGTAAGAATTGCCATCAAACGTAGACTCCACCTCTTCATTTCAATTCTTCCAATTCATTTAGCGCGGACCCACTTTTTTAAGTTTAAAATAGAAAACAAATCGAAAGAGTTGCATCTGGCGAATAAGGTTAATGAAGTTGAAAATCGAAATTTAATCTATAGGTTTTGACCATTGCAAAAGTGAATATAATACTACACCTTCCTTTTCTGCAAATTTGGCCTATGCTCCTCTATTTTATCATCTAAAAGCTGTAATTATATTTGGCGTTAGTTGTTTGTTCCTGTTGAATGTAAAGCAATAATGTTATCCAAGGTGCATTGCAAAAAACAGAAGCCATGCCTTGCTTGTAGATTAGGACGGTTCTCCTACTGCAGTTCACTGCTTTGTTTGTTCCTATGTCTCAGGTGCGAAGTGGTGGACATATCGCTCATTTGCTGCAAACCCGGCATAAATCAAAAAACACAATTTTGGAGTTAGTGTTCGCTATGTTTTTCTTTATATTGTGTATAAAATGCATCTTTATATCTTTTATACTTTTCCCATTTGAAGAGAATATATCGTTATTTTCTCTAAGTGATTAGCGCAAATCAAAAACTTTAAAGGCGTTTATCTCGAAGTGGATTTTTTTGTGTTATGCCGGTCTTGCAGCACATGAGCGATATGTATCTTTTGTGGTTACGATTCGACGAAAAAAACACGGCTTTATATAAAAAAAAGATCAAACTTTTCGTTGGTGGTGCCACTCTGAGAGTAAAATTACAAAGTGAGCGTTTTAATCTCATTTAATTTATCAAAGTTACACTACAAAAGCAGCACACAACTAGTAAAAAAAACCAGTTGCTTGCTCTGTGTAAAACCAACAAAAACCACAGAACAAAACGAAAACACATTATTTTCATGTTTAAACAGTAAAATTAAGAACTCTTGCTTCTCATTTAGTTTATATTTTCAGTTAAATATGTTCATTAACTTTTCAAAGTAAATACAATATCGGGAATGATGCTTGTGTATTGAAATTGTTAGGTGTTAAACGGCTGCGTAAATCAATTATAATAAAATTCTCCTTTTAATTTTACTTTTGGTTTATTCAAGGTACGAATTCGGGTTTGAATATGGATAAGTAAAGTATTTCGCTTTTGAAACCCCGCTTTTGAATCAATCTTTCTGTACTTGAGTCAAGAAAATCCGTACTCACCGTACTATTAATACCGCTTCGGATGGGTTTGAATATAGATGGATTAATTTTTCTTTCGAGTGTACGTGGTTGCAAGAAATTTGGTACGAAAGTATTTTTGGTTGAAAAAATTTTATTAATACACGCAGAAAAAACATGGCAACACACTATTTTAACACAAAATTTCGAATTGTTATTATCTGCAACTATATTATGGTTTGTTAAGTCCTTCATAAGGAAACCCTAAAAAGAGCAAAATGTTCCAGTGTAATTTAAAATAAAGTGAGAAATCTAAAAATGTTCATGGATATGGGCATAAAATATAATAACCACCTTTATATAATTTTGAATTAAAAGGGCATGATTAAGGGGCCATAATATTTTTAAGTTTTAATGCAAATTTACTTTATGTGATTTTTTTGGAACCACTTCTTTTTTCTGTGTGTAGAAAAGTAGTTAAACGAGTTATAAATTAATTTCTGGGTATGGACTTTTTATAAGAGCTCTCAGCAAAAATCCTACGATTCTCTACAGTTTGACTCCTGTTACAAATAGTACCACAAACCCATCGTACCTTCATTACATAGAAAATGACTTTTTACTTAAGAGAAAATTGTTGTAATTATAAACATCGTGCAATAGCATGTAACACGAAATGGCATTGCAAAACATACCATCATTTAAAAAAAATCTGGAAAAAAAACTTAGCTCCTAAAACAAAACGAGAATAACGATAGGGAATAAAACGAACATATTTGCAAACAAGAAGTTTGACATTAAATATTTATAATACTTGTTGTTTGTATGTTCAGAGAACACAGAACAGAAGTACAAAAATAAATATAAATAAATAAAATAAAAAATAGAATAAGAAACCTTTCATGCTGGCAATAAGCCAAAATATCTTTAAAATAAAAAAAATCGTACACAATATATTTATTGCTGTTAAACGTTTAAACAATATTTTCTGGGTTTTACTTACAGAAGACTCATATAGGGAGCAAACAAATCTGATAGGAATTTTTTTTTTGCAATGTTTCTTTTTCCCCCCTTTAATATTAAGTCCTTGCTGGGAGAGAATGGTGGAAATTTATTAACTTGTGAAGTTTTTATGGTCCATTATGTCGATGAAGAATTCTTTAGTTAGTTTAATAATGTATTCAACAAAATGATAGAGGATTTTATTGCATCAGAAATGTATCAAAAAATGGAAAACATTTTTAGTAATTCAAACTTATTCAGCATTTTTATTTATCAAGCGATATTTTGGCTAGGCGAACAATCCAAAATAGAGCTCACAAACAAATGTTTAGCAATCAAACTAAAATAGAATAGTTTTAACACAGTAAATTAGTGAACATTTTTCTATCTAAAGGAGAGCTTGTATTTCGTCCTATTCTAATAGTTTATTAGTTACCAGCGGCAGATTCGATCTAGGCTGCGCGGGCATTCCACCATTCCCATTAACATTTTCTTCTAATATTCTTATTTATTTTAAAAGATATAGATCATTTGTACTACCAGATACGTTCCACAACCAACGAGGAGTCCTTTGGACATCTCCCTGAATAAAATATCGTGTAAGATTTGGAGACTTTAACCCTATTTTTGACTATTTGTTATGTGAACAAATATCTACCACAGGCAATTGTCGTTCAGAATCTTACTTAAGCTTAAAGGGGTTCTGCAACAATTTCAGATAAAATATGGTTATAGTAGAAAGCTCAGCCGATCCAAAAACTGGTGAGCTTTGATCTGGCGTTCCGCGTCTTTGAGTTTAAACTCGTTTGAGCAGATTAGAAATTCAAAAACTTATCGCCAATAAAATTAACAATAAGATTTTTGAGAAGGAAATTTGTCATGCTATGTATTCGGGATGGTTGTATCGTCTTTGGTATTTTGTTAAGTCTAGATAAATTTGATAAATAATAATGGCCGATTTCACCAATTTATTTTAATATAATTTTATATTTAAAATTTGTTTTTTCATGTCAAATAAAATTAAAATTATATGAAAAACTATATTTAAATATGAATTGATATATAAATAGAATTGGTGAAATTGGCCATAAGTCTTGATGTAACTTGAACTAAAGAAGTCATTTATGTGTTATTACACACAGATTGGCAACACTGCTTTAGATCTAACGGGTGGTTAAGGGCCGATGTTGCATGTGAACCACACCTAAACGTCAAGTTCTTTTCTGCACTTCATTTAACGTTTCTCGATTTCAGACTAATTCAATTTGAACGCGTTAAAGTTATTGAGGCTTATTATAAAAATGGGCGTTCAAATAAAAATGCATATCGTGCACTTCGTGATTTTTTCGGTCAATTTAATCGTCCAAATGTACGTACAATCAGAAAAATCGTGTAAAAATTTTAGCAAACCGGGGACCATCGGATTAAGTTGTGCCGCCGAGGTCGCGGTGCCTATATGGCCGGTATTTTGTTGTTAAACAATACCAATATTATCTTAATAAAAAGATATAACAATAATTTCCTAAATAAATTGTGATTTAAATTTTCATATTATTCGAATATGTATTCTAAGTCAAATTAAAATCCTCAAAAGCTTTTTTTATACTTTAAAGGGCTTATTCCTTCAATACTTTTCAGGAATATTTTCTATGCACTATCAAAATCAACATCGGCCCTTAACATTTAACCACCCTTAAGAGCAAACATTGTTTAACATCTTATTAATTACATGATTGTTTAATTTTTTTCAGATATTAAGCTAAGTAGATTTAGAAACAATTTTAATACGAAAGTTGAAAGAAAATCAATATTTGTAGGTTGTGAACATACCTTAATAGTGTATCATTTCAGTCTTTGTGAAATATGGTTAAATTTTAATGAGATAAAAAACTTTAAAAAAATATAAATTTATTTAAAACGTCGGTTTCGCAGACAAAATATTGCTGTTTACGTACAGATGTCTTGGTGTCATAAACTTGGGAACCGCTCTCAATTGAAGTTTATTGAAAATGATGAATCTTATAGAAATTCCAATACTCTCACGCTCTTATTTCGTAATAAAAAATTATAAAAATTCGATAAGTCGGTCTCACAAGCCGTATGCGAGAGTATAATTATATACATTTGTTATTTACCAAAATGACACGAGATGACAATGAAGAGATGAAAATAAAGAGATACGTCTTTAGAATATTTTACCTTTTAGTTTTACATTCTTCAAGGAAATAAGGTGCATTCTATGCCTTTAATTCGGCAGATTTTCAAAACTGACTGATCTCTTGAGATCGCGGCTGCACAGAGATCCTATCTGGTCAAACGGGAGTTAGCAGACCTCGGAAGCACGGTTTATGACTGGTGGTTGTAGTTTTACCCCGAAGTCGCGGGAAGAACGATTTTAAAAACTAGCTTTCAATGGCTACATTTCCTCCACTCATAGAGAATTTGGGCTTGCTGCTGCATCTTCCTAGATGCTGTTGCTATTCAACAGATACTGTTGGCATGCCAAAAAGCAGCGAAGGTTTGAAAGTTTTAACTCCTAAACAAAGGACGAGTGTATTATTCTGCTAAGGCTACGCTAAAAATAATACCTAGACGCTCTCTAGATGCTCCCACACACAGAGGCGGTTGGTAAGCTTATTATTTCTCACCTAGTAGTTAATAACACCATGAGACAAGGCCCAATGTACACAAAATGCCACCTATAGACATGGAATACAGAATCAGATTTGAGTGTCATTAAATTTAAGATTTTTCTACTATATTTATGCTTTGCAATATAAAATTCCTATTTGTATAAAATTTATTAATTGTAATATTTAATTTAAAAAAAAAATTGATTTAAGAAAAAATTACTTAAACATAAGAATTTGTATTACTTACCACATTATGCATTTTTGTAACCATAAAATTTTCTTTTTCAAATATAATTTCAATAATGATTCACATACATATTTATAAATTTAAATACAATTTTGGAAATCTTGTTTACTTTTCAAATACTTAAGTGTTTCGTTAAACCTCTTTTGTGTACTCCACCCAAAACCACTTTATTTTAATTGGCCTTTTGCCCCAAACACCAAACCTTTAAATTAAACGGTTTATGCAGAGCGTTTCGTTGTTTGCCTTGCCTTTTATCTTATTCAGTCATTTTCTTGTAAAACATAACATTTATTTTATTTTGCTCGTTGCTGTTATCGTTGTTTTCGTTTTAGCTGTTTTTCTTGTTGTTGGATGTTGCTTTGGTTGTTTCCACCCACTTAAACACAAATCACTGCTTTGTGACTTTAACTTAATTTTTATGAGCTAATTATATTGTTAGTTAAAACGCCTTCATCTTCTCCTCTACTTGGTTTTAGTACCATGTACTTACTACTACTCTTTTTCTACCTTTAAGCATTTAGTTCAGAGTGTGTGTGTGTGTGTGGACTTTTTTGCACACTTCGTTTTAGGTTGTTAATATTTCAAGTCTTCAAAAGAAATTTGGTTTTGGTGGGGATTTAATTGGGTAGGAAAAAATTGAATATGATTTCGCTGTAATAAAAATTATTTTACGTGTACGCAGCACGAAAATAGAGAGAGTTGTAGATCTTATCTAAACTAGGATTGGATATTGTATTAACTTTTGAAACATAATGTACGTTTTGGATTATATACGTAAAATTTTTTGAGTACGCGTGGCCAAAATATAATCTTCCAATTGTTAACACGTGTTACTTTTTTAGTTTTGTAATATAATTGTTGTTTCTTTTTGTTGGTTATAACAGAATTCTTGGAAATTTATAGTAAATACATAAAGTACACATCAACATGTTTAAATCACCGAAATTTTTAATACTTGTCAATGATCACTTGTTATAACGCAGCGAAAATATCTTCAATATTTTAGTTAAAGATAGAGTTCCTTAGCGGTCATCACCGTTTTAAGAAATGGGGTTTAGTGATCGGCCGTCTTGAAAGATGTGCTCATCAAAATAGCTACAAAATAGCTGTGCTACAGAGTGTTGGAAATTATCGATCTATCGCAACTCGTCGTCTTTTCGGCTAATTGGGCATTTCCAGAACATCATTGTAAAAAATTTTATAGTTTTAAGATGTATCCAAAAAAATTTAAGCACTGCTACTGCAAGACTACCAACAACGATATTGATATTTGTTACGAAGGCCACCCTTTATTATAAAACTTTATAAGTAAAGCTTTTAAATAAAGTTTCATAATAACGGCTTATCCATTTCTCGGCTTCAAAAGTAAAGTCAAATAAAACACACTTAAAACTATGATTTCGAAGAAACTTTTATTTTCTTAAAATGCTTGGACCTTAACATTATATGCGAAATACCATGTCAATCAAATAACCGCCTCTAGATACCTTGCAGCAGTCGATAATTTAAGTGTGATTTTCAACCACTTTTTCTCACATTTCAGGCGGTATCTCGGCGACAACTTGATGAATGTAAGTTTTCTAATGCTTTAATATAGGGATTATCTGCATAGAGACGGTCTTTGCCGTATTTCTGTAAAAAATGTCAAACGGAGTCAAATCGCATGATCTTGTTGGCCAATTAACGTTGGCAAAATGTGAAATTACGCTTCCAGAATACTTTCCATGCAATAAAGCCAACATCATCACACATATCATTCAGTTCATTGTCTTCAGTTGCAGGCCAAAAAAAGTCGGTAGTCATAAGGCCATAGCGTTTTGAGCCCTGTAATCGACAAAATGCACTGGCCTAACCACATCAACCATAATCAACCTGTTATATTCGAAAAGTGGCCACGTTTGAACCACCACTTTTTTGTAGTTTACGATAACGAACGTAAATCAATAACACTGTGCTACAAAAAAACAAACCAGCCTCAATATTTGCAACGAAAATGAAACTAGACCATTGGTAGAGCAAATCTGCCAAAGAGTTTTGAAAAGCTAGCTCGCACTCCTGCCAAAGAGTTTTGAAAAGTTAGCTCGCACTCCTTAAATATCGGCCCCTAAAGTTTTTGAGTTTTTTTTAAAAGCATTTGGTAGAAGTCAAAAAAAAACATACTAAAATTAATTCTGAGCTAAAATACTATTTGAGATGTCTTCAGTAGATAGAACTGTATGGCGATTCTTTGCTTAGAATATATTAACCCTCTAGCACTAATTGTAAGGGGTAATTTTTGTCCTTTTGTTAAACTTCCACACAAAAGAATACTTAAGTGGCACTTTAGAGGGTTAAAATGTTCCACGAATCTTTTCTGCATCAAGTTTTACTAGGGGTCTTCTAAAATCAAAAAATCGTGCAATGAATGTATGTAAAACGAATTTTCGAAATTTTTGAATTTATTAAAAAGGCGTTTGGTACAAGTCAAAAAAAATACTTCTGAGCTAAAGGACTATTTCAGATGTCTTCAGTCGTGCCAATGCATGTAAAACGGATTTTCAAAATTGCGGGCCTTGCAATTTTTGAATTTTTCGAAAACCCGTTTTACATACATTCCACGACTTTTTTCGTCTTAGAAGACCCATAGTTAAATTGTATGCAGAAAATATTAGTCGAACATTTTAACCCTCTTATGGAAGTTTAAAAAAAGAACAAAAATTACCACTTAAAATGAGTGCTAAAGGCTTAATATATTCTAAGCAAAGAATCAATCCCAAATTCGTCCTTGAAATAATCCGAAAATGAGATTGAATTAAGTAAAACTAAGATTAAACCAATTTCAAAAAGCGCTTGATTCAAATACTGTAAAGTTGATTCATTCCCGAATTCGAACTTGAAATAAGCCAAAAGTGTAATTAGAAGGAGAATTGTATTATGATTGATTTACTTACACGTTTTGCACTTTACACCAGCATCATTGCCGATATGGTTTTTACTTTAAAAACTTAATGAACACTATAAACTAAATGAGAACTCTTGCTTGCACTTTTACTTTTTAAACATAAAAATAATGTGTTTTCGTCTTGTTTTGTTGTTTTTGTTGTTACTACACACAACAAGCAAATCGTTTTTTAACTACTTGTGTGGTGTTGTTGCAGTGTCTGTAACACACTTTGACCAACACAAGAGTAGCACGCATAAAGATTGCAATAATTTACATGAGATTAAAACGCGCATTTTGTAATTTTACTCTCAGAGTGGTGCTACCAACGAAAAATTCAATCTTTTTTTATTTGGTTTAAGAATTTTGTACATATTTTAAGAAATTGTGGGATTGATTTTAAAATGTTATCGCAATTAGGATTGTTCTTAGTATATTTTAGTATTATTCGTACTTAAATTATAAGTGCGATTCGTACATAAAGTATAAAAAATTTAATTTATCCCGAGTGTTTTTTTTTTTGTGCACCTTTGGTGTTAAAAACCAGCGCTTTTTACATAAAAAGTGTATTTAGGCCAAATTATGTTGTGTTAGCATGCGACAAAATCTTTTCCGTTGGAACATTTGTATGGGGGCTAAGTGAAATAATGGATCGATTTGGGACTTTTCGGTACCAAGCACTCTTTATTTAAAAAAAAAAAAATGTTTGTGTCTAAATAAGAGTCAAGTTTTTATAGTTTTTAAAGGTTAATTTTCGCATTTCAATTGCAGTTTTGTTGCATACAATGAACCATACAAATGATATGAATACACCATTAAAAACATATGTTGCATATGTCGCATGTGTTGACATATTCATTTTCTATATTCACGTGCGCCAAGATAGCGTCGATAGTTATCCACGAAAACGCAAAATTGAATTGGTGCTTTTGGGGGTTTAATCGAAAATGGGAATTAAATGCTTTTGGGAATTAAAATGATAATGGGAGTTTTGCTTTTGGGAATTCAAAATTTAGAGATTTAAGAATTAGGGTGTTTGAATAAAAATGAGAAATTGTAATTTAAAGCAAATAATTGCGCAAAAAATTAATAAAAAATTAATAAGCAATAACAAAATATAACATATATAAATAAAAGTATTAAAATAATTAAATTAAGTGTAAAAAAAAAATTCTGTATCATAAAAAGACAAATCATAAATATTAACAAAAAAAAATATTAATAAAAAAAATATAAAGTATGCATTATTAAAACCGAATTTGATATTAAATTTATTTGGGGTATGAGGTAACGTCAAGGAAAAAATGCAATAAATTATGAAAGTAGGCGTACTAAAGAATATAAAACGCTTTCCGTGCAAAAATTGCCGGGCCAGTTTTCCAGAAATCTGGGTTCATCCAAAATGGTCAGTAAAAACTTGGATTTAATTTTTAAGGTGTTTAGAGTCAACGTCAAGGAAAAAAACGCAATTCTTAATAATTCTTAAAAAAATAATAATAATAATTCTTAAATTTCTAAATTTTGAATTCCCAAAAGCAAAACTAACATTATCATTTTAATTCCCAAAAGCATTTAATTCCTATTTTCGCATCAACCCCCAAAAGCACCAATTCAATTTTGCGTTTTCGTGGATAACTATCGACGCTATCTTGGCGCACGTTCTATATTCATGTATGCAAAATCAGTGTAAAAACTATGTTGAAATTTAATTTCAATAAATTCGATGATGTCGTTGTCAAACATGTGTGATCGGCATTGCATGAATTGGCAGAAGCATGATGTGACACATGTCGCTATGTTTTATAGGTCAATATTTGCAGGCCTTGAATATATATGGGGGATTTTATGTCAAGTGACCCAATTTTGTGAATCGATGTCTTCCGATTTAAATGATATTTGCACCAAGGTAAGTCCTATTGGATAGTAGTTTAAACACAAATTTTCAACAAGATCGGTCAAAAGTTTCTGAGTTAGAGGGGGTCAAGGTTTGACATTTTGGCCATACAGGTGTTCTTTCTCATCCATGTAACTATTTACCTATTGGTGTTAGCAAAATTTGTCCCAAGTATCTTTTGAAAAAATTTTTTTTTGTTTTTTTAAAAAAGTTTTTTAATTTTTTTTTTTTTTTTAATTTAAAACTTTCTCTTTTTTTATTTTTTATCGGGAATGTTTTTTTTTTTTTGTTTTGCTCAAAAGAAAGCTTATGTCTTTTCCTTTAAGATAGTTCCCATTTTGGGATGCGCGTGACTTATGTATACAAAAAATAACTTCTAACTCTATTGTTAATTTTTGCCTAAAAGACCAGAACTACCTTAAAGGAAAAGACATAAGCTTTCTTTTGAGCAAAAAAAATACTTTGACCCCCTCTATTATCCAATAGGACTAACCTTGGTGCAAATTTCATCCAAATCGAAAGACATCGATTTTAAAATTGGTTCACTTGACATGAAATCGCCCATGTACATATATAGCTATAAATTTGTCGTAAACGCTTATAATGTAATTATGGTTTGAATGAATAAACTTATTATTTCTGAAAATGTGTATATTAAGCAAATGGTCTAAATATTTTAACGTAAAACGTTAACATATTGAAACATATTTTTGGGTATTTATGTATTTCCTTTATTCAACAAAATTATAATAAAAAATTGAAAAAAATTAGTGAAATTTTTTAGAGCATATCTTGCGTGTTTATGAAAAAGGAATTTGTATATAATTTATACACTTTAATTGTTGAGTTTCCAGATATACAAAAATCTATATTGTGATTATATTGAAGGTCCCATAGCCATTTCTCCAATGTAGCCCACTGTTTGGTAGGTGTTTTGTTTAGATAACTAAACTATTTGTTTTTAAAATTTAAAAACTTTATTTGTAAACGTTTTGCAGATATATGGAAATTTATAATGTCATTTTATAAGAGGTCTCACGCCTACTTTTCTTATTGAACCTATTTATATCCAAACAATTTTTGAACAATTAAAATTCTTTCAATCTTACCGTTCTAACCCTGCTGATAGGTTAATAACAACTTACGAATCTTAGGTATCGGAGCATTTTGGTCGATATTGGTTTTTTTTTAATAAGTGCACAATTTTTTTTTTACTTTTTTTAATAGTCTGCAAAGAAATAGAGTTAATTTGCATATCTTCTAGTCTTACTTCAGTTTTTATTCAGTGTTTGACTGATTTCTTTGCTAAAGTAATGGAAAATCGACGATCAAACTGCCATGATATTGTTCACATTCTAAATAAAAGCTTCTCTGATATTTCAACTTTAAATGGCGTGGACGAGGATATTGCATATGAAATCACCGGAAGAAATTCATCTCATTCAGAAAATGAAGAGATTGCTGCAGCTAGAAGAATTGAATGTAGCAAAAAATTGAATGCTATAAAATTCATCTCCATTGCACAGTGGTATAAGAACTTCAGCTTAAAATACATCCATACAATCGGGGCCAACACGATTTGCCGTTTCCAGATGCCATGATATATTGCGTTCGTTTTTATTATATTTCCCCCAGCATCAGAAAAAATAATAACTGAAATACAAACCAGTATTGCAAGGCAAAATTCGACAAGAAATGGAAAGATCTAGAAACTTTTACTTTGCGTACATACATTCCTGTAATAATTCTTGCAGGCGTTTACCGCGAAAAAAACGAAGATCTGCATGATTTATTATCATATAGCAACAAATTTATATTCAAGTTGCAACAGAAGATAATATTTATGTTCATCATCTACTGAGAAAATTTGATTTTTTTTCATATCAATAAAACTATAAACAAGAACGGACCAAAATGGTCCTAAACCTAAGATTCGTAATTTTTAATTTTTTTAATTTCCTTTACATCAATTATAATTAAAAATTTTGCAGAAGTAATAAAATATAAAAATACCATATTAGCTAACTTTTTTGGTTGACATATTCAATCGTTCCGTAGATAAAGCGAAAAGAAAACAAAAAATGACCAAAATGGTCGAAACCTACCAGCAGGGTTAAGAAAAATAAAAATTTATATTGTCTTTGTATGGTACCTTCCACAAACGCAAACTTCTCAAATCAAACTCACTTTTTGGCAGATGTTTTTTATTGATTACCAAGCCATTTTGTACCAGAGGTGAAACCCTTTCCTATAACCGTTATCCACATGTACTGTAATTTATATTGTTGTCGTATGAGAGCTGCCACACCCAAATGAAAATTTACAATTATTTATAGGCTATGTAAATAAAATACCGACTTCAAATTTGTGAAGATGGTTTTAAAATACAGATTGATACCTACTTAGGGGGAAATATCTGCCTCTCCGAAACAATCTAACAGATTCGAATGAATTTTAAAACAAAAATATATTCCTGTTTCGATAGACACATACATAAGCTATGAATGTATTCAAAAATAGGACTTCAAGAAGGGGGAACGCCGGGTATCCGCTAGTTTACTATTAAATTTTCAGAAAAATCGGTTCAATAACTTGGTAGTCTAAAGACAAACCTTTTTTATTTATGCACATACATGCATACATGAAGGGTATGGGCATACAAATTTAAGCTTCAAATTGTGATCTTACGTATATTTGACTAAAACCGCTTGCATTTGGGAAATAACTTTTTCCCCAAACTATGAGCAGAAGTTTCTATGTACATGTAGTTAATTATGTTTATATTTTAACTTTTTCTTCTCGTACTTAGTATATTACGCTGAATTGATGGTAACTTTAGTCTATCATAATATGTAATTTGCATTAATTATATGGTAAAATAAGCAACCAGTGAAAAAATATGCGTTTAATTGCTTTTTTGTGCTCTCTCTTATTTGATTTTTTTCGCTTTGTGGCTTTCTTTTATTTTTTTGAATTTTTTCAAAAAGATTTAGATATGCTAATAACAATTTCCCCTTTAACATCTTCCCCTTATTTCATTTAGATTAGAGTTCAGACACTTTGAAGCCAAAATGTCTTCATGGTTCAACGAATAAAAGAAAAACATGTTGTCTTGTTTACCGTTTTTACTGTTACACATGGGTATCATAAGTTCTAAATCATTTATTTTCCAAGAAAATTTCGTTTAAATATGCTTTTGCCACTAAACCAGGCAGATGAGTGGAGAATATTAAGAAGATTAAGTGAAGTTGATTTTGAAAGAATAAGAAATATTTTGGGAAAAAAGTACAATATGCTTTTGTTTTTTTGTGTAGTAGATGGTGGGGAGGAGGTTTGTTAAAGTGAGTTAATTAGCGTCAGATGGTCTATGAACATGTCATTAGATAAATTTTCCTAATAAAGAGCAGGAATTTGTAGAAAATAAATTTGTTAAAATTAAGTTAAGGTTTTTTTGAAAAAAAAAAAAATTATATGGATAAATTTAGGGCAAAAAATTAAGTTAAATTAAACAGACGCTTATATAAAAAAGACGTATTATTAATTATGTTATTAGTGATGCTCTTCGCTGATCTTACGACACTCGTATTCGACAAATTCAATCGAATATTCCGCAAATATTTTGTTAATACATTCCAAAAAAGAAAACACAAAAAGTGTAAAAAAAAGAAAATATTAATTTTAAATAATTTTCATTAAAAAAATAACTTTGCGTTTAACGAAATATAAAAAAACATCTTTTAGTAGAGTTAACAATAAATAAAACCAACTATGGTCAAGCCCGATCGTGTGAATACCCTACACAAGAACAAATGTTTGCAAGTGTAGCCTATTTGGGACCCATGGGCAATCATGTACCCGCCAGAAAAAATTATATTTTGAGCTTAAGATGCATGCAGAAATTCTTTGTACCAAATATTTTATTTAGATTTCTTCATCTAGGTATATTAGATTTGTTGCGATTTTAGTTCGGGGGCTTATATGAGACCTATAAATAATTTTGGCTCCACCAGCACAATATTTTTTCATATTATAGTACCTATCGTAAAAGTCATTGTCGACAATTTGTAAATACTAAAATTTCTAAGGAAGTTATGGCATTGAATACTGTTTTCGGGAATAGTATTTGTATGCGGGCTATGTGAAATTATGGACCGATTAAATTGCGACTTGTACTTTATGAACGAGGTTTGCATGGCCTGCCTGCCAACCAGCCAGACGGGCATCGTTAATTCGACTCAAAAAGTGATTCTTAATCGATCGGTGTACTTAAAGTTGGTTCTGGCAACAATATTTTAAGGTGTTAAGAACATCAGCACAAATGCATAATGCCCTTTTCACTATTGCGGTGATGGTATAAAAAGGGACACCTTGGTCAACAATCAAGCTTTTTCTTTCGAATGTCAAGCTTTTTGTCGATTTTGATCTGGCGAGCCTATATTATATTTTTTAATATTTTTCAGCTTCCCAGAAAAAAAATTTATTGTTGTCTGAGGAGTGTGTAAATGATTTTTAAATCATTTAGTAAAAGAAAAAATTGTTACGTTTTATTTAAATTTGGGATTTTGTAAAGCTGGTTTTTTATCAATTACAAAATTTAAATTTACAAGATTTTATTTGTCGTGCTTAATTCCCAATTCTTGTTTTTGATAAAAACACTGAAATTGATTGTTGAACTACAATTAATGTTGGAAGAATTCCAACCAATTGTAGTGGGGAATCTAAGAAAAGATAAACTTACTGTTTATTGTTGTTGTTTTTGTTTAAACTTTGATGTTGTTACAAGTAAAACGGTTGCTTATAATTCTTATACGCTTAACAGTTTAATTTGGTTTAATATCTTTAGTTTTTCTAAAATCTTTGGATGAAGTTTCCTGACGATCTGGCCTAAGCAACCAGTGAAATGCGCATAGGAATAGCTTATCTCTTCAACAATAAATTTCAGTGTTTTTATCAAAAATAAAAATTGGGAATTAAGCACGACAAATAAAATCTTGTAAAATAGTTTTTTTTTAAGATTTTTCAATATATGAAACATGACCCATCGCAATTTTTTTTAGAGGCCAAAATGATTTTTTTGCTTCTTTAGAAGTCTGTTAAATATGAAAAGTAAAACGACGACGTTGATGCTGAATATGATATTTTAGTTGTGCCACCTGATTCCGCTTTCATAAGGGACAAAGACAAAAATAATTAAGAAGACTTATTTACCCCTATCATGAGTACAGTTTTTCCCTGAACATTTTTGCTTTTCCTCATACATTTTCTGCCGAACGATGTGCCGGAAAAAATTAAGCTTGTGTCTTCAACGAAAATCATAATTCTAGTCTAGATTGGAATAACAGTGATGATGAGCCACTTTCTGGTTTTTAAAGAAAAGTTTTAAAGCAGAAAATATCAGGGAAAAGATAGTGTAATACTCAAGAAAGAAAATGCTGACTTTACTGTACCAAGATTTTTTGTAAATTACAACCAGGGATTGGGTGGACCAAATTGTTCAATCTTAGTATTTGTCTTTACAGAGACTCCATTAAAGGAAGCGTTAGTGGTGTATTTGCACGTATCTTGTAGAGTTGGCAAAAAGTAACGATTTGCGGTTATATGCTTTGTTAAATAGAGCTGATAATAAAACTTCTATGGACCAGTGTCGTTTTAAAGAAATATTACTAGGGTCTAGTTGCAGCTTTAAGTTTATAGAAAACGTTTAACTAGTGATGAAGTTGCGATGTGTTGTTTAGAAGTGCAAGTACCGATGGAGATGCGAACTATGCACAAAAATACTTTGTGTTTGGTTAATTTCATAGCTAAAACTTTCATTGTCTCCATATGGGGAAACCCTTTTATTTAAAAAATGAAAAATTCTTTATAGTCTTCTCTTGGTTGCGTGCCTTTAAACTGGCCTTTAGTAAAATTGCTCAAATCTTCACGTATTGATAATGAATAACCCTTACATCAACGTCACAACTTCTGAAACTGATTGTAGAATTTATTGCAGGGCATAGAACTACATCGTATGAACCCCAATAAATAGTTTTTGAACAAAGCAAAATAAAACGCTTAATTTTAATTTGTTTGTTGGGTATAAACAATTAAAATATTATAAACTGGGTACAAATCGGAAAACCGGTTTAACACAGGAGCGGTAAGAGCTTATTCAAAAATATTTGTCACTAAATTATTAAGAAGGACTTGATATTTTAAGCTGCGTTGTTAGTTTTCTTAATTCTATGCTTGAGCACCCATGAAAATCAATTTTTATTTCGGACACATTAAAATACAGCCTAATTAAAAAAAAAAATACAGGTTTATAAAAGGCTTGTGAAAAGGATTTGTTTAATTACCCTTGATAAATCTGTTTTACTTTTTACAAATAAGGGGGAAAGACTTTATTTTATAGATTTGAATATTTGTCTGAAAACTAGGTAAAAAACAAAATGATTCACTTACGGATAGACACTCACACGGGCAACAATTTAGCCTGGTTGCCGGTCATTACAAATAGATTTTTTTGATTTCCTCTATCAGCATTATTCTTAGGGTAATTAAGGTGAAGAATTTACGGATCAAAATTAGATATTTTTGGCTGATTTATCAGCCATTTATGAATCGATCTGGCAGTATTTCAACAGCAAACTATTCGAGGCTGCTGATGTACTGGGGTCCTCGGACGCACACACAGATAGACAAACAGATGGACATAATTGAACTAACTTTTATCTAAAGTGGTCAGATCGATATATTAGAAATTACAAAGGAAATGGCTAACTTATATAATATCTTTCCAACTATGGTGAAGGGTATAAAAAGTGGATATAAGCAAAATATTTTTATTCTTAAATGGTTTTAAGCCACGTTTCTGAAATGCTTTCCCACATACCCCTCGTTCAGTTTTTCAACTCGGAATTTTCAGCACGAGATTGTAGCGATTCGCGATGGGCCATTTAATTGGCGCCAAGAAAAAATCCTCTCTTTCGCGTAGAGACTTCCTTAGATTTTCTTTAACATTGTAAAATTTCAAATGAAAGGATCCATTATTAAGTCATAGATATAATATAAGTCTTACAAATTGGGTCTTTTTTCTTAATCAAGCATTTTCTACAATATGAAGACTTTTTTCAACCGATTTTCATTTAATTTTCTGATTCAGGTTTTAGTTATTCCATTTGTATAAATTTTCATATTAATCGAATGTGTATTCTAAGTCAAATTACAATTAGAAAGCTTTCATACTTTAATATTCTTATTCGTTCAATATTTTTGAGGAATATTTTCTATGCACTATCAGAAGTTTTGCTTGTAAAATATTGAAGAAATAACACTATTAAAGTATGAAGGCTTTCTTAATTGTAATTTGACTTAGAAGACACATTCGATTAAAATGAAAATTTTTAAAATAAATATTACTCACCATGAGAAATAAATTCCCAGATTCTATTTATTCCATATAAAGTTATTTTATCTTATCTTAATTTAAAAAGAAGTTTACAAATACTATGCAACATTCATGCATTTGTTTTTTTATTTAAACTTTTTAAAAATTATTTACTCTGCTTAAAAACATTTTTAAAAATTATTAACCTCTTTTGAATTTTGTCAAAAACAAATCCTTTTAAAACTTAACTTTAATTTAATTCTCTTTTTAATCCACCCCTTAAAATTTTAATTATATAACTTTCTAATTTACTAACAACTACTTAAATATGCGCATTTATATTTTTTAAACACAAACATGCAAAACGAAATGGAATATTTCTGTTGCTAAAAACAAAAGCAAAAAAAAAAAAAAAAACAGTCATAAAACAAGGACATTCATTAAAAAACATTGTTTTGTTGATATTTTGTGAGAAATGTTTACACACGATACTGGACAAAATAAAACAAAATAGCACTAAAAAGTTAAAAGGGATCTCCGCCTTTTACTAACACATACACTCATATTCTGAGCACTCACACATAATAAATTCGGATGTATGTATCATTTTGAGAACAATGTGTTTGTTGGTGGTGGTAAAACGGACAACATATAAAAATGGCTGCCGAGAAAAAAAGGAAAGAGGGGAGGTAGACTATTTTACTAAACTATTTTAATTATTATACAACAACTGCTAGTGACCGTCTGGGACCTCAAAAAAATAATTGTTCAAAAAAACTAAGTATTCTACGAATAATTAATCTTTGTGGGATAATTAGTTTGAATGGTCATGAGCTTAAACAGGAAAACATTTTTTTGATGGAAGAAAGTTTGAAATTGAAATGGTCAAAAGTGGTTTTAAGATAATGAAGATGCAGGGCACTTTTAAAATGAACTTTAATAAAGATTTTAAAGTAACGTAAAGAATGGAAATTCTACGGAACACTCTAAATTAAAGATTTTTGATAGTTTTAATTAGGCTTAAGTTCATCAAACTTAATTTTCATTAAATTATTTTTTTAAAGAAAGGAATTTTACAACATGAAAATTAATTAAAATTGTCAAGAATGAAAGATTATCAACAACAATTTAATTAATTTTCATGTTGTAAAATTCCTTTCTTTATAAAAATATTATTTAATGAAAATTAAATTTAATGAACTTAAGCCTTATTAAAAATATTAAAAATTTGGATTAAAAACCATAAATAATTCAATAAAATAACCACAATACTAATTATTGTTAAAGCTAAGGCACGAGCTCTATGTGTTCATTTGTCCTTCAAGTTGTTCTGAAAAAGGTTAACAAGAAAAAGAAAGACAAAAATGAGAAAACAAAAAAATGTACGTTGGACTTCAAGAAGAATTCTTGACAAAAGTACGAAAAAACAGAAGAAAGGAAAAACATGTAAAATTAATTAGAAATGGATAATCATTTAAGAAAGCAAATTTCGATCTACCAAAAAATAAAATACAATTTGGTTTAAGGATTCATGTTTGACTATTGACGTCAGCAGTCATCGATGGCTGCGAATGTGAGACGGCAAATCCATCTGAGGAGATCGAGTGGTTGCGATCGAAACATGTCATGGTAACCTGCCGGCCGCGGTTCGAGCCCCGACCACGGTCAAGAATGAAAGATTTTCAATAACAATTTTAATTAATTTTCATGTTCTAAAATTCCTTTCTTCGTAAAAATAATTTAATGAAAATTAAATTTGATGAACTTAAGCCTAATTAAAAATATTAAAAATTTGGATTAAAAACAATAAATAGTTCAACAAAATAACCACAATACTAATTCTTAAAGATTTTTGTTTAATATTTAAGATAACATTTTATTTTGAACGGCTTATTTTTGACTTTAGCACGGTCCTAAACGTTATGTTACGTTTTGCTGGTAGTGTGCTTAATAGATTTTAGTTAGTACAAGGAAAATTGGTTGTTGGTAGTGAAATATTAATGAACGTTGTTGTAGCAGCGAGTCGTGTAATGTTGGTGATGCTGACTTGACAATTCTTGGTCATTGCGCGTTAAAATCCACCCGTTCTGGTACGAAGAACCGATTGTCGTGAGAACTAGTGTTAATGGTGCTGCATAAAGGAGCACACAAAACGAAATACTGCACTTATCCTAAACCGTACGTGGAGACAACGAAAATTTGCGTTGAGCAAACGAAAAATTTATTAACTTTCGTCCAATGAATTTGTTCGTTGTGACAATAAATGACAGTTCTTAAAAACATTTTATTTTAATCATTTAATGAACTGTTCGTTAATGTAACAATAAAAGGTTATTCATTTACCAAACAAAGATCGTTAATATTATTTTCTGTAAATTAATAATTTAATAAAAGAATTTTTTAATCCAATGAACTTGTTCGTTAATATAGTTAACCTTTACGTTTATTTATCGAATTATTTTGTTTTTTAAATTTGTTCACCCAACGAACACAGTATATTGTCTGAATGAATTATTTTTTTTTTTTAAATTTGTCTCGCAACATTATACCAACTGTAGGGTAATTCTTAAACTTTTAAACGACAAAAATTTGTCGTTAAGTGGAAAATTTTCATTAAAAATTTCTGCTTTTGAAACTTCAAAACAAGGTAATACACGTACCAAAGCCTTATTGCGGGTTTGATAATAATATTTAAATAAAAATATCACTCAATTTTAAAATGTTTGGTTTAATTACTGCTAAAAGCGGTTGTAAGTTTTCGGAACTCTTTTTTAGAAATTCTATATGATCTTCAAAGAATACATTCGATGCTGCAACAAATGGTTAATATTGAAGTTGTTTTTTCCACTTAAATCTTTGCGCACAAATTTCATTGTAGGAATCAGGTAACCCTGCAAAGCCCAAAGCATTGCCGCATCTCGACTATTTGCAAATATAATATAAAAAATTTGACATAATTAACATAAATGATAACAAAAACTATGTTAAATTTTTTTAATATTTATAATAAAGGATTTGAATTTTCAAACACTTGACCACAAGAATCTTCAATACATCTAAAAGCACTGTACGTACTCAAACTTTGTTTTTTTTTTTTTTTTTTTTTTTTTTTTTTTTTTGAATTCACACAGATATTTAGCAAATCATTTTACTTAATTTAATTCAACTTACTTTTTCACTTTTATTTTATTTAATTTTATTAATAATTTAATTAAGAAAGTGTTAATTTTAATTAATTTATTGTAAAATTTATTTTTGCACTGTACTTTTTTTTGTTCAAATAATATAATATAATCAACTTAACAAACGTAAAGTTACCCTCATAAAACGTTTAATTAATGTTAACGTACGAGTTCCACGGGACAACGATTACATTATACAATTCACGCGCTTTTGAGTAAACATTTTTTTTTATCTAGAACTCACACATATGCTAAAATTACAGATTTTTACCTAAATATGTTTTACGGAATTTTTGTAACATTCCATTAAAATTCCGTGACGATAATGTGAAGTCTACGCCACAATAATAAAAATTTAAAAGTTATTGAATATTAAAGCAATTTCAAACAAATCGATATAACTCATACGCACGGCTATACATTTGAAAGCTTTGAAATTCTACAATTATCATACGCCCTGACAAAAATAACAACTTAAGATAGAATTAAGTAAAAATCATACGCCACAGTACACCGTATAATAACGATCCTTAAATAAATTACGTATAATTATTTTTTTATAATTTTTAACTGTTTTAAATGAGTTTTGGAATTTTTTGACAAAAATTAAGTTTTTTTTTTAATAATATTTGTTTGGGATGGCAGAAATAATAGCAAATAAAAGATTATCTAAAATATAAAATCCCATAATTTCAAAAGAAAATTCGGACTTCTTTTTTAAGGTCCTCAATAAAACGCCTTCTTTAAAGTACCAAATTTATGATAAGGACAAAATTTCGTTTACAAGTTGGGAGAAATACCAGCCAAAACGGCGCACAGAGGGATTTGTCCATACAATGTTTGGCAAAAAATATAAGGAGTGCTCGTAGAATGTTAAAATTTTGCTCTGAGCCTTTATTTAGCTCAATTAAGAAAAATATAAAGTTTCATCAAAATCGGCCACGCCCTCCACCCACCGCCCATAGAACCCAAAATTTTTTTTTGGCCCAAAGTTTTTGAAATTTTGCTCTGAGCCTTTATTTAGCTCAATTAAGAAAAATATAAAGTTTCATCAAAATTGGCCACGCCCTCCACCCACCGCCCATAGAACCCAAAATTTTTTTTTGGCCCAAAGTTTTTGAAATTTTGCTCTGAGCCTTTATTTAGCTCAATTCAGAAAAATATAAAGTTTCATCGAAATTGGGCACGCCCTCTACCCACCCACTCTACACATTTAAGAATAATTCTATTTGAGTATAAACAAAATGAGTAAACTTTTAAACTCATTTTAAACTTTTTATTCATCAATTATCATTTCTTTTACTACATCATCTAGTTCCAAAATATGTTTACGTGGTTGACGTCTTATACTACTTATATATACTTCAAATATATCTAAAAATTTTCAATTATATTCAAAGTACACATTAATTATTTTGTTTTGAAACGTACTTTTTAGCCAAGTGTAATTTTTCTTAAAGAAATATGATTTTCTTCTGTGAGATTCGGCCCAACGTTTAAAAAAGTGACTAAGAAATCGCTTTTGAACTGATTTTTTCACAATTTGAATTTCTTTAATAGTAAGCACCATGTTTTTTGTTTTTATGAAATCAGTTAATAAGTCCACATTATTATTGCAATTTATAAGTTCCTTGCACAATTCACTATATGAAACACAAAATTAACCCATTTTAAATATTAGTTACGTTTAATAATTTTCTTAAACTTTTTTTGGCAAATATTATTATTTCAAATAATCATATGGTTTTGTTGTTCTTTTTTTGTTATGCACTTTTTCGATATTGCTGTCAATCAGTTATTAAAAAGTAAAAGTAAATGCCTAAAAGTATACAAAACCTTTTATTGTAAATATGCATTGCAGTTTATTGTAAATATTCACAAAAAATACGTGAGTTTTCCTCACAAAATTTATAAGTTTGTTCAGCGATCGCAAAAAGTCGCAGAATTTTTTTACATAAAATGAAAGAAAACATTCCAAACTTTCATTTAGTAGTATTACCAAGACGGAGGTAGACCGAGCTAACTTATTTTTTTTCTAATGAAAACTGCAAATGCTAAATTTTTTGGAGTCATTTTGATTTGCTCAGATCTCTTAAACTATATATATAATTTAAATATTTTTTCTTTCCTATTAAATTTAAAATACTATATTTTAATACAAATGCTCTAAAACTATTGGTAGTTGAACCATATTTATTGTATAAACAACTGAAATGTAGTAAAATTTTCATCAGTTTTCGTTGCATAATATTTAGATAACTTTAACACACTCTTTTTTATACAAAATTTAATTTTTTTCGAAAACAAATTATGGTTTTCTACTAATGAAACAGTTCTTAACAGAATTGCATCATTAGATTTCTAAAAAATAACTGTAAAAAAATAGACTTTTTGCCAAAAAAATACCACTGTGCGGCGTATAGGAACTGGGTTATGAAACCAAATGTGGGCCAACCTCCCAAAAATTTATGGTTATTACAAACTTGAATTTAGCTTTAACAAAATATTTTACTATTCTAGTAAAACATTTTTGACCAGCTCATTAACTTGGTTTACATTATTCAAAGCTTGATTTCATAAACTGCAAAATAAAGGCATAAAATCGGTTGCAAAGTATCAGTTTGGTCAGAAAAATTTACTTTAGTTCTAGTTAAATGTTAAATTTTTAGTATTGTGGTTATTTTGTTGAACTGTTTAATGTAACATTTTAGTAGAATGCTGCCAAATTTTGAGATTATTTAATATAAGCCCACTCTGAAAACAAAGTAATTATATTATGCAGCCTTTTCTTCAGTGAAGTTTTCAATGTAACAAATTTTTTCAGTTTCGCTACACAATTTACCCCAAGTCCCATAGAAAACCTATTTTTTAAAAACGTGTATGTTCATAATTTTTTTTTATAGATTTAAAATCTTTTGACAGACTTTTTTTCTGACTCATCAAGAAAGTTTAATAACTTAAAAGCTTTGCCATCTATGAAAAAAGGTTTCCCTAATTCCGGAGGAAAAAAAAACAGAGCATGAGCTGTAATTTTGAAAGTTTTGAAAGATTAATTTAAGTTTCTCAGCGCAGCTTGCATTACCCAGCGAAAACCTTAACTTACAATCCTACTTTTAATAACTTCCTGAATTCATGACTTTGTAGCTTTCTTCGCCACTTTTTGGATTATTTTTAATATATTTAATAATAACTTTATTATTACATCTTAAATAAGTTATAATTATACATCACAAAAAAAAAATTATATAATGATTTAAATAAGTTATTATTATATAATTTTAAATAATTATTAAAATCAATTTGCAGTATATTCCGTTAATATTTGTTAGACATTCGGTAATACTATATAACTTTAACAATAATTTTGATGTGAAACCCATGGAAAATCCAAAAATCAACCAAATGTATGTAAATATAAACATAAATATTGTTGCGAAAGTAAAATTATCTAAGCATTATTTATAGTTATAGTAATAAGTTATCTTTTAAGTTATAGTAGTTACTTAAAATTGTCATGTATAATTTTGAACACAACTGTTATTTTAAAATAATTATTACATGAATTTCCCAGTCATTTCTAGAAATGGTTTTAGAACATAATAAGTAGTTATTACAGGAAGGTTCAGGAAATTTCAAGAAATAGTTATGAAATATAAAAAGGGGTGACTCATGAATAATTAGTTGAGTTTGTTTTGAGAAACGGTTCTGTTCGTAACTAATAATTTTGAACAAAATAATTAATAAAGTTTGTTAAGTTAAATAAGTGTGTGTTTTTATTCGGATTTGCAATTAAAAGAACTCAAACGCGTTTATTAAAGGAAAAACGTAACAATATGTTCCAAAATTACCCGCACAGTATATTTTTGTTATTAGAACACTAGTAGTTATATCGATCTAATGTAAACGATGTTTTTTGAACAACATAACATTTACATTACACACATTTGTATTACAGTGTTAGATCTATAGATGATTTTGTGCAGCCAAAACACTCTTTATTAAATGTTTTCTTACATTTCGAAAAATTTATTCTTGTGTACACACTTTCATGAATATAACAGAAATTTTAATTAGTGTTTTTTAACCTATTTGAATTAATTTGCAATAACTTATTTTTGGCCTTTTTTTAACTACACGCAGAGAAAAAAATGGTTGGGCATGGTTACGGCAAAAACACTATGTTTAATGTAACAATATAATGTTGTCGTACAGAAATAATTGTTATTTTTATTTAATATCAACAATATTTAAGTTACTGTAAATATATCAATGTTTATCGTAATTATGAATTTGAGTATTGTTGACCGAAAAATAATTATTTTTCTAACAACTTAATTATGATAACTTTCTAAACATATTATATTTCTCACAACCATATCATGATATTTAATAGCCATAACATGATAACTTTCTATACATTTATCATATTACGTAAAAGATGCAATCAAACTATTTTTACTCTAATCATATTATGTTAGCGCCATTTGTAAAATAATTTTGAAGAAGTTGTGTCGTTTTTTTATTTGTGAGCGGTTAAACAATTAAAAGATAAAATTCCATAAAAAAAATAAGTTTAAAGAAATTAAAAAATTAAAATATTAGCGGAGTTCATTCAAGTATTAGTGATGTAATAGTGCAAATGCAAAATATCATAGTTTTTTGTAAAATCCAACAACAAAACACACAGAGATTTCGTTATATTTTATAAAAGTGCTACGATATTTCTGTGGTTTTCATGGGCAACCGCGAATGACTTAAAACAAATTGTTCAGGAAAGCCGAAAACCCATTCTAGATGTAACTATGGGCTAGGTATTGCACATTTTAAACTTTGTCATTAGGTTACACAACGGAATTGATCCATCATTTTTCAAAAAAATATAAAGAGCGTTCAAAATTAGGCAATATGGCATCAACATCTTAAAATCAAAAAAATGGACACACGCGGTTGCCCATGAAAACCACAGATTTTTCATTTGCTCTTTTGCAAGCCTTATTTTAAACTCCGCTATTTGATTAACATTAAGAAAAATTGTAAAAAGCCACAAAATAAAAAATCGATTCAAAAATATTTAAATTTATTTTGTATTTTTATGACAGCTATGAAAGGTGCTGTATTATAATATGATTGCTTCTAAATTTATTATGATTAACATGATGATAATATGATTACTTCTTAACTTAGTATGATTAACAGAATAATAATATGATTAAGGGAAAAATATTATGATGACATATTAATATGATGACTACAATCATAATTCTTATCATAATATGTTGCTCTTATAATATGTTTACCACAACCATGTTTTGTCTTTGCGTGTATAAACATATTTTTATAAAACTTTTAAGTATATTGCCAAACTATAATGGATTACTTTTGGGACATCGCGAACAAAAATAAGTACTTTTTCTAGTAGAAAAGTAAGTAGTCTGCTCGTCAAGTTCTCATTATTTTTCTGCTTATTTTGTAAGAACATTTTTTGCTGGGTAGTGCACTTATTGTGAGTAATTTTTTTTTGGATGGATTTATGAATCAATAGTCGAATATATACTACAGTTTTAAAAACTTCTACTTTAAACTTTGTTTCCCAAAAAATTAACTTGCTTCATTTATGATATTGTGTATCGTCATATAATATGCAAAAGGGCCTATCTTCATTTAAAACAAATTTTAAGGAGAAATAAAAAACTTCATAAAAAGTCAAATATGTATTGTGATTATAACAACGACAGTTTCTGGTAAGTATTACTAATTAGCTTGAATTCATAATAATATTCTGAAAAACGGGTATTGTAAGATCATTGCGGCCTTTTTATCTTTAAAAATCATGATAGGCCATTTTAAATTTCTTATGACGATACCTACTTCACACAGTTTTTGAAAATTTCCAACATATGATTTACATTTGCAGTTAATAAAAGAACTGTGTCTGTTATTTTGCACATTTTTCCATAGTTTAGATAGCAACTACAAAACCAAAAGTGTAAGCAAAAAAGACAATTCCAATTCCAAAAGTATATATGTATATAAAGTGATATAAAATTTTCTTTAATTCTATTTTTGTTCTTCTAATGTACTCAGTTAAAAAATGTTCTTCTGAAAATTCTTTTCTTCAACCCTCAAAATTTAACTAGAAATGTATTTTGTTGACTCTGGAATGCAAAAAATGCCAAACCAACAATCTTTAGACATTTATTTGAATGTATTTTTATTTCGACAATAATGTAAGTGGTCTGTTAAACTAGCCCTCATCCTATTTGCTTTGATTTTTACTACACCAAACTTTTTTAAATTTTTTATTATATTTTGCGATAAAAAATGTTTGTGGTATAGATTTTTCGTTTTATATTGCAGGACATTTCAAGATAATAATGCACAATCGTATTATTCGCAAAAGAGACATAGATGCCAAAAAAAAAAAGAAAAGAAAAACGTTTTTTTTAGGTAGTCATGAAAAAACCGTTTAAAGGATATTTCAATAAAGACTTCCATACCAAACTTTGACCGTTGAATGCGACCATATTGTTGAATCTACATCTGTCTCTTTGCACGAGCGATTTAAGGGCATGGTTAGATAACGTGAAAGTGAGACTGGACTTTTTCTTGTCGGGTTTACTTTAGTCACAGATTTATGAAAACAAGTACAAGCCACAACGGCCCTAAATGCCTGTGATGTGAAAAAAGTGACGTGTGAAAATGGAGTAAATCAGTTGCGAGGGCAGCTTTCGTCGAAAAAGGCAAAAAGCAGTTTTTGGTATTAAAGTGGTAATGTGTTAAATTAACACAAATATCCTAATCAAAATAACAAAACACAAACCACGTTGAAAAAAAAAACTTAAGCTCAACAAACGCTTCGTTCGATTATTTTTTTTTTATAATTTAATGGGTCAGTTACAGGCCAATCTTAACAAGCGTTTTTTAAATATGCAAATTCAACTGCCAAAACATTCCAGCCGTCTGTAATATGGTAACCTTCAAACATATGTATTTATTTTTTGCGTGCAGTGAAAGTAGTTTCGGGAATCGTTACTGTATGAGATCTAAGCTGATTTGAATAAAATTTGATTGAGTGATAAAAACCATTTTTCGGCAGACTTATGTGTGCTTTAATAAAAATAAGAATTATGCGAAAATGCACGATTTCAGGAGGACACCTCACCGTTTGAAAATCATTGTGTGTTATACACATAAAAAAATAAAAATTGATTTCAATGAAAAAATTTGTGAAACCATTAAAAAAATTAATTAAATTTGAACCAGTAAACAAAATAATTGTATCGATTAAATATTTGTAATTTTATTAATTTAAAAAATAATAATAATATTAATAATTAAATATTTAATAATAATACGATTTTGTATTCCTATTTATTTTAAAACCGGTTTATTTTGTTTTTTGATTTGTATATACACACACACAGAAAAAAATCAAGTTAAAAATGTAGAAAACAACGTTGATTTAAAATTTTTCGGTGGTGATTTTGCTTCATACTTTTTCATGTTAATTCAACCTGATTTTACAATAACTGCGAACAACATTTTTTTCTTTTAAAATAACTATAATTCATGTTAATTTAACATTGCAGTAAAGTTAGAGCAAAATGTAATTTATATTGAAATAACAACCCGAATCACGTTGAATGAAAGTTATTTCAAGTTGAAACAACGTGAATTTCATGTAGAATCAAATTGGTTTGAGTGTGTTATAACAGTGTGAAGAAGCTTCAGAGACAACATATGCATTTATTTAAGAATAATTCAAAACACTTACCCCTGTAACACATGTTTCACTTATTTTGTATTCTCTTTTGTTAACAGAAGCATCAGCAGAATCGCCCAATATGGTTTTCGTCATCACTAAACTAAATAATTTTAATTAAAAGAATACGGGAATTGTCTTCTATCATCTACTAATAAACATAGAAATAAAGTTTATATAACATTTGAATCACATTTGAGTCCAAATACGAATTCGTTACTTTTTTTGCGCTGCCACTACAATATTGTAAATTCTGATGCTTTAATGGGGAGAAAAAAGTACCAAAAAGGGTGGGGAAATACGGGAAACTAAATTGCTTTCTTAAGCTTTTTGTTTTACAAGTGGAACTTTCTTTAATTATATGTAGTTAATATTTAACATAAAATTCAACATGCAACGTCCTGGGTGGATCAGAAACTTTGAGTGAATTTTTTGGTACTCTTTGTTCTCTAATTGGTATTTTTTGAATATCCGTTAGTATCAGTGAATGATGATCTGAAGGAGGTATCTTTTTGGTACTTTTTTGTTCTTTGATTTTCTTTGATAGACTTTTATCAATTTTCGTTAATATTGCACCTATAAACATAAAATGAACCATGCAATGTCATGAGCGGATAAGAATAACTGTTTGGTACTTTTTTGTTTTATATCTGGTCGCTTTTTAATCTAGAAACATAAACTTTGGCTTATAAATATATATGTCCACGAAAGAAAGGAAGACGCCCACGAAGTAGCGTGGGTAACTTCATTTTCTCGTAAGAAAACGGGTAAATTAAAGTGCTGAGTCAAATAGTTAATGTTTTTCCACAAATCATTTCTTAAGTTGTTTTAATGCCTGTTTAACGATTTCGAACGTCAACGTTCGTATAGAAAATTATATTTAAAACAAAAACCAAATTAAAAAATTTGTTTGAAATCGATGAACTGGCTGTAAATTCCATAAAACTTTAAACAAAATTAAAAAAAAGTTTTTTTTTTCGTAAAAACTAGATAACTGCATTTTTCGAAAAAACAAGATAAATGATATTGATTCTGAGTTTTAGTAACCAAAAGTAGCAAAGTATGCAAAGTAGCATAAATTCATATTAAATAATAAGCGAAATAAGTTTAAATCTTTAACGGCCATTTTCACCAAGTTCGGTTATAATTAACTATCGGTTATAGCTGTCAAAACATATGGGTAACCGGAACTTTAATTGAAAGTTAGTTTTAACCGAACTTGGTGAAAATGGCCGTAAGTGTATTTTTCTCGTGTTTTCAAAAAATGGAGTTGTCTAGTTTTTCCATACGGCCACAGATTTATAGGTATTACACAAAATCGTAACGAATAACTCCATTTTTGCATAGTTAAGTCTTATTTTGTAATGATTGGTTAAGCATATTATAAACATCCTGCTGTTAAACGCATAATAAAAATAAATGTACAACAAACTATTATTAACTTACTGTTACCATCAACTAAAAGCAATATTTTTACAACTTATTTTGTTTTATAATTTTATTATTTCTTATACTACTAATATTGATAACATGGTCACACGAAGCCATTTTGAAGACTTAAATATAAATATGAGTAAACATTTCTAATAAATTATGGATAAGTAGGAGCGTTAAGGTATTTTTAGGGGTAATGGTTTTTTTTCGTACACATATTTAAATGCTGCAGTTGTTGTACGTGCTTCAATATTGTGATTTTTTTTTTTCAAAAGTTGACATAAATTTTAACAGATGCTAATCAGCCAAAAAGTAACATTCACTTATTATTTGTTCTGGTATTGCATAACAATTTCCTGGAGAAATTATTTTTATTTTCTGAAGCTGCAAAACAGTGGGTTGTGTTATCTTGAAAAGATGGAAAGGTTTTAGAAAGACATAAAGTGGTGGACACAATGCGTATATTTTTGCACATATTTAGGCGCAGTTCCAGCACGGCACATGTAGACATTTTGATTGTATGACCCAACAAAATCATACACTCGCCGCTTGTTAGGAGCTTGTTTAATTTCAACTTTAATCCCATTGAATAGTATTCCACTGAAGTCGAGAGCAAATTTTGTTTAAAGAAAAAGACAATCAAAGAAAGTTAAAGAAAACCTAAAAAATTATAATGGGCGTATGAGTAATATTTTAGTAGATACAAATCCCTCATACGTACAATTAAATATTTTATTATTATAGCAACAGCACAAAATTGGAAAGGTTCCCAGAGGGAAAATTTAGAAGAGCTTCTTACTAAAGGCCCATTACCATTCCTATCTAACTGCTAAAGAATGCGTCATAAAAGGCCCTTTAGAAGGCCTCCATTCTCCTCCTTTTTCCCGCTTACAGCGATGGAACGAAAGTACAAGAGTACCCAAACGTTTCGTTGAAGGATATTTAAGATTTCTCCCTTCCTTATTTGTAACTACAAAACAAAGCACAGGCCGTTGATGTATATTGCGCCAATAAAACGGGTCGTAGCAATCGACTAGTTTATAGGATTTAAAAAAAAATGTTATAACATGAGAGATGCTGCAAATTTCGGATCGAGAAACTGTTTAATAGTTTTCCTTAAAATTGTGATTATAAAACTGTTATTTTCAGATTCAAACAAAACTTTCTTCTTTTCAAGCTCATTGTGCAAACTTATAATAAAACTAAAAAAATTCACAAAATATTTAAAAAAAGTACAATTGCAAAAGAAATACCAAAAACAAAAAAAAAAAAAAAACATAATAATATTATGATAACAAGAACCCAACATTACGAGTTTTCTACGAGTTCATTTGTATCTCTCAGTACAAGTTAAATTATTCCAAAAAAAAAACACACTCTAATTTAGTTTTTTTAAATGAATTTAACATGTCCTTAGTTTCTATTTGTGGGTAACATATGTTTTTTCTTTTATCTCTAGAGTTAAAGGATGTTTATTTATTTTCAACGTTTGCTGAGAAACACTGAAACGCAGAAGTACGTTTGTTGAAGTGTATTTTGCGTATGAGACTTTAAGTTTGTACAAAATTTATATAGTCACGTTTGAAATGACCAATACGTGTAACATATTTTTTTAGGCAAACTGGACAGTACAAAAAAAAAAAAAAATTAAAAGGGACAAAGTGCATAAATGAAGCAATATAAACAAAAAAAAAACGAGCAACAAATTCAAGTTGGTAATAAAATTAGCTTAACACACAACAGACAAGATAATAACATTTGCGTGAGGTAATAAGAACAAGTGTATTTTTCGCCATAAAGTTTCATAAAAACGGAAATGTTGCCTTAAATAGATTTTCAAACTTAAATAAAACAAAAAGTTTACTTAATTTAAATAAAAGCCTTAATTTTTTATAGAAAAAAGTTTAACAAATATTGTATAGTTTTTAATTAAATTTAACCCTGTTTAGCAAAAGCAATACCCTTCATCACAAAGTTGATCTAAGATAGAACAAAGTAAAGGGTGTTTTTTTAAAAGCGTCCGATTTTTAAATAAAAAATAATCGTGACTATTCTGAAATACGCGTCGAATATGTGAACATTTACATGAACACAAAAACAAAACAAAATTTACGAAAATTGTTTTTGTTATCTATACACTTCTAAAAACAAATTAACGTGAGGGGTCTAACGCGTTTCTTTCTCTTTTAAAAACTGCAAATTTTGTCAATTTGGTTTTGTTTTGTTTTTGTTTTCATGAAAATATTCACTTATTCGACGCGTATTTCAAATGATATTAATTTTTCGCGCGTTTAAAAAAAAGTATACCCACAAAACGCGGTAAAGCTGGAAAATTATTTTTTTTATTTTTATTTGTACTTATACATTTAGCCAAATACTCACAGTTTTCCGTTAACTGCTTTAACAAAGAATACTTCACAGCTTTGGAACAATTTTTAGCAGGATTTAAGAACGCGCATGAATGTTTCAAAAGACAATGCGTTTAAGAATATTCAGTAATTCCAAATCAACAGCGAAGCAACGTGGTATTAAAGTTTTACTGGACACGCACATTTTATTTGAAATTCATGTCCTTTAGATCCACTTTTTGGGTTTGAGATTAAAGTTAATATAATTATATAATTTTCTAATCTAAGAATTAGGTTAATCTACTATCAATTGAAATTGATATTTTTGGGTGGTGTTACCATACTGAGCACAAATAAATGGCAACATTTTTTTGCATATGTCAACTTTTTATCAATATGGATGTTTTCAAAGAAGAAGAAGAAAATGCGTGGATTTAGTTTTGTTTACAAGGTAGAAATTTTTTGTGTTTTAAGAAAAAATATATTAAAGAAATAATATAGCAAGGAAAAATTATATAAAAGTGCTTAGCAATATATCATTTTTTTTTTTAATAAATTTTTTTTGTTTCATATTCTTGCAACAGTTTGCAACATGTGTTTGTTCACAGTTCAAGATTAGGTTTAAACCACCACCATATCCGCTTAAACTAGCAAAATAAAGTTAAAAGAAATACAAAAAGTAAATACGGAGATTAAAGTTAATTTAATCGCTAATCTCTAACCCAAAAAGTGGCTCTTAATAATTAAGAAACTATTTCTTCATTATACTGTAGTGGTCGGTGGTTAAAGTGTCAGAAAAAAAAGGGGTAAGTATTACTAAGCACTTCTGCCGCATTAGACGAGCATTAAAATGCCCTTTTTGAGAAATAAATTAGACAGTCGATTTGAATGTTCAATTAATTCTGAGTTTATTAAAATTAATCAATGGCTTATATACTAAATCTTACCTATCATCAGCATTTACCCAAATTGATTTTGTTTACATTAATTGAACTTAAAATTTTTAAACCGTGGGAAATGCTGATGTTGCTTTTATTTGTTGTCACGAATTTGGCTTGTGACAACGAAAAATAAAAATACTTAAAATAAACAAAGTTATTTAATTACAATCTAAATAGTGGTGTGCATAAAAATAGCACACTCACTACACCCTTACCCTTTTTGGTTTTGGGTATTATTAAAAATAAAAATAGAATTATTGCATAAATGGATATATTAGTACAAAGATTTTTATTATTGTATGTATTTATTATTGTAAGTATTAATATGTATATTTGTAAGAATTTTTTTTTTTTTTTGACCTTAAATATGTACTTATGAAATAAACTTTTTTAAATTATTTTTATGTACACTTTTAATTTTTGCTTTATCTATTTCTATAATTATGTTTAAATCGTCTATATCTAGTATTTTATATGGACCTTGATATGGAGGCTCGAGTTTTTTCTTATTCTCGGCTTTTACTAAAACTAAGTCTCCGATTTTTAGTTCTATTTTATTCTGTTTTCTTTCAGATTCTAGTTTTCTTTTTTTTTTAACTTCTAAAATTACGTCTCTTGCTTTTTGCAGTGAGTAACGAAGTCTAATCTTAAGCTCATTCAAATAATTGTCTAGGTTGTAAATATTTTTAGGGTCGCTCAATTCGTCATTTGGTAGTCTAGGAAGTTTTCCATATACCAATTCAAAGGGTGTATAATTAGTATCTACGTTTGGGGTTGTGTTAAAAGCGAAAGCAAAGTATGGTATCCATTCGTGCCAATTGTTGTCTTCTACGAAATTTAGAAAATATTCATTTAGAACACGGTGATTACGTTCTACTGTTCCCAAAGTTTCATGATGGTAGGGCGTCGAGAAATTCTGTTTTATTTTTAATAATACACAAATCTCTCTCATTAACTCATTAGTAAATTCAGTACCTCTGTCCGTTTTGAGAATGTTAAACAAACCGTATTTTAAAATAACTTCTTCTACTAGCGTTTTTGCCACTGTTTTGGCATCTTTTGATTCTATTGGACAAGCTATAACATATTTTGTCAGTTCACACTGTATTGTGAGTATATATCTAAAGTTTAGTGACGGTCTAAGTGGTCCAACTGTGTCCACTACTACAGTGTCAAAACTACTTGATGGTGTATCTGTTATAGTAAAAGGTTCTTGTGTATGTTTAGTCTGTTTGTTCTTTTGGCACGATTCGCATGTTCTTATATAGTTTTTAACCATTTTGTTCATATTTTTCCAAATAAATCGCTGTTTTAATTTTATTAATGTTTTTCTTATTCCGAAATGTCCACTATGGGGTGAGTTATGAAATTCTTCTATTAGTCTGTATTGTTTTATTGCATTATCTACTCTTTTTGGCATTCTGTATATAATTATATCGACGTCATTGTTTTTGAATTTATTGTATTCTTCTTTCAATTTCTCTACCGGTATATATTTAAAAATTTCATCATTATCATATAGTACGTACTTTTTATTTTTATATTTCTTTATTTTCAATAAAAGTTTCTCCATAAATGTTTCTGAAAACATTGGATTTTGGCTTCTATTGCATATCACGCGTGTAATTTTATCATTATATTCATTCTGCAGATTATTATTATCATTATTTTCATATATAAATTGTATTCTTTGAAGCTTTTTTATATCATTCATTGATATACATTCCCACATATGGAGGTGATCAGTCTCCTGTTGAGAAATGTCATTCTTTTTCTTGTTTTTTATTTTAATTTCATCTTCTTTATCTTTAGTATTCTTATTAAGCATGCTACGTGTTATTGCCAGAGTTTTTCTTTCTTTTTCATCAATACAGAGTGGAATCATTTCTTTTAATATTTTTGAGTTAATTTCGATGCGGGATAATGCGTCTGCGTTAGTGTTATTTGCTCCCTTTTTATATATAATATCAAAGTCATAGTCTGATAGTTCTAATCGAATTCTGGTCAGTTTCGAGGATGGATTTTTATGTGAAAATAGTGCAATTAGTGGTCTATGGTCTGTTACTACAGTGAATTTTCTGCCATATAGGTATGGTCTAAAAAACTGTATGCCCCAATGAATTCCTAATAATTCTTTCTCAATAACTGACTTATTTATTTCATGTTTATTCAAAGATTTACTTGCATATGATATAGGAAAGTCGTTTCCAATTTCGCCTTGTGAGAGTATTGCTCCTAAAGCTACATTTGAGGCGTCTGTGGTCAGTACAAATGGTTTATCAAAGTCAGGGTATTGTAATATAGGTGGGTTTTTAAGTCTGTTTCTTAAAGTGTCAAATGCTTTTTGGCAATCTTCTGTCCATTCGAATTTGACTTTCTTCTTCAATAAGTTGTTTAGGCAGTTTGCTGTTTTAGCAAAATCCGGAATAAATCTTCTATAGTAATTACAGAAGGCTATGAATCTTCTAACTTCATCCGAATTTTTTGGAATAGGATATTGTTCAATAATTTCATATTTTGTTGGATCGGTTTTAATACCGTCTTTTGTAATAAGATGACCTAAATATAAGACTTCTGGCTTTAAAAAGCAACATTTTTCCGCATTTAATTTCAAGTTGTACTGTTTTAGTCTTTCAAATACTTTTATGAGATTTTCATTGTGGTGCTTAAGGCTGCATCCGAAAATAATAATATCATCTACATATAGGAATGCTTCAGATTCCAGACCAGACAATGCTATGGTTAGCATCCTCTGAAAACTGTTTGATGATATTTTTAGTCCAAAAGGTAGTCTATTATATTGATAGTGACCGCTGTTAGTGGAAAATGCTGTAATTGGTCTTGATGCTGTATCTAGTTCTATTTGATGAAAAGAACTTGTCATATCAAGAGTTGAAAAAAATTTTGCTCGACCTAGTTTGTCTAAAACATCTTCTAGTCTTGTTAGGGGGAATGTGTCGTTTACTACTTTATCATTCAAACGTCTGTAATCTACAACTAAACGCCATTTCTTTATGTCATCTTGTCCTTTTTTAGGAACCAATAATAAAGGAGAGTTGTATGGGCTAATTGATGGCTCTATTATATTTTCTTGTAATAGTTTCTGTACTTGTCTGTCTATTTCATTCAATTGTGATTGTGGTAAACGATAATTTTTTATGTATAGTGGGGTTTTATCGTTTAGTTCTATGGTTTGTTTGTAAAAATTATTAGTGGTTAATGATTCTCCCTCTAGATGAAATATTTCCTGATATTGTTTCAATATGTCGTATAAGGCTTTCTGTTTTTCGTTAGCAAAATCTTCGAATTTTATTGTTTTTAGCAATTTCTGAAACCTATTGTCTGAATAATGTTCGTCATTTAGATGAGTGGTTCTATAAATGTTATAGTATTGTAAAGGTATTGTAGCTAGTTTAAGTTGCGACAATCGTATTGGTGTTTCTAATGTATTTAGAATTTTAATGTGGCGATAACCATTTTTTGGTATTATCGTGTTTGCAACGAAAACTCCGTTTTCTATTTCTTTGTTGCATACTACACTATCTTCACCTATTTCAATGTTGATTTTTACTACTTTTTCACTTCTTGGTGGTATCATAACGCTTGTTAAATGTTTTGTATTAGTTTCTATAGGAATTGTGATACTCTCTTCATTTATATAAGTACTTATAGTTTGTGTATCGTAGTTTATTATACAGTTGTATTTATGAAAGAAATCCATTCCTAAAATTCCGTCTGTGTTTATTGAAAAGTCACTGTCTACTAAGTAAAATTTATGTTTTAAGCAATGTTCTCCAAGTACTGCTTCTAATTCAGTCGATCCAAGAGTCTCTGTATAGTGTTTGGTTATGCCGTTCAATCTTAAAATATCTTGTTCAATTACATTATATCCGTGTATAAAATTTTCCTTGCAAAGGGATATATCAGAACCAGTATCTATTAAGAAAGTCAGTTTGTAAGTCAGGTTTTTGATAGAAAGATATATAAAGTTCGAAGTGTTGGGATTTATTGTGTGAATCTGTAATTTTCCCCTTCTGGAGATTCGTTCTGAGTCTCCAGGGCTTCTTCGTTTCCCTGTCGATGTATTGTGCGTACGTTTGGGTTGTAATTTCTTTGATTTGTATTGTTGTTATTGTTATAGGTGTTTCTATTATTTCTGTTGTAAGCATTATTTGTGTTGTATCTACTGTTGGTATTATTTGAATTCCTATTATAATTATTAAAATTTCTACTATTGTTGTTGTTGTTATAATTATTGTTGTAGTTTCTGTTATTTCTGTTGAAGTCTTGTCTTCTTTGATTGTTGTATCTGTTATTGTTATAGTTGTAATTGTTATTACTGCGTCGATTTCTGTCATTTATATGAAATATATTTAGTGTGTTTGTTGCCTGTAAAAGTCTTTCCTGTGTGCTAGCTATTTCGAATGCTTGTGCTAGCGATTTAGGTTGCGCTGCTATAACTGCTGTTCTTATGTTTTCTTGTAAACCTTCTTGGAATGTTTCGAGTGCTAATTTTTCGTTCAACATTCTAATTGTAGAGCGTGCTATTTCATTTGAACTGTCTTCAAGGTCACTGAATTGTACTATGGTTAATTCTGAAATCAATGTGTTTATTTTTTCTCTAAAACTTTACACATTACCTCTTTGCTTAATATTTCTAATTTCCGAATGAAGACTACTGGCTGTCTTTGTTGACTTGAAATGTTTGGACAGTGATGATTTTAGTTCGTAAAATGTTTTTGGTATGTCTTGTGTCATTAAAACACTTCTAACCTTATCGCTTAATTTCATGGCAATAATATATTTTATTAAGTTCTTTTTCCCTTGTTCGTTAAGTTCATCGTGAACCATTTCAACCATTGATAGAAATATATCGAGGTGTGTAGGTTTTCCGTCAAATATAGGAATTGTGTCCGAAGCTTTTTTGCTATCAAAGTTTGACATTTTTAAGCTGTTATTTGAATTGGAGTGTTCTTTCAAAAGTTCGATTGCTGTTGTCTTTAACGTTTTAAATTCTTCAATTTTTTGCTGTCTAAGTGGATTTGATAAATAGCTTATTAGTTTTCCAAATTGTCTACTATATTCATTGATTAAGTGGTACTTTTCTTTTATTGTTTCTTCTGTATATTTTCTACCTTTTGATTTTTTAGCGTTTATAATTCACTTTTGTAGTTCTACAATAATTTGGTCCATAAGTATAAAATCTATATATATAAAAATGAAAAATGTTTGTATGTTTGTTTGTTTGTTTGTTTGTTTGTTTGTTTGTTGGCTTATAGACTCCTAAACTACTGAACCGATTTTCCTGAAATTTTTACAGATACATCACGTGAGCCCTAAAAATAAAATAGGCTACTTATTTTTTCGATAGGGGCAGGGGAATTGGTATCCCCCATAGGATGCTAATATTAATTATCGCATATATTAAGATCCGCTGCACGCATTATGCAGAACTTTTGGTAGTAAGATCTTCTGAGCCCCAAAATTAAAATAAAATAGCAGCGGGGGAAGTGGAATCCCCCATAGGACGCCAATGTTTAACATCGCATATCTAAAGAACTGTAATAGTGAGAATGTTCAAACTTTCTAGAAGTCACTCTTATGGTATACAAAACTTTTGAAAATAACAATAAAGCGGGTAGGCGCAGGGGGGGAAATACCTCCCATAGGATGCATATATTAAATATCGCTCAACTGAAGAATTATTAAAGGGAGAGCCTTCAAAAGTGGTTAAAGCTATTATTATAGTAAACTATAAATTTCAATATACAAATGGGCGGGGTAGACGGGGGAGGAGCAGTACCCCTCATATATAGAAATATTAATAAGAGTATAGAAATATTAATAAGAGCCACTGCACGCATTTTGTTGAACTTTTGGAAGTAGGATCTTCTGAGCCCCAAAATTAAAACAAAATAGCGGCGGCGGTAGTGGTACCCACCATAGGACGCCAATGTTTAATATCGCATATCTTAAGAACTGTTATAGTGAGAATGTTCAAACTTTGTGGAAGTCACTCTTATGGTATACTTCACTTTTGAAAATAAAAATAAAGCGGGAAGGCGCAGGGGGGAAATACCTTCCATAGTATGCATAAATTAAATATCGCTCAACAGAAGAACTATTAAAGGGAGAGTCTTCAAACATGGTTACAGCTACTACTATGGTAAACTATAAATTTCAATATAAAAATGGGCGGGGTAGACAGAGGAGGAGCAGTACCCCTCATAGATAGCAATATTAATAAGAGCCGCTGCAAGCAATTTGTTGAACTTTTGGTAGTAGGATGTTCTGAGCCCCAAAATATAAACACAATAGCAGCGGGGGAAGTGTTACCCCCAATAGGACGCCAATGTTTAATATCGGATATCTTAAAAACTATTAAAGTTAGAATGTTCAAACGTTGTAGAAGTCACAATTATGGTATACTACACTTTTGAAAATAAATATAAAGCGGGAAGGCGCAGGGGGGAAATACCTTCCATAGGATGCATATATTAAATATCTCTCAACTCAAGAACTATTAAAGGGAGAGTCTTCAAACGTGGTTAAAGCTACTATTATGGCAAACTTTAAATTTCAATATAGAAATGGACAGAGGAGGAGCAGTACCCCTCATAGATAGAAATATAATTTAGAGCCGCTGCACTCTTCTTATTAAACTTTTTGAAGTATGATCTTCTGAACCCCAAAATTGAAATAAAATAGCAGCGGGAAAATGTTACCCCCCATAGGACGCCAATGTTTAATATCACATATCTTAAGAACTGTTATAGTAAGAATGTTCAAACTTAGTAGAAGTCACTCCTATGGTATACTTCACTTTTGAAAATAAAAATAAAGCGGGAAGGCGCAGGGGGGAAAACCTTCCATAGGATGCATATATTAAATATCTCTCAACTGAAGAAGTGGTTTAAGCAGTGTAGCGAAGCGCACCGGGTTAAGCTAGTATACTATATATATAAAAAAAATTTTTTTTGTTTGTTTATTTAATTAATTGTTTGTTACTGCATTAGTAGTAATTTCCTTTTTTATATAATTTTTTAACAATTTCCAAAGTACTATTATCATTACAATTATTACTAAAATAATTATTATATCTAAACTTAGGGATATCCTATTTTCATTTACCGCATATGTATTAGATGTTTGTTCAAGTTTTGTATCTGCTATCCCCATTATTTTGATATTTTCTAAGACTTGTTTTATTTTGTCTTCTTCTGTTACTTCGAAAGTTTCTAGTGTTCGTTTCTCCAGCCTTTCTTCTTTAGTGCGTCTAATTCCTCAATTAATTTTTTTTTCTGTGCTCCTTTGCTAATGTTTATTATGCGTTGGAGGTTGGCACACGTCTGTTCAAACTTTCTCTTCTTGCCCCCTCGCTTCTTTGGCTTATGGGCAGATTGAGTTGGTGATTTGGAGTCCTTTGTGTTCTTCGCCTGTCTTCGCCTATATTCTTCTAACGTTATAGGTTTCGGGCCAGCTTCTTTCGGGGTCGGTATGTATTTTGGAGGTTGCTCTAGACTTTCGTTTATTGGAAGTGGTATGTATTCTTCCCACTTTCTGAAGATGATGTCTAATTCTTCCTTAGTCGTCATACAGTACAATTTTATTTTTCCTTTAGTAAGGATAATTTTACTTTTAATGATAAACAATTTTAAAGTTTGTTTGGCAGGATCGAAAGAATTGACAGAAATTAATTTATGTTGGGCAGGATCGCCATGTAGTGGTCGGTGGTTAAAGTGTCAGAAAAAAAGGGGTAAGTATTACTAAGCACTTCTGCCGCATTAGACGAGCATTAAAATGCCCTTTTTGAGAAATAAATTAGACAGTCGATTTGAATGTTCAATTAATTCTGAGTTTATTAAAATTAATCAATGGCTTATATACTAAATCTTACCTATCATCAGCATTTACCCAAATTGATTTTGTTTACATTAATTGAACTTAAAATTTTTAAACCGTGGGAAATGCTGATGTTGCTTTTATTTGTTGTCACGAATTTGGCTTGTGACAACGAAAAATAAAAATACTTAAAATAAACAAAGTTATTTAATTACAATCTAAATAGTGGTGTGCATAAAAATACCACACTCACTACAATACCCACACCACAATAGTGGAGAGGGTGTTATGCACTTGTGCTGATGTGTGCAACGCCTTAAAATACTGGTCCTAGACCCACCTTAAAGTATACCGATCGACTCAGAATCACTTTCTGAGTCGAACTAACGATGTCCGTCCGGCTGGCTGGCAGGCTGGCTGGCTGTCATGTAACCTTGTGCGCAAAGTACATGTCGCAATTTTGGAGATAATTTGATAAAATTTTGGACATAGTTCTTATTGGCACAAGGACCACGAGGGAAGATAGGGGGAAATTTCTTCCTCTCAGAAACTATCAAAACGACTTTAATGAAATTTAAAACATAGATAGATCCATTTCTATAGGGAAAAAAAAGGTATGCATTTTTTAAAAAATAGGACCACAAGGGGAGATATGGGCAATTTTTGCCTCTCAAACCGATTTTTATGAAATTTAAAACATTAATAGATCCATATCTATAGGGATACATAAGCTATATAGTTTTTCAAAAATAGGACCACAAGGGGAGGTAGGGGGCAATTTCTGCCTCTCACAAACTTTCAAACCGATTTTAATGAAGTTTATAAACATAGATAAGTCCATATTTATACGGACACATAAGCATGATGTGTTTTTAAATACTGTGGTGTAGGGCATCATATGGTCGGGACTATACTTTCTTACTTGTTTATTAATAAAATATTTAAAAATTTTTATTTAAAAGATTTTGTTATTCGTGCTTAATTCCCAGTTTTTATTCTTGATAAAAAAACACTTGAAATTAATTGTTGATGGAATAAGCTATTCTCCTATGCGCATTTCACTGGTTGCTTAGGCCAGATCACCAGGAAACTTCATCCATAAAGATTTTGGAAAAGCTAAGGATATTAAACCAAATAAAACTGTTAAGCGTATAAAAATCATAAGCAACAGTTCTTCTTGTAACAACAGTTCTTCTTAAACAAAAACATGAACAATTAAAAGTGAGTTTATCTCTTCTTACATTCCCAACTACAATTGATTGGAATTCTTCCAACATTAATTGTAGTTGTAAGTAGGTTAAAAAAAAAAAACAAAATAAAAACAAAAACAACTTGCAAAGCATGTTGCCAGTTTAAGTTTTTTTAGGCCGTGCACTTGGCAGTTTATTATCAAAATAATTTTTGGGAATACAAAATTTTAATTTAAAAGATTAAAAATTATTTTGATAATAAACTGGATTCGGACGATGCAAGTGTTAAGCTAAATATTTTTACGGTAAGGGCTCGATATACGGTTGTGTCGACTATACTCTCTTACTTGTTATATTCTCTACTGTGTGATTTAGATCACCTCTATCGTGAATTAAATATCCCTCGAAAAATCCGTTTTTCATGACATATTTATGAGGAAAAGGAAAATTTCGACGAAAAAACTTTTCACTTTTAATTGACGTTTGGCGGGGAGTAAGCCCAAATTTTTAGCATATAAAGACATAAAATTTTACTTTAGCCAAGGTCTTTCAAAAGTTCGATTAATAAGGAAATCAATCGCGACTACAATTTCCATTATAGTACACTTGAAAGCCCTAGTCCCAACTATATGTATTTACTTCGTTGGTTGTTACGCATAGATTTTCACAGAATTTTGTTAAATAAAAAGAAAATTATATATATATTAGTTGTTATACTTGTACTCAATATGCTCATTGTTACTAAAGATTGTAAAATTCATCTATTCCAAAAGTTAACAAATAGGTGTAAATTCTTCAAGTTTATGAATTTCTTAATTTCTGGGGTGCACACCCCCTGCTCAAATTTCCTAACAAGTATCTTTACAAATTAAATAAAACGTACGGGCTTACTTTGCCCGTATGTATGTAAGTATTTCTAAACTGTTGCTTAAAGTTAACATAATCTTATCTTGTACCACCACTATTAATCATAAATCTATCTCATTTCTAAATCCCTTAAGCAATATTTATGTTGAACCACGATTTTGATGCAATAAACAATATTATTTTCACTTAAAAAAAAAAAATTATGAAATATAATTTTAAAATGAAATTTATTATCGATCATAATTATTTTTATGGTGTTTCATCATCCACAACATTGATTAATTGTTTTCTTCTCTCACATTTTTGCTATCACATTGTTTCTATCATAAGCAAGCAAAAAAAAGTTTTAACAACCATTTCTAACACTGTTGCAAAGAGTAAGTGAGATAGCTCGCAGCTGGAGCAGCAATGGCATCTTCAGCAGCATTACCATGAGCAGCAGCAGCAAAAGCTACTTTGGCATTATTATCACCATCATCGCCCGCCTTGTCGTCTTCGTCAATGTGATGTTATTAACATTATCGTTATTAAAAAGACCCATAAATTTAATACTTGCAAAATTCGTTTAACAACAATGAAGAAATAAGCGAATGAATAAATAAATGAAGAAGGAACTTATGAAAAATAGAAAAACTTTGACAGTTTCATTGTTAATATAACGTCGCGTTGACATTTGTATCTGGGGAATATCACGATTAAGCTTATAGTGATTATTACATATTTTGTGGGAAACAACATAGACAAGAAGGAGCAGGGTTTTTTTTTTTTGCCTCTACTTAGCTGAACATTTTTCTTTCAAGTTTGTTTTTTATGCAAAAGTTTTTGCCTTTTTTGTCGTCATATTCTTTGAAATTTACTTGATTTTTATTAAGAGTTATATTACAGTTTTCCTGTCTACATAAATATTTTTCGTAAAAACAGCATAACTTATTTTTATTGTTATAGTGGTAGTTTTTTTTGCAGCCTCCACTGGTTTTAAGTTTAACATTACATATATATTAGAAATATTCTTCATAGACTTTATCATCGATTAAAGCACTTTAGTCATTTTGGTCTGTTTAAAAAACGCTCACTTCTTAGCAACTCAATAGCCTTCAATGTTTTTAATGTTTTTTTCGGATTGAAACCCAGAACCCAGCAAAAGTGTAATAGACCCAAGTGTTGATCATGCTCCCTTAAAAATTTGAATTCTGTTTATACTGCATTTAATGTACAGAATTTTTTAACTATTCGTTAAGCCCGTATGACACTACATTTTTTATTCATTGAATTGATAGAATGTAAATGTTGACAATAGGGCAAGTCTAAGTGGAGGAGATACAAAATTTAATTTTTTCAGTTTTTTTTCTTTATGATTTTGTTTATTTTATTAAATGTTGTCAACTTTTTGTTTATTAGAAACATAAAAACAAGCAAACAAAAAGCGGTAAATCGCTGAATTTGCCCATAAACTGCTGATTCAGCAACACTTTTAATAATTCAAGCTTGAAAAGTCAATTTTAAGTTGAACAATTTAACATTTTTTTTGACATAACTTCATTTTTTATCGATAACTTTTTAAAATTGTTGACAGTTTGCTATTTATCGTAATACAGCTCAACTCTTTGCACTTGGTCAATTTTTCTATTACATTATATTTGCACTGTTCACCAAAACTTGAACAATGCATTAAAAATGTAGTGTCATAGTTTTAAGTTGATACTGTTTTGTTGATAAAAAAAACTGGAAACTTTATTAAAATTTCAACTAAAGCGCTACAACTCAAAATAATATAAAAAAAGATATCGAGAAGTTTCAGAAAAATTGTATTAACTCCAAAAATAGATTTTTGTTTTTGCAATAATTGCAATAATTTAAAAGAAAAACGATGTTAATGTATTTTCAAATTAAATAAACTTACTATGAGATATTCGAATTTTCAAATTCATTTAAAATCTAACCACAAACAGTTTTTCACCTCTACTAAAACTTTTAAAATTTTGAGTTAATACCCTCTTGTTGAGCAAGTGCGATATATATAATCCTTCATGTAGCCATGTAGCCTGAGTGTTTAAGGTACATCTTAATGTCTCAGGCAATTAGGAGAATTACATGAATATTTGCTGAAGCATGACTGCATCGTGGGATTGCACACCAAGATAACAGCCCTATTACCAAATTTAGAAACACACTTTTCCAAAATACAATTTGCTCCATCGCCAAACCGAATTTCAGAAATCGCCAAAAATCTATTTTGTTCAGTTTCTGTAACATGTTTTTTTTCAGTTTAAATTTTGCATACAAAAAAGCTAGTATAATATATATTTTAGTCAGAAATCGCCAAAAACTGAGAAAAAAATACAAAAAAGTCGCCGAAAGTAAATTTTGTTTTGTTTCTGTTATTTTTTTTTTTTCAATAACATAAAATGGAGATCATATATTCAGTTAAAAAACTAAAATGAAGTACACAAGTCTATAAGATCGTACACCTCAGCCTCATCGATGTCATTACTGGTGTTTTGACCTGCATACTTACAAAATATTAAAATTAAATAGTGACTGAATATAAAATTTACTTAAAATGATAACAAAAAAAAATCATGTGAAAAAAAGTTGCCAGTTTTTTTTATATTAGTAATGATAACAAAAATGACAAACTGTTAAAAAAAATTGCTGAAATAATATAAATGGTAAAAAAAGCCAAGTAAATCAAATGGAAAATTCTACCGCCAAACATGTTTCAAAATCGCCACGTTTAGCGAGAAATCGCCATATCTGACAGCCCTGTTTACTGCTTTATTAGTCTGTTTCACCGACTGTTAAAATCTGCCAAATCGAAGTAAAGTTTAATTTGTTTTTGAAAACTAAGCTTGATTTTAAATTGTAATAATTTTTAAGGTGATCATATCATTCAGCAAAAATTTTTAATTTTTCCTATAAGAAGAACTGTCCTTGAAAGGTAAATGTATTTTTTTTTATCCAATTGACTATTTTCCATTAGTTTCTTTATGTTCTGAATAAATTTTAGTTTTTGAACAAGCAACAGGAAATGCCAGACACTTGTTTGTTTTTGTTTCTTTATTTCAATTCAAACAAATCTTCTTTAGAATATGTTTTTCCCACAAATTAATGCATAAATAAATATAAATGTAGGAATTCAATAGATTGAAAAAAATCATATAAATTCAATCATAATGCTGTTGGTGCAGCAAAACTGCATGGGAACAAATACAAAATGTATACAAATATCTTAACTAAAATGCATATGAAGTTATAAATATGAATATTGTATATAAAAATACAACAAATACCCTAACTAAAGAAAACAATATAGACAATGAATAAATTTCTGAAAGATAAGTACAGGGTGGCGCATAAGAATAAGTAAATATATTTCTTGTTTGTGCTTTGTTTTTAGATCATTCCATAAAAAACTTTAAAATTAAACAAGACAATCGGGTATGTCTTGTAAATCGAAATGAAGTGGACTTAAAACCAAACAAATTTTGAATACGAGCCTGTAAAGAAAGATCATAAAAATATTCCGTTTTATATACTTCATACATTGAGTTCCAATTACATCGACAAGACCAGCTCTTAAAAACAGGAAAAACTACAGTAATTTTGAAAAAAAATAGAAATTAAAATCTCGCTTGATTTCAATTCCACTTGAGGAGGTCCATTACAAAACGCAATAATTAAATTTTTGAAGTTTTTTTAATTGAATCCTATTCTAAACATTGAAATCTATATAACCTTTTTTATAAAGTATTCCAAAACTCAATACCTACACTGCAATTCAATATAAAATATAATGGTTCAGAGCAAAATGCAATAATTACACATCTTTGCAATAAATCGCAACAAGAAATTTTAAAAAAGTCAACATTATAAATAAATTATTCTCTGGTTGTAACTCTAAGATAACTGGAAAACGTAAGGAATTTTTGTTTAGTTAACCCTTTCGCTTTTGTTAATTAAATTGAGGAGGTCCATAACAAAACGCAATAATTTCATGAATAAATACTAGGGTATTCATTCGGTTAACCGATTAATTACTACCCGATTAACTGATCGGTTAATTTAAAATTGGCTTTTTTTCGATTAACGATTAAACCGGTAATTTTCAGTCGATTAACCGATTAACCGATGTAACAAAATTTGGAATTTTTTGTAGTATTAAACCATATTTTTTTGTGTTTCTAGTTATGGGTAAGTTCCAAAACGTCAGTTGCAAAGCAACTCCCTTTTTTAAATGCATTCTACAATACAACCATGTAGAATTTTACAATGTTATCTGTACCAAAGTTCTCCAAAAAAGTTACCAAAGTACACGAAAAAAGTTGTGTTTAGAAATATTTTTCATACAATATATTTTCTTCTTGAAATACATTCCTAAAATACAATACAAAAACAGAAATTAAGGAATTCGGAAATAAACTTTTTTTGCAGAATGTTCGGTGCTGAGCTTTCTCAGGATGAGTTAGATGATGACCTGACAACAGAAGAAACTCTCGATATTAACACAAAAAGAGAATTAACCGAAACAATTAGAAGTGTTAAGCATTTAAAAAAATTATAACAGGACTCTAATAGCATAATGGAAGATTAAAATGATTAAAGGAAAATGATTGAGAAATTTGATAATCTGTATTATGGGTTGTTTTCGATTTCTCCACCATCTTCGATAAGTGAAAGAATTTTTTCCAAGTCAAGTTTATCAAAACTAAAAAATCGCTCAAATCCTTAACATTTAAACCAATTTATTTTTCTAAAATATTATTTTATAAGATCTCCTAAAACTATTGAAATTAATAAAATGATCTCACGGTTTATTTTTTAAGTAATACATATGTTTTAATTAAAAAATTTGTATTAGATAGTTATTAATTATTTTTTAGTTTGCTAGTTTTAGTTCAAGAATTGTTATGTTAGTTTTTTTTTTACTAATAAACTCAAAATAATAAAAAAATTTAATTTTTATTTATTGAAATTACTTAATTTAGAAAACAACCTAAATAACCGGTTAACCGATTAATAAAAAAATAAACCGATTATTACCCGATCAAACCAAAACCTCGATTAATTAATCGAGCGATTAACCGATTAAAGCCCGATTAAATGAATACCCTAATAAATACTATGATTCGGGCCAAAACGCAATAATTTCAAATTTGCTATCTGAATAACTTTAAAACAAACAGTCGGATAAAATAATAAATTTGTGATTAGTATTATTTTTTGTAGACAATAATACCTCAATAATTGTTTTTAAAAAAATAATCTGCTACTTACTTAAATTACATTTTTTCGTTTATTCAAAAAAATGTTATGGTGTAATCAGTGCGATTTGTTATGGACCTCCTCACTTTATTTCGATTTGTAGAACATGCCCGAATATGTATTTTACTGCACATTTCTATTGTTTGCCAACATTCGAATGACGATTATGCAAATAGCGAAGAAGAAAGGACACGATCTTTGCCAATAATCCAACAACCATCCAATAACACCCAAAAAGAAATGAGAGCGCTGGGATCAGAAATTCTAGGAAATTCTATTTATAAAAATATTTTATTGTAAAATTCCTTTCTTCATAAAAATAATTTAATGAAAATTAAATTTAATGAACTTAAGCCTAATTAAAATTGTTAAAAAAAAAATGAAAAAACAAAAAATGTACTTTGGACTTCAAGAAGAATTCTTGACAAAAGTACGAAAAAACAGAAGTAAGGAAAAACATGTAAAATCAATTAAAAATGGATAATCATTTAAGAAAGCAAATTTCGATCTACCAAAAATTAAAATACAATTTGGTTTAAGGATTGATGTTTGACTATTGATGTCAGCAGTCATCGATGGCTGCGAGTGTAAGACGGCAAATCCATCTGAAAAGATCGAGTGGTTGCGATCAAAACATGTCATGGTAACCTGCCGGCCGCGGTTCGAGCCCCGGCCCCGGCCACGGTCAAGAATGAAAGATTATCAATAACAATTTTAATTAATTTTCATGTTGTAAAATTCCTTTCTTCATAAAAATAATTTAATGAAAATCAAATTTAATGAACTTAAGCCTAATTAAAAATATTAAAAAAAAAAAAAAAATTTGTATTAAAAAATATTTTATATTTTATAAAAGCTCAAAAAAGAAGTTCCCTGTGAACAATTTTCCTTAAAAACTTTTATCTAATTTAATAGTCGCTTATGAATACGGGGCATTATGTTTAAAACATAATCTAAACATAATTTTAAACTTAAATCTAAATTTTTATTAATGGCAACTTTAAAAAACATCGGAACATAAAAAATTGTCTATTCAATAAATCCCACTGTAATTTATGCGCCGCCCGGTATAAGCATTGTATTAAAAAGGGTTTCCCTGGAAGATAAAAGCTTTTACAAGAGCGCAGTTTCAACTAGAATATTCATTAATATATATTTTAGTTTCTCTGGTATCTAGAAAATATTTAAAAAAAAAATTTTTCCTACTATTTTTATTTATTAATTTCATGCATTTAAGGCGAACCCTAAAGCCATTATTTAAATTTCCGTAGTATTCTACTGTATATGAATTTATATTCAGAACAACAAATGTATTGTAAATTGTGTCAAAACTAAATATGGTTCATTTAAAAAACATCTGTAGGACTCACAGTTTTAATAAGCACATTAAAAAAAAAAACATTATCAGTTATCTATTAACCCCTTCTCACTCTTTGAATTAAAACATAACTTTTTTAATTTAAAAGATTTCATATGAAATTGATCTTTTTCAAATTCTCATGTCTTAAATACTCTTTGCACAAACTGTGATTTCCTATTTAACCATTTAAACAGCCAAAGTGCAACAATGTTCCCCTGCAAAACTTCTACATACATATGTGTGTACTTAGTTAACTGCGTGTCATCTAATTGAATTGAGTGTATATATATTCCATAATTATTTGAAACTTTGCCATGCCAACAGAATTTATAAAAGCCAATTATTGGATAACAATATGAATTGATTTCGGTTTCACCTAAGAACGCGTGCAGAAGAGTAGTGTTACACTAAGACAAAATCATTATTGCAATGAAAATATTTTGAAGTCTCCTATGGCTGAAAACATAAATATTAGAAACGAATAGACATCATTGGTAGGGCAAGTTTTTCAAGCCTTTTATTAAAAAAAAAGTTTTTTTTTTATTAACCCTTGCAGTGTATTTGTCGAATATATTCGACATTACATTGTACTCTGTTTCTATGCCCTTTTACTGTATAAAAATGTACAGTTAATTATATTTTTTTTGTTTTATTTGAAAAAGATATACTTTTTTTATTTTAAAATATTATTATAGTAGGCATTGACTTTATTTTCTTTTTATTGTGCGCATTTTCGTAAACTCCTCAGAAAATTTGTAAAAAGGTCATATTAAGGAATCAAAAAATAATAATTTCGGTGATCGGGCGATATTAAAAAAAATTGTAAGTATTGATACATGCCTAAATAAGTGTTTACTTGATAAAAATATTGAAAAAATAAATTGTAGGTTCTTTTGTTGACCTTTTTCCGTTGTCGAATATAATCGACATTTACCTCAAGAGGGTGTATTTTTTTCATTTGTAAGCACTACAAAATAGTGATTTTATTTAGAACTTATAACATTTTCTTATCGGATTTTCATAGACAATGGAAAAATTAAATGATGAACAGATAATGGCCATGCTGGAAGCGTATTCGGATGTTGAGGACGTTACTGAAGATGATGACGATGACGTCATATTTGAAGTCCCGCAAGTGCAGGCAAAGGATATTGTGCCCGCTGAGCACGACGTTATGTTAGAAGAGATTATCGACGATAATGCAGATATAGGCCCGGTCAATATGTCCACTGATCAAGACGAAGCTGAACCAGATACTGAAGCAGCTCCGAAGATTCCACTTGTATGGACTCCTAAAAACAATATAAGTTGGCGTACTGTTCGAACAGCCGAAAATCATGGACGCATTACTTTTGTGCCACAGTCTTTTATTTTGGTACAAAAAAGAAACAGGTATACGTTACAACAATAGGTACCTCTGAAGGTCAATGTCGAATATATTCGGCATTCCCTAAAAACTAGGGGGGCTGCAAGAGACGAAAACTAATATTTTTCCTGGCTTCAGCGGCATCACATTACCTTAAATACAAATTTTCAGATTTTTATCTCGACACAAATTATTTTTGACACTGAAAGGGTTAATTTAATAATTACACAGTACAACAGCCAATCTGGGGGGTGAGAAATTCCAAGTCAGGGTGATAGTTCTAGGTCAGTATAGTAAGACCCTCAAAGGGTTTGGCGTTCGTATGTGTCAGTTTTTTTTATGACCAGAACCAGTGTTTCCACATCAATATTTCTCTTTTAGTACAATAGAAAAATATGAGAGAGTTCGGCTTGTGAGTGTCCATGTTTTCTCCAAATAATGTTGTGCATATCTGGAGCAAATTTTTGAAATTCATACATTTACCTAATTGTGAATAAATGAGAAACGCGTGCATCGATTTTCATGATCTATGCCTTTTTTTGCTCATGAGTTATGTGACTTTACGCGAAAGTAATTAGTTTTGGCACTTTTTTCCATTTTGGATTTTTTATGAATTTAAAAAAAGAAATATTTAAATTTTTAGGCAAAAAATACTTTTTTCCCTTCATACATTCATTTTTAACTTTGAAAGTGTTGCACATATAGGAAAACGGTATAGAAACAGATTAGAGAAATTGTAATTCTTAATTTTTCTAAATTTGTTTCATCAAAATCGGACAAGTGGTTCTCGAGTTATGTTAAACTACGTTTGTGCCAAAATGTTACAACTAAGCGAAAAAACATCAAGATAAGGAAAAAATTTAAAAGGTCATAAAAAAAACTGACACATACGAACGCCAAATCCTTTGAGGGTTTTACTATACTGACCTAGTACCATCACCCTGACTTGGAATTTCTCACCCCCCAGATTGGCTGTTGTACTGTGTTATAAGACACCAGCAGCATGACCGATATGGCTTCGCAATTATTTTACTTTTAAAATTTGATGTATTTAACTAAATTATTTTAACAAATAGAAAATGGGAATTGCTTACAAAAAACAAGCAATTCATTTTTTATAGATAAGTAAAAATTAATTTTTGGTAGTAAAATTATAAAAAATAACTGAATATTTAATTGTTTTTACTGAATATGGTGTTGAATTTTTGACAGTAAAATTTTATAAAATAACTGCATATTTATTTGTTTTTACGGAATATGTAGTTAATTTTTTGACAATTAATTTATATAAGATAACTGAATATTGATTTGTTTTTACGGAATTCGCGGTTAAATTTTTGACAGTAAAAATTAAATGAACTTTTCGTTGCTTTAAATTACATTTTTATTTACTTTAACATAAAGAAAAATTTAACTCAATCAACGGACAATATTAGCTGCAACTGAAAATCCGTATTAATATGCACTTAGTTTTTTGAATAACTGTTAGAATCAGTTAAAAATAAATTTGCTTGGAATTTTAAATGTTTATTTATTTAAAAATGATTGAACGGAATATTTCTTAAATAAACTATAGTCCGTTACTGTAATAATATTGTGAGTGTACTTTATTGGGTAAAAACACAGGTCTGCGATGACAATATTTTTTTTATTATTTTAAATAAAACAGGTTGGTCCAATTATTACAAATATAAACTTTGTTTAAGTGAAGCTTGTCTTATTTGGAAGACAACTGTACATTTGTATTTTTCAATGTATACTTCTCTTCCAGACGCCATTCAGAGTGAAATGCTGTTTCGATTGAAGAGAAATATATTTCACTTGAAAAGCTATTATTCAGTGCGTAGTTTAGTAACCTTTTATCACTTTTGAAAATAACATTATCGCAAAGGAATGTCAGGACTAACTTTTAAATTATTAATGAATTTTTTTCTTTGTATTTCTTTCATAAAAACAGCATCCGGAAAAAACTAATATTATCAAAATTTTAAAAACTTTGGAGACGTTGAACATTGCATTTTAATTCATTTAGGGCATAGAAATTTTGGCAATTTACTTCTGTCAGCTAAAGTTAAACAATTAGTGGGTGCGCAGGTGTAGGGTGAATTTAAAAATTTTGGGCGACTCTAATATATATATATATATATGTATATATTGTATTAAATCAAGTTTTATTATTTTATTATAATATATTTGTTTAATGCAGATAGTACTTTTTTTATTAACAAAACAACTTAAGTATTAGATAGCACAACAAAAATATTTATTAAAAAATAAAACGTTTTGGACAAAAAATATAACTTCTTTATAGTAAAATGGCAGATGCCAATTAAGTCAGTGAACACGTTGCTATAAAAAACTCATTTTTGAAAATTTGCTGATAGCATCATTTGAATATAAGCCCTCGATATATTCAATTTAAAAAAATATAAAGAACTGTAGACCATTTTGTTGTGATAACCCTTCAACACAGGCGTAAAGGATATATATATATATATATATATATATATATGCAAAGGGTCACCCAGGTTAAAATCATAATAAAACATTGAAATATATTTTTAATATTAATGAGAAGGGCTTTATTGGAAAGAAAATTTTTTGAAATGAATGTTTAAATATGGTTTCTGCCATGTGACCGCCACGGCTGGCGCGTAGAAGGCGCAATCTAGAACACCAATTTTCAACAACTTTTCGCATTCTGACCATCATCGTTTTTGAAAACATATATAGGCCAATGACTCAGCTAGCTCACAAAGCGCACCAAACAGTAATTTTCTGTAGATGTAATGGTGTTTCGACAAAAGCTTGTTGATTCTCCTCACTCACACGACACATCTGCTTATTTACGTAACCATTCAACGAGAAATGGGCATCACCGGAAAATAAAATTTTGAATGGAAATTCAAAATCAATATCAATTTGTGCAATTATTTTGTTTAAAAATTTCAACAAATTGCACGCATTGCTCAAGAGTAAGTCGGCTCATAATGAAATTTCAAAGCAAACTAAACAAAAAGCCTCTATCAGCTGTTAAATGGGTGCTCAAATAGAGCAGTGATGCCAACTCGAAGCTGTGAAACTCTAAAAAAACACCCCTTATAAGGTTATCATTTCGATAGTCATTTTTACAATATTTTTTCCTATAATTTTAGCTATGTGTATATATTGAAGGTCCTTATGAGTAGCGAAGTTGATTTAACGATTTCCGTTTGACCTTGTGTATGTAAAAGGATTTCCAATGATGCGGACTAGGTTGTTTTATATTGATATCACATAAAGTACGGAATAGATTGCTATTGCAGTTTAGCCAGAATACTATTAGTGGATTATCAAAGTTACTTACGGGAATGAAAAATTTATCATTAATACGATTTCTGTATGACGTGCTTAATTCCCAATTTTTCATATTTGATAAATACACTGAAATTTATTGTTGAGGGAAAGCTAGCTTCTATGCGCATTTCACTGGTTGCTTAGGCCAGCTCATCAGGAAACCTTTTCCTAAGATTTTAGAAAAGCTAAAAATATTATCAAATAAAACCTCAAAGCGAATAAGAATTTTAAACACTTAAAGTCTTACTTGTAAGTAACAATATAAAAGCTTAAACAAAACACCAACAATAAACAGTGAGTTTATCTTTTCTTACATCCCCCTACAATTGGTTGGGTTCTTTCCGACTCGAATTGTAGTTGTAAGTGGGTAAAAAGAAAAACCAAAATTAAAAAACAAATTGTTTCATTCTATTGTCTTCGTAAGAAAACAACAAAAAAAAAAAAAAAAACAATTTGCCAATTCAGTTTTCTGCACGGGCACATGCGAGTATATTATCAAAGTGACTTACGGGAATACAAAATGTATCATTAATACGATTTCTCTATGACGTGCTAAATTCCCAATTTTTCATATTTGATAAATACACTGAAATTTATTGTTGAGGGAAAGCTAGCTTCTATGCGCATTGCACTGGTTGCTTAGGCCAGCTCATGGAAATTAACAAAACCTGCTTATGAATGACTGAGTTAAAGAAAAACAACTACCAACATATTTTCTAGATATGAGACTGTTATTATACAAATATGCCCATGGAATAAGGATTTTGATAAAATATGGTTGAGGATTCTTGATGAAAGACTAATTTAATAATAATATGGTTGCCGGTGGCAATAATATGGTTAAAGTAGCCATAATGTGTTAAAATATATTTCGTTAAAAACAGTTTTTTTGGAGCTGACCAAATCGAAAATTGTGTTTTTACACGTAAATGCGATTAAAAGTAATGGCTCTAATTGTAAAAATTAAAATATTATCTCAGTTCATTTCCATCTCTGGCTCAACTAATAGATCTCAAACTTTAGTATTTACACAATTGTTATCGTTTTGTGGTTTAATTGAGAGAAGCAATACTTAAAATTCATTAAAGAATTAAAAAAATAGTATTGGCAGGTTACTACAAAAAACGTGTGTACGGTAATAAGCCGTGAATCATAATCCAACTATCTAACAGTATTCTTCCTTTTTTTGGGCAACCCTATACTGACAACTTCAATTAACATTGGCATTCAAGATATCAGTCTATTGATTTCAAAAGTATTCCAATTGTAAGAAATTTACTATCATTTAAAGATAAATTTTCAGCACACATAATCTACTGCTTCATACGTGTTTGAATTTAGATTTCAATTTCTAATATCTATTTATATCATCATGAATATATTACCACTTAATATTAAACAAATCGAAAATCTTTTGTGTAACCAAAATAATACAAATAAAATGCAATTTACTAAGTAACAAAGAGACGCATATGTCTCTGGTAAAACAAAGGTGCCATCTAGCTGATATCTGTTTTAATGAATATACAAATAAGAATACAAGTTATACACCTTGAGCACTCTAAGAAAGAGCGGTAATATTTGTAACATTTTTTTTTTTTACAGAAATATCATCTATCAAAAAGCAATTGTTTAATACATACCAGAACGTAATCATCTTAACATAAATCAGCAACAATAATAATAACGACTATTACAACCAGTAAGAAACAGGAATCCAACAAATGAAAATGATTCCCTAACGACCTCAAAGCAATCTTGGGAAAACATATCGTAAAGTAACCAGACAACAAACACTGATGATGATGAGGGACAAAAAGCAAAAAAAAAAAAAAAAGAAAAAAAATAAAACCTTTGGAAAAATTTTAACATGTTGAACTAAATGGATAAAACACAAGAAACGAAATGAAACAAGCAATAAAATGAACAAGAGAGGAGAGAACCACAACCTATAAAAACTATAAGGAACAGACCAGAGAATTGCTATTGTTTTTTTTTAGGCCTCCTAGATGAACGATTTGTACGAGTGTGTATTTTGCAAAAGAAAACCATAAGAAACAATAAAAATTACGATGTATTTGTGATAAATACGCTCATACGTGTTAAAGGCATACATGCTATAAGTGTTAGAACACTAACGAAGGCAAAGTGGTTGTTTTAAAATTGAAAGACAGTGGTGGAGGATTGAAAAAATTCTAAGAGGGGTTAGGAGTGTATTAACAATTGGTTAGAATATTTTTGGTTGGTAAATTTTTTAAATTTTACGTCGTTAATACGTAAAAGAAGAGAGAAAAAGCCATGTTAAATTTTAATAAAATTGAATTTAAAATTTCATCAATTTTTATTTCTTATGATTTCGATTTGAAGAACTGCAGGCTGATACATGTTTTAACATTTTTCGTTAAAAACAGTTTTCTTGGAGGTGACAATAGAGAAAAATGTGTGTTCTCTGCATTTGAGAATGAAAGTATATTAAGTCTTTATTTATATGTGAAACATTAAGTTATGTTCATGTAAGAAGACATAAGGTATGTACACATGTACAACTGTGATTTTGATTATGGAGAATACCTGTCTTGCGACACAACTTTACGGTGGATCTTAACCACATACTGTGTTTATATTAAGCTCTTTCCAAGTGTCCCTGTATGAGCGATGGATCATTTGCTGACAAAGGTAGCAGTTATACACCCACCCCTCGTTTAGGAGCCGAAGCTATCTAGCCTCCACTGCTTTTCATAATCCCAACAGCTTCTGTTGAAAACCAACCGCATCTAGGGATTCCCACACGAACCGTACTTAACCGCAGGGCAATGATCAGTCCTCTAACTGGACGTCACCCTACTAGCTACTTTGAGTTTAAGCCACAGCCGCTACGTACTCCTCTATAGTATCTTTTTAAAGAAAAGCCAATCAACCTGAAAGACAGGAAGCATTTCGTGCCAGAAGCATACTTATGGAAAATTTACTAAGAGTCAGAGCGATGCCGTCTCAACGGATCCACTGACACCCATTGCGCCTCAATTAAGCACTGATGTACAACCCAACACAATGAAGTCCATTGGACCCCAAGGAGCTCTGGCATTTTAATATTTGGTGCATTTTAGATTGCATTCACCTGTTTTTAAAATATATGAGATTCCGAAAAAGCCAATATTCCCCAGTCGATGTCCAACAAAAGGTCCAACTCCTCAAAATGCTTTAACTACGCTCCTGAATGTGCCCAGCACATCCCCAGGGGGAAGTATATATTTAAATATTTATGTTCTGAGTTCATGAGTAATTTCCGTCTGTTAGAAACACGTTCACTGCGGAACAAATCAACAAGAAAGAATAATCCAGTACAATCGACTGGGTAGGAAAAGAGCTATAAACCCAAATTTGACCCGTTTGCTTAAAAAATCAAATTTTTATTCCGTCTATTATTACAAAAACTCTAATTTCATATATTTACTCGACAAAAAATTAAAAACAAATTTTGCATAACAACACACAGGTACCACAGGCCGGCTCCCTAAACTCAATTTAATAAGCCTACACGCAAAGAAAAAACATGGTTGTCGTAAACATATTCTAAGAGCAACATATCGTCGCAAGAATTAAAGAACGTTTTAACTGACAAAAAATCTAAAATACGTTTTTTTTGTATAATTTTTATCAGAAAAAAATACTGCGTCGATTGGTACCGGTCCCATATTTGTATGATGAAAAAAAATTCACTTGCGCAAAAAAAAAATCGTTTGCTGTAAGCCGCAGAATCACCGAGAATAAGGAAATGTTTACAGCCAATATATAAAGCAGTTGTATAGTTTTTTTGATATAAATTTTTTTCTTTCATACAAGTTTTTTGGCTCTGGTTTTGTCAGTTACAGCGTTCTTTAATTCCTGCGACGATATTATGATAAGATTCATGATTGTAGTCACCATATTACGATAGTTATTGAATCATATTTTACTAAATATATTTGTAATATTACATCATAATATTTTTCCCTTAATCATATTCTTATCATGTTAAACATAATAAGATAAGAAGTAATCATATTATTCTCATGGTAATCATAATACTTAAGATAATAAATAATCATATTATTGTAATGGTTACCAAAATAATTTGAGAAGTAATCATATTATGATACAGCACCACATTAAAAAAAAAATTAAATTTTTTTGTATCGGTTTTTTTATTTTGTGGCACATTACAAATTTTTTTTTATGTTAATACAAGTTCTTTATTTTTTAATTTTTTTAAACGTTTTTTTAATGAATATTTTTGTTTAGTTGTTGAAGTAACAAATAATTCCATAGACATATTTAAAACAAACGATACAACTGATACAAAATTTTTTTACAAATTGCGATAACAAAATATGATTAGAGTAAAAATATTTTGTTTGCATCTCAAACATATTATGATAACGTATAGAAAGTTATCATGTTATGACTATTAAATATCATGAAATGATTGTGGAAATATAATATGTTTTCAAAGTTATCATTATTTAGTTGTTGGAAAAATTATTATTTTTCAGTCAACAATACTAAAATTTATAATTGCGATAAACATTAAAATGTTTACAGTAGCTATATTATTGCTGATATTAAATAAAAAAAAGCAATTTTTAATGTACGATAACAATATATGGTTACCATAAACAGAGAGTAGTTGCCGTAACCATGCCCAACCATATTTTTTCTCTGCGTGTACGATTATATTATATAAGCACTGACATTAAAGAGATTCGAAACTATCGATTTGTAAATTACTACAGAACGCATACAAAGCCATTTCCCGAAAAACACTAAGATGTTTTGTAATAATCAGCTCAGAGATTTTCAGTCCCCTTTACCGTTACTTTATCTGGCTAGAAGTTTTTTTTTGTCAGATCTCCCTAAAAATTCTTTGTAAAGTGGGGTACACACTATCGAGCATGAATGACACATGGTTGAATCGCTACGGCAACAAAAACAACATTACTACAAAAACGGAAATTAGATCCCAGCTTACGTTTAAAAATGTTTAAAACAAAAATCAAAGCGTGACGCTGAACAGGACGACATAAGTAAATTTTTAGGCAATTTTTTCTAATTATTATTAAAATTATCAAAAACTTTAATAAAAAACACTAATCACATCAAAAAACGTGGACATTTAGTAAACTTAAAAAAACTTTGACAATAGATTGGACAAACAATGCAAGAGCAAAAAATTGTCATCTGGCGAAGTGCTGTCACCTGTATAATTTCACCATGGAATGACAGTTTGCTCACGTTTTTGCTTATTAGATAGTGTGGTCGCAAAGATTCCTCACTAAATCTCAAATTATTTCGTGGTGTGTACCCCACTTATTAACTTTTTTTTTTAATTAATAAGAACATGTACTTTGAGCTTCTAAAAGTGCCAATTTGTCATACTCTCGTATTTAAGAAAAATTATTTGGAAAAAACTTTTTTTTTAGGGGTAAAAAAAAAGTATTTTATAAAAAGTATCTGCGCATAAAAGAAGAAAACTTACGACAGATTTTTTATATCAGAACAATCAATTTCAGACTTTTTTCATACAAAGTTCTGTTAAAAAACTGACAAGATTATTGCAAACCAGTGATATAAAATTTGGTGTCAAAGCTCCAACTGAATCTTAAGCCCTTATGACACTACATTTTTAATGCATTGTTCAAGTTTTGGTGAACACTACAAATATAATGTAATAGAAAATTTTACCAAGTGCAAAGAGTTCATCTGTATTAAGATAAATGGCAAACTGTCAACAAAATGTCAAAAAAATGTAAAATTATTTAACTTAAAATAGACATTTCAAGCTTGAAATATTAAAAGTCTTGCTGAATCAGCGGTTTATGGGCAAATTCAGCGATTAAACGCTTTTTTTTTAGGTTTCTCATAAACAAAAAGTTGGAAACATTTAATAAAATAAACAAAACAGGGACTTATAATACCTTTTTGTTGTGTTATTTATGAACATAAATATAATTAATTTAAACCAAAAAATCTTTTAGTACAATTAGGGTAAAAAAGTACAATTTTTAAAGGTTTTGGTACAATTTTAAAAATTCTCAACGCCATCCCTGAAACAAAACCATAACAAGAGAAAAAAAAAACTAAAAAACTTTGTTTACATTTTTTTATAGTTTGCTTTTCTAACATTTACTGTTTTTTTCTATCAATTCTATATCAATTAATGAATAAAAAATGTAGTGTCATAAGGGCTTTAGGACTGTTTAAAGTTCATTTTATTATAGGATAATTTTTTATCTTAAATATTATAACTTATAACAAACGATCTGCAGTAAATCCCTCTCTTTTAAGAAAATATCTACGACCTTATTTAATTGCAATGGGATGGTTCTTATTTCATTTCATTCATCTTTTGAAATGAAAATAAAATTCTTTCTTGCTTATAAAGACCTATAAAGCAAGTACAATATACTTATATTGTGTTTCCTATTATTTGATGTTATAAGTAGTTGAATATTGAAGGAGGACATGTATTTTACTGTGTGATTGTATCATAAATGAGCCTCCAATTTATATTGTTGTATTATAAATTTGTTGTGTTTCGATTATTTATCTACGTGTGCGTAAATATTTATATGTTTTTACACACAAACCTATACACAACAAAAACCAACAATCGTATTATATACGCTCACGTGTAAGATATTAAAATGCAATTTTATACAGAGATTGTAATTTATATATGAAGAATTTTTTTTCGCTTTTTTTTATCTCATTATTGTCATCATGATCAACATCACAATATAAAATACAATTGTATTTTATATAAATGTTGAGTAATTTCATGATTGCACAGTAGGGTGGCGCGTCGGAGTATGAAGTGAAAAAAGTCACCCAATATATTTTGACCTAAATTATATAAAAAAAAATGTTTTTAATTTTTTCGACATCTCTTTAAGCACTTCACCAGAGCTGGATCCAGAGCTGGATTTTGGAGTATTTTTATGAATTTTATTTTAATTTCATTAATTTAAATAAACATTTTTTTAACAATTTCTTTGAATCCTACATGTAAAAAACAATTAGGCTCTCAACAAAGGATATTTAGAATTGAGGAGATTGGACCAAATATATAAAAGTTATACGCGTTTAAGTGAAAACAGCTGATACAATTTCCCAAACAAAATTGAAACTAATCAAAATGTTCTACTTTAAACAGAATTAACTAAATTCAATTAAAGCAGTTTTGTGTGAAAAATGAACTCGGCTTTTTCAACTTAATGGCTTATAACTTTCTTAATTTTCATCTAAGTTGACAAATTTTATATATCATGTTATCGTTACAAAATTATCTTTGGAATACAGTCCAAAAAAATATATACTCTGTGTATTCTTACATCTTAATAAATTTAAAATTATCGTTTTTTACAAAACGTCCAAAAGTTAACTCTTTTACAATATTTTATGACAGTATTATAATTCGTTATGTTTTCAAGTATAATAAAGTGCTTTTACAATGGACTGACTACCATATTCTTGTATGGTATCATTTGTAACCAAATAAAACTAAATTGAAGCAAATAAAGGGTGTTTTTTTATAGAGTAATACAAGTTTAAAAATGGGCTTTTTTGGAAAGAAAATTTTATGAAATTATTGTTGAAATATGATTTCTGCCATGTGGCCGCCACGGCTGGCGCGTAGAAGGAGCAATTTGGAGAACCAATTGTTAACAATTTTTCTCATTCTGACCCACATCATTTTGAAGCCATATGGGCCAATGACTCCGCCAGCCCATAAAACGCACCAAACTGTAATATTCTGTGAATTTAACGGTGTTTCGACAAAAGCTTGTGTATTCTCCTCACTCCAAATGAGACAATTCTGCTTATTTACGTACGCATTCAACCAGAAATGGGCTTCATCAGGAAATAAAATTTTGAATGGAAATTCAAAATCAATATCAATTTCTGCTTCAGCCTCGGCCAACGGTCTGATTAAAACTTTCAACAATTTACACGCGTTGCTCTGGTGTTAGTCGATTCATAATGAAATTTCAAAGCAAACTAAACAAAAACAACTATCAACGGTTAAATGGGTGCTCAAATAAAGCAGTGATGCCAACTCAAAATTTTGACATATAAAAAACACCCTGTACTACCAAATTGACATTCGTTACGGTGATATGGTTATGGTTATATGGTTATGGTTATATGGGAACTATGGTTACGTATGGGCGCATCAGTTTTAAACGTCTTACAAAACGGCATTTTATCACAATACTCAAAGCTATGAAGGGTATCGAAATAGCTGAAAATTTAATGAAAGTAAAAATTAAACAATATTTAAAAAATAATTATAAAAAAGGATTCGAAAATTTAAGAAATACGGAAAGACCGAATCAGTTGTAGATGCAAAATGCTTTAGAATATTTGTGAAAAACTATGACTTTTCCAAAGTGATAAAGCGCTTGTTTACCTTGATGTGGACAGTATGTATCTCATAGTAATGTACCTCCGTAGCCGCATAAAAATTTTTGCTGAAACTCCTTATCTAGGAAGATAGTGCAAATCTGCGAAGGTCTACATCTCAACTACTGTAATAGGTTAAGGTATGAGCCTTCAATGTCGAGACCCCAAGAACGTATACCCAAGTACAGGTGTACTTGGTGTAATTTAAATGCAAATTTATGAATTGGCTACATGTTAAAAAAAATGTTTTTGTGTTGATAATGTAAATTTATGATTTAATTTTGATATAATAACAATAATAACATTATTATTATAATAATTATTTATTATATTTTAAAGTATTTAAATTTTGTCCTCCATATTGTGATCAGGTTGCCATTTTAGTGTACACAATCGCAATAAAAAAGTGTTGCCTTTTTAGGATGTTAACAAAATAGGGTGTTGACGTTATCCCAATAATATGAGTGCCCCGGTAGGCTAGCTGGTAGTGAGCTAGTCTATCAGCGCCGGGGTTGCGGGTTCGATTCCCGCTAGAGACTCTGGTTTCTTTCTTGCAGACAAGCGCAGAGCTTCGCGGGGCTTAGCTTAGGGAATTAAAAAAAAAAAAAAAAATATTTTATTCTTATGACAACCTAAAATGTTAAGCAACAAAATAGCTTAAAAAAAATTTATTTTTCTTTGAAAATATAAAGAAAAACGTAAAAAATTGACTGGACATTAGATTGGGTCAATTATTTTCTCGCCCAAGCGGTTATCAAAATCGTAATCTACGACGAATTCTAAGAAGGTTTGCCCAAGAAAACGTGGATCTAAAATCAAAATCGAGCTTCCCGTTTTTAACAACAAAATTCTCTTTTGGAATTTAATATTTTTTTTAAAATATGATAAAATGTTATTGAAAAACTTTTCCAATCCCGCCAAGATTTTGCAAGTTGTGTACTGATAACCAGGATATTCGTACCAAATTTGGAAACTTTAGCGCTTGGTGTTCTACAGATAAACATAAATCATTAATGTCTTTGCATGGGAGGTGCCCCGCCCACTTAAAATATCAAAAAATATATATCCTATATCCATCAATAATATACTGTAAAAGTTTCATAAAGATCGGTTCAGCGGTTACGAAGATTGCCTCCTGCAAACAAACAAACAAACAGACAAACATTACCTCTTTGTAATTAAGTATTAACGAAAAGAAAAGCTTATTTTTAAAAACGGGAAGCTCGATTTTGATTTTCTTGGTTTCTTTGGCAAACCTTCTTAGAATTCGTCGTAGATTACGATTTTGACAACCGCCTGGTGACCGCTTGATTTTTAATGCATACAAATTCACCCACTCTACTGGCCATACCTGTACTTGGGTATACGTTCTCGTAGTAAAAGTTGGGTATAAAGACTATGGTTAACTCGCCATTTTTAGAGTTCGGAGAATCCACATGTGGTTCTCCAAAAGCTAATGCACCCACAACGTGTAGCTGTTTAGAGCCGAATTAAGGTTGAGGTCATGTTTGGACTTTTAAACAATGGTCAAACAATGATTACTGCTGGGGCTCAATATTATGCCATAAAAAGTTGTTATACCCTCCACCACTAGTGGTGAATTTTTTATTTTCATCTAAGAGCCCATAAAGTATATTTCCTGGGTCCCTAGGTGATTCTAAGTCGATTAAGACATGTCTGTCGGTTGAAATCACGCTAACTTTCGAACTACCCAACAGAAAAGAATAACTTGGGTATCAAAATATGGTTTTAAAAAAAGTTTGGGATTGAAATCCAATACAACCTGTGCAACAACTTTCTTAAAACCTGATACATCTGTTACAAAAACTAGCACAAATTGGTCACACGACTCACCGTATATAATTAACTTTTGAACAAATGCGTTTTATATGACAAGAAATCAAGATAAAGACACCAAATTTCGTTTATTTCGGTTCCCCATATAAAGCCTACTCTCGGGGAATACTTTAGCTCGCCTAAAAGCGTAATGAATTACGATTTTAGGAAGAAATTTAGCATAATTTGGTGAAGATCATTTTATGATTACGTAAAGGCACCATATTCAACCCCTCTTGGAAAACACTTCAATACGGCTAAAAGCGCATGGATTTTTTTTTTATAGTACGATTTGATTTGTCATAATATTCTTACATTACACTGCCGAATTTCGTGAAGATCTGCCAACTAATTTATATACTTAGATCGTATATAAAGCGTACTCTCGGAGTTTAACACAAAATGAGAAAAATCTTAACAAAAGAATCCCATATAAGACATTCTCAAATATTCTTACTCTCTATGGAGGGCAGCAAAGATACTGATTCCCTACACAGAATTTTGATGATATGTAAATATAAGGCCTTAATATGGTTTTAAAAAGATAGTGCCACAAGTCCGAGAAACAATTCTATGAATAGATGAGAAATTTTCTGAACGAGGACTTTTTTATTTTAGCAATCAACATCATATAGTATGTGATTTGAAACCACTAGGTTTCCCTTTTATGGGGCCGCAGATAAGCCAAAAGCTTTGCAGGTTTTTATCATTGAGAATTAACTTCATTATTTAAAAAAAAAAAAAAAATATGACATATGTTGTCTAAAAAAAAGTGATGTGAATGGTGAATATCAGCAACTTTCAAGCCCACATGTAGCTCTTTATCTTAAAGGGTATTAATTTCAATTTTTAATTTTTCACTTTTTAGAAAAAAATCGACACAAAATATTAATATCTACCCACTGTAAAAATATCATGATATTTTATTTACTTTTTGGTAATGAAACGTTTAGCGTCAAAATTCATTTTCATATGCCTTTAATATTATATTAAAAATTGTTTTGCTTCTACTGAAAATTTATACATTTTGAGTTAATACCCTGTTTATAATTAAGCGCGATATGTTGGCAGGAGTAGTAAAACATTGGAAATATAGAATACGCTATAAATATGGTACATTGATACGGCACTTATAATGGGTTATTTTTTAAGAGCTATAGGAAAGTTTCAAAAAAAAAACACAAATTAAATTCAGAAAAATGCATGAAATCTTTATTTGAATCGATAGTTCGGTTCATATAATTTAATGTTTGAAGATTATTTCATGCAAATGTTGACCGTGACTGCGCCTCAAATGGTCCATCCGCTTAGTCCAATTTTGGCATACTCTTTCCAACATTTCGGCTGGTATCTCATGAATAAATGCTTCAATGTTGTCTTCCAATGCGTCAATTGAAGCGGGCATGTGTGTATAGAGCTTTAACATAGCCCCACAAAAAATAGTCTAAAGGCGTTAAATCACACGATCTAGGCGGCCAATTGAACGGTTCCGAACGTGAAATAAAATGTTCACCGAACTCGCCCTTCAATAAGTCCATTGTTAAGCGTGCTGTGTGGCATGTGGCATCGTCTTGTTGAAACCACATGTCATGCAAGTCAAGCTCTTGCATTTCGGACAAAAAAAAGTTGGATGTCATCTCACGGTAGCGCTCGCCATTCACAGTTACTACGATGCGGTAAGTCGTTCGGCTTTTTTCTTTTCTTTTTTCTTGCACCAGCTGTATTTTGAAAGGCTTCACACCTTAATCCTTCCGCAAAATTTTCCACGTTGTTGAGTAACAGAGGACCAATTGCTGCGAACGGCGACGAATCGATAATTTATGGTCATCATTAACACTGGCCGATACAGCTGCGATATTTTCTTCAGTTCGCACTCTACGTAAGCGTGTTGGCGGTTTAATGTCCAAAATGTAAATTTGGTGCGAAATTTAGTCACAATGGCCCGAATAGCCGCTTTAGTGGGTCGATTAAACTGACCATAAAATGGAAGAAGCGCGCGATGAACTTTCTTAACAGAGCACGCATTTTGATATATCCAACTATATCCAAAACGTTATTAAAAAAAGGTGTCCTTTAAATAAATCTTTTAATCGAAGTTATATAATCTCAGCAAATTATTGCATTTTAAAGTGAAAGTCTTATTCTAAAGGAATTTCCGCAAAGCGAATTTAACAAATGTTAAGTTGCCCATTGTCCACTTTAAAAAAAAAAACGTAATTTATTTTCTTAATACCAAATCCATGTATTCCTTTATGAAATTTATTTTTACGTTTATGATATATTTATTATTGCATTTCAAATGATTTTTTTATTTTGTTGTTGTCACTGTTTTTAATGCTCTTGCTGTCATTATTATGGGATTTTATTTGATTGGACATTGGAAATATAATAAAAATAAACTTGATATGTATACAAATACTCGTAAATAACAAAAAAGTAAATAAATAGATAAACAAAAAAACAAACAGATAAGAGAAAAACAAAATTATAATTGGTTTTGTAATAGATGCATTTTTTATTCATCTATTTTAATTTTAATTTCATTGAAGAAAAAGTCAATAATGATATGAATACATGTGTGGTGGGCACATCGATCTAGTTATAAGTATTTTCAATAATGATCATAATACATTGACAATACAAATAGAATTCTATTGTTATCACAGCATGTCTATGGCGATATAGAATTATAGATACATTCATAAAATACAAATTATTGTGTTTGATAGTCCTATTGTTTGTCATAAGATACATTTTGCTAACATAATTGTTTCGTTGGAAATTCGATTGATTGGTTTGAAAGGGCAGTAGAAGAAGGCTTTAGAATCCATCTAAATGTTTGATATATGTGATTTTAATGGTCAACCGCGTATGTCCATTTTTTTATTTTTTATTTTTTTTTTTGAGATGATAATGCCATGTTGCTTAATAAAATATATAAAAACGGTGTTTACATGGTTCTAAAAATCTCTAAAAAGAAAAGGCGGACCGATTCCGATTTTTTAACGTAATAACCAAGTTCAAAAATTTAATACCAAGCCAATAGTTTGATCTAGAATTGACTTCTGAAAATTGGATTTTAAGACATACGTGGTTTCCCATGAACACCACAGATATTTGGAACAACTTGAAACATAATTTAAGAAATTGGACACATAGCTGCTTTAAAAGAAGCTGTAGCTACTAAATTTTCATTAAAAAAAACGCTTTTTTAATCAATATACAGAAAAATCGGATAGCAAAACTTTCTGCTATGTTAGTAGAGCTTTCATTTGGATGCTAACCAAAACTACCGGTAGGCAGTTTAAGGCTTAGTTTATGTACTATGCAAATGTTGAAAAGATTTAGATGAGTATCTTCCGGGTAGGCCTTGAAAATAAAGTAAGTCTCATGATTGTCTTAACCAATGGGTGACATACAATGCGTTAACGTCCCTGTGTTGGAGCGTAACCAGCACATACAGGTAGCAATTCAAGTGAAAAACTATGCAGATTCAGCTCAGGTGCTGCTTTTTTTGCATGTAAGCAGAATTTGTTAAAAAAAAAAACATAATAGCCACTTGAGCGATCCGCCGGCATGCCGAACTTTTTTTTTAACTCCCTAATTTAAACCCCGCGAAGCTCTGCGCTTGTCTGCAGGAAAGAAACCAGAGTCTCTGGCGGGAATCGAACCCGCCACCCCAGCGCTGATAGACTAGCTCACTACCAGCTAGCCCACCGAGGCACTTCAACTTCCCACAAGTAGTGTTAAGTTAGCCCTTGAAACTGACTTCTTAAAATTTATGTTCTCGCGTATTAATCACAACCACCACGTGTTACCCCAGGGGGCCTTATCAATAGTCAGTCAGTAGCCGTGATAAGATCTCTGAGCAACCGCGATCTTAAGAGATCTTATAATTTTGATTTTTGAAGAATTCAGATATTAACTGAACCTGATTTACCCGGAGAATGTAACACCAAAAGGTGGAATATCCTTAACTAGTTTTCCTACATACCCCGGGGGAAAACACCGGTAGAATAAAAATTTGTCCAAACTATATGCCAGTGATATCTATAAACTTTTTCAACCTTCATTTCTTCAAGTCAAGAACGAATACAGCATATTTCAGATGGCTTGTTCTGGAGTAAAGTGTTTTCAAGTGAGAGCGTTCTGTATCAATCTTTACAAATGGTAGTCGGACGGGATATCTTATGAACCACAAGGCGGGGTAAGGTACACTAAAGTTCCCAAACAATATTTTTTAAACAGTTATTTTTAAAAAGCTTTGCAACTTGTTGCCGAACGTTGTAGTAATAGAAAGTCATTTCGGGCATTTGTTTGCTCACTTAAAAAAAAAAACAATTATGTACACTCAAAATATTATGTAGTTAAATTCAAACGAAAATTCTTTTGAAACAACTTAAAATTCATTAAAAAAAACGGATCATTTACATTTTATTTAAAACAAATGATTTTTACATTCATTTTTAAATTTTTTATTTATTAAACAGCATATTTCGTAAAATTAAATAGTTTTAACTTTTAAAAAATATATTTGAACTGACAAAAATCAAACTACATAACAAAATAAATACGAAAAAACATTATTTTTTGGTAGTTTGTTTTTTGAATAACAAACATAAATGTTTAATAATAAAATTATTTGTAAAATAACCCACAATCAGTTACTGTAATAATTTTATGAGTGTAGGCTTAAAAACCTTTGCGATCACCTGGTCTAATTGCAGCAACTCATAATATGTGACGCCATGGTTATGTAACATTGACGTTGATTTGGCTGGTTGCCTTGCTTACTAACATCTAACGGCGCAGGTGAGGCCAGCTTCTCACTAAATTTCACGAGTTGAACTCGTGTGGTAAGAAATTTTCTTACTTTTGGATGAATCCTGCTCCCATTAGAAGCAAAATTGCGGCTTGAGTGGCTTCCCATAATGTTGCCAATTTGTCTTGTGTGTAAAAATAATCAGCATGAAGTAATACCGAATAAACCAGCTCTCGCTCATAATTATTGATAGAGTGAATTAGTGTTAGCTAAAGGTGAGCAATCGTCGTACTGTAGTTGCACTTTTTGTTAAATAGAAGCAGTGAAGTAAAACTCCCCTTAAATTATGCTTTGTTGCCACAAAATAAAAAATTTGCGAAGAAAAATAAACTTTGTTGCATAAATAATATTGTACAATGATTAAGTAAGAATAAATGACAGATGCTTTGTGAAATGACAGATATGTGTTGTGAACTCCGTAACATATGGCGTAACGGTTGATGGAAACTGGTTCCTATTGCTCAAGTTAAGACTCTGGTCACTGCAGTTGGTGAGGCTCCACGAAAAGCTCCCCCAATGAAATAACGCCCAGGAAATAACCCCCAATGAAATAAACCCCAAAAAATAGGAAATAACACTCAAAAACAGTGAATGAAATAACATCGAAAAATAAATGAAATAAACCCCAAAGCGAAAACGAAACAACCCCCAATATTTGGAAGTTATTTCATATGAAATAACACCCAATGATGAAAATTAAATAACCCCCAATGAAATAAGCCCCATCAGCAACAAAATTGAAATTGTGCCCCAAATTCATAAAATAGTCAGTTTCACCAAGGATTTCATGAAGACAATATGGACCAACAGCAAAGTCGCAAAAAATGAAATAACCCCCGAATAAAAAATGAAATAACACCCAAATTATGCACGCTATGAAACAAGCCCCGAATTTTAAAAATTTGATGGGTGTTATTTCATTGGAGATTATTTCATAATTTGAAAACCCCAAATGAGGAATGAAATAATTCCAAAAAAAAAAAAAAAAAAAATAAAAAACGGTCCAAAAAAAAGTTGGGAGTTATTTTATATGAAATAACAGCCAAAAATTTATGAAAAAAATTTGGGGAATATTTCATTTCTCGTTTGGGGTTTTCAAATTATGAAATAATCTCCAATGAGATAACACCCATCAAATTTTTAAAATTCGGGGCTTGTTTCATAGCGTGCATAATTTGGGTGTTATTTCATTTTTTATTCGGGGGTTATTTAATTTTTTGCGACTTTGCTGTTGGTCCATATTGTCTTCATGAAATCCATGGTGAAACTGACTATTTTGTGAATTTGGGGCACAATTTCAATTTTGTTGCTGATGGGGCTTATTTCATTGGGGGTTATTTAATTTTCATCATTGGGTGTTATTTCATATGAAATAACTTCCAAATATTGGGGGTTGTTTCGTTTTCGCTTTGGGGTTTATTTCATTTATTTTTCGATGTTATTTCATTCACTGTTTTTGAGTGTTATTTTTTGGGCGTTATTTAATTGGGGGGCTTTTCGTGGAGCCGTTGGTGATTGTCCTATAATCCCCATAATGTTAAATAGTTCTCAAAAACTTCCACTGAATTGCAGTGTTGCCAAAACTTGGTGACCAAAAATGGCTAAATTTACGGAAAAAATTGTTAAAAAATGGCTAAAAATGGGCTAAAAAATGGCTAAAAGCTTTTTTAAATAAGACACGTTAAAATTCTATAACAAAACAGAAATAATTCATTTAAGGTTGTTTACGATGAAATTCTAAGTTAAGATCAACTTGCTTAATAAGAATAAACGTAAATGAATATTTTGATAGATATTTAAAAAATTAAATCATCGATAAATTCGTTATTGTTCATCTCATAGGAATTAAATAATTTAAACGTAAATCTTAATCACGACAATATTTACCCTACCTTTTGAGTCCAGATCTACAATAAAATACAAGTAAGAAAGTAAAGGGTGGTTAAATTGTAAGGGCCGATGTTGAATGTGAACCACACCTAAACGCCAAGTTTTTTTCCGTATTTTATTTGACATTTCTCTATTTCAGACTTACTCAATTTGAACCATGGAGAGATAAACAATCCAACTCCGTGTTAAAGTTATCCAGACTTATTATGAAAATGGGCGTTCAAATCAAAATGCATATCGTGCACTTCGTGATTTGTGATGAGGCACATTTGCACCTCAGTGGATTCGTCAATAAGCAGAATTGCCGCATTAGGGCGAATGAGAATCCAAGAGTGATTGTCGAAAAACCAATGCACCCACAAAGAGTGACTGTTTGGTGCGGTTTATGGGCTGGCGGCATCATCGGGCCGTATTTTTTCCAAAATGAGGCCGGTCAGGCAGTTACTGTGAATGGTGTTCGCTATCGTGAGATGATAACGAACTTTATATGGCCCGAATTGGAAGATATGGATGTGGACGATATGTGGTTTCAGCAGGACGGTGCCACTTGCCACACAGCTAACGAAACAATGGCTCTTTTGCGCAACAAATTCAATGGCCGTGTTATCTCACGTAATGGCGATGTCAATTGGCCGCCAAGATCATGTGATTTGACACCGTTGAACGGCATAGAACCTCCATTATGCCTCAGGGTCATCGAAAATTTTGACCATCGGATGGAGGTGTGCCGCCGTGGTCGCGGCGCCCATTTGGCCGATATTTTGTTCCATACATAATTGAGTAATACCAATATATCATAATAAAATAAAATTACAATAATTTCCTAAATAGTTTGTGTTTTATTCAAAATCAACATCGGCCCTTGAAATTTAACCACCCTTTATATACTATAAGTAGGGTATCATATTCAAATTAGAACCTTTGTACCAAATTTTATCAAATTATCTCCAAAATTGCGACCTGTACTTTTTGCACAAGGTTTACATGGACAGCCAGCCAGCCAGCCGGACAAACATCGTTAATACGACTCAGAAAGTGATTCTGAGTCAATCGGTATACGAAAAGGTGGGCTTAGGACCAATATTTTAAGGTGTTACAAACATCAACCCAAGCGAATATTACCATCTCTGCTATTGTGGTGTTGCTATAAATATTTTCCTGTTATGGTAAAAATATTTACCTAATTGATAAAATCGAATTAACGGTTGCTAAATGTCTGTTCCTGAAATTTCTAAAAAAATTTTGTTGCCGCCTGCATCTCTTTATTGAAATCCTTGCAACCAGAAAGAAACACCGACGTTTGTGTTGATCCATTTTATACATTTAATATTGGAATACTTTTCCTTTTTTTTTGAAAGATTTTTTATAATCATAGTTTATAGCGATTTTCAACATTGTAAAAGTTGTGATTTAATTTAAAGGCTTTTTTATTGTTAAACATGTTTATTTTACTTTTATAAATTTTTATAATAAAATAAAAAATATTCTTTTAAAAGAAAAAGGGCAAACAAATTTTTATGGCTAAACAAGTTTAAAAATGGCTTATGGCTAAACTAATTTTTTAATGGCTAAACAGGGTGAAAAATAGCTAAATCTAGCCGCTAAATGGATAAATTGGCAACACTGCTGAATTGCCAAGTTCCTCTGCTGGTAAAATGTGAAAGGCACCTAGACGTTTTATATAACTAATTGATAACTGAGCTTAAATCTCAGTCCTGACCAAAGCACAATGGGGGATATCAAAAAAAAAATAAAAATATAAAAAGTGGGATCGTTTTTAAATTTGCACATTTCCGAAGGGTTTTATTTGAAAGCCTTCTACTTCTCCCTCTGTGACAACTATAGGTTGAAAACTAAAGACTCTAATTCAACGGCATTATTTCTAGCGATGTGTAAAAACTCATCAAATCCGGACTACTCGCTTATAAACTGAACATTTTTTCTATTATATCTCTTATTGTAAAAAAAATCCAAGAAATTTTATACAAACGGCAATGCAGGTTAAACACCTCTTCTTCAAAATAAGAAAAACTTTTTTGTCTACCCTCGTATAAATTTAATTTTAATAAAATTATTTTTTTTATTTCATGTTTCTGTACAAATTTTGTTAGACTTTTAACTGGTCAATCATTGTGCATAATAAAAATTGTTAATGCCAATTATAACTGACTAAATAATTTTGTTGTTATTTTTGCAAATACCTGACAACTTGTAGTTTGTATTAATTTGTTGTTGTTGGTACGTATTTATTTGTATAGATTGCAAAGTTTTACATAATTATTGCAAGTGTGCAGTTTTATTTTTAGTATTTTAATGGGATTAGAGTTGTTCGCAAAAATATTGTATAACAAAATATTTTTAAATTTAATTAGTTGTTCGATAATGAGGTCTTTATTATTATAACATGTTATTAGTGGAAACATATTCTACTTGGTTTTAAAATTGTATTTAGGTTCTGTTTTTAAAAAAACTTGTAAACAAAAGTTTCAAGTAAATGTTTATAAAATTCGAACAATTATATTAAGGTATGTTTATTTTATTGGATTATGCCAATAGCATGTTAGTTTTTTTTTAATTTGTGGTTATTTTTTGAAGTGGCTGAAATTACTAGAGATTTAAAAAAGTCTTTCAATATTAAGCCAACATAAATATAATTGAATATTAAACAATAACTTATAAAGCCTTTTCATATAAAGCTGTTAAGCAAGAAGTCTTAAAATTTTAAGTAAAATAATACATAAGTTTTTTTTTTGTTTTGAAAACGGCCCAAATTAGTTTACTATTTTTTCTAGAACGCATTTTAAGGTCCGCCTGAAGCGGTTGTTTTGGCTCATTAAGGGCAGTACTAAAAAATTTAAAAGGTGGTAAATTTGGCAATAGTAAAAACTTCACTTTACGTTGTTAAGCTGAAGGTCCACACCATGCGTTCATGCGTAGATGCGTATGATACTTTTTGTGCATTCTATGCGTTTCTAAATTCAAGTTACGTGCAATGCGTTGTGAGAACTTTTTTATTAAATAAAAACAATTTTAGCAAAAATGGACAGTGTTATTGATATTTTAATAGAATTTCTTTAAAAGGATTCAAAGAGGAGTAAGCTTTTATTATACAAATATTCGTGATTTTCCACGCTATCAATAACTTTCCAGTTTATGGCATTTGTTAAAAAAAAAATTAACACAACAAAGATGACACTCAGAACATAAAAGTAATCGATAACTAGAATGGCAAATTTTGTTCGTGGTAAAATTGTGCTAAAAATTCATTTTAATGTTTTTTCTTCTTTAAAGTTTATGCAATCTTTATTACGAAAACATTTTCTTTTATTAAAAACCTTTTTAATGCAAAAAAAAATAGTAAAAAGTAATCCACCACACAAACATATTTATCGATAACATTGAAAATAAAATATGATTTGTCATCCATGGCCATCAATAACAGCTGACTTTTATTCACCACACATGCGACGGATACAAAAGTAGAAAGTAAACCTACTTTGATGCGTTCATACGTCTATGCATTCTATGCATTTTGGTGTGTTACTTGTTATATGCAATTACACTGATTCAACTTTTTTGTCAAATGCATAAAAAGGAAAGACGCATAAACGCATGGTGGGGACCTTCAGCTTTAGATATTGAAAATTTTCCAAGGGTGTTCTTTTTCAAAATGTAATGAACAAATTACTGACCAAATACTTAGTTAATGTCATATTTCAAAAACTTTAAAAATCTTTGCGCATAGGAATAGCTTGTTCCATCAACAATAAATTGCAGTGTTTTTATCAAGAATAAAAATTGGGAATTAAGCACGACAAACGAAATCTTGTTAATTAAACATTTTGTAATAAACTGGCAAGTGCATGGCTTAAAAAACTAAATTAGCAACATGCTTTATTTTTGGCGAAAACAATATAGCAAGTTATTTTTGTTTTTATTTTGTTTTTTCTTAACCTACTTACAACTGAGAGAATTCCAACCAATTGTAGTGGGGAATGTAAGGAACGATAAACTCACTGTTTGTTGTTGTTGTTTTTGTTTAAGCTTTGATATTGTTAAAAGTAAAACTCTTGCTTATAATTCTTATTCGCTTAATAGTTTTATTTCTATAATATCTTTAGTTTTTCTTAAGTCTTTGAATAAAGTTTTCTGATGATCTGCCCCAAGAAACAAATGAAATGCGCATAGGAATGGCTTATCTTATCAACAATACAGTTCAGTGTTTTTATCTGGAATAAAAAATTGATAATTAAGCACGACAAACAAAATTTTGTTAATTAAAAATTTCAAATATGAAAAAATAAGAAATTCAGCACGTCATACGGAAAACTTATTAATAATAAATTTTGTATTCCCAAAAATAACTTTGATAATATACTTGCATGTGCATGAATGGTTTTTTTTTTTGTTTTTTTTTTTGTTTTTGTTTTTGTTTTCGTACGAAGACAATTAAATGGGACAATTAGTTTTTTCTTCTTTTTACCTACTTACAACTACAAGTCAAGTCGGAAAAAACCCAACCAATTGTAGGGGAATGTAAGGAAGGATAAACTCACTGTTTATTGTTCTTTAAGCTTTGATATTGTTACAAGTAAGACTTTGGGTGTTTCCAATTCTTATTCGCCTTAGGTTTTTATTTGTATAATATTTTTGGCTTTTCTAAAATCTTTGCAAAAGGTTTCCTGATGATCTGGCATTTTAAGCTACCAGTGAAATGCGCATAGGAATAGCTTATCCTATCAACAATAAATTTCAGTGTTTTTATCAAGAATAAAAATTGGGAATTAGGCACGAATAACAAAATCTTTTTAATTATAATTTTGTATTATCAAAAATTACTTTTGATAACGTGCCTAAAAAGTTAAAAAATAATTTTCGTACTAAAATGACTGTATTTTCGTTAAATTTTAACTAAACGGAAAACTTTTAAGATACAAATTTAAAACTTTTTTTGAGTGTAAAATAGCTCCCAGGCAACGGGCTACTCTATTGGCTTGTCAAGCGGGCACATACCCATATAGTTTTAAAAAATTTTAGGATCTCCAGCCTTCCTCCTCTGCATATGCCAGAAATACACCTTGCGGGTTTTTTACCTCTAGGTGTAACATTCTCTTGTAGATCACATATATCCAGAGATCATATCTGGTAGCGGAGAAACATCGATCCTGATATGCTTGTTGGTGAGTCTGTTTCGAATAGCACGTGAAGTATGTGCGAAAGTGGAATTAAAAAGTATTCTCGAAGCAATTATTTTTATCATGATGATTTTTTATCATCGACTTATCGTTAGGGTTAAATTATTCGTCGCCAGTAATGATTCTAGGCAAAAATGTATTTTGTATGCCATTCAAGCAAAGTTTTTGACGTATTTCAACGTCTTCTGGCTTTAATTTTTTTGATTTCCAATATAATTGTTGGCTGCTTGTAAAAGTTTAAAGAAGTGTTCGAAAATAAACAGTACATGATTTAGCGTTCGGCTCACACACCCAAGAACGATATCTATTTTTTAGTGATTGTGTAGACGAACACAACCGTTAATACCGTTCGTAACTATTTGAAAGAAAAAACCGAACAGTATATAGTGTTCTGTTATTTGTAATAAAACAGAAAAATTGTAGTGATACTGTAGACAAACATTATATTTTAATGTTCTATAATGTTTCTTTTTTTACATTGATAAAGAAATGAACAAACAAAAAATTTTAGCAACGACCGCACCACGAACAGCTTGTGTGGGTATTCTGCATGTTTTGTTTGTGTAAAATTATTTTGCTGGCTTTTTGTTTTTTCGTATGTGTATTTTGTTTTTCCAAAAAATTTTTGGTTTTCTTTACCAGCCAAAAGGGACTAACATTAATAAGTCGAACCGAACACAATGAAGATTGTGGATTAAAAAAACCGAACGGAATTAAATCTCCTCATCTTTTGTTGAGTTTAATAAAAACAGCATTATTTTTGTGTTCGAAAGATAACTAACAGAGAAACGTTATTTTTTAATGATTTTCTACACTAACATTATTAGTGTATTATTGTTTGAGAGGTTCCCAATGGTGTTAAAATTTGTTCTTACTTTTACAGCAACCTTCAAAAATTAATTCATTAACGGTGGATTGGCAAAGAATTCTGATGATGCGAATGTGGTTCTTTTCGAAACATGTAAATTCGCTATAATTCAATCCCGACAATAATAATTCAATTATCAAAAAAAAAATAAATTAATTTCATGTTGTAAAATCTTTCTTTCATTAAAAATAGTTAAATGAAAATGGAAAACTGCAAGCAATTCATAAACTTTAAATTTTTTTGTCAATTCCATCGCTTCAGAATCGCACAAATTATCACTCGAACGTTAAAATGTATAAACCATACTTAACATATGGTTCGATGAGCAAACGATGCGCTTTTGCTGCACTTGTTTTTAAATTAAAAAGGTAAATAAAAACTTGTCACAAATTATGCTTTATTGGAACCAATTTACCAATTACAAATTAAATAAAAAATAGAATGGATAACAGATGTTTAGTGTCGAATATGCAATATGACTTATTTCAGGCAAAAACCATGTGTAAAAACTGTGCCAACTGTTGTGATCCATTAATAAGTATTGCACCAACAAACACTTCTCAAAAGTTTAAACAGGGTAAGGAAATAAAATATTTCCCATCAGTGCAAATTAAATAATAAATAGAATATCTAACAGATGTTTAGTGTCGAATATGCAATATGACGTATTTCAGGCAAAACCCATGTGTAAAAACTGTGGCAACTGTTGTGATTCATTAATAAGTATTGCACCAACAAACACTTCTCAAGAGTTTAAACAGGGTAAGGAAATAAAATATTGCGAATCAGTCCCAACGAAATTTTTGTAAAGTCTTTAAAGTTCAGAAAAAAGCTACTTGTCTCAAATTTTCCCACGATTCTAACATTTTAATATGTATTACGCAGATCAAACTTAAACTCGTAATATCTTGTAAATGGGTGCTATAACAAATCCTGAATTGATTATGAACTCGATTAAAAGTTTCACGTAGCCATTCACCGATGTAATTTTTATGGGGGCTAGATAAAACCATAATCCAATTTAAAGCAATTAAAAAATTTTTTACAAAATGTTTCTTACTTACAAGATTTACATGCGTACGTCACGAACTCAATTAAAAGAAAATTAGTTTAAATCACAAAAAAGGTTTTATCAATATTTATTGGATTTGCTCTTGAGCCAGAAAATGAAAATATGTCAAACATTTTAAAAATTATCTTTTAAAATCTTGAACTCAAACTTCGCATGGACGAACGGACGGACAGACTTGAAACTTTGAAACTGATTATAAATTCATTATTAAACTCTCTCTAATTTCCCTTTTATTAATACCGGTTTAATAACTTATCGTTTTTACTTAGCATTTTTTTTAACCCAATTTAAATCTCATGTTATAAACAAGAAATTTAAAAATTATATTTTTTTTCTTGTCCTTGTTCTGTTTAACTTTTCTCTGGCACAACACAGAACCAACATAAAAATTTGTTAAAGTGTTTGTTTGTTCTATTTTATTTTTGTTGTTAGCTTTTGACACTACTATAGATAAAGGTTCCTTTTACAAGATAATTACATTTTCAAATACCAGAAAACCTACTTTTAACTTTTTGCTCTTTTTTAAATTTTTGAGTTACATTTTTTGATTTGTATTTTTCTTCAGCAGAAATAACACAAATGCAATTTTAGACGAATACAAAGATAAATACGATTACTATAGTGAAAATGAACGAGTGTGTGTGTGTGTGTATGCATATGCGTATGGATAAACTTGACCTACCATAAATCGTGACACAAACCCAATTATAAGTGTTGAAGTTTAAGATACGAGTATGAATATAATAAAAAATCTGGATGATAGAAAAAGGAATTCGTGCAAAACATTATAAAAATTAACCACGAAAGTTTTTTAAAGAATGCTCTTATGCTGGCATTTTAAGAGAGTAAGAGAACGTTTAACTGTGTATTTAAGAAATTCACCACTTAAAGTTCGAAAATTCGAACAAACGACTGGCAGCCAAATCGTTTTTAGGTTGAACGAAGGACTGAGAAATAAAAATATGTAACAAATGAACTCGTGTGTTTGTGTTTTTGTTTATGATGAGGAAATTTTTCAAGCGAACATGGAGAAAAACGAGGAAAATCATATTTTCCAACCAATCGTTTAGAGTTAGTCTTGTGTCGGTATTTGTATTGGACGGTGTTAAAATAACGGAGTGTTCTTTAAATCAATTATAGAAAAAAAATCTTAGTTGTAAAACTCAAAAAAAAAAAATAAAATAAATTTTTGTTAAGAAAATTTTTTAAGAAAAATATTTAAGAAAATTTTAAAAATTAAAAAAAGAAAATTTTTTAATAAAAAAATTAAAAAAAAAAAAAATTTTGGTAAAAAAAAATTGTGTGTAAAAGTGTAAGCCTTTGTTTTATTAGTTTCAAGTCTTAGCAAGAAAAGTATAGTGCGCGCCAATTTGTCAAACGGAAATGTAAGCAATAGTACATTTTCCTTTAAGCACAACCTTTACTCATCAAAAGTGTATATGTGTATGTGTTTTTCATGTAAAAAAAAATCATAGTGCAACATAAACGAAATTTGCATGTTTTCACCTGCCACAACAAGCTCTTTTTGTTAAACTAGAAATTGTTTTTTTCTTTTTCAAATGTTACATGTGTGTCCCTAAACACATTTATAAGTTGCTTACAAAAGTTTTTATGCTAAATGGCATAATTTGTCACAAACACACAAACTATTAAAAATTTGATCAAAACCGGCTAAAGAAAACACTTAAAAACAAAAAACTCCTAAACGAAAGAAATCCTTTACGAAGAAATAAAATTTAAATTAAAATACAAAAAAAAACCCCTCAATTACAATGAAAAATGTTTTCGTTCATGTCATGTTTTGTTAAATGTCATTTTTCACTAAATCCTACAACTACCAACAAACAACGTTCGTTCGTAAAAAAACCAACAGAAAAATACCAACCCCTTTAACAGTGGTCACAGCACTTTTTAAATACATGTTGCAACAACACTTTTATACACAAAAACAAACAATTCTTGCCACACTCTGTTGGCTGCCTACAATGTTGTTGAAAATTATAAAAACATTTTTCACTTGTACTTGACAAAAACGAATTTGTTAAAACGTACAATAAAAAGTGATATAAAACAATCCCCCAACTAGTACCAGCAGAATTTGCTGCAAGTACTAAAAAATTTTTTTACTCTTGTATTTTTTGTTATGAATGCCCTACAGTTAGTTAGACGAATTTGTGAATCTTGCAAATAGTTTGTTAAAATTGAATATCATTTTTCACAAGAATAATCAAGCCTACATAATTTTAGAGTTTTATCTTAATTTGTTATTTTATTTATGGCTTTCGTTTACTCAGAAAAAGAATTTGTTTCTACATGGTCTCGGCTAACTAAACTATTGTAAAGGGCAAGTTTTCTAACATTATATGATCACTTTAATCATAATAATGTCACTGCAGTCATTTTGCAGTTCTATATAAAACAACCGCAACCAAGAAATGGTTTAAAAACATCATTAATAATAATATGAATTATGTCTTTGCCATAAAACATTTTTCTTTATATAATGTGTTCACTTAAAACTTAATATTGTAAGTGAAATCATATTATAGTTAAAGCACTACTCTATAAAGCAGCAACAACCAAGTAATCGTTGCATCAGGTCCTGGAATTTTTAATAATATTATTTATGGGTTTGACAGAAATAATTATTTTTATTGTAGTAAGATTGGTTGAATGTTGCTAGCAAAATGTGACAGAAAGATCAATGTAAAAATGTTCAATTTCAAACATGTAAATGGCCACAATAAAAATGTGGGTGGTTGTGAACAACCATAATATAAATATGTTTGACATAATAAAATAACTGAAGATAACGATTCAAAAACGAAAGAAAAAACATATTATAATGTAAGGTCGGTCAAGCCCTACAATATGATACCTCTTATCACACTATCCACAAACAAATATTCGAAAATTTGCCTAATTTAATACCAATGCGCACACATGGATCCTTCAAAACAAAACTATGTTATGAGGGCTAAATTTTTATAAGAGTACTTTGTGCAACATATTATCTATGTATTTACCTATGTCTACATGTGATTTTTTCAACTTAGTGTGATTTAAGAGAGCGGGCTTATGTGCAACCTTAAGTCAATTCCGAACTAGCCAGCTGAACTTGTTACATGACAAGGTAGTCACTGAAGCTATCTTCGCCAAATTTTATATTAATACCAATATTTTTTAAGGAAGTTATGCCATTGAAGCTATTTTTAAAAGGGGTATTCGGATGGAAGCGATGGTAAAATATGAACCGATTCCAATAAAACTAAGTAGCATAATTTAGAAAGCAACAAAATATTTTTAAATTTAATTTAATCTAAATACCAATATAATAAGATGATTTATGGGCACAACTGGCTTATGCGGAAAAGGAGGTTTGGGGACTATGAGTAATTATGGACCGACTCTCGCTCTTTCAAGTATCCTTCATCTGAGCGGCAGTCGAAAAGTATGGGTCAAATTTCATTTAACTATCGTTTTAATTGCAACCATTACTTTGCGCACAAGGTTTGTATGCACAGACAACCAGACTGATGGATGGCGTGCTGGTTGTCTGTAGAAAGTAATTCTGAGTCGCTCGATTTTTAGGTACAATCATAGTCACTCATGAAATTTTCTAACCAAATTTTCTTAATTTTCACAACAACTTTGATTTATAACTTTATGTAACATAACTTACCTTGATTTACAATTTTAGACAAAATAAATTATAACTAGCGTTTGGCCCATGGTCGAAATTCGACCATAATTACTTATTAGGGTATTCATTTAATCGGGCTTTTGCTTTAATCGGTTAATCGCTCGACTAATTAACCGACGATTTGGTTTAATCTGTTAATAATAGGTTAATTTGGTTTTTGATCGGTTAACCGATTAATTAAGTTTTTTTTATTAATAATGTATATTATTTGTAGTTTATTAGAAAAAAAGGAATAACAATTCTTGATCTAAAACAAACAAAAAAAAAAAAAATATTCATATATATGTGATATCTATTTTTAAATTAATACATAATCAGAGGTGTTCTGGAAATCGAAAACGCAAGAACTTTAAACGTCGTTTTTTAATAAGATTTCTCTAGTTAAAGAATTTAATTGACAAATATACAAATATTTCCTTAGTAAACAATATTTTATAAAAAAAATTATAAAAATTAGATTGAAAGTGTGTTAAAAACAACTTTCAAATTCTTGCGTTTGGCGTTTTCGATTTCCAGAACACCCCTGAATATGGGCATTTCCGTCAAAAGGTCCACCGTGACCGAAAATTTAAAAGTTATTAAAACCTGATTATTTTACGATATTGTTATAGAGAAATATTTAGATTTTACTAATATTATAAATTTATCCATAAATTTGTTCACTTAGGTGAACAATCAGACTGCAAAGTTGTGCAAACGTAATTTCTTATTTGTGAGAATGTTTTATTGCATGTTTTCTGTAATATTATCTTCCTTAAAAGAGGTGATATTGGATGAAAATTATTCCAAAAAAATTTTCTAAAATGGTCTATAATCTCAGGAAGAGTTCCAAGAGAAATATGTAATTCGGATTAACCGTAAATTTTTATTTTTTTTTTAATCATTATTCAGTTAATTTATTATGGAAAAAATGTCACGTTCGAAATGTCACGTATCGAACCAGATTTTGGCGTCAACAAAAAAAATACAGAAGATCTTGGAATCAAACCAAAGACATTTAAATGTTACATTGCTACGTAAAATTCTGAAAGTAGTTTGACAAAAAAATTGTGCCAGGTTTCGCTGAATAACTCCTTTTTATACATGGCCCCAAAAACTATTTCTATTTTTTTCACATTCGAACCGCTACTTCTTTTGCCATTATCTTTGACGTTGAATCGCGCCCCCCATAAACTTAAGCATAGATAAAAGTGCTTTTTTAGTGCTTTAATTTAAGGGTTAAAAGAACGTAAAAATATTTGTTGTTTAAAATGTTATTGCATTTTTGATGCGTACGACTGTCACGTTCAACACTTTGGAATTACCCATATGTAGTTATTAAAAAATAGACTGCGGATCATTTAAACAGTTATTTCAATAGTTTAAGGAGATCTGATAAAATAATTTTAGTTAAGGATTAAAGCGATAATTTTGTTTAGTTTTGACAACACTTGACTCGGAATTTTTTTTTCATTTATCGTGGGTATTGGAGGAATCAGAAGCAGCCCATAATACAGAGTATTTAATTTCTCAGTCCTTTTCCCGGATTTCTCTAAACATATAAAATCTTCCATTATGTCATTAGAATCCTAATTTAGTTGCTAACACTTCTAATTGTTTTGGTTAATTCTGTAAAAAGATTGTTTGTGTTACTATCGAGAGTTTATTCTGCTTTTGTACTGTATTTTAAGAATGTATTGCTGGATGGAAATATATTGTGTAAAAAAATATTATCTAAACATGTCAAAACAATTAATTAAAACAAACAAAATTTGTTATAATATTACAAAAACTTAAAAATTATGTAACATCGGTTAAACGGTTAATAGACTGAAATTAACCGGTTTAATCGTTAATCGAAAATAGACAATTTTAAATTAACCGATCAGTTAATCGGGTAGTAAATAATCGGTATTAGTATTAGTAATGCAAATATGAAGAAAACATAAAAATAAGTATAAATGGATTTACATTGATTCATTTGAAGGCGGACCAATCTCCAGTCCATATGTTATCTATCACTTTAGTCCGTGAATGCTTAGTTTAATTTTGTAAGTTCAATAATAAAAAAAAATCAGAAGGTTCCAATTGAAAAACAAAAAAGTACCAAAAAGTCTGCTTGTTTCTCAATCACTCTTTACTTTGCATGTTGATGATTATATTTCTAGGTTTAGTATTAATAAAAATTCAAAAAGTACCAGCTTAAGAACGAAAAAGTGCTAAAAAGTCCACTCTTACATATTCCTATTAACTCGGGACCTTGCATTTTTAATTTTATGTTTATGGGTCCAATACTAACGGAAATTTAAAAAGTTCCAGATAATAACAAGAAAGTGCCAACAAGTTCCCTCTTAACAATTCTCATCCACACAGGATCGTCTATGTTTAATTTTTTTGGTTCTGGGTTCAACATAGAGAAAATACCAGTTGAAGAACAAAAAAGTAATAACATTTTTGAACTAATTTTATGTTTCTAAATTCAATAGGAACAAATCGTATTATACTTTTTATTTGTCTCTTTTCAGGTACCCCTTTACATAAAACAAGTTATACAAAAATATTATTTTGTAATTAAAGAATCAAGAGTTATCAAATTTGGCGGTGTGCTATATAACTCCAAGAAATATGGCCCAAAAGAAAATTAAGAATATCCCAAAACCTTACATAAATAAAATGTTGTTGCGCATTTCGGGGCAATTTTTTTTGGGTTTTTTTAATTTTTTCGTTCAAATGAAAAATTACTCTAAATAAAACCGGAATTTTTACTTTTGGATTATTATTTATGGAATAATTTATAATGCAAATTTAAAGACCCCAAAATTTGGTACTGCAAAATATTGACCCAAAATAATCCCATTTTAGGGTTAAAATTCATTTGGAACTTGAAGTAATTTTTCATAATAGAGAATTACCCCAGTTTTACGGTCATCTTTAATTATATTTTTTTGGGGTGATATTTCATTAAAAACAAAGGGTCAGATTGCACTATGAAAAACAGCTCTAAATTTTGGGTCAATAATCATTTTCCATAATTTTTGATGCCATATTTTGCAGCGATATTTAATTAAGCTAAAGTTTTTCTTATATTTTGAAAATTATGGTTACTTTTATTGTAAAAAATTAATAGAAGAAGCAAAATCTTCAAATAAAGTGTATATAATTCGCTAATTACTGATCTTTTGTTCCGTGTAGCCATATTTTCCCATAGTATAAATTACTCAAACACATATTGCTAAAAATTTACTATATAAACTTTTTCTATAATAAATATTTCAACCTATTTAACTTACTTTTCTAGCTAGAGGGGTTTTTAATAATGAAACCATGCACAATTTTTTTCCAGGATTTATTTTTCTTGTTTTTATTTTGCATGAATTTAGCATATTCTCCCGTGTTCTTTTAAAAATGCAGTTGTTGCCACTGCTACAGCTGCACCGCTTGTAGCACTACAGAATGTTTTTGCTTCTTTGTTTGCACTAATTTTATTACGTTATTAATGTATTTGTTGCGGTCGTCTCTGTCGTGAATGTTTATAAAAATAAAATATATTTTTTAAAACAGCGATGAAAAATGAAAGAAAATGCACGACATGACTTGAACGTTCTGCATTCGTTCATTCATTTAGTTGCCACACTCTCACTTGCACAGTGTTTTGTTTATTTAAAACACTGTTGCTTCTTTTTGCAGTTGTGGCATGCAGTTTTTTATGGCGATTTGGTTTTTTTTTTTTCTTAATTGTTGCTGTTGTTATTTCATCTAGTGTTGTTCTTGATATTGTTGCTGTTAACATGCACGTTTAAAAATAAGAGGGGGAAGGGTGGGTGTACTTTTGTTATAGAATAGAGGATTTTATCGTAAAGGGTGGGAGGTGAAGGAATTCTAATTTGAGTACAAAATTTCAAATATGTTTATTTAAGCTTTAAAGAAATTATCAATTACAAATTTCTAAAAGAAATTCCACAATTCCTGCTAACGTAATAATTATTGAAATAAAAATAGCTAACTAGCAAGTTTTATAAAAATGTGTCTTTATTAACTGAATATAAATAACAAAAGTGAAAGGCATTGAAAAAATATGAAACATATTAAACCTATTTTTTCAATGAACTATTTCTTTATACTACAATTTATATTAAGGTGCAAAACGATAAAGTGTATCTCCAATACGCCTCCTCAACTGCAATCGGTTTTGGATAATAGTCCGTCCCATTCCTTTAGCACATGATTGGTGTTTAGTTTTCGGAACTGGTTTTGTCAATACATCAGCAATCATTTTATCTGTTGAAAAATATTCAAGTTTGACCGCACCGTTTTCTAATGCATCTCGTATAAAATGATCTCGATAATGTATATGTTTTGTTCTGGAATGATGGCTTCCGAAATTTGCCATACATTGAGCCCTTTGCGAGTCACACATAATTGATGTAGAATCGTTAATAGGCCATCCAAGATCTTCTAGTAGATATCTAAGATATATAGCCTCTTTTGCACATTCGGTTAAAGCCATGTATTCGGATTCAGCACTCACACTTTGCAACAACACTTTGTTTTCTTGACTCCCAGGATATAACAGCACCTGCCAAAATAAAACAAAATCCAGATTGAGACTTACGATCATTTGTATCCTGTGCCCAATTCGCATCTACAAAACCAACTTAAGGTCACAAATTTTTTAAAATTTCTAAATCATTTAGTCCATATGTCCAGCATTGTTATGTAAATAAGTATCTTCCAAAATTGTTAGTCTGTTTATCGGTTTTTTATAAATTCGTATTTTGTCTTACGAGAGTTCTATTTTATGGAATGTATGATGAACATTTTTATTTTATATTGAAACTGCTTAACATTAATCAGCTGAATTTTCTTTAACCCATTTAGACTACAAGTACAATATTATTATTTGAAAAAAACTTATCTTGAAATAAAATGGTTTATATTTATTTTATTTTATTTATTACTTTCTGTCTGTATATTTTCCCTTTTTTGAAGTTCAAGCTCCTACGAAATGGAGTGCTAGCTGCAAGCAGAATTATCAATAAATCTTTAAAACAAGACGTTAAGTTTTGAAAACAGTTCGCCAATTAAGTTAATTATTTCTTACTCGCTTCTATGCTTAAAATAATCATATCTAAATACAAAAAAGTTAAAAATTTTAACTTACTGCCTGTTCAACGTAGACGTTCGCATAGAATTTTAGATGGAAAATATTTTTAAAACTGAGTGTTTTTCATATAAATTTTCTATGTGAACGATAACGTTCGAAATCGTTAAACTGGCAGTTAAAGTTATTTTAAGATACTCAATCCTCCTGTACTCTCGTCAGAATATTTATTAAACTTTTATAAAATATAGTTTAACCGACAAAAATCTAACTACATAAAAAAATAAGTACGGAAAAGCATTAACATTTTTTAAATAACAAACATAAATGCTTAAAAAAATATTCGTAAAATAACTATATTTTTATTCAATTTTAACAGTACGGAAATCGAATTTAACAAGCCAAAATCAGTTACTGTAATAATCTTATGAGTGTATGTTTTTTTAAACAAAAGTTTTAGAGAAAACAGCTTTATTATTTATCAATAATTTCAGTTTTTCTAAAATATGGTTGTATTGTTAAGAGATAAAAAAAACATATGTTTCATTAAAAAGATCGTGCAGTGCTCTGTCTCTACGCCAATACTGCACAACAGTAATTTTATTTCCATTTTCAATGAAAACGAAATATTGGCAAATTAAATATTGTAAAATTAACAATACAACCAGAACTTCGAGCTCAAAAGAAAAAAAGGAAGAAAAGTTCTTTTATTAACTTCCATTTATCTCTGTCAGCTTTACTTTTTGAAATATTCCGTTATGTCCAAAATTAAGGCACGCTTACTACATTTATTGGAATAACTTGAAAACGGTTGACCATACACAGGAAAAAGCTCGCTATTTTTTTTTTCAATTAAAGCATTAATCAAAAATGAAATCAGTTTTAATTAAAAATTAATTCAAGTAAATGAAACATTTAATCAAGTGAATTAAACATTTAATTGATACTATTAATTTGTTTACTGGTGCAAATTCAATTAATTTTTTAAAATATATCACAAATTTTTTAGTTGAAATCAAATTTTTATTTTTTTCCGTGTAATCAGTTAAAAAAATACGAAACTCGGCAACGATATTATCATTAAGCCGTGATTCCATTGTTTTTAAATTTGCCCAGTAGTTTTAGAGATATCGTTGAATTATAATTTTTTTTTTTTGACAAAAAGGAAAATTTTGAAAAATAAACAAATTTTTTGTTCTTTAACCCTCCGATGAGTGACAGTTCTGAACTTCACGGCCGTGTGAAAAGGTCCCTACGGACCTTTTTGTAAATCATGTTTTTTTCATATAAAAAATTTTTTTTTTGATTTTTTTTTTTTGTTTTTATTGTTTATAACTAAATTCTACATACAAAAATAATTTTTTCAATTTTTTTAAAGGCAAGGCAAGGAAAGGCACAATATTCTAATTTTATACTACTAGCAATAGACCAGTTCTTAGAATTTTTTGTTCTTAGTATTTTTGTTCTTAGAATTTTTTGTTTTTATCATCATCCCTAATGTCTTTGAGTTTAGGTCTTTGTGTTCAGAACAAGTAAGTTATGTGTTGAAACAATAAAAAAATTATAATGATGCCCAAAAACATGCATTTATTAGTGAAATTCAGTACAAGGTCCATACGGACCTATTCACAAGTCCGCGTACTATTCTCACTAAAACCTCAATAACTCCTAAAGTAATGATCCGATCGGCATCCAAAAGATGCGCAACAAAATACTCTTGGAATACAGGGTAACTTTGTGGGGGGGGGGGGGGTTGTAGTTGCCGAAGTAGTAGTAATTTCAGTTTGAAACGGCAAAAAGGTCCCTAGGGACCTTCTCACTCATCGGAGGGTTAAAAATTCATAAAAAATAAAAATGCGATATAAATCACAGTTTTGGTCTAAAACCATTAATCTTAACATAATTTCGAATGAAATGAGGTTTACACACACAACTTTTAATTTTATTTACAATTTGCTAAGAAAACTGAATATCGATTTCGATAGAAATTTGCAATCAAATTCCAGACCACACAAAAAATTTCAAATTTGTTCCCTTGTATAACACAGCTTTTTTATACCCTCCACTTATGACCTCTATTTATGACCGTCTGTTAGTTTTTTCAAAAAATTTTTTCATCAAAATTTCTTATTTACAGTTATGGTAGTTGCCAAAAAAAAACATTTTTTCCGTAAAAAAATTTTTTGTGTAATTGCTAGCTGATTAACGGGAATTTTATATGTACAATATTATTGAGAACGTTATTTTTTCTTGTTGCACTCCAATTGAATATCGGAAAAAAAATATTTGAATCAAAAGAATTTTGGGTAAAAAATTTTGTTACGGAAAAAATGTTTTTTTTTTGGCAACTACCATAACTGTAAATAAGAAATTTTGATGAAAAAATTTTTTGAAAAAACTAACAGACGGTCATAAATGGAGGTCATAAGTGGAGGGTATAAAAAAGCTATATCATGAAAACTAGAGCTGATAGAGACAAACTGATTACAGATTTGAATTCAGCGCACCAAAATTAACTAGAATCAGTTGATAAATTTAAAGAAGCAAATTGAGTGTTGGCCTGTGTAATACTTAATGTCTAAGCTAAGAAAATTTTTGAAGTTTGAGAAAATTCGCTGCAAGGTTATTAATATACATTTTGAATTAAAAAATTAGATTTTAGCTACAATTTATATTATTGTCATTTCTATATCTATTGACAAATAGCCTTATGCCCAATTTTCAGGATAGTAATTGAATCTAAATTAAGTTAATTTTCATAAAAACTTTAAGCGTATTTTAATACAGATTGAGTTTTTGAGTTTTATTTTAAAAGTCTTATTAAAAAAAGTATAATTATTTACAAGGTGGTCTCAAAAAACAGCTGATTGTTATTGCTTTGCCTCTTGTTGTTGTGCTGTCGTGATATTGAGTCCACCTTGCTAAAATATTACAATAGAAACTTAAGTTGAAATTAAGTGGATCAAATCGGTGAATTAAGTTTGATTTAAGTATTTAGGAAAGAAGAGAATTTTGTATTTAAAACGGTTTTAAGCATAAATGTGTTTTAATATCAATCCTGAAAATTGGCCATTTTGTTTGCTCTTATCTGTTTAGATATTCAGCCTTATTACAGCTCTCATTGTCGGTAACACCATAAGTCGAAATTTGTAGAAGATTTGGAAATACAATTCGTGTGTTACTTTAGAGAACTGTAACGTATGCGGAATCAAATATGGACTGACACATTAACAGTAATAAAATATTTATATCAGGTATTAAAAAATCAAAGTTAATATGCAATTGTTAAAATACACAACTTAAGCTTATTTAACAAAAAGATTTCTAGCCACATCGATGTGCTTTTTTATATTTTGAGGAATCCTACGGATAGCCTACTGAATAACCTCTGTGTGCATTTTCTTTAACATCCATTTAATTTAAGTGATAAAACAGTCTAGGTTTCTTGGTTCCTATCCCTATTTATAGAAATATCTTTTCAACTTCGCCTAAACATTTTAAAGTGGTGTTTATTAATGAGCGTTCATTGTAAAAAAAATCTCATCATGCACGATAAAAAAATTTTGTAACAAAGCCCGTATTAGATGTTTGATGATAACTGAAACTTCTGTGAGAATAATGGAACGGGTTTCTTTGCAAATTTGGCTACTCTGATATGTAATACGTACTACTAAATACAACATTTTTAAAATTTTTTCTTTAAAACTGCATTTATTTGCCAATGCATGGTAAGATTTCGCAGCACATCCGGCAATTCCTTCCTTCAACATAGCTCGAGTTTGCCTGCATTGAATCAAACATTTTTACCGGATCGTCGTTTTCTATTAAACGGTTTTTTACTTTCGAAAGCTTTTACTGGCTTTTTCTTTTTCAATTTGGATTTCAGAAAAGTGACGAAAAAATTCAAATTTTCTTTAATGAGGATTCTTTTCACAAAATTTAAAAATCAACTTACGACCTTCTTATTCGTTTTATGATATTTTTCTCCGTATTATCAATGTATAAAACTGATTTCTAGCCAAATAATTATAGGGAAAGTGCCGTTACTTTTTCCATATTTTGTTTTTATATTATTTTATTATTGCACTGATGGTTGAAAATCATTCCATATTTCATTCCGCTTACGTTAATAAGGCTTAATGCCTTTGAAATTCTAAAACGACCTCGTATTTTCCAAATAATCCGGCGAATAAAAGTATACGGAGCGTATGATGACCAATTAAATATTATTCATACGCAGCAGTACACAGTGCTTATTTTGTTTTACAATGAAAAAGCATTACAATTACACCGGCCAACAATTTGTCAACTTAAAGGCCAGATTATACTTTTAAAAGGCTGGAAAAGGCGCTTAATCTGAATCTGTTCTCAGAATTTCTCTATCACATAAGTTTTTCGATACATCCTACGTTTAGAATTTTAAACAACCCTCTTTTTGCCATATTTGAGGCATTATAACTGCCCTGATTCATCTTTACTTATAAAACCTGTTATGTTGTCTGAAATTCCAACCAATTACCTTTAAACTAAATATTTTACTTTTGTAATATCTTGTTCCTTCTCTGAGTTCTTAACCTGGAGTTTGAAAAAACCGGATTTTTGGCTGTCAAGATAAGTAACGCTTTTAATTTGTAAGTGTTTTTTTCTAATACTGCTGAGGAATATTTTTTGATTAGCTTCCAAAAGTAATATCCTGTAAGTGCTGGTAATTTTCTGCTTCGAAAATATATACGTGCTGTTTTTAGTTATTTTCCATAACTTTTCGTAAATTTCGGATGTAATTGCCGTGATTTAATTTTGAATGTTGGTTTTTAGTTTGGCGATGGTTTTTGGCTTGGAGCTATTAAATCCGGTCAGTTAAAATCGCTTGTGCTCGAAATAAAGCGTCTCAATATGTCCTATATATATTATCTGTTTGAAACAACAATGTTAGGTGTTCCTACCGCTAGCCTAGACCAATTTTGCCATACCATCCGTTACGCACCATCATATACAGAGATTTAAACATCCATATTATTTGAAAAATTAAATTACCAAGAAAATTTTATGTATCAAAAATTTTTTGACGAAAAAAGAATATACAAAATTCGATCTACCAAAGGTTAAAATACAATTTGGTTTAAGGATTGATGTTTGACTATTGACGTCAGCAGTCGTCGATGGCTGCGAGTCTAAAACGGCAAATCCATCTGAGGAGATCGAGTGGTTGCGATCGAAACATGTCATGGCAACCTGCCGGCCGGGGTTCGAGTCCCGGCGACGGTCAAGAATGAAAGATTATCAATAACAATTTTAATTAATTTTTATGTTGTAAAATTCCTTTCTTCATAAAAATAATTTAATGAAAATTAAATTTAATGAACTAAAGCCTAATTAAAATATTAAAAATTTGGATTCAAAACCATAAATAGTTCAACAAAATAACCACAATACTAATTATTGAATATACAAATGTTTAAATGGAATCCTTTGATTGACTGACTTTCTTGTGTTTATATAAAACAACAAAGAGTCTAAGAAAAATAAATTGGTCCACGCTGGTTTTGATATACATATAGTATTAACCGCTTATGTGGATACCGGTTACAAGCATTTAAAGTTTTTGCATTTCAACTTGTCTAGTTTATTTTGCTACTTAAAATAGCAAAAATTTTAAAGTGTAAAAGCATTCGCTTATAAGCTTATACCGCATTTAAGTATCACAATACGACACAATCATAATAAATTGCTTTTATCATGTGAACAGCGTTAAGCCAATTGCAAGAAAAAAGAAAATATAGTCGGCCATGCCCGACCATATGATACCCTACACCACAGTACATAAAAACAATTTACCCTATTCGGGACCCCATGCGCAATCATGGATCCGCCTGAAAAAAATTATGTATGTATCTTCATTGATTTGAGAGTTTATTTTTGGACTTATTAGAATAACATTTTGTCATGATATAGAAGCTTTCGTGAAAGTTATTATCGCCAATTTGTATATTAACACCAACTTTAATAAGAAGGCTATGGCAATAAAATCTATTTTCAGGAGTAATTTTTGTATGGGAGATATGTTCAAATATGGACCGATTTCAATTAAATTTGGTCAGATGATTTTAATTGCAATTAAATAAACAAGAAGGTTTATGGACACAAAGACTCTATTTCAAAAAGAAGCTTGTGTAGAGACTATGTGAAATTAGAGACCAATTCGCTTCATTTGCAATAGGATTGGCACTTGTACCAGTTAGAGTTTATGTACCAAATTGCATCAAATGTTCTGCAAAATAGCGACTCAAACTTTGCGCACAATGTTTGCATGGACAGTCAGCAAGTGCATAATACCCTCTATAGTATTGTGGTGTGGGTATAAATATTGCACAGAAACTATTCCATCAAAACTAAGTTTGCTTAATTTAAATTAACCTTCGATTCCAGACATGCACTTTTGATCCAAGTAAAATAGTTTTGCTTCATGATGTTAATATCATATTATGGACGAGTACTAAGACCTTGATTTTATTTCATTCATCTATAGCAGGAAAAAAGACCATTTTTTTAATCAGAATCAACTGGTTTTAAATTACGCAAACGTTGGAAATAAAGAAATTTTAAAACGATTTAAAGAAAATTTGCTTGGATAAATTAATTTAAATTTTTTTCATTTAATAAATAATTTTCATCTAAATATACAATTTATGAAAACATTTCCTCCTTCCTAAAAAATAAACAACAGAAATTATTCTTGTACAGGCAGGTTTTTTTTTTTGTATAAATTTTCAAAAAAAAAAAAAAAATTGTTTATTCTTTATTTTATATTTCAGTTTACTTTTCATTTATGTCCCCCATTCATTGCAAAAGATCTTTTATATTAGCAACATTTTACAACTGTTTATGTCAACTAACAGAAAAAACAAGTAGTGGAAGTAACACGCAACAACAATAAAAATAAACTCAACAATAATTTTCATTATTTTGCTCTTTTTCCCTTAAGTTGATGTTGTTTTTCCGAGAGAATTTCTTTTTTTTATTTTTTGCTTTATACGCATAATAAAGGAAGCGGAAATGATGCCTTTAAAAATGTTTTTGAAATTAAGACACGAAGAAAAGAGAAAGTAAATGAAAATTAAAGTAAAATAAATAAAAATTAAAGCAAAATTTTATATAGAAATAAATAATTTTCAATATAAAAAGCTAGATATGGTAAATGGTTTATAAATTGAAAACTTTTTTTAATGTGGGAATTTAATGAAAAATAAAAAAAAACAATTAACAAAAAGTGGTACAAAACAGTGTTTGAAAACAAACACTAACTATCGCTCCTTAGTGTACGGTTTGGTGGATTTGTGGAAAACACAAACGCTAATAGTGTTTGTGTAGTATGTAAATCACTAAAAAAAAAATTACGTTTCCCTGTTTGTCATTATTCGAACACAAAAACAATACTGTTCATATCCAGCTCAATAGTGTTCATATCCAACTGTATATGTTGTGCTTAGAGCCCTTTTGGCTTGTAAAAAAACGAAACATTTTTTATAAAAACAAAATAGACATACGAAAAAAACAAAAACTTTTAAGCTTTTAAAAGTGCCATAACGTCCGTGGAGTGTCATAATGTCCACAACATGTTAACAAACTCGAAAGCATAAGGATTTTCTCCTCTAAAAATACCAGCTTCGCTAACTAAATCTTCTCTGCACAGCAAAAAAGCAAGGACTTTTTTTATGGAATAACAAATACTAACGGCCGGGCGCAAAGACTTTCTTCTCTTTGTTATAACAAATACCGGCTTCGCTTACTAAAGGAGAAAATCCTTGCACACGGCAGAGAAGCTTTAATTAGCAAAGTCGGTGCTTGTTTTATCATAGAGGAGAAAATCCTTGCACCCGGCCGAAGGCCGTCTATGCCGAGACGCTTTAGTAAGCGCAGCCGGTATTTGTTATACCATAGAGGAGAAAATCCTTGCGCTCAAAAGTGTTTTCGAAATATATTTAATATATACACCCAGAGAAAAAACAACAAAACAATTTTTGAAAAAAAAAAAAAATAACCATATTATGTTATTTTAACCAAATCATTGCCACCGACAACCATGTTTTGGTTAAATAAGTTTCTTTAAAAACAGTTTTGTTGGTTGTGACCATAATAAAACATGTTTTTTCTCTGCGAGTATGTAGATCTTTTGTTGTATATAACTTCTTTAGTAATTATTGACCTTATGACATGTTTTAAAATGACATAATGTCCAATTGCAATGTGTCTTAAAGCCCACGGACATTATGACATTTTCAAAAGTGCCGCAGTGTCCATCTCACTGGACGTTATGACATGCCACCACACAATACACACAAAAGCTGTTGGTGCTGCGGTCGTTGCTAAAATTTTTTGTTTTTTCATTTCTTTCTTGAAAATAGTTACGAACGGTATAAAGGGCTGCGTTCGTCTACACAAATAAAATAAAAAAATAGATATCGGGTTCGGCTCACAGAACGCTAAATATTGTTCTGTTAATTTTCGAACCCTGGTACAAAGTGTTGTAAAATGGGAATATAGAATTGAAAAAAAGTTTTTTTTTATTTCTTTTATTACACTATTACAAGGTTTTGGACTGGAGCAACCCAGGATAACTTGGTGGGCTGAATTCGAATCTGTAATTGGCTTTTCTCATCCACGTTCGAGATACAAAAAATGTTTCGTTTCTTTCATTAAAAATCACTAGTGTATTTAAAAATCGATGAATTTTCAAAAGTTAATTCGGTTTCACGTATTAGAATCCAGCAATAGTCTCCCAGCATGCTTTTGTCTCAAAATCCTTGATAAATTCTTTAAATTTTCATTTAATCTTGGTGAACATGCTCCCGTTGTTCGCGCTCACTGCACAAAAATAGCTTAAATCAGTAACACACGCTCTCCCTGACACGCTTTAACGCTACTATTGTGAAGACTTAGAATGAATGTGGGCTTCTGACAAATAAATAATTGTGAAATTGTTGTGTCAGTATTGGCTGTTTTACAGTATTGCCAGCATGCGGTGATCAAGAAGTGATAGCCCAATTTTTATGCCAGATTCGAATTCAGCGCACCTAGATTAGTTAATAAACATGCAATTTGTAGATTAGTGTTATTATTGTAGTTAAAAGTTAACATTTTAGTGAATTTATTAATTAAAAAACTTCTGCTATTTAATTATTTAAAATTTGCTTATTTTATGGTTGCTAGTTTGACGTAATTTAGCTAAATTTATAAAATATTTTCTTTTAATATAGAAATACTTTTAGTACATAAAGAAATTTAAGATTCAATTATATTTTTTTCTTCTTTTAATTAAAACTTATTATTAAACACACACACTCCGATCGGAATAATTTTGATTCCATATTTGAAATTCTGATGGCTGTTTAGATTTAGTTTTATTAACATTAAGGAATGGAAACTATTTTTGTTCGGAATAGCGTTGTATTTTTGACTGGATAACATCATTGAAATTGTCAAAAAAAATTTGTAAATTATGCATAGTGAGACTGTACACTTAAGTGTATTAAGAAAATTGTTAAAGTTGTTTAACGATTTGTTATATAAGTATAGTTAAGTAATCTAAATCAAGTATTTAATTATATTTTTAATTTTGATTGGTTAGTTGGTCTGTTATCGTAGTCGTTCATTGTACGCAAACAGCCAAGTAAAGCGAAAATGATTTCGTTTTGTCAAGATACACTATCAATGTACACTAATGTGGCATCAAATCTAGCCTGTAGCCGTGAGATATTTCAGTAGGTCATAAATGAAAAGTTGCATACATACTTTTATGTTTCGACCTTTTAAGCACGAAAATGAAGTCCATTTTCAATAAATAAATCCGGTATTTAGGAAAACACGATACACCAGCATTACCATATGATAACTCTGTGTGGTCTAGGGCACAAATTTTTTATGTAACAGAAAAAATATTTTTTCTATCGTGTAAAAATTCACAAAAAGGCTATTTTAAAACATTTTTTTTAAATCAAAAGTAAGGCACAATTAATTTATAAAATATCATGTTTTGGTGTTGTAATTAGCACTTTACGCAAAATCCTAAGTAGCATTTTTACATGCTGTTTGTCAGTTAAGTTTGTACCGTTTACCGGCAAATGCCTACGGGTGGATGGTATTACAAAATATTCCGTCTGGTCATAACTGAGAGTGCGTTCAACTTGACCTGGCGGTGTACAAACTTAAGTGGGAGATAAATGGACCAAATTGTTTAGCTTTTGTACTGTTATGATTAGAGTTGTATGCTGCCAGCTTTCGTCAAAATTCTAGTTGAGTCATTATAGGTTGCAACTTTCGATAAAGTAAACCTTTAGTTTGTAAAGTCTTATTATAATATTTGAATATTTGCTAACACTGTTAACAGACGATAAAAATGTTGCTTTCATTATAAATTTGGCTTTATATAAAAGGTGTTTTTTTAAGCTAGATAGAACTTTAAATTGTAAAAAGTAACACAAAAAAGGGATGAAGAGGGATGTAAGAAAAGATAAACTCACTGTTTATTGTTGGTGTTTTGTTTAAGCTTTGATATTGTTACTTACAAGTAAGACTTTGAGTGTTTAAAATTCTTATTCGCTTTAGGGTTTTATTTGTATAATATTTTTAGCTTTTCTAAAATCTTAGGAAAAGGTTTCCTGATGAGCTGGCCTAAGCAACCAGTGAAATGCGCATAGAAGCTAGCTTTCCCTCAACAATAAATTTCAGTGTATTTATCAAATATGGAAAATTGGGAATTTAGCACGTCATACAGAAATCGTATTAATGATAAATTTTGTATTCCCGTAAATAACTTTGACCTTATATAAATCTGAAATATTTTTTATGAATTAGGGGATAAATCTAAAACTAAAATGTAAATTTAATTCGTTAATTTAAAAATTATGTACTTTAAATTTAATTTCCATTTTCAAATAATTTACTTATTCCAAATTATGAGCTTTAACAAAGCCTTATAATTTAATATTGATTAACATTTATTTGGCTTTATTTAATGACCATTTTCATTGTACATTTAGACAATGGACGGATAATTTGGTTTTAAATTATTACAACATTACCTTTACAATCACATTTAAGGCACAACCCAGCGGGTAACAAGAAATATAGAAGCCTTATATTCGGCCTTATTTTAGAGTTTAATTTTAGTCTCTCTCTCTCTATCTCTCTAAACTTTTTTCATTTTACACAGCTTGTCATTCAGTAAGGCTTCTAGACTCAGAAATGTTAAAAGTTTTTGCAAGAAAAAAACTAATAAAATGAAGGAGGATGGGTGTGTTTAATGCAATTTTTAGATGGACAAAAGTGAAGGCCTTGCATTTTTTACACTTTTTGGAAATGTTTTCTATGAATTTGTGTTAGTATTAATGCTTACATTTTCAGTTATATGTATTGATGTGTGCATGTATATTCGCCATAATAAAAGAGGTGGAAATTTTGTCTATTGTTTGCTGTTGTTAATGTTGAGCAATATAATAGAGGTTAATGAACAGATCATCAAAATTAAATATAATATGTTGTTCATATTTATGCAATGAATAATAGAAAGAAGGGTTGCAATGTTTTTAACAAGAATTTGTAGTTTTATTAAAATTTAACTTAATAAAATGAATTTTTTATTTGTAAACTGAAAGCAGTTGATTGTACATATTACAAAAGAAATATTCGTTGCTGTATTTTTTTTAATTTACAAAGGTTTCATCTGTTATACGAAAAAAAGTTGATTATAGCTTTTTTGAAATGCTACGAAACTAACAAATTTGCTTGTAGTCCAGTTATTCATTAATGGTTTTTATTAACAGAGAAACAGTTTTATGAATTCTTTAAATGCACAATCTTAACTTGAATTTTTACGAATTCCATACAAAAGTGGCGGCATTCAAATGGCAGCTGTATTTGCCAATAGTCAGGTTCAACATTTTTTAAGGTCCAATGGTAAACAATGAATCGTAAACCTTTTTGGTAGTATAATTTCTGACCATATGAAACTAGACTGCAACAAACTAAATCACAATATTTTTATTACTTGTGGTTTACATTAGATCCCTGCATTAATATCATTAAAACAGAAAATTGTGCATTAATTAAATAAGTGAATTATGATTGCTAACTCGCCTGTGCTTGTGAAATGAGCTATTTGCCTATTCATCGTTATAAGCATTCAAGTAGACAAGCTTAAGCCTTTTGGGGTTTAATATAAGAAACATGTTTCAAAATAAATTTTTAATCAGTTTAAAAATAACTATTAAAATGTCGGTTGTAAAATGTGAGGTTGCAACAATGAATCAAACCAGCAATAAATCATTGACACTCTGCAGTATGAATTCACTTTTACATGCTGCCCCACGATGTCGACCGACAACCTAAGCGAGCGACAACAAGTCACTTATATTGTTCTTAACCCTCCGATGAGTGAGAAGGTCCCTAGGGACCTTTTTGCCTTTTCAAACTGAAATTACTCCTACTTCGGCCACTACAACCCCCTCCCCTCTGAGTATTTTGTTGCGCATCTATCGGAAAAAAAATCAAGCCGATCGGATCATTACTTTAGGAGTTATTGAGGTTTTAGTGAGAAAAGTACGCGGACGTGTGAATAGGTCCGTATGGACCTTGTATTGAATTTCACTAATAAATGCATGTTTTTGGGCATCATTATAATTTTTTTATTGTTTCAACACATAATTTACTTGTTCTGAACACAAAGACCTAAACAAACAAACTACTAAGAACAAAAAATTCTAAGAACTGGTTTATTGCTAGAAGTATAAAATTAGAATATTGTGCCTTTCCTTGCCTTTAAAAAAATTTAAAAAATTATTTTTGTAGTAGAATCTATCTAAATATATTATATATATAAAAAGAAGTGTACACTTTGATGTCACCACTTACTGCGAAAGCCGGTCTTTCGACTTAAACGAAAACTATCACGGTACCTTGGGGATTGTCTGTAGATGGGTTATGTAAAGTTTGGACGAAATCGGCCCAGTGGCTCCAGAGATATTGCATTTAGATTTTCCTATATATTATTTCCATATAAATTGCAACAAAATGGGTTTCATTATTAATATTATGATTTTTTATTGTTACCTGAAAAGTTACCAAATCGTAATGCCTAATATGTACAATGAAATTCGGAATAGATCTTAATGTATATATTTTATAACGCTAGAGGGCGTAACATAGGGCAAAACGGGTAAAAGCTCCCCCTCCCAATATTTTCTGAACTGATTAACTGATTTTCTTGAAATTTCGCAGGCAAATAGTGTTACATCTGCAAGGAACTATAGCCTATAATTTTTATTATTCAGGGCGTGAAATTGGGCAAGAGAGGCAAACGCTCCCCCTCCCTATATCTTCTTAACTAATCAACCGGTATTCTTTAAATTTGGCATGCAGATACTGTAATATCTAAAGGAACTTTAAGATATACATGTTTTTGAATTTCCAACAATTAGGGCGTAAAATAGGGCAAAAAGGGTAAAAGTTCCATCTCCCCATGTATTCTTAATTAATTATCCGATGGAAGTTTCAAGTCTTGAAGGAATTAAAGGCTATACATTTAAACATTTACGGCGTAAAATAAAGGTCAACGGGTAAAAGCACCCCCACCCAATATGTTCTTAATTAATTAAACGATTCTTTTGATAAGTTTATGTATCTTTATTAAACGTTTTTTTCTCCGGTTATTCTACTTCGGCTTTGCAATGGTACACGATTGGTCGTTAACAAATTGATGAAAAACGTTACCGAAGCTACCTTTTTGAATGGTAAATTCCGAGACGAAAATGTTTTGCTGCCACGAACTCCGATGATTGCCACAGACGTCGCAAATTAATTCAAATTTCCTTTTTTTCTGTTTGCGGTTTAGATTTGGCCACACCATGTTTTTCAGACGGACAATTATACGTGGCATGTTCTCGCGTCGGCAAGCTATCGAGCTTATTTGTGTTTGCTAAAGACGGACTGACAAAAATAAAATCGTAAACGCAATTGCTCTTCTTAACATGGGGTCTTCACCTGACAATTTTTTGTTATAGTAAACGTCAAACTTCATATAAAAAAAACGCTGAAAAAAATATTAGAGTTATTTATATAGACTTTGACGTTTGGTATAACAAAAAATTTTCAGGTGAAGACCCCATGCAATAAAAATTGATTATCTCTGTTTGATTTTCATACTTCAGGATAAAAAATACATCACTTTTTTATGTTTAACTTTTGAATATGTAACGAAAAGAAATAAATAGCTATTGTTTTTTTTCATCGCCGATTATGGTATAAAGAGCTCAAGTGAAAGAAAGAGGAATTTATTTTACTTGAAATTAGGTTTATGGCAAAACAACGTTTGCCGGGACAGCTAGTTTAGTTATTAACAATAAAAACAAAAAAAAAAAATTCAAAAAAAATTTTTTATATGAAAAAAACATGATTTACAAAAAAGGTCCGTAGGGACCTTTTCACACGGCCGTGAAGTTCAGAACTGTCACTCATCGGAGGGTTAAAAGCGTCTACACGAAATATTTTAGCGTGATTTCTAGTCTTATGAAACTAGACAATATCATTATTTGTTACGTTCTTAGGCGTACTAGTATTGGAAAATTCATTTTAAACAACTTAAAACTCATTTAAAAAACGGATCATTTACATTTCATTAACAAATGATTTTTACACTCATTTTTAAATTTTTTATTTATTTAACAGCACATTTCTTTAAATTTAATAGTTTTTAATTTAAAAACATATATTTTTACCGACAAAAATCAAACAACATAACAAAATAAATACGAAAAAACATTATTTTTTGGTAATTTGTTTTTTGAATAACAAATATAAATGTTAAAAAATAAAATTATTCGTAAACTAACTATATTTTTATTCAATTTTAATAGTACGAAAAACGAATTTAATAACCCACAATCAGTTACTGTAATAATTTAATGAATGTATTAAAAAAGCATATTTGAGTTATTTTAATATTAATTTCCAACCGAAATTTTTTATTTTTATTACAAATACAGGCAAGACGATTTTGTTTATGCCAAATTAAATCTAAATACCACAGGGAATTTTAAATAAGGGATATGTGAAATTATTGACCGACTCTCTTCATCTTCCATTGGCTTTATCCTTATGCCAATTATATATCATTTACCAAATTTCATTAGACTCTTTATTATTTTGGGATTTGTATTATGCACCAAAATTTTACATGGAAAGACAGCAAGCCAAACGGATATCAATCGGTTACAAAAAAATGGGTCTAAAAGCAATATATTTTCCTCTTATGGGGGTTTGATCTTTTTTTAATTATACGTCTATTTTACGGTAATATTGGCCATTTCGGAAGAAATTTGTAAGGGGACTTGTAAAGATAATAAACCGATTCAAGATATTAAAAAGGATTTCTAAAACACAAATATTTTTTGTGTTTTTAAATTTCAGATGTTAGGAAGATACAGAGAAGTTTCGGAACATAGGAAACTAGTTTATGCAACGGATATTCGTAGTATGTAAAATATATTTTAAAAATGAAGTACCTATTTAAATAAGTTCATCATACGACGTTGTTATTTCTTGGCTACTAGTGAGGTTTGCACAGCAAAACTCGGATATTTTCAAAAACAACAACGCATTCGAGCTAGTTACTTTTATTCTAAGTTCAATCGTTTGCTTTGTCAAAAATCGTAATGGCTTCAGATTTCAATATTGTACATTTTTGGTTATTTGTTTTTTATTTAAATTTTGTTTACTCTTACTCAGTACTCATCAGATCGAAGGTTACCTCTACAGAGTACTTAACCCTAGTTAGATAAGATACGTCTGCAAGATGTACGCTTTTAGAATTGTTTGCTTTTACTTTCACATAAAATTTTCTCCAGCTCAATTATCTCATTTGTTAGTAGCAGCTTGTTAGTGGTTAGTGGCAGTTTTTGTGCGGTAAGTATTTTTTTTTTTTTTTTTTTTTTTTGAGAAATAAACACGAATAAACGCAACATACGTCTGAGAGACGTATCTTTATCTTTAGTGTTACTTTTTTAGCAAAGACAACTTTTTGTTTTGCTTGTTTTGCCGAAATTTCCATAAATGGTTCAAATTTAAGGCTAGAAAGAATTTGGATTAAATTTTTGCTTCGATCGAATAGTTCCCTTAATTTCGGGTACCCTCTATCCCGAGTCTATTGTATATATCATTTTAATTGTGACCTAAAATTGAAAAGTTCTGCGTCTGTTTAAATACAATCAAAATTATATATCTAACGATTAAGGGAAATGTATTGATTTATTTAAAACTAGCTTGCCGCCCCGGCTTCGCTCGGTAGCTGATTACTAATGATCGATGGAGCCGTTTTCTGATTTTAGGTAAATCGGAAAAAGGAGGCGTAAAAGTGGGCGGGGCAAAACCTAAGTTGGATCATGGCGATCATTAGAAAGACAAAATCGTCCAAATCGGTCCAGCCGTTCTCAAGTTATGCGTTTAGCAACACACTACATTTAATTTTTGTTATATATGTAGATAAAAAAATCGCCTATTTGCATTCAAAGTTTAAATGATTTTATTAGAGTTTTCTAATGATATTAATGAAACTGAATAAATAGACGATTTTGGTATATTTCATAGGGGGGCTAATTAAACGTGATAAATAGCGAAGTCAATACAATCCATTTTGTGGTGGGTGGTATAAAAAAATGATGGATGTTTTCCGGGCAGAAATTTCCTAAATGACTTAAAATCTGTTTTTATTTTCAATAGAATTTTACTAGTAAAGGTTTCTGTTAATTATACTAACTCAGATCAATTGTATATTCTTAAACCAGACGAAATTTGTATCTCCTAGATATCGATAAGAAAGAAAATTCTGACACACTTTAGTTATGTTAAAACAATTATATTGTATTAAAATGTCATTAGGACCGTGGTATCTCTTAAAATACACATAAAGATCTTAATAACTGCCTAAAAACAATCAATAAATTAAAGTGTCATGCCACAAAATAGTCAAAAGCAAAAATTTAACCAAACTCAATTAAGTTAAAGATGTTTAACTTTAGTACGTTTCCATCTATTTACGCCTAAATACAGTAAAGTGTTAGAAGGAAAAAATACACCAAAATTTAAATAAAGTACAAACAAAATTATAAGGACAATCAAACAGCCAACCAACCAATCAACCATCAAACTGACACAATTTTATAAATTACACAAACTGTGCTTTTTTTCACTCTGAAAGTGATGCTTTGTCATTGTATTAAAGTATCTGTCAGTTTGTTTGTTTTTTGGTTTCCTTACCAATTTCTTTTTTTGACAATTGATTTTCACACGAAAAGTAACAACTTAAGCCTTTCTAAGTCAAATTAACATCAAACGGCCTTTTGTCTATTTATAAATTACAAAAAAAAAAAAGAACACTTAATAATGATTGAATTTTCCTTAGAATGTGAAAATTGAAAAATAATACTCTTTGTAAAATGAAGGTCTATTTATAAATTTGCTTGCGTTATTAAGTAAATGTGTTTGGGTGTATTTCTAAGCGTTACAAACACTTTAACACTCATCCATAATACACAGTTACAAAACACACAATTTGTGTTAAATACCCCATAATCATGGTGTTAACGAAAAAGTCAACAGTGAAAAAAAAACGAAACTAGAAACGAAAGAAAGAAAAAAATCACTGCTTAGAAGGTAATCGATGGTGATAGAGAGAAAATTGTTACCTTTTAGCTTTAACGGTTAGTACTGTATGTCAGTAAGTAAATGTAACACAGTGGGTTTGAACTACGTAAAATGCTTTTGTAACAGTTACAAATAAAATTGACGATTAAAGGAATATTAAGTTTGTCGCTTTAAGACCCCATAAACTATATCTGTGGCATTTTAACAAAACATCTTAAGTCGAGATAAGATAGCAAAAAAGCTTTTGAAAAAATTTCGGTAAAAAAATTATTTTGATTAAATAATAAAGTAAACCAGAATTTAAAAAAAATTTTGTTTAAAATACAAAATTTTTAAAACGTAAGTACAACTGTTTTTTGCAGTCTTCGAAAATAAACACTAAATAATGCTCCTTAGTGATCGCTTCGGTAGATATGTGGAAAACAGAAACGCTAATAGTGTTTGTGTAGTGAATCATAAAAAAAATAACGTTTTCCTGTTTGTCATCTTTCGAACACAAAAATAATGCTGTTCTTATCCAACTCAACAAAAAGATGAGAACATTAAATTCCCTTCGGTTTTTTTAACCATAACCTTCATTGTGTTCGTTTCAGCTCATTAATGTTCATTCGTTTCTGTCGGGCTTAGTGCCCTTTTGGCTGGCAAAAATTGTTTACAAAAACAAAATACAACTACCTACGAGAGAAAAACAAAAAGCCAGCAAAATTATTTTACACAAGCAAAACATATACACAATGCACACACAAGCTATTCGTGCTACGGTCTGTTTTATACTAAGAACAGAACACTGTATAATGTTGAAAATTCTACATTAACACAAAAAAATAGATATCGTTCCTGGGTGAGTGAGCCGAACGCTAAATAATGTTTTGCTTGTTTTCGAACCATGTTTTTTTGAATGAAAGTTCGTATGATAAGCAAATTTTTTTTTTTAATTTTTTTAAATTTGACTTAACATGTTTTATCAAAATGACACAGTTATATAAATTTAAAGCTCCTTAGTGTTCGCGCTACGACATAAAAAACTTAACAAGATATAAAAAATTTGCACAAAATCGTTGTTGGAATATAGAACTTGTTAGGAAATTATGCGTTACTTCGTTTTACAAGTTTAAAGCTTACAACATTCTCGGAAAATCCCTTTATCGAAATCAAACCAATACGCCATACTAACAAATACTGCAATAAAATGCGATCCAATTTAGTGTTATATGAAGAAATTGCACTGTCAAAACTTCCGCAAATCGATCTTAAATTAACCATTGGGCCTGTATTAAAGCCCACACTTGAACAACATTTTATATTTAGGGAAATTTGACAAAATTTTGTTTTGTAAGACTAGAAATAACACTTTAAAATTTAGTAATGATTGGTTTATGGATAAGGTTATGTTCACTTGGCAGCCGACACGAAGACTGTTCCCTTGGGTCCTTACAGCGGTCAGTTTGCGATACCCTGAGCCAGTGGCCAGTGTTCACCAAATTACTACACAAACATCCCTGTAGCCACCAACCATTTCGAAAAAAGAGATCGGCCTCAGTGCCGCCTTCGATAGAACATCAGAACAGGACAATTTTTATCGGTTTATATGTTTCCAAAGTTCCCACATGAAACCCAATTTTTTAAAAAAAACAGTTTAATATCTCTTTAACAGTAGCGAATAATAAAACATATACATATCTTGCAAAATCTGTAACAAATTTGTCTTAGACGACTTGAAATCTTGATGTTGAGTTTAATGAAGATTAGTAAATTTTTTATTACAGAAATCCTTGAACACTATAAAATCTTCTCTACAACAAATCTATTTGTTAGTAAAGAGTGCTAAATATTTGACGCAGCTACTCTTATTCTTTCTTGTTTCTATCAGTCTATTTTTCGTAAATCAGTATTTTACTAATATTTTACTTTTACCCCACTGTTTATGGTAAGACAATCACTTTTAGTTGGTTTTTTTGTTAACATATGTTTGCTTATGTGCGTGTGTTAGGGAAAGACCCAACATGGCGAGGGAAAGCCACATGAATGCCTTGTTTTACATGGCTTTGGGTAATTGAATGGCTTTGAAATAAATTTAATTGTAAGTCATTTACAAACAAATTATGCTATTCAAAATTTTATTATGGGCTTTAGGCAGAAAATATTTAAGAATTTTAATTTGTAATTACAGTAATTTAAGTCAATAACGATAAAATTTATAGCTTAACGCTACAGATTTTTTTTTTATATAATGAAAATTTTTAGAATTATGTTAAACATTATAAAGCTCTTGCAATATATCTCTAAAACACTTTTTGAATATAACAATCAAAGATTACCGCATATTCTGTTAAAACTTATAGTAGCTAAAAGAATATACTAGTGCAAACACTTTATTGAACGTTTACATGAATACGAATTAAGTTTTGGTAACGCAAATCAAAGTAAATACACATGGAACAATGAATGTATTCGGCTAATACAGCTAATGAAGTATAAGCATGTACAGGAATGTACTTAAAATGCACAAAACAGCCAACAAAGATTTTATAAGCACTTAAATCATGATATAGGGCACATGTACTGCAATGATCAATATAACCAACATGACATTTCACTTATAATGAAGACTAGGGGTGATCTTCTGTGGCTTAACGGGAGTCAGCTTAGGACAGATCAGTGTTAGACTCATATAGATATAGGTTTCTTCAATACTCAAAGCTTTCAGATGAACAAATTAAACAAGTTTTGAATGGTGGTGTGGATGGAAACTGGCATCCGCTTTACAATTATGTAAAAAGTGCCTTGACATATAGGAATTTTTTGATAGCTCAATATAACTTTTAGATTTGTTTCAGAATTAAGCTAATTAAAATAATTATTTTTTGTTTTGTTTTTTTGTTTTTAATTTACCAAACTTCCGGCTGACGGTTTTAAACCAAGCCGTAAAAACATCTTTATTATTAGTATTATATAAATTGTATATTATTTTATAAGAAATGCTGAATGAATGAAATAAAGAATCTTATCTAAAATCTGAAATCTATTTTATCTTATCATTATAAAGCTCTTCTACGAATAATTCCTTGTTGCGTTAGGTGACCTAGAGAAGCAATATTTTATCTGAATATAAAGTAGAATCTTTTTTGCCAATTCCCAAGACAAGTAGAATTTTTCAAGACTTTATACAGGTCTAATTCTATAAATAACATTACCGGGCATAAATCTTTTAATAATTTTGGTATAGCTATGGTATAGCTGTGTTGTTATCGACCATCTAATCGTGTGTCTATTTATCAATATTATTAGACAACACACTCCTAGGGAAAAACATGTCATTGCACGTCACCGTTTCATCTAAGGACGATCCATTTGTCGCACATTTATTCGCCAAAAAGTTACTTCTGATACCTTATGTGCTATTTTAAGAGTTTTCCGTTTAATGCTTTGATTACGTTACATGCCACACATTGATATCTTCATTCAAGTTTTTCGGTCAGTTTTCTAGCAGCTATATGGATAACGTTAATCTTTGACTAAAAAACAATGAAGGCGATTTGTAGTCCGGGATTATCAAAAAACTTGCCTAAGCCCGTGTTTGTATTCTTCTTTGACCCATCAGTAAAAACTGAAATTGCAATTTCCCTAAAAATTGAGTCCGCCTAGGTATTGTCAAATAAGTATTCTGATAGCAAATGTTCTATTTAAGTTTAGAGTACGTACTCAGATTCGCCATATTTTTTAATCTTGGAAATGACTTTGCAGTTATGCTGTTAGTTTTTGCAAGAAAAGATCTTTCTGATATTGGATAAGTGATCATGGCCCAAATATTCAAAACCTCTTTTATACAATTTTCTTTTATGTATTTAATAATATCTTTAATTTTACAAGACTTAAACGAAACATGTCAGTTACAACATTTTTATTAATAAATAATTGTACAAATTAATTTAAAAATCCAATCATTTCGATTACCTTTACATGAAAAAAAACATACACACACTTAACGTAATGTTTGAAAATTGTTGGCTCTTAGAAATAAAACATCAGTAACGAACAAGTAACAAATTGTTTAACAAACCACAAATCATTGTTCTTCGCCATTTAGCAACAAATTAAGGTGATTTAGAAAGGTGAAAATTGTAGACACCAAAAAAGTAAACAAAAAAAAAAAAAATTTGGAAACCAAAATGGGAAACAGGAAAAAATTTATAAAAGCTTAATAAAGCTTAAAAACAACATAAAACAAAAACAAACGCCAAAGGAGACAAAAAGGAAAATTTTGAAACAAACAAAAAAATTCACATAACTCAAAGCTAAGGACATTTACAGAAATTTAAGTGTGTGCGATGAAAAAACAGGAAACAGGATGTAAATGTTTGTAAGGATATAAGTGTTAGTGATTTGAAAATCAAAAAAATTTTCTGTTCAAAAACAGAAGAAAAAGCTAATTTTATGCCTTTGAACATAATTTTGTAAAGGAAAAGTAGAGGAAAATGTGTAAAGAAATGCATTAGATATTTAAATCAAAAACTTGTAAAAAGAAAAAACGAAAAGAGCACTTATAAAATAAATTTATTTTTTACTTAAAATGTATTTTCTAAAATTTCATTAACAAGATTTTAAATTCTTAAAAAAAAAAATAAACAAAATTTGTAATCTTTCAACATTTGGATTAAGAATATAAGTGTGACTTTTTCATCGATACAAACCATATGTGTATAAATATATGTATGTATGTATGTTTGTATGTTAATGTGCATGTATGTATATGTGTAAATGTGATTTTAAGTTTCATTTTATGTTCATTTAAAACTCAATAACGTGCGCGTCATAATTTGCAATGCGGAAGTCTTGCCTCATTAAGAGGTATATTTTTGTTTTATTTAACAAACCAAAACAACAATAAAAAACAAACTGCCACAACACCACTACCGTTTGGCTGCACAGAATAACAATACAACAACAAACAACAGCGTAATAAAAATCAAGAGTCTTAAGCAGTAACGTCAACAAGAACTACAACAAAAACGGCAACAGCAGTAACGATTATTGTGGCAACAATAATAGCAGCAACATTACAACCATCATTATTACCACAATATTCCAACCGCAACATGGAAGTCGTGCATGTCGTTTATTGTATAATTTTCCTTTTAACCGTAACGGCTTCACCAGAAATTCCATCAAAAGGTAAGTTTATTTTGTGTCCTTTTGTTTAAGTTGATGTCTGTTACTTTTCTTATCTCCACTTTTTCTCGTATTGATTAAAAAACCATTGGAAATATTTATCGATAACTCAAAACTTATGATATCCTAACTGAGTACTTCGAGAACCAGCTTGTAGCAGAATAGAGCACTTTTAAAATTCTTAAATATTATTCTTTTTTTATCCAACAATAAGTTTTTAACAAATCAAATTCGAAGACCATACACAGACAAATATAACAAGATTAAGTATGTAATTAACCCTGAAAGGTTACTCTTCATTTCGGTACATAAAAGTTACTCTTCGTCGAATCGACAAACTTTAAAAAAAAAATCTAGCGGAACGATTTTTAAAGAAAAAAATTAACAAAAACTTCTTTAGTTCAGCATTTTATTATTTATTTTATTTATTTCATTCACAGTAATATATAAAAGCCTCCCAGACCAATTAACATATATTACAAAGATATATTCCTGAATAAAAATACAATTCAATTTTAATACATAGTTATAAACATACTCTTACTTATAACTAATAATAAAAAAAACCCCATTCAATGGCTCCCCAGCCAAAAAAAAAAAAAACAAAAAAGATCATATGGAAATATAGTCCAATAAGAAAATAAAAGTTTTTTATCTATCTCAAAATTTGATACGAATTTTAGCACTTTTTTGTGTTTTCAAATTAATTAATTTTTTAAAGCTTTCGTCATGAGCTTACCTTGGTGAAAAAAGAGCGTAATTTGAATACACATAAAAAGTTATATGATAAAATGTTAACGAGCCTCGTCGATTCGACGAAGAGTAACCGTGTAGGGTTAATAAAATTTTTTTAAATTGATCTAAAATTTTCAACAATTTTCTTTATTTAATTGTTTGTAAATTGTCATATTAACAAATTGTTTTAGTTGTAAAAATAAACAAATTTCCCTTCAAATATTTTTAATACAAAATTAAAAAAAAGAATTTTTTTTTGTTTTAATCGCGTAAAAAATTAATGCTGGGATTGTTATTGAAAACAGAGTTCGTTTTGTTAAAACCTTCTTCTGCATCCCCTCTCCTAATTCCGTTTGTGTTAAAGATATATATTTCTGATGAGATTTTTAATATATTTAAATAAACAATTGATTAGATCAGCAGTTTTAATGCATCTTTTTCTGTTAAAATTGCCATACATTTTTTTTTTAAATTAATAAGCAACAAAACATTTTGCTAAAATGACAAATTTGTAATTAATTTTTGTATTTGATTGCTAACTGATATTTTATTTAATGTTACAAACTCATTATTAAAACTATTTGTTGAATGTGAACAATTTTAATTAACAAAGGTATTTTTATATTTACAAATTCGGTTGTTGGTGCCATTTAGACTAAGAAATTAATAGTATTGACGAATATGGTATTCAATATGACAATTGATTTGTCATAATTTTTTTCTGTGTATAAAGTACATATATAAATTGTGGTGGGATTTATCTTTGATTGTCCTTTAGTCTACTGTGGAAGTCTTATGATTTTGAATTTCGAAACTCTCTTAAAATAATCATTTGGATAATAAAGCAGTTTATTGTTGAAAAGTAAAATTTGATTGATATTTCAACTTATCCACATAAAGATGTCCTGGGGCCTAATTCTGGCAGCCGTGATCGAATACTTTTTCGATTGGAAAGCAATTTTAATTCTCCTTCTTTCAGGCGATAATGAACGAATCGAAATTATTTTTTTAGTGTTGAGATAACTAGAATAAATGCTTTACAACACTGAAAAAATAATTTCGATTCGTTAAGTATCGACTGAAAGAATGAGAATTAAAATTGCTTTCAAATCGAAAAAAGTATTCGATCACGACTGCCAGAATTACCCCCTGATATACGAAAAAAAAAGTTTAAAATTTTTTTTATTTTGGCTTAAATTGCTTTACCCTGCCTTTACAAATGCAAGTAATTACTTGCAAGCAGTGTATACGTATTATCAACGAAAATGTCGAAGAAAAAGCCGAAAGTCTTGCAAGTAGCTTGAGTGTTTACACAGTCAGTTCTATATTAATTAAAAGGTTAGTTTTTCGGTTTAAAAACATAACCATGTTGAAAACATTATCGTGTTATAACAAAATAAATTTAATGATTTCTTCTTTATTTAATTTTCGGTCAATCTTGATGAAAAAATTATATTTAATTTATAAAATATGTGACTACAGTATTGCCGTAGTGGCGATATCATAATGTTACTGAGAAAATATTTTGATTAACAACTTTTTTTCCCAAAATTCTTTAAATTCATGATTAAAATTACCACTAAGATGCGTTGTTGAATAGTTGTGCTCTTTTTTATTTGTTATTTTTTATAAATACACAGAAAATCCGCTATAAACATAACTTTAATTTTACTAAGTACTAGTAGATTGATACAAAAGTCATCCACGGCAACACTGTTTCTCCATTTGTCATTTTACTTGCAGCAAGTGTCAAAAATTTACTTGCCAGCAAATTCACTTGCAAGTTGAGCAGCAAGTACGAAAAATGTTATTGTATTAGTTAAAAAGTGTGAGTGTATTGAGTTTTTCGAACTTGCACTTGCAAGTGTAAACCCTAGGTTAGCTAGCCCTCAGACAAGTGTCCCCCAGAATAGCCGTTTTATAGCGAGCACAGGATAAGTAAAGTCGTCGAAATTTTGCCTCAATACTTTCTTTATTTGGTATTAAAAATTGCTTAAATCTTTTAACACAAATCTCCTCCGAAACGACATTACGTCTGCGTTTTCTTTTCATTTACGTAGGCGTATGATTAATATTGAAATATGAAAATTTAAATTAATACTAACGTAAGTTTGAAATATTTTTTGTATTCCCTAAAAAGTATCTATCAAACTAAGTTTAACTAAAACCCCAATTTTGAAAATGAAACCAATCCCCAAAATATGAAATAAACCCCAAAACAAAAATAACCTAAAACTCTATAAATGGAAACTTATTTCACGATGATAGAGATCTTCATTTTAAAAATGAAAAAAGTCTTTTTTTAAAAAAAGCTTATATGTAAAATTTTAAATCTTTAAATAAATATATTATATTTTGGATTCTTAAGTTTCGGGCATATGACCCCAACCCTTAAAAGTTGTATAGATCAAGGCTTGAAATGTTAAATGCAATTGGAATGGTTTAAGAAATAAGTTTCTTAAAATATTAATTGAGTTTTATTTTATTTACAAAATTTAGGGAATTATTTTATTATGAAACAATCCCGCATCCAAAAATTAAAAATTATTTCATCAAAAATGGACACACTTCCAAAAAATCTTGGTTGTTATTTTCTATATAAAAAATGGGAAATTGGTACATTTTTGCTTTTAGGACTTATTTCATTAAGGTCTTTGTTTGTAGCGCCGTGTTTTTAACCCCTGTGTACGCAACAGAGAACCCGTGTACGTTTAAAACAAAATGTTCTCATTGAAATTGATAATCTGCATATCTTAAGTTTCTTAAGAATTAATAACTATAAAAAGAAAAAGTATTTTTGGAGCCGTCTAGTTCATTTTTTTCTAATTTTTGCGAGAGAGTAAAGTTAGTAATTCTATTGTTACCATTGATAGTCTACATAAAAAAATATTAACTTAAACAATTTATTATATGAAACAGAGAAACACAAACATAAAGAAAACAAATATTTAATAAATAATAAAAAAAAACCCCGTTTTAAGAAATAAGAATTAAAACTGGTATTTTCCACTTCTTCATTTGTTACTGGCCAAAAAAAAACCGTTGCTTTTACTTCTAATTCACTCGATGTAAACAGTCGCTGTCAATCCGACATAAAAAAACCGAAAAGTTGAACACAAATTTTCGTTTTTTGTTCGACAGTTTTTGGTTTCGACTGCAGTTTTTAAACCCTGGGCTTAACCTTTTTAACGAAAGCCCTTTATTCATTATCAAACTTAATTGCCACAGTAGCTGTTCCACAAGTTTAAAAATAAAAACAGGTCAAACATGTAAATTAAGCTATAAAAACACAGCACTGTGCTACCTGATTTGCTGCAAATGACAACAAAGCAGACAAAAAAAACATCTGTATTCAACAATTTAACTTTGTGGAAAATATTTTTTTAAAAACAAAAAAATTGTATTAGTGGTTTTGTTTAAAAGAAATGAAGTAAAATTAAAGGAATAATTTCGTTTAATATTGCAACAAACTATCGGCAACCACAACACATGTGACTAATTTTGATCTTGATATTTGTGGTCTTATAGTAGGTGTCTTCAATTACTTAATCAGTAAAAACTAGCAAGTAAAGCACATTGACAATATCTTGCTGTAAGATACGAAGTTCTGACTTCCTTACTTGAATCGTTTTGAATGGTATAAATGGAAACATTTATATTTCATGTTATCAAACAATTTCTTATTTAAAAATTATGAATACTATTTTGTTACACATTTTCAAAAGTTTGTTTTGTAAACAAAAACATTGCACAGCTGTTTCAAAAATTCTTGCAAGTAAACCTTTTCAAAGTAAAAATTTGCCAGAATTTTTTTTTCTCTCAATTTTTTACTCTTTTTTTACGCTTTCTACTTGCAAGTTTTTTGGGTTAATGAACACTTTTCAGTAACAATTGATACAAATTCGTAAAAAAATTTTGTAAGACACTTAATATTTCATAGTGGGGCGCAAATTTGTATGAAAACAATTACTTTGTCGCTCGCTTGCATTGTCGATCGACTTGTCTTGCAGAAAATTTTTATTGGGGTTCAAATCAGCTGTTTGTCGTTCAAAATAGAAATAAGCGATAGCGGTCGATATCGTTAGCCAAGCCTTTAGAGTACTTTCATACGTTCTTCAACTTAATACTTTTCAAAATGGTTCAAACTCATATCTTCAGCACTACTTACACATACAAAAATGAATGGCTGTTCAAACCAGGGTTACCGTTAAAAATTTTTAAAAAGTGTCACAAATGGTTTCTTTCTAAAAATAAAGGCGCACAAAAAAGTCGTTAAACAAAATTTATTCAAGTCGGAAAACTTGTTTAACCCCGGACTAAAATTTCATTTTAGTGACTCTTTAAAAAAAATCTAGTGGACTGTTTTTTAAAGTAAATAACCAAGAACAAATTTTTAAGTTAAAACATTAATAAATAAAAAACCAAAAAAAAAAAAAAAAGTTATTTTTCTCTCTCAAAATTCAATAGGAATTTGAACTCTTTTTTTTTGTTTTCAAATTGATTGCATTTTTAAAGGTTTCTTCATCAGCAAAAGTTGTTGAAAAAAAAAAAGAAAGTAATTTGAATACACAGAAAAAAGTAAAATGATAAAGAGTAGCCTTGTCGATTCGACGAACAGTAACTATCCAGGGCCAATATTTTTTTTTATAAAAAGAATTAACCAGAACAAAAAAAATCAAATCAAAATTGCTTAAATTTTCCATTTTTAATTTAATGATTACCTAGCAAAAACATAGTGTTTGCGGTGCGGTGCGATTTCTCGTTGCGGGAGCGAAAAATAAACATAATTCAACGGAAGAAGGCGACGGCAATAGTTGTCATTGTTTGTCTAAATTTTTATTAATTTATTTGTGCATAAATTTTTATTATGTTTTTTGTTTACAACAACATCGTCAATTATTCAAAAACTATGGCAACATCAGAAAGAGAACGAGCATTAAAAATTGAGAGAGAGAGAAAAAGTCCTCAATGAGAATAAAGTAGATTTTAATTTTATGCCGTTCCGCACTGCGGTTTTTTACTTCAAATGAAACCTTGTTTCTTAACGTTACATTGTGTTCCGACTCTAAAATAGCTAGAAATGTTGGAGAAAAATAAACACTACTTGTTTTTCGGCTGAATAGCTACTTATTTTTGTTCCAGGTGTCCACAGAATTCAGTACTGACAATAAACTCTAGTAAACTCTAGTTATTATTAAGCTACGAGTAAGTTGAATTGTAAGTACTTGCAATACACTTACTAGAAGCCAAAAATCAATAGTTTATACAGTACTGAAAGCAACACGACTAATTAGTAGTTATTGAGCTGATTATTAGTAAGCAAATATTCGGTAGTAAATTAATAGAAGTAGTTGCTGAGGTCATTACTAGTAATTACTTATTGAAGTTTTCAAGATAATGATAATTGTAATGACAACTACTTACCAGGTAACGTATGAAATAGCTACCACCTTTTACTAAAGTCAAAAAGTTTTTCCTGGGTATTTCCTTAAATTTGTGATTCTCTTAAATTTCTTTTTGGAGGAAATATTAAAATGGAAATGGAGGAAATATAAAATTTTTGTAGAAGTTCCCTAAAGGGAACCGAACTGACACCAAAGTAGTCCCGTGATAGGTCTTTGGTGGCAGTAACCGGTTCTAGTTTTAACACTTTCTATGGATAAGACCTATCACTTTTACATGGGGTTGTCATTGGAGGGGGTCAATTGACACCATATGACCAGTCACACATCTATTCTCAATGGACGTGTTTAGTGACAGTTACTACAATGTAGAATTATTTCAATACAATGTAGTATTATTTCAATAAAACAAGTCCTAGAATTAAATTCAAGAACCAAATTTTAGAAAGTTCCAAAAACTGTGTCACACTACCGGTGAAGACTGTACTGTAATTCATTACTTTTTCTATATTTTTGTTCCTCATAAACCAGTTACATGATTGGTTCTCCTTTCACTGGTCATGAGTTCTTTCTTTTTGTACCTGTTTTTTTTTCACAACTCCCAGGACCAGTCCGTTGGACCAATTGACACAAATTTCCCGCAGGGTTCTTTTAAAGCTGTCTAATGTGTTATCCATGTCAATGTGCAAAAAAAAAAAAAATAAACTTATTTTGCCAAACAAGTAATAATTTGTTAATTGCTTTTAATGCTATGACGGCATCAAGTTCTTAATTTTGACGATTTTTGTTAAAAAAAAAGGAAGAAGTCGCCAAGAATTTAAAATAGTCGTAAATTTCTATGATTTAAAAAAGTCTCACACAATTTCGCAGACCACCAAAAAGGGGTCAAATTGCGACTACAGTCTACAAGCGGTAACTCTGATTAAAACACTCATCGGTTTTGGTTGAACTTTATAAAAATTTTTGGAGAATGAAGTGTGATTTGATCGATCGTCACTGTACGTATTCATATATGTTTGTTTACTAATATTAAAACTGAACATCAAATCATACCTCTGACATTCTCGGTTTGTTTAAATTTTCTTACTTCTAAAACAAAAAAGTGCTTATTACCCTAAGTAAAAAATTATTTTAACTAACCCCATAAGTAAAAAATTTCATAAATCAAATTGACAGTTTGTTATCACTACAAATAACTTACATTTATATACAATACACATTATATATACAGCATACATACTTATCATAATACTACATATAGTTTTTTTTAACAAGTTCTGAATGTCAAAAAAATAAATGAAAAAACAAATATCGTACATATTTTTAACTTATCAAATTTAACACTTTTCGAACAATTTTTATTTATGAACAATGTTACGGAAACATTTGTATAAAACAAAACAAAATATAAAAAGCATCTAAAATAAGAAATATTACAAATATTCATACAATATGTTGAATGATTTTTTACAAATATAAAAGGAAACAGAAAAAGTTCAACAATTTTTAGTACCAGAGGGTAAAAATAAAACAAACAAGCTGCTTGTTTGTATGTTATAACAATAATATATTTACTTATGTACATATATGAATATTAGGGTTCCTTTCCCTGAAATTGTTTGCTTCCCATGAAAACGAGAACCCAGGGATCCCGCTCAAAAAAATCATTGTACAATAATTGACAACTTTAATGATTTCAAGAGTTTTTGGTAACTTAAAAATTGTTAAACCTTAAATGAACATATCTCTCTAAATCGGAATTCCCAAAAAACGGGAATTTAAAAAAATTTAACTGAAACTCTTTTACGTATTTTTATTTATACATACAGTTATTTACACATAGAAATAAAAACATATGTACGTACATAAACAAGCATCAATTTGTTTATGTAAATGTCTTGATGTTTGTATGCAAACAAAAATTTCTTCTGTAACAATTCGAACAGTTTATCATAGTGTTTTTCATTTTTGGGTTCCTTTTCATTTTTTTCTTAGAATGAGCATCTCGAAATATAAGAACTTTTAATATTGCTCTTTTTTATTATACCCTACCATAACCAGAATAATGTATGGCGTGTAGAGAAGTCTGTAAATTGGGGTAATTTTTCAAAAATAGAAAAATCTTAAATTTTTTTCTGCAATTGTTATTTATGACATTTTTGTTATGAAAGCCAATTTCAAAAAAAATTATGAATAAAAAGAAAATTTGAACAAAGATATAGTAATACTTATATGTATGTATATGAATGTTAACCCTGGAAGGTTACTCTTCGTTTTACTACATTAAGGTTATTTTTCCTTAAATCGACGAACTTTTTAAAAAATTAATTCTAGCGGAACAATTTTTTAAGTAAAAAAGAAACAAAAATCTGTTTTAGTTAAGCGTTTTGTTAATAATACAAAAAAATAATATATATAAAAAATTAAAATCTTTTTCACTCTAAAATTCGATACGAATTTGATCTCTTTTTTTGTTTTTCAAATTAATTAACTCTTTAAAACAACAAAAACTAGAAAGTTAAAAAAAAAAATATTTTTTTCTTAAGCCCTTATGACACTACATTTTTAATGCATTGTTCAAGTTTTGGTGAACAGTACAAATATAATGCGATTTACCGCTTTTTGTTTTTAGGTTTCTCATAAATAAAAAGTTGGCAACATTTAATAAAATAAACAAAACAGGGATGGCTATGTTGTTTCAATTGTAGTTTTTTGTTGATACTTTTTAAACTAAGATTTATAATACATTTTTGTGGTGTTTTTTATGAACATAAATAAAATTAATTTAAACTAAAAGAATCTTTTAGTACAATAAGGGTAAAAAAATGAAATTTTTAAAGGTTGTTGGTACAATTTAAAAAATTCTCAACGCCAACCCTGAAACAAAACCATAACAAGAGAAAAAAAACTAAAAAACTTTGTTTACATTTTTTATAGTTTGCTCTTTCTAACATTTACTGTTTCTTTCTATCAATTCTATATCAATTAATGAATAAAAAATGTAGTGTCATAAGGGCTTTACCCAGCCTTTAAAGATCAGTCGAATAATACAAAAGAAAAAAATTTAAAAGATTTTGTAATTCGTGCTTAATTCCCAGTTTTTAATCTTGATAAAAACACTTAAAACTTATTGTTGATGGGATAAGCTATTCCTATGCGCATTTCACTGGTTGGGAATTAAGCATGAATAAAAAAATCTTTAAATTAAAATTTTGTATTCCCAGAAATTACTTTTGATAAGAAAAAAATATTAATTTATAAGCCTTATTTTACGCATGAGATACAAAGTTCAATTTTATGTTTACAACAGATGCTTTTTTTTTGCATATATTTATAATATGTACTTTTCGTCATTCTGAGTTTGCCAAAGGCACAGAGGTAAAAAATTTTACGCTCTTTTGGTCCTTTGACCACATTTTTGACGTATTCTTGTCGATTAGGTATTTTATTTTGAATTGTTTCCTTAATTACGGTCTGTAAGGTAGGTGTCTTGAATCTGCCTCTTAAATTGGTAGCCACGAGATTTTCATGAAGGTTTTTCAGATATTGTCGTCGATTTTTGGGTTTTCGATCTTTATGGAACATATTGTGAGTATATATGACGTAGCTGTTGACAAAAGTTATATTTAAAATTAAAAAAAAAAAAAAAATAGACACAACGAGTACACACCCCTGAATTTCAACTTAAACAAAATGAGGATACAGCGTACGTCCACTCACTACAAGGTTTCGTCATCGGCTTGTTGTTTGTCACGTTGTTGACAAAAAGGGCGTTATTTGAACACTTAGAAAAAGTTATCTCATAAAAAGTAAATGAGTTTTGTTGATTCGACGAACAGTAACCATCGACGGTTAATATATTTTACTTTAAAAGCACGACCAAAATAAAGTTTATTTTATTCTTAAGTTTTAGTAGATTTTCTAACTTATTATACTGGGTAGTCCAATAAAAAACGATGGAACTTAAATAGTCAAATTTATTTTTTTTAAAGTCAACAAAACATCTTTTTTATTACACTCCATTGAATTGCGGAAAATTAAGTTAATTAAGATTAATTTAGAAAAATATAGTTGCATTAGTTCTTAGATTCATTTAGTCGCTAAATCGTCTTCCATCAGTTTTTATGATTTTTGGAGGTTGTAAGCATAATAACTAGGGCAACCAAAAATAAGCACTAAAAAAACAGTTTTAAGCTCTTAAAAAAAGCGTTTAAAAACATGAAAATAAGCTGTTAAAATAAAAAAAAAGCAATTAAAATTTATGGTTTATTTTCCACTTTATTCGTTGAATGCGTTGTTACAGTAAATTATAAATTGATGCGATAAATTTTCGAAAAGAAACCCCTGTCTATTTGAAGTCAGCACGCTTTTGTACATAGAAGGGAGCATATTTAAAATTGAGTATTTGCTCTGAGGTATATTTTATACGATTGAACTCGCAATGCCGCTTGCCTCCCAGTATATCCACAATATCTTTTAGTACCGAAAATCCTTCATTTTTTAATAAAACAGATTCAAATTTTTTATTCACTTTGTCGCCTATATCCCCTGGAACACCGGAAATTTTTCTTACGGTGTCCATAACTATATTCACTTGGGAAACCAATGAAAGATTTTTTGTTTCCAATTTGGTTACTACTTCGTGTAAAAACCCAAAATTTACAGAAATGAACAATATTTGGTTGCGCAAATTATTTTCATTCATTAAAGCCTGGCATATACGCACTGCTGAAGAATCTGTAGAGTTTAAATTTGAAAAAATTTCTACGAAATTATCAAAATATTTGGCATAATAATTTACAGCCATTATCCACGTCCCCCATCGAGTTATCACTGGTTGTGGAGGTAGTGGTATATCTGGTGCTGTTTCTCGTAAGATTTGAACCCTTGCAGGAGATTTAAGGAACGTTTTTTTAGCATTTGATATAAATTTGTCTACATTTGAGTAGTATTCTCTTATATGTTCACAAACTCTGTGAACTCCATGTGCAAGACAGGTTACGTGAGTTATATGTGGGTAAAATACAGCAGTGGCTTTTGCAGCTTTCACCATATATGGTGCGGCATCACTTACAAAAAGAAAAATTTTCTGTTTATCTAGGTCAAATTCTTTCATTGAATCATCAAACAAACGTGCAATAGTGGAATGATTGACTTTTTCTAATACAGCTGTTTTTATTAAAAATCTTTTTTCTGAAATATTTTCATCCACATGCAGTATACCCACAACAACGTTTGCCACAAATCTGTTCGACGCATCGGTGGTCTCGTCTATAGAGACCCAAATAAAATGTTTTTGTATTTCTTCCTTTATTTTGTTAACTGTAGATTCATAAACTATTTTTGTATATTTGTTTCGAAGAGACGATTCAGATGGAATATGGAATGATGTATAGTTTTGAAGATAATGTTGTACTTTTAAATGTCGAATTTTGTATAATGGTATATCTGCTGATACAAAGGCTTCACAGAGATCAATGCAAAATTTATCGGCGGCCGATGAACTTGTAGAACTTTGTAGAAAAGTTTGTTGTAAATTTTTTTTTGATTCTCTTTCTTTTAGATCTTTGTGCTTTTTTGAATCCAGGTGTTGTTTTATGTTGTAATTTTTATCAACAGATAAAGGTTTTGAGCACACGTTACACACTAAAGCTGATCCATCAGTTTTTAAATCTGGATACTGTTTGACTAGCTTGCTCAAGTAAACCGATTTGCTTTCCTTGACTTTAGGCATTTTCTAAATAATAAAACAATAAACCAATTTTAACAAAGGTTTTAATAAATTAAAAAAAATTTATACTTACATCCAAAACGCAGAGGCTATGAAGGTAATTTTATCTGTTTTTAAACTAAGACAACTTTAAAAAGTTTTAAAAATGTTATGCTTTCAACAATTCAATGAAATTTTTTAAATGTAAATTTGTTGACAGTAAAAACTTGGCTACTTTGATTTAAACGTTTTTTTTTTCAACCAGAGTTGTAGCAGCACAAAAAGTAAGGCGATTTCATGAATTCGCCTTGACAAAAAGGTGAATTTGTTAGTACAAATAAAAAAAGTTGCCACATCAAAAAAAAAAAAAACAACGATTTTTGCAAAAATTTATTAAATAATTTTTTTTTCGTATGAAAAAAATGAAAAATTATCTTAAAATGACAAAATAAGTAAAAAAAGCCGATATCGCAAAAATAACTAAAAAAAAGCCGATATTGCCAAAATAAGCAAAAAAAAACCCTAACAAATATAGCTCATTTTCTTTGTTTTTTTATGATCGGAATTTCTGTTCAATCAAAATCTTTCTATCTTGTAAACAAAAAAAAAAGCAATTGCTTATTTTTGGTTGCCCTAATAATAACCCAAATCTATGTGTGAAAAATCGCCTTAAAATTTTCCATCAAAATCTGGGTGATTTTGCAACAGAATTATAACCAGGGCCGTGGAGTCTTAAAAAAATAGTTCTAACTTCGACTCAGACTCCAACCGCTGAAATTGTTTAAGCCCCACTCCAACTGCAACTCCAACTCCGACTCCAACACCAACTCCAACTCCAACTTTGACACCGACTCCTACTCTTTCATTAACGTTAAATGTATATAAGACTGGTCCTTATTTGACTTTAAACTATTTTTTTTTAATACAGTACTTTTAAAATGGTTAAATATAGTAAGAAAATTATTCTGTAAAAATTTCTAATCAATATTTTAAATATTTCAATTTCAAAGAATTGTTAATTGGAAAATATAAGAAAACATATAGAAACTGGGAATTTATTTCTCATGGTGAGTAACATGAAAATATTCCTGGAAAATAGGCTGACTTCCAAAACGTACTAATACAAAGTTCGTACACAATTTTACTACTGTATTTCAACCATGTACACGTACAAAGTACCGAAACAATGCAACTATGTGTTCTGTTTATTAAAACGTTTTGAAATGTAAGTGATGCGATGCATAATACTTTTAAAATAAATCTGTATTGCTTGCAAATAAAATGTTAAATGTCACAAAGCATCAACTTTAAATCCGATGCTCTGATTGCTTTTTTGATGCGTTACTAATACTTAGCAGTGACGTATTGGAAGGGTTTGCATTGTATATACATTGTACTGCGGCGTTATGAAACATTATACTTTGATCTTATACAAAGCAATTGACGTTTTGGAAGTCAGCCATATTGAACGAATAAGACTATGAAAACTTTATAAATTGCAATTTGACTTAGAATGCACATTCGAATTAATATGAAAATTTATATAATATTCGAAAACTTTTTTTATTTTTTTTTGCCGAAAAATTTTGCATTCGGAATCGCTAGTTTTTGTGGGTACTTTGACTCTGACTCTACAGCCCTAAATATAAAATATAATTCACTTTTTCGGTAGTTGTGAAACATTTTTAGGGCGATTTTTTGTTTGACAACTTCTTCTAAAAGATAGTAAAGTATTAAAGTTGCAAGATCAAGTAAAAAACTTTTGTTTCTAGTAATTGATATACTACACTGTGCTAGTATTTGACACTTTTTTCTGTCAAGCTAGGCAGTTATAAGACTTTTTCTTCAAAATATATGAAGAATATCATTCATATATACTGAAGAAAAAGTACCATATCTGCAAACGAGTTACGAGGAACCATCGATTAGGGGCTTCCATACAAAAATTGCAGTTTAATAAAATTTTAAAATTTGGCTCCTGCATTGCCTCGGACGCCCCCAGATGGCTTTAATATATATCCAACCCCACTTTAGTTCTTATACCCAACATTTGTTTCTTGCATACCTACCCGCTATCTACATTTCTTAAGGGGGCTCCCATACAAAATTTTCAAAACAGGCCAAAAATATATTGAAGAAAAATCCCATAACTGTTTAGAAGTCGCGGCTCGGAGGATAAAATGTATAACTTTTTCTTCCTAAGAATTTTCTCAAAACATACTTACCCTTTATCACCACCCCTTAGGGGGCTCCCATACAAATATGGCGTTTTATAAAATTATAAGATTTTAATTTCTATGTCGTTTAAAAAAACAAAAATTTCAGAATTTGCTTATAAATAATTTTATTTTTCAAAAAAAAAAAAAATTTGAATACATAAAAAAAATTATGTTTCTGCAAGGAATGCGGAGTTTCGGTTTTATTCAAAAAACTAAAGAGCTTTTAAGTTACGCGACTATATATGTTTTCAACCTCCTCCATTTTTGAAAAAAATTTATATCTCGAAAACAAGATCCAACCTAAAAAAAACGGTAAGCAAAACTGGATTCAGCGTACTCGAATTAGGTTAATCCACCGGGTGCCCCGCTTGACAGGTTTTTTTTAACTAGCACAGTGTTATTATTCATTAAAATCCCGGATTTTGAAAATAATGAATCGCTAACTAAATTTTCTCTGCATAGCCGGCCTTTGTTTGGGCGCAAGGATACCATAGAGGAGAAAATTATTGAGCACGGTCGAAAACCTGCTATGTGCACAAATGGGCTTGCGGTATAAGCATTTTGAAACGATACTGCCATATAAGCTTGGGGATAATTGACATTTTTTTTTTTCATTTGTCTATTTTATACACCACTTTACTGCCGACCTACATAAAATCTCGCTCTAATAATTTCGTTTTTCTTTTCAAGATTTCTTCTTAATATGTTATCTTTTATTATTTCTTCATATTTTTGCAAGTTTAAGTTTTATTTATTTTACTTATCTATAGAAAGCTTGTGGGAATTTGATTTGTATCAGAAATGAAAAAAATATTCTACATACCAAGACTTGATACAAAATTATATTTTTATTTATGCTGATAAACTTTATGCATACAAACATATGTATATAAATATGAAGTACAGGGTGTTCCAATGTAAAAGAAAGATAAAAATTTTCCATAATCTATTGACAGTTGGCTGGTAAGGCAAAAAAAAAACACTAAAACAAAATATTTTTATTATTATTTAAGGACGTTACACACTATCCCACAAGGTCTTACGTATTTTTCAAAAATGCTTCCCTGATCTTTTTTTTCTTTGAACATTTCTAAAAAACAAAAAACAACTTATCATGACAGGGTTGCGTTTTCGTAAACTACTAAAGACTTTGTGGGATAGTGTATAACGGCCTTTAATAATATCTCGAAATTTTTAATGTCCGACGCAGTAGAACAAAATTATTTTATGCGATGGTGCGGATGTTGGGTTGTAGGCACTTTTTAACCAAATGTTTTATTTAGATAAGGCTGACCCAGCAGTGACTGTTATTGATGATTAATACCGCGATATTATAGAAAAGTTATTTCGGACAAAATTGAACAATATTGATGTTTCCCAAACGTATTTTAAACAAGACGATGCCGCATTTAATTTCAGTACGAATTTTTTCTTAGTCATGCATAGTACTAAATAAAAGCAGGGTTCAAAACAGGGGAAAATAATATTGAAAAATGTACTGAACCTTTAAAATTGGTACGTTGATAGGGCCATTAAAGGTTGAAAAGTTCCACAAAAGGCCCAACTGTGCCACATTTGTGCCACTTAATGTTACATTAACTTTTTTCAACATCAACAAAGATGCGATGTGCCAAAAAGCCATTAACCAGATTGTGATTAAAAAATGATCCTATCCCATTCCCATTAAATGAACTGAAGACAATCCAAAACAATCTAAGCCTTAAATATTGTGGGACACCCTTTTTTAATAGCATACAAATTTAACACGGTGACTGGTGTTGGAATGTAAATGGGAATTCATAACACATGAATATTTCAACTGATTTGTTTTTTTTTTTTTTCAAAATGCAAAACAGAGTTTGAAAAATGTTCTGAACGGTTATTTTGTTTATCTTAAAATTGTTAGTTGAAAATACTACATAAATATTTTATGAAATAATTTAAAATAATACAAATTTGAAAAACTTTTATACACAGAATTAAATCGGTGGCATTTTGACAAAACATCTTAAGTCGAGTTTGAAAAGTTGAAGAAATGCTGTTAATCATACGAATTTTCATTCAAAATACATTTTTGTTAACGTTTTTAAAATTTTGTTTTTTTTTCTTTAATTTTGGTTTATTGTATTATTTAATAAAAATTATCGCTTCACCGGGCTTTTTTTAAAAACTTTTTTGCTATCTTATCTCGACTTAAGAGATTTTGTTAAAATGCCAAAGAAATGTTTTTTTATACAATTTTAACCTTAGATGGGTAAAAAGTAGACAAGTGCCCCACAAACTGAAAAAAGTTAAAATTTATAAATAATATTATATAAATTTTTAATTTTTATAATTGTTTAAGTTACCTATTAAAGTACAGGTTACTATGGCAAAGAGTCCATTGCAGTACGGCTCCAACATTGCTGCAATTAAATTTGAAGCCACTATTACCCCTAAGCGGCCTAAAGTTAAGCCCAAACTGACAGCCTTTCCTCTGTAATATAGAAAAAAAAATTACAGTTTTAGCTAGAAATGAGAATACAGAGGCTTAGCAAATGCACTAGGGCCGCCGGATTTGTTCGCTTTAATAATAATTTAAAGTACGTTAGTATGAGTATGAATTAAAATAAATGCGGGTGCTCTGGTGGGCTAGTTGATAGTTAAGAGAGTCTATCAGTGTGAGGGTTGTGTAAGTAAGTAAGTACAGCCATCAAGCCCGACCATTTGAAATCCTACACCACAGTACATAAAGACATATATTCGTGAGAGTACCCTATTGGGGACCCATGATCAATCATGGACCCGGTAAAACAAAATTATAGGTTAACATTCATATAAGAATTCTTTGCGTTTCTGTCTCTTTTAAAATCGGTTTATTTTGTATGATAAATAAAAACAATTTTTGTACATTTGGTTTTTTTCATGTTAATTTTCACTGCTTCGACGCGCTTTCAAGAATAGCATATATTGGCACCTATGGGCATTTCTGAACCTACCACCAGAACTTTTAAACCAAATAATTTTTCCTCAAAAAATCTGCAAAATCTACAAATCACATTTATTACATTTTTTATGTAGTTTATTAAGAAAAAGTTATAACAATTTATTTCAAAATATATGGTCAATGATCAGTCGACGGTGGTTTTTTAAATTGTTCAGGTAAATATCTATAAGTGGGTCCTCGAAGTAAAGGGGATAAAAAAGATTTTTTTTTTTTAACTTTTCACACAGAAAAGTTTTAAAAATTTGTTCGATATTAATTTCACTCGAATGCGATTTTCAGAACATGACTGATAATTTTTGGATATTTTTACATTAAAAATATTTATCCAAATTAAATTACTCATGCTGAGTAACGATTAATCACATCATTGTTGTTTTAAACAACAAATTAAAAGTTAATTGCTTGACATGTTGTTTAAACTATCAAGGGTCTTATTGAAAATTTATTTATAGACAATGCGAATTTTTAATTTTTAAGTAATCTATAGTGAATTAAATGCCTACTAATGAATCTATTTCAACACGGTTCCTCAATGAATGGGTGTTGTATTTCGTTAATCAATACAAGCAGTGGAAACAGCACAAACATAAGAGACAATGTAAAGAAGTTTCTACCGGGCTAAAAAATCTGCAATTTTAAACAAAAAATCTTCAAATCAGCATATTGTCAATTTTGCGGTATAAAATCTGCAAAATGCTGATAAATCTGCACTTCTGGCAGCACTGCCTACCTGTGCAAAATGCCATGGCATAGTAGCTAGTTTAAAAGTTTTCTATGCCAAATGTTTTATCAGTTCCAACATTTATAAGGAAGTTATGGCATATAAAGCTATTTTCGGAATTTGTATTTGCATAGGAGCTATGGTTAAATATGGACCGATGTTAATCTTATTTTATACCATGTTCACACGGACAGAAATATTCGGATTTCGCACTCCCATTCCTGTATCGCGCCCCAAACATGATTGAAACAACATGTTTTGCCATACAAAATTGTAAGAGCGAAACAAGTCGTCTTATCTTGAAACATGCTGCGAAATAGAAAAAATGTACTCTCAACTCCAATTTTCATAACAATTATCGTTAGTTTATCCGAACTATCTCTCAAAATCTATCAAAACAAAAGAAAAACAATATAAAAAATGTTGTTAAATAAAATAAAGTAATAGTTATAAAATAATAATATTAATAAGTTTGTTAAATAATAAACATACTTTTAATTTTTAATTACTCTGTAGTAAATAAAATAGTCAGTTGCAAAAAACGCTAACTATAAATTAACTATTTTTCAAATGACTTCAAATTGGTTTAAATCTCATGCACATATATAAACCACACATATTACATAGAGGCACACGTAAAACACAAATAAAATAAAAATAAAGTAATTAAAAATAATTAAAAATTAAAGCAAAACAAATCTCTTTATCGTTACCTAAAACGCAAAAGGCCCTAACTAACAAAAAATAAAAAATCGACTTTTTCATGAAATCTGATGAATTGCATCAACACTAATGTCCACAATAAATTTTGGAATCTTTCAACCAAAATTAGCGCTTTTATTAACAAAAAACAAACGGCCCTATCTACAAAAGATTATATGGATACACGCTAAAAGACCTTACTAACAATTTGCATAATATGCAACATTGTTAATTGTCAAAACAACTGGTAGGTTTTACAAGAAAAATAGTAGGAAAATGAATTATAAGCAGTTTTAGGCAATTTATCAATTAACATTTTGAATAGTAATTTGCTTCTCCTGTAAAATTTTCAAAATGTTAGATAGGGCGTTTTGCGTTTTAGGTAACGTTATGTAAGTTAACTCCAACAAAGTTAACGAACTCTATTTTATTAAATTATTAATAATCATATTTGTTCTTTATGCAAGTAGGGTATGTTGCAATGCACAAAAGCTTAATCAGCGTCTTTAGTTAATAAGGTCAGTTTAAACAAATAACCATTTCCCAATAAATTGGTAAATTGTAAAAATGCAATTATTTCTTAATAACAATATCATACCTAGAGTTTTTTTTTTCCCGGACTTTTTCGATTCCCGGGAAAGCGGGAAATTTTTTTAAATTTCCCGGGATCCCGGGATCCCGCTTCATATAAATAATACAAAGTAAATTTTGTTATTAATTCATGAAAAACACTTTTATAAAAAAACGTAAGGGAACTTGTTTACAAAGAAAGTAAAAGAAATGGTTCAATACTAAAAAATTAATCGGAGATTGGAAAATGAACTTGAATTATTATTACCTCACGCTTTTATTCCGAATTATTATGCTTTTATTCAGAATTATTATGCTCTGGATAATTCATAAAACAATAATAAAAACAAAATAAATTATTATGCTCTGGATAATTCATAAAACAATAATAAACACAAATTAAAAATTAAGGTACTCAAGATATGAAATCAAAAAGTTAATTAATAAAATAGATAAAATACTTTAAAGAAATATATAAGATTTTTTAATGGCTTAGGAAATAACTTTCTGACACACTCAAAGCGCTTTGTAAGTCGTCAAAAAGTATATTCCTGATTTTATTTACTAATTATCATGTTTCCGAAAAATTTCGTTCATTTTTTACCGAGGTTGGACAAATAGTTAAAAGTGCACTGTTGTAGCATGCTTCGGATTCACAATCAGAAGCAATTTTTTCTTTTTTATAAACAACGTCTATATCAGTCAAATGTATGTCAATGTTTATGCAAAAAAAGCATCAAACGGACTGCTTCTTACAAACTTTTTCATTTCAATAGGTCCATTTGTAATCTTTAGGACAATGTGTTTTTCAAGTTGTATGTTGTAGTATCTTACACGAGTTTCCAAAATGTTATTTTATTTCGGTTTCCCCGCACTTCACGGGTATATAAACCAACACAAATTGAAATTGAAATTAAAAATTTGTGTTTATCACCTAATAAACGCTCCTTCATTGCATCATAGTCATATCTCAAAATTTTAAGTAACTTTAGCAAAGTTTTCCTTCATACCTTTTCGTGTTAAATCTTAAACTGAACCGAAGTTATAGCAAAATATATCTTTAAATCGGTACATTTTGAAAACTTTAATCGCATTTTGCCAAGATCGTTTGTTTTTGTAGATATGACTATGTTGCAATAAAGGAGCGATATGTTTAGGTATCTCCTGTTTTTAAGACTTGTTCATGGACAATGAAACTTTACTGCCTGCATCTTATTTTGAATTAATGTACTTTATTAACTCTTCACTTCACTAAATGTAATAATTTTCAACTGTTTCACTGCCCATTCTGCTTTTAGTAGATTTATTGCATCAGGAGACATTGATTTAAATACATGTACTCACATCTTGTAATTGATCTTATCCACAACCCATCCATAGATGCTAATTTTTAGAGAATAGGAAACTAAATTTCAAAGTATAAATAGCTATTTTCTGAAATTATGAGGAATTTTTTATTTCCCGGGATCCCGCAAGAAAAATCCCGGGAAAACGGGAAATAAAATAATGGGACGGGAAATCCCGGGAAAAAACCCTAATCATACCACATCTAGAATTAAGTCATTTAATTTAGTATAAATTTGATTGTAATTCATAGAGTTCAGTCTTTGATTTCAATAAAGTGCGGACGTACCGTCCAAAAATAAAAAAAAAATAGTTTTTTTTAGAATTCCGAACGCGGGAATTCTTAAGTTGTACAAGCAATTATGTAGCGTATTTATTTCAGCACTTATAAAGGTTGGTTAAATTGTAAGGGCCGATGTTGAATGTGAACCACACCTAAACGCCAAGTTTTTTTTCCGAATTTTATTTGACATTTCTCTATTTCAGACTTACTCAATTTGAACCATGGAGAGATACACAATCCAACAACGTGTTAAAGTTATCCAGACTTATTATGAAAATGGATGATAAATTTCGAAGAAAATCAGAAAATCATGATGAGGCACATTTTCACCTCAGTGGATTTGTCGATAAGCAGAATTTCCGCATTTGGGCGAATAATAATCCAAGAGTGATTGTCGAAAAACCAATGCACCCACAAAGAGTGACTGTTTGGTGCGGTTTATGGGCTGGCGGCATCATCGGGCCGTATTTTTTCCAAAATGAGGCCGGTCAGGCAGTTACTGTGAATGGTGTTCGCTATCGTGAGATGATAACGAACTTTTTATGGCCCGAATTGGAAGATATGGATGTGGACGATATGTGGTTTCAGCAGGACGGTGCCACTTGCCACACAGCTAACGAAACAATAGCTCTTTTGCGCAACAAATTCAATGGCCGTGTTATCTCACGTAATGGCGATGTCAATTGGCCGCCAAGATCATGTGATTTGACACCGTTGGACTTTTTTCTTTGGGGTTATTTGAAAGAAAAGGAGTACGTCGATAAGCCAGCAACAATTCAAGAGCTAAAGGATGAGATAATTCGGCACATTAACGGCATAGAACCTCCATTATGCCTCAGGGTCATCGAAAATTTGGACCATCGGATGGAGGTGTGCCGCCGTGGTCGCGGCGCCCATTTGGCCGATATTTTGTTCCATACATATTTGAGTAATACCAATATATCATAATAAAATAAAATTACAATAATTTCCTAAATAGTTTGTGTTTTATTCAAAATCAACATCGGCCCTTGAAATTTAACCACCCTTTACATCATAATTTAAAGCAATTTGATGCAAAATTTTCTTAAATAATTATAATATATATAGATATACATATGTATGTTTATACATATATATGAACATATATTTTTTTGACAAAAATTATTTAAATTTTAAATAATTTATTATAAACCGACTATACTATTAATTAACTACAAATTGGTTAAAAAATAAGAAGTAAGTAGTCAATTTAAAAGTCATGCAGAGATAACCAATTAACTACAGCCTAGATGTGGTTATAAAAAAACCAGTTTGAAAATACTTATAAATGTGTTTGACTTCCTACAGGGTACTTTTTTTATTTATTTTAATTAAAATCACACTAAGAACACAAAAAAAATGTCAAAATGAAACAAGAATGAATCGTATGAAAAAACATGTTGGCAATTTAGTTTCAGAGAGCAAAACGAGTGGCTTATATCGTCGTATGATTATAGCATTATCCAATTACGAAACTAATAAGATGGTAAATGCGCACAAAGACTCTATTTCGGAAAAAAGTTTGTATGGGGCTATTTGAAATTTTGAACCAATTCTAAAAATTTCAAAATGATTCTTCTTTGTGACAATTTAAACTAATTTTATCATGTTATTTTCAAAATATCGACAAGAACTTTGCGCAAAAGGTTAATTTCGACAGCCAGCCGGGCGGATGGATAGATATCATTAGCTTGGAAAATGATTCGGACTCGATCGGCACACTAAACGGTGGATCTTAAACCTATTTTTTATGCGTTACAGACATCAACACAAACGCATAATACCCACTCCGCATTTGTAGTGTGGATATAATTAGCTTGTTGAACAATTTCTCTATTTAATAATTAAATTTTGAGCATATTATAAAGGTTAAACAAAACGTTTAAAGCGGAATCTCTCTTGAAAGGATAATATAAATGTGTCCGTACAAGAGGCTGTTGTCTCAAGAGTAATCAATGCTACCGAGACCAAGTTTGAGGAAAGTTTCCGCTTAGTAGGATTATTTTGTGAGCATATTAATAGTTTATGCCACAATGGCAATATTTAATGCAAGCAACTACCCTGCGGGAAATTGGTGTAAATTATTCTTAAAGCACTTATTCCGTGAGCAGTGAATAATATATAATATAATAAAACGGATCGCATAGTGATAGGTGAAAACAAGACATATCACTTAACCGGTGGTAATGTGTTTGAAGTATAGTTACTCCAGAGAAAAGGTAATTGACACAAAACTAGTCATGTGAATGGATTTGGGCGGATAGTGGCGGATTTTATCTGGTATTACCTTATATGAAGGGAATTTACCATATAAACAATGTTCACTAAACACAATATCTGTGGCAGGCATTATTTAACTAAAATTTAATGTATTTATTTAGGTTACTTTTGTGACCTGTCAAAAAGGTGCCAATTAACCCCCTCCTAGGATATCGCCATGTAAAAGTCCCCTTCATTTAAAGTGTTAGAACATGAACCCTTTAACTTTAGAACTGTCCCGTGAAGTTTGGTGTTAGTTCCCTTTTGCCTACGGTAGTGACAGAGAATCTGATGAGGCGTTCTATTAATTCTGATTGTAAGCCTTGATTTATTCACCAGCACCTCTGTAGCACCTGTTTCGACAAGTTAATTAGATCAACCATTTCGCTTCATTTAATCGGTGATGTTGCTCTGGTGATAGTTAATCCATATTATTATCAGTGATGTTATAAACTTTTTTGAAAAGTCCTTACGCAGCCCGAAAAGTCCAATTTTTCCCTACGCATTAAAAAATTGTCTCTACCATAATACCTTCAAATTTTAAATGATAAAATATCAATACAAATAAAACCATTTGTAAACATGTATATGAATTCTTTTTAAAATTGTTCCCAGATAGCATTTGGGTGATAATTTTTTATGAAAATCACCTAAATGAGTCTTCTTAGAACTCTTTTGATGAATAAAAACTTATTTATCACTTGAGCGATTGAAAAAGGAATCATATATGATTGACTGAAAAAGGAACCCAAAAATTACTGTCAATTAATGAAAAGTGCGAATGATTTCTTCTTTTCTTTGCCAGAAAAGTTTATTGTTTAACCGTATAAATTATGAATGTTGATTTCTTAACAATCATACAGGTAGGATAACATTTTTTTCATAAGTTTTATATTCGTCTTGTAAAAAAGAGCTCACAATGCAAGTTGAAGATAAAATTGTATGATTTAGTGCGAACATCAGGGATAATAGAAAAAATCCTTTCGCTCTCTGTATTGACATGTGGCAGTGATAAATCAAAGTTAACTTATTTTGACTAAAGGGGCAAAAGAAATTAGCATTAACATTTTATATTTTGGTGACTTGAATTCAAAACATTTCGATGTCCATATGTCCAAATTATCTATTTCTTACTCTGGAAAAGTAAGTTCAAAAGATCTCCAAAAGAGATACAGTAGAATCTCACAAATTAGAACCACTTTGTGCACCGGGCAGTTCGAATTTCTGAAAAGTTCGAGTTTCTGGACATTTTTTTTACAGAAAATGATAAAATTATAATGAAATGGTGATAGATAATGAATAGTAGTGTAAGCGTTATTTTAACTCAAAACAGTTTTTATTTAATAAAATTTTATTAATTCAAAATATTAAATTCATAGAAAAACTTTTAAAAAGTTTTTTAATTATTAGGTACTTATTGGTCTTTAACATAAAATAAGTATTACTTGATTTTTATTTTTTTTTTTTTTTTTTGATTTTTAAAACTGGATACAACGATATCGTTACGTTAGACATGTGTTTACTGGAATATATAGCACTGGATTTGCACCATTTTATAACATTATTGATGCCTTCAAGGACTTTTAAAGAGGAATAGCTGGCATTATAGAGCGTTTAATTTGTTTTTTCGCCTATTAAGTTCAAAATCATAAAAAAAAATTTTTTCTAGAAGAAATAAAAACAAACAAAAAAAAAACACTTCCAGAAATTAGAACCTGTGGTTCTAATTTCAGAGCGTCCAATACATTGAAATGGCCGGTTCTTATTTCTGGACGGTTCGAATTTGTGACGGTTCTAGTTTGTGAGATTCTACTGTATTCACCAATTTAAGTTAAAATCAAAGCTGAAATGACGGCAAGCGATGACTTAAAGAAATTTAATAATTTGTCATGTTACCGTATTAATAATTTTATTAGTATGCTATCACAAATCTAAAAAGGTTGCCAAATGTGTACAGTTTTTCAACATTACTCAAAAGTCCCTACATTTTATTGATTTTAAAAAGTTTGTCGTTTTTTACCTACGGCCGTTTTTTTTAAAGGAAAGTCCCTGCAAGTAAGAATTTTTTCCTACTATAAGATCACTGATAAGTACTGACTTTTTCAATGGCTGATGAAACTTAAAGAAAGAAAATGGCAGGGAGCTAATGTGATAAAATTTTGTATAACTTAAACATCTTTAGAAGAAGCTTAAAAATTTAATTGAACGTAATGAAAATTTTTTTAGTTGAGTTTAAGGTTTTAGTTTAAAAAATTTAATTGTTAATAAAAAAAAATTAATAAAACATGCTTAAAACTCACCTCAAATGCGTAGGCACTAAATCCACCATTGCTCCACACATTATTGAAATCGACAAACCAGGCAATAAAATATACAAGCAAAACAGCACCAAAACTCCGGTAGTACTAGTGACTATATGCAATAGAATACCACATAAAGTTCCTACAGCCAAGGCAGCAATTAAAACATTTTTTCTACCCAAAGGATTTAATAAAACGCCTTGTATGGAAAATCCCACCAGAAATGCCAAACCCATGATTATATTGTCTATATAAGTTTTAGTGGAAATAGTGTCATCACAGATCTGCAAAAGTTAGAGAAAAGATTTTTCATAATCTTTAGAAAAATAAAATACTTACAGCACTAAAAGAGCCATCCTCCAAGGTTGTAGCATTTAAACGTTCTCTTGTATAAGATTCATCTATAATTGTACACACTGTAGCACTTTCGCCTGACTGTAGGCCCCCTGCTGAGCGGTTCACAATTTCGGGAAACCAGATTTGCATACCATTTGAGGAAAACATCAAACCAAATAAGGCAACAACAGCCAAAGTGACATTTATGCCATGCGGTTTATAAAACAAGGGCACTGTTGCCTTCCAGATATTTGTAATAACAGACAAACCTCCTCTCATCGTTAATAAATCAGCATCTGCCAGCTCTTCTGGTTTTAAAGATATCGCTGAGCTCTTAAGAACAACTTGTAAGTCCAAGCCTTTATTATAATTCGAAATCCAATTTAAAGCCTTTAAAGCTTCCGATTGCTTTTCATGGGCCAGCAAAAGCTTAGGACTTTCGGGAAAGGAAATTAATAACAAACCTCCCACAAAGCCCGGCAGTAAACTGAACAATATAATTAAACGCCAGGCTTTAAATACAAAAGATTCTGTTATATCAAAAGACCACTCGGTAGACAACACCAACCATGAAATGGCTATAAAAACAAATTAAGATAAACTTTCAACATAAAAATATTTTATCCACAAGTTTTCACTGAAAGCAAAAAACTAGAAATCACATACCTGGCACATAAATGGCCGTTATGCTTACAAACATGGTGGAATAATTTATGACTACAGCACGATATTTAGCGGTATTAAATTCACTAAGGTACGGATATAATACGCCCGACATGCCACCCAAACTGTTTGTTAATGTAAAAAAGATAATTTGAGGTAAGAATCTTGCAATTTAATTTACATTTGAAAAATAAATATAAAAAAAAAAATCTATTAAAAAAATAAACTAAAAAAGCAAAAGATAGAAGCAATTTTTTAATATTTTACCTGATACCCATAACAAGATTTATGAAATTAAATAGCCATATGTTCGTAACGAACATCGACACGAATTGCAAGGCATTTGTTACGAATATGGACCAAAGTAAAACGGCACGTCTGCCCCAGACATCACCGATGTAGCCCCAAATGTAGGTGGACAAAACAATACCTGTAATTAGGAATAATAAATGTTTTAATATTAATTATGTTGATTTATTTACAAAATTATTTTCTGCAAAGTTAAAAAAATATGAAAAAATATTGCAGGGGTTTTTTCTATCAGGTTGCTGATTCTTAACAATTAATGTATTAGGAGCCACGTAACTAGACGTAACTGGGTTGTAAAGGAAAATGATTTATGTTTCAAATTAAATAACGATCGATGTTATTTATTGCGGAATATAACACTTCGATATGTCTACCGCGTAATCCCATTTACAAGTGAATGCGCTGAGTCCAATTTTCCATTACTAGAGCGATAAATCAGCCGAAATGACAGGAGTTTGGTGATCTATTATATGCACAAACGAGGCAAAAATTTGCGAGGAACTTTGCGTAAGACAACTCGCTCACCTAGCTTAGCGCACAAAGCCTTTTTAATCAAATACCGCCCAGAAAAAAACTTCGATATAATGGCCATGCAGTAATCGCCGTTGACTACTGTGGAGCTCCGCTACGCACAGTGCTTTGTTCCATAGACAAAAATGCAAAAAATATTCAGGTCTTATATTGTTAAAAAGTTATGATTTTTGACAGGTTACAATATGATTTTCATTTTTATTTATTTATTTATCACAATGTAGTTCTAATACAACAAGATATGATATCTTTTGAATTATAGTATAAGAATCAGAAAGGTTATACTAGTCAGATAGCGAAACAATGTAACACTAAAATTAGTATTTGCTGTTGAGTAGTTCGGTTGAGAGCGTGATTTCTACACATATACAGACGGGCAGACAGACAGCGGACTTTTCAAAATAAACAAAGAATTATTCAGCGACTTTCAATATTAATATTAAGATTTTCGCTTTATCTAAAACGTCTACTGAGCGGTAATGTAAGAAAACACGAGCTTTTATTGGCACTATCATCAACAACTTTCATTGATTACTCTTATTTGAGAGATATTTAGCATTTAGTTTTGTAAAACACTTCCCCTTCCTTAAAAAATTACTTGAAATTTTATATGAACAAATTTCCAACGGAAGATGAAGGAATTTCAAAAAATAAGACCCTTAAAATCCCTTAATAGATTTACTTTTCTAAATAGCTTTAAACAGTTTCCAACTCTTTGAAAAATAGTTTTATAATGATCGGTCCATAAGTGGTTATATAAGGCCCACATCGCGGGAAACATTGTATGTTTTGCTAAAAAGTCTAATAGTTGTATATATTTCAGCACCACGGTTGACGAGAAATGCAACTAATGGTTTCAAAGTTTTCAAAAAACCTACTTTTAACTTACCTGTCACACATGCCGCCATCATTACACCCTTTTCTCCCTGCGTCATATCAAATTCACACTGTGATGATATGGCTACAATGCCCACCGATAACTGAGCCCCCATAGAAGTCATGGTCAACAAACCACTAATTAATAATAATATCCATTGAGTTCTGCCAAAACCTTGAACAAATTAAATATTAATAATAATATTTTTATAACTTAGAAAAAGATAAAAAAAAAACACTAACCTAAAATATTTAAAATCTCCTCATACTCCCATACATTACTAAGGGCACCTGCTTCTAGTTTCTGCTGCATGTCTCCTACCGCTGCTCCACCTTCAGTTTTTTCATCTTCATTAGCAGTTTGTTGCAAGCCTTCTCTGCTACTAGAAGACTGGGTCTGCTGGTCATCAGAGAACTGCATGTTTGCGCGATTTCTTTTGTTCGATGTTGTTATGTTTAATTAAAATTTGTTTATAATAAATAAATTGCACTGTTATGTTTACTTATATTTATACATTCTAAGCAAAAGTTTTTATTAAAAATAAATGATTAACTCAAGAGCGGAAAGACATTTAAAGCACATGTTCAATCTTGTTAAACGACTTTAAAGGAATGTCTCTTGTCTACTGACTTGTGATGTAGAGCGTTTTTGCTTGTTGCATCCATTAACCGGTTTGTTTCGTTGTTCAGTTGGAGACTTGTCTTACGAATTTTGTTGTTACCACTGTGACAGTTGATATTGGATTTTTTTATAGAAATTATCTGACTGGGTGTATTACGTTTTAATATTAATCTTTTTTTTTTGTTTTTTTTTTTGCTTTTTCACACCGGTTTTAATTGTTTTACTACTTTTAGTTTGTTTTTGCTCTCCTATACTTTTTTAAGTTGTTTTTATAAGAATAACTATTAACACTTATCTTTGTTAGATATTGGCGGAAAATAAATTATATAGTTGTTTTTATCTAAGTTGTTGTTCTTTATTATTAATTAAAATTGTTTTTAAAATTAAAACAATTAGCACGAAACAAAATATTTTGGGGTATTTTGACTTTAAAATTGTGTTGTTTATTTTTTTTTTATTTATTTTATTATTAAACAATTTTTAAAAATAGTTATTTGCTTTTAACAAAATAAAGAAATAATAACACAGGTTGTCCGCGAAATAATTTTTCTTGCAAGTCTCTTACTATTATTTGTTTGATATTAATATGGTTTATAGTGCGTCACGTTTACCATATAACGGTATATTTGTATTTTTCGATGTATACCTACTTCTGGAGAAGAGGGCAGGTTCGATTCATACATATTAAATCTGGCATAACAGTGGCTAATTGGCTTAAATCAAAAAAAAAAATGTTTGAGTTTAGGCTTGCAAGATTAAGATTTTCAAAATTCTTGACATTCACTAAAAACATCGATTTTGAAAAAAATTCCTGACAATTACAAACTTATTTTGTAAATATAGCGCAATTGGTAAAAGCAGTGCTCGAAAATAAATATTATTTACTGTTTTATAGTGTTCGGTACGGTAGAAATGTGGTAAACACAAACGCTTTAGTATTTGTATCAGTGTTCGATAAATTATTAAATTAAATATCGCTTCTTAGTGTTCGGTTCGGTAGATTTGTGGAAAACGCCAGCGCTAACAGCGTTTGTGTAGTAAATCATTAAAAAAAAAGTTTCGTATTAAGCGTTGTGCTCGTTCCTGGGTGTGTGAGCCGAACGCAAAATAATCTACTATTTATTTTCGAACACTGATTTGTATTTACTACACTTTTAAAAAAAACGTTTCTCCGTACTGTACTGATCAAACTCAAAATAAAGATGAGAACATTTCATTGCATTCGGGTTTTTTTTAAAGACCACAAACTTTATTGAGTTTGGTTCAGCGCATTAGTGTTCGTTCATTTCAGTTGTGCTTAGCGTCCTTTTGGCGGTTAAAAAAAAAAACAAAAATATTTTACAAAAACAAAATAAATGCAAAAAAGAAAAAAGCAAGCAAAAAATGTTACACAATCAAAACAAAACACACATAAGCTATTCGTGCTGTGGTCGTTGCTAAATTTTTTGTTTGTTCTTTTTTTAATCAATGTAAAAAAAGTAACATTATAGAACATTAAAATATAATGTTTGTCTACAGTATCACTACAATTGTTCTGTTTTTTAACGAAGAACAGAACACTATATAATGTTCGGCTCTTTTTGAAAATAGTTACTAACGGTATTAAGGGTTGTGTTCGTCTACACAAACACTAAAAAATAGATATCGTTCCTGGGTGTGTGAGCCGAACGCTAAATAATGTTCTATTTATTTTCGAACACTAGTTTTAACCTTCTTCCGCAAGTGCCGTTTTTCATGAGACTACCGATATGCCTTTGCTGTATTTCTTTGCTTTGCTTATAGAAGAACTCACATCTACCAGAATTCAGCAGACTGGCCCAATATGTTTTTTTTTTATAAAAATTGTATGTATTTAAATTACCAATTTTAACATATCGTTAGCTAAAATGCAAAAAGGCATAACTAACAGAAAATTCAAAATCGAGTTTTCTCCTAAAAAGTTAAAGACTTCAAAAGCAGCAAAAATTCCTTTAAATTGGATATCGAATTAATTGGAATTTTTTTAAATTTACTTTAAACTGAAATTTATATAAAAATTTCTTAAGTTTTGAAATTACCCAAAATTTTTTTTTGAAATTGCAACTTTGGAAAAATTCTCATATATTAAAAAATTTGTGCGAAATTTATTTGATATGAAATTTGTTCAAGATTTCCGTATTTCTCTCAAGTTTTAAATCAATTGCCAATTTTTTGGAAAATTTTGTAAAATTATAAATTCCTGCAATATTTCCATGAAATTTCAATACAGCAAAAGTGCTTTAGAAAAATCCCAGTACATTTGCCTTCACTATTGTGTCAGCGTTTATTTAAAAAATGTAGAAAAACATTTAAAGTTAGAAAACTAAAGGCGGTTAAAATAACGTTTACTTTTAACGACTTAGTGTGAGTTATTTTAATGATAACTATTTAATTAATTCACATAAGTTTTTATTAACACGACTTATTAATTATTTCCTTTTTAAATTCCCTAACCTAAATAACCATATTTTACATTCGCATATAAATTTCGCTTATGAAATTTAATAATTTATTGCATTTACAATTGAAGCAAAGCCGCGAATAACATTGTAAGTGACAAAATAACTATTTTTCAGGAGAGCAAAAAAACGTTTTTAAAATTTTTAATTTTTTTTTTTTGAGATACTGAAAAATAATGATAACAACTTTTATGACAAAAATAAAGAAATTTAAAATTTTATTCATGATTTATTGTTTAGAATTTTTTTTAGAAAAACTTTTATTAACCAAAATCGTAATGTTAGTTAAAACGTTTCTTCCACTAAGCAAAGCATCACGACTAGTGGCTTTTAAAACGTTACTCCACGATTCACAACAGAAAGTTGGTACTTTAAACGGTTTGCGGCATTACGTGCTCTTATTTTTAACATATTATTTTCATTGTCTTTTCGATCTTTCACATAAGCTTTTTTATTATAGCCCTGTTACACATATCACTTACTTTCAACAATTTCGTTTGTATAATGTAAGTAAGTAACTTACAAATTTCTTCTCCTCCCTGACTTATTGTAAATTCTAGGTGACCTTGAGTCAAGTATGGAGTTTTTAGGAGAGAGCATAAAAGAAACGGCATTCTCTTTCCCTATCTTTACTAAAAGCTCAAGACTTGACGGCTAAAACTTGAAGAGTATGAACCAGCACTTAGCAATGTAACAGAGTTATGTTAACCGATATCTGCAAGAAATCAGGCTTTGTAAATTTTGTCTTTTACAACGTTATTCGCCGCTTTGTTTTAATTGTCAAACAAATGTTTGTAAATGTAAACTTTGTATATTCCTACAACTTGTTTTTTATTTAATTGTATATTTCAACTTAAATATCAAATTAATAAAAAATACAGAATGTGTAATAAACTAAATAAAAGTATTGTGTTCAGTCACGAATGAAATCACTCAATTAAGCTTTATAAAACAAATTTGCATTTTACACAAGTTTTTTTTTTATAATGAAAACTTATAAATTTATAATTTAAAACATTTTTATGTATAATGGATTCTACAAGTGCAACAAACATTTCTAAGTTCAAGGCCAAACGAAACTATTGAAAGTGCTTTAGCTAATTCCAGTTAACTTGCAGTATTTGAAAATTAAAGAGAGAATTTCAATATGACTTTGCGCTTCTAAATTCTGCTGTCACATTTCATGACAAAGAACGAGCATTTTTTGAGAACAATGTTAAATTTAATATCGTTAATAAGATGGAAAAGTTTATACTTAGTTTTTTACTGATTCCAATACACCTCGTCACAAAACAATGCAATGCAATAGTATAAAAAAAAAAGTTTTTACAAGAAATTTTACAATTTAATGCATAAGGTTTTTATTAAACTTTTACCTTCTCCTGTAAAGTTGGAATTAGGCCAGTAAGGGCCTTTCTACATGAGACCAACTAAAGGTAACAGAACATCTTTATGGCTTGTATAAATTTGTAAAAAAATACCAACTCATAAAGTGCAGTCACTCAAGTCCGACCTCTTGATACCCTACACAACAGTAGAAATGTTTATCGTTTCCAATAAGCGGCCGTTGATATACCAAAAGTTGTCTAGAATAAATATTTTTATATTTTATACACATCAGCTCAAACGCATAATAGACCTTTATACATATTCAGTACAAATTACTCCAATATAAATCTTCACCAAATGACATGATTTTTTCTGGTCGGTCCATTTCTGCTTGTTGCAGTCCAAAAGACTAGGATCTTAAAATTTATAGGTAAATATTGTCTGTTTAGGGTATTAAATTGTCGGGCTAGAACGACTACACTATCTGACTGGGCTTAAAATATAAAAAGAAACCCCTTTAAAAATCAAATAATACAAATAACACAGGTCAACAGCAAAAAAGGGCATGAGTAACCACTATATAGATTTGATGCTTCATGGCTACCTAAGTACAAAAATGGTAAAATTTTTCAATTCTATGGATAATTTTTCTTTTAAATAATTTTTAAGTAAAATTGTCAATATTTTGAGACATTTCTCCACTTACATATATTGATTGTCATAACTCAAAAACGCAAAATTTACAAAAATTCACATTTACAATATCTTTAAATGATGTATACAAATTTTTTTAATACGATCAATAGTTTCAAAGGTATGAAACAAATTGTAAGCCAGAAATTGGTAAAAAAAAATTTTTTTTTTTTTTGAAGAAAAAAATCTGGAAAAAATCCAAAACGGCAAAAAGTATGACATTTTATTTATTTGTATGAAAATCGATGCATGCTTTACGTTTTTATTTACAATTAATTGATCATGATGCAAACATAAAATAAACATGTTGCTCTACACAAATATGCGATAAAAAAAATGTTAAAACGAAGTAAATACTTTCAGTTAATCGGTAATCAAAAACGAATTTATCCATGGATTTTCAAAAAAGTTTATTTTATTTTGTTTCTATTTTATGCAGCTTTATGAAAAAATAATTAAAGTAAAGCATTAAAAAAAAATATTTTGTAATAAAAATTTACACAAAATTGCGATAAAAAAGGTCAAAACTAGGTACTTTCAGTTTATCGGAAATAAAACTGGAATCTGTCCATGGATTTTCATGAAATAGAATTTATTTTACTTCTAATACATGCAGCTTTGAGCTTAAGTACTAAATCTGGAAAGTATTTGTTGATTTCAATTTTTTATGAATTTTTTGAATTCAAAAAACAAACAAAAATATTTTTTTTGCCACTTAGGCCTCAATATCTTTAAAAATAATGGCTAAATTAAATAATGATGTTAAAGCAACTTAAATCTGGCGTAATTTAAAATGTTTTGATTGATTGCAAAACAAAATCGGGTACGTCGTTCCACAGTAAAGATAAGATGTATAGAGGAAGGAGCCTCTTTAGAAATCTCAAATTTTAGAAAAAAAAATCTAAAAAAAACCTTACCATAGAATTATAAAAAATGATTTTTGACGTTAGGTTACTATAGCGGATCAAAAAAATATAGTGGTTATTCAAGCCTTAAAATTTTTTTAGATTTTGTTGCCTTGTGTAATTGTTTACATCATAAAAATATAAAAAAAATATTTTGATAATTTTTATAGCCTCCATCACTAGTGGTACGAAACTTGTTTAATATTAATCTAAGACCCCATAAGGTATATAAGTATATTCTTAAGCCATATTTGTTTTTTAAAATCACGCTCACTTTCTAACGACTTAAAAGAAAAGAATAATGTTAAAATCAAATTTTTCCTAGTTCTCAGTAGAATCAGTTCAGTAGGAAAAAAATGATCAACCCAAACGTGGAACAAACACCCTAAAAAGTTTATATTTTTGTTACAAAAACTAACATACATTTCGGATAGAATGTGCCGATGCTCATTAGTCAGCACTCACTCGAAAGAAAAAAAAAAACATTTTGCTTTCAGATTGTTGCCGGAATTCCGATTCAGCGATTTTTTGATTCCGGGATTTTCGGGACTTATTTGTTTGTTTGTTTAACTTTTTTTATAAAAATAAATTCTTCATGAGATTCCTTCTTAAGGATATAGGGAACACAATATTATTGATCTTTAATATTTGTTTGGTTAACTCTGTTAATTCTGTCATTGAAAACGAAAGAAAAAAATAAAAAAATTTTAACGTGAGAAGTTCTGAAAATAATTAAAGAAGAACATAAAATAAAGATAAAAATGTGAAATGCACAAAACATTCCATTTGTGCAATAAATTCAAAATCTTAACTCTTTACAGGGTTAGGATTATTAAAATGTTTTCTGAGAGTTGGCATAGGACATACGGTAATTTTTGGAGCGATTTCATGAAATTTAGTAATGTATTTTATACTCTACATAATTCCTCGCACTAGTGGTGGTGGGTATAAAAATGTGTTTTTGTTTAAATAAGATTTTTGTGGTTTACAAAATAAATTGGTTTCAAATTCAAATTAGTCATTTAATAAAAATCTTAATAGGATCTTACAAACAAATCTATTACTAGTTTGCTCTTTTCAATCACAAAATTATTTATTTTATTATTTAGATTGAATCAACTGAGGTAATTGAATAAAATATAGATTGTTTTGTAATTATTTTTTAACTGAATTAACTTACGTTGAGTTATTTAAAACCATCAGATTGTTTTTTTTTTTGATTTGTTTGAATTGAATTTTTTGTGTTGTGTGTTATCAAAAATACAATAAAATACAAAACAAGTAAAAGAAAACTAAAATTAACAATATAAAATTGTCTCAGTCTTGATAAAATATCTCCGCTAAAGTGTTCAATGTGTGCCACTCCTCCGTTGTAATGTTAGTGTCAGTTGAAACAAGCGATATATAAAGGACAAAGAATACTTTGTGACTTTGATATTTTTATGCGAACTTTTTTCTAAATAATTGTTTTTTTGGAATATATTAAGAAACTTTATTGATTTGATAATAAAACATTTAAGACTGGTGGAGCAAATTTTGAATTGTTTGCATGTCATAAATAAAACATTGCTGGGTTTCACAAGGCAAGAGTGTTCTTCTCGTTGGTATAACAAACACCGGCTTGGTTTAATAAAACTTCTAAATTCAAACTTCTAAAGCTTCAGCCGTTTATTTCAAGGAGCTAGACAGTTACTTACTATAAACAGGTATCGGAAATAAGTACGAGTCTTTCAGTTTTTATTAAATAAAATCAAACAATTTCTATTTCAGTTTTCTTAAAATTTGTATTAAGTTTTCTTCACAATCGGAGCAACAATTTTGTTTTTTCTTCTATATTATTTCCTCACAAAGTATTTCAAATATTTTCCCTTCATTTTTCAAACAAAAATGTAACTAAAGTTTTTTTTAAAAAGTTGAGTCTACTTCACCTTCAGCAACAATTTGTATGAAATTGTTTCTGACGTTTAAAATAATTTTATTTAGTTTTGAATGAAAATTTTAACAAAATTTTTTAAAAAAATATTAATAAATAGGTTATATTGTAATAGTGCAAAATTCGCAAACGGTTTCTTTATTAAAAATGTGTGTGGTCGTGAAAAAAATTGTTGCTCTATTATGAGCACCAGTGAAAATGTTGCTGCCTATTGTGAACAAAGCTTTGAACTAAACATGTCCTTTAGAAAAAATCTCTTCGTAATGGGCGAAACTTAAAGCCAGCAAGTGCTCAGTAGACTTTACCTTAAATATTGATTATTTTTTGTTATTTAGAGGTGGATTTCATTGCAAACCAGTGTAATTCATTACTGCCGCATGTATCACTTACTAATTATAAATAATTAATTATTTATAGAAAACAAATTTAACAGCGTGTGTGTAAAAAATAATTTTAATACACACATGGTAATAATTTATATAGAGAAATCTATGGACACATCACATGTCAAATGTAAAATAGCTCTTTCAAGTTTATAAATAAAAAAGTTCATGGAGACACGAAATTTCAATATCTAAAAGTGAATAATCAAAGAATTTCTGAAGTAATAATTACGAAGGCGTGAACACTGTTAATAATTAATCATAGAGTTGGTTTTTATACCCAAAACCAAAACTATAACGATGGTGGGTATATAAATTTTTTTCAATTTATTTGTAACACATATAAATAATCATTTAAGGTATAATAAAATATACACTGGGTCCTTGTATAGCTCTAAGATAATTTAGGAAATGTGTCCGTCTGTTGAAACCACAGTTAAGTTTGCGGTAGAAGGTTTAGAAAGATGAAATTTGGATAAAAAATATATTTACAGACGATAGATTCGTTTAATGTTAAAAAGAATAGAACCGACATATTTTTTTTTCACTTGTATTTAAAGAATTGGCATCGTACCGACCAAACTAAGCTTAAGCGACACAATTTGATAAAAAAAAATTTGGAAAACATCTTTTTCTATTGGCAATAGGTCAAAAGGAATAAGGTTCGAAATAAGAATTTTCGTCATAAAGCAACACTGAAAAAAAATTTGGAATAAAGCAGCCAAATAATTAGAAAGGTATATATATATATATTATTAAAATCTGAGAGGGTAAAAACGAATAAAGTAGTAACCTCATATGTGCAAAACTAAGAGAGATACAAAAAAAAAATTAAAACGTATCGTTCATTAGAAGAAAAAAAAGCAAACAGGTGTCTGGTACTCTTTTGAAATAAGTCCCTTTTAGAGTGTATACGTGTATTGTCTATATTTTGAAACATCTTTGTCGCCCCATCTATCTACCAAGAAACATAGAAATAAATACAAATACATATTTGGTACTTTTTTGAAACTCGAACTTTAAAGGGTTGAAAATCGTACTTATTTTTGGAACTTTATCACAAACCGTTTTTTTCAATTCCTTGACATGAACATATTAAATTATGTGCTCCGACTACAGTATTAAAACTTTTGATACTTCAATGGGGAGAAAAAAGTATTAAAAAATGGGAAATACGGGAAATTTTATTATTTTCTTTTACTTTTCCGTGCTTCGTGTGGTTGTTTTTAGTTTTCTATAATATTGAACTTAGAACCAAAAAATAATAGGTTTAGGCTTGTAAGGGAATGAGAACATTTAAGATGAAAAATTTTGGTACTTTTTGGTTCCTCAGCTGGTACTTTTTGAATTTCCGTTATTTTTGGACCTAGAAACATAAAACTAAACTTGCAATTTCCTAAGTGAGTGAAAATCTGTGAGAGGGAAATTGTTTGTACTTTTTCGCAATTGAACTGGTACTTTTTGAATTTTTATTAAAACTGAAACTGGAAATTTAACATGCAGGGCTCAGAGTGAGGAGACTTTTTGTACTTTTTTGTTTTGCAATTGGTACTTTCTGATTTTTTTTTATAATATTTAACTAATAAAATTAAATTAAACATTCACGGCCTTATGTGGAAGGAAACATATGGACAAGAGGTTGGTCCCTCGCTGAAACAATTCACTAAGACGGGAAAAAACAAATGCTTAAAAGATGTTAATTTATTTATACCTATAAAAGTCTTCATTTCATCATTTTTAATACAGCCTAATGGTCGAATTTCGACCAATAGGCAAATACTACTAACGATTATTTGCTTGTTGTTTGTTTTAAATTAATAACTTTTTTCCTGTTTTACTAAAGCATCATGTTATGGTTGAAAAACAACTATTATAGGTGGGAAACATGTTATTATAATAATTAACCATAACATGCTCTAACCATAATATGGTTCTGGCTTCTTTATGGAGGACTAATTGAACCATAAAATTTGTTTCTTTTTCGTGGATAAAAGGTCCAATTCCAAAGAATGTTACTTTCAAGTGCAGGATATCAAGATTTCGGCACAGCCGATTATAAATTTTTTTTGTTTGTTGCTTTAGGATTTATTTTAGCCCTTTAAAGGTTTTATAATATAATTTTCATTGTCGTTAAATGAAATATATGAAATCCAAAGTCAATAATATGGTAAACTTTTTTACTATTTATAAAGGGTGTTTTTTTAAGCCCGATAGAACTTGAAATTGTAAAAAATAACACAAAAAATTAAATTGTAATCAAAATTCGAAAGATCAATACGTGACATTAACATTTGAAAATGATTTCGGGCATATGGGTACCGCGGCTGTTCTTGACGAAGCGCATTCTGGACGTCCAATTTTGGGCCACTTTTTCGAGCACTGCTGGCCGTATGTCACGAATAACACGAACAATGCTGGCCTCCAAGGCGTCAATTGTTGCTGGTTTATTAGCATAAACCAGTGACTTCACGTAGCCCCACAGGAATAAAAAAAAATCGCACGACCTTGGAGGCCAATTGACAGGTCCATTTCTCGAAATCAACTTATCGCCAAATTTTGATTTCAATAAGTCGATGGTTGCGTTCGCCGTATGGCACGTAGCGCCATCCTGTTGAAACCACATCTCCTCCGGATCAATGTCATCCATATTTTCAAACAAAAAATCATTGATCATGGTGCGGTAACGATCTCCATTGACCGTAACGCGAGCTCCGGCCTCATTTTTGAAGAAATAAGGTCCGATGATGCCACCAGCGTGAAAACCGCACCAAACGGTGCATTTTTCTGGATGTAATGGAGTCTGTAGGGTCTCTTGTGGATTGGTCTCGCTCCATATGCGGCAATTTTGCTTATTAACAAACCCGTTAAGCCAAAAATGCGCCTCATCGCTGAACACAATTTTGCGATAAATTGTCGTCTATAAGTTGCGCGAATCGACGACTGATTTTCAAAGTAAATTTGGATAATTTCGTAGCGTTGTTCAAGCGTGAGTCTATTCATGATGATTTGTCAGAGTATACTGAAACGATAAAAAAAAATATTTCATCAAAATTTAATTTTTTGTGCTACTTTTTACAATTTAAAGTTCTATCTAGCTTAAAAAAACACCTTTTACATTTCAGTGTGTTAGTTGCCATAATGTTTATTAATGATGTTGACTGCACTGTGGGGTGGAAGGTGATCTAAAATATTTAAGTATAATTATTTTTTCCCCAACAAATTTACTATTTACTATTTTAGTATTTTAACTTGTACAAATTTTTTTTGTTTATTTCTTTTCTTGAATTTATTTTAGTTTAATTTGTAATAAGGAAACAAGCAATTAAATGTAATAAAGGTGCGTTAAAATTATAATTTCATATTTTTTTATTACACAGAGAAGACATCTTTATTTAGTTGAGTTGTTTTGGCTTTCAAGAAGGTTTCCGTTTTCAGTTATTTTTATTTTGTTTATTTTTTGGTTTCTGTTTAGGAAAAACCTTAAAAGGCACAACAAACAAATATTTTCTCTGCAAGTTTATTAGTCAAGTTAATGAGTTTGTTTTACAAAAAAAAGTTAAACAAAAAGGTATGAAGGAAAAAATATTTAAAAATAAATGAGAAAAAATGTACATAAAGTACACACTTAATTTCATTTCTTAATTATGACTTTGTTGTTACTGTTGTCGTAATTTCTTTTCATTTCCTTTGACAGTGAGTTTTTTATGTTGTTTACCTTCTCCAACTTCGTTCTTAACGTCCTAGTCCTCGTCCTTTGGCTTCTGCCTACAAACTAAATGATTGCTTTTAACGTTGTATTCAGTGTTTGTTTAGTGTCTTACTAAAGTGTATGTGTAGGTGTTTTTGGTGTTGTGTATACCGATGCTTATGTGTGTGTGTATGTACATGTATTTAAGTATGAGCGTATATGTGTGCAAATATTTTATGAATATGATGACTGAAATATTTACCTTAGTGTAGTAATGATGGATGAGGTAATGAAAATTTTTTATTAATTAGTTCTTGATTTATTAGTTCGTGAAACTTACATCTATAATTATATATAAGTTTCGCACTTGTGTTTCAAGTAAAGAAAATGTTTGTTTGAAAAGATTTGGTTGCATTTATCATAACAGTTTTCGTAGTTCCTTCTTACTAATAGAAAATTGCATGGCGAATTGTCTCCAAGAGAAATTTTTACAAAATTTAGCCCAAGAAGTTACAAGAGCTAAAGAATAACACCTCTAAGCCCTTCTGTCTCCACCTAGCTAAAGAAATGTAGGAACAATACAAAAGCACAAAGTTTGAATTGCTGCGGATTTTTTATAGGAGTTTTTAAATATTGTAGAGCTTTACCAATCTGTTAGGTCATCGATCAGGTCAATTTTATTCAGAAATGATTGTAATGTTAGCGGATTGCCGTCATAGTTCTGCCGAAATATGGAAGCAAACATAGTGATAAATGATTTTTTCGGTTCAACAGTAGCCATTCTGACTTCTGTTTTCAAATTACGACCCGAATTAACACTTTGTTTACCTTCTGAATTGGAATTTCCACTATCTGCTACCCCACCTTCTATCACGACCTTTCTATCTACACGTGTCAAGAAATTCACTTCCTCTGGGATTTTTATGTTACTATCAAGTTTATCAAAGCATTCTATCCATATTTCCCTACAATGGCTAATTTTAGAAAATATTTTAAGTATTTCCTCCTCTGACAAGATATTCAATTAAGTTTCAGTATATTCTAGGATTGAATTATAATGTTCGATTGAAAGAGTGATATATTCATTAATCTTAGATACATTTTTTGACAACGGCCTGTTTTGTATGACCCTTTTCTTCACGTTGTAAAAGTTGTGTAACAATTCTTTAAAAATTGTCTTATTAAAATTTGGCATTTGATACACCCATATTTATTAAAATTGATTGTAAATTATTTACTTGAAATTTGATTTTTAAAAGTATATATCAAAATTTTATGAAAACAGTCAGTTATGTCACAGAAAGCAGCGCAAAAAACTCAATTAGTACCTTCTCTTATATAACATATTTTCCCTTAATTTATATTGTCCCTTTTAGTTCCCTACCAATAATAGTTTATTTGCTCTTTCATTGTATGTACGATTGATCCTCAGATTTGTTTTGATATTTAGTATAGCATTGAATTGTTTATGAATTTAAGTTACATATAAGTAAGTATATTGAAATCTGTCAACTGACGAACTGCGGCCGGCAGGTTACCATGACATTTTTCGATCGCAACCACTCGATCTCCTCAGATGGATTTGCCGTTTTACACTCGCAGCCATCGACGATTGCTGACGTCAATAGTCAAACATCAATCCCCCACCTTCATTAGGTCTTCAAATTTGCTGACGTTAACGGTCTTCGAGTCAAATTTGACCCAAATAGAAAATTTTATATACAAACTCACTTTTTTCCATTAAGTATGTTTTAAAAATTGATATTTTATTTCTTGATTTATTCAGTATATTGAAGCTGTATTTACTGTTAACATTTATTGCGGATACAAAAGTACATTTAACATAAAGTGGATGTATATGTGTTGTACCATAATTGGCAACGACTTATCTTTGACTGGTAAACATATTTTTTCCACGGTTTTGGTTGAAGATGACGGGTGCTATTCCTGCTCAGCTACTACATGCACTTTTTTGCAACTTTTTGTAAAAATTAGTCTTTGGGTAATGTTTTTGACTGCTTATATATAGGGCGCGGCAAGTTGAAAAATTCGATTTTCTAAGAAATGTCGACGTTTGGCAAAGCAGTTTTCGTTCTAGCCATGTATAGCTGATGTTAATGATAGCCTTTAGTTGCCAAAAGCTCTCGTGGCAATTCAATCTTGTTTTTTCATATAGTTCCTACTAAAGTAAAACAATTGTCTGCAGACATACTGTGATATTTCAAACCAACTGTCAAATCAAGAACTAAATGCATACATTTGTTTGTTTGTAGGCAAAGTTCCTATTTATTTGCATGTATATGGTTGTAAATTCCGGACATAACTAATCAACCCACATATTTCAATGCGAGTTTCCTTGTTGTCAAATCTTAGTACTCTCGAAAGGTTTTTGAATCTGTTCAACGGCAAGATTGCTCCCACAAACTGTCTGTACTATCATTATTTGATCTATACAATTCAGCTAACTAGAGAACCAATAAATGCGAAATTTTGGTGTCGCCACTTCAGTCCAATCATTACCAAATACAAATTAACCTGCATTATTAGTAAACTTTAAAATAACGCATGTCACAGGAGGTGGAAAAAAATAAATAACAACTGGCAGTTTCTAACGAAAATTCAAGAATTTTGCTACCGGTCAAATATGACCCAAAAACCTTAAGTGCAAAAAATTTAATAAATAATTTTTTCCGCCGATATTTTTTTCTGAAAACCTAACAAAGTTGTTGGCATTTAAAAATAAATAAAAGTCATAAAATACAAAAAATATAAGTCACTCACACAAAAAAAAATTTAACTTTTATTTCAAAATGGGTCAGATTTGACCCGAAGACCTTATGAAAGTTAAACCAAATTGTATTTTAACCTTTGTTTTTTTCCTTACTTCTGTTTTTTCGTACTTTTTGTCAAGAATTCTTCTTGAAGTCCAAAGTACATTTTTTGTTTTTTCTATTTTGTCTTTCTTTCTTTTTCAGCACAACTTGAAGGACAAATGAACATATAGAGCTCGTGCCTTAGCTTTAACAATAATTAGTATTGTGGTTTTGTTGAACTATTTATGGTTTTTAATCAAAATTTTTAATATTTTTAATTAGGCTTAAGTTCATTAAATTTAATTTTCATTAAATTATTTTTATGAAGAAACGAATTTTACAACATGAAAATTAATTAAAATTGTTATTGATAATCTTTCATTCCTGACCGTGGCCGGGATTCGAAAGACTAAAGATTATCAATAACAATTTAATTAATTTTCATGTTGTTGCATATTAACGACCTTAAACTTAAATTATATCTGAGTCATTAAAAATATAAGCCATCGGATAGAGGTATGCCGTGGCAAGCATTTGGGCTGTATTTGGTTTGACACATAATTGCTATAGATTCATCTATCGTAATAAACAATATTAAGATAATTCTCTGAAAACTTTTTGTTTTATACATTTAACATCGTGCGTTTTGGTTGGACCACCCTTTATAACCTTTATAATATAATTTGTTGCAGTCTTAGGCGTACTAGGGTCTAATCCGGGACAACTTTTTATATAGGACTTATGTTTAGTTGGGTCATCCCATAGGTTAATGATGCTATTTTTAGGCATATAAAACTAAACTGAAACTTATTTTACTAAAATATCATGCTTCGTTTCGGCTTTAGGCGTACTCAAGTTTATATCGGACCTTTCGTAAACTTTTGCTTAATACGAGTAATTACAGTCATATCTAGTATTTAAAATGTATTTAAAAATGGGTCTTATAGTCACGCCCTACAAGGAAAGGTATATCAGTGAAGTTTCTTTAGCTTAAAACATTTATTTGCCACGCCCCCAAATACAGCATTTTTTGTTTTTATATAAAGCAACGTCATTTAATGTATATACACTAGAAGTTTTTCGCTTAATCGGTAAATAATCGTTTAGTTTTGATATTGATCGGCTACCGGATTAATAAATCTTTGTTATAAATAAGGGAATTTCAATAAATAAAATGCATAAATTATTTATTATTTGGAGTTCATTAGGAATAAAACAATAACATACCAAGCATAACAATTCTTAAACTAAAACAAAAAATTAATACATAATAGTGGGATTCACACCGAGCTTGTTTGTTTGTTAGTCGTTAATCGTTACTTTTTTACACGCATTTTGTTTTTGTATATTTAACGCGCTACCGGATTAACATTTAACAAATTAACGACACGGCACCCCTGATAAAATAGTTGTTAGTTGGTAACTCACAATCAGTTGTTGCAGTTTCTAAATATATATAATAAAAAAGACATTTGTGATACATTTCTAAAAAAATATTTGTGTTTTGGCAATTTTCGTGTACATTGAGAGTAAGGGCTAACAAATCAGAGCAAGTTAAACCCCCTTTTTGGTTTAAAATTTGTTTAAACCAACAAATCTATAAATCATTAAACATATAAACCATCTTTAAACGCATGAAATTGGGCGTTTAAACTACCAGTACAAATCATATGAATTTGCCAACATTTGTCGTAGTGCTGCCACATGTTATTTTTTTAACAACATGTAATACATGGGACACTGATTTATGGTTGATGAGTTTAAACTACATATAAATTCAAGTTTAGTTCAACTAAACCAGCGTTTAAACCATCAGTGATTTATTAGGCATAAGTATGTTAATTAAATGCTGTTTTACTACGAAAGTTACCAGACTAACAAAGTTTTAAAAAGGGGGTCGTTCACAGTTGGTAACTTTAACAAATTAACAATCTACTGAGCAACAAATTAACAAGTTCGGTGTGAATACCACTAATATGTTTTTATTAAAAAGTAGACTGTAAGATCTTTTATAAGTAATTTCGATAGTTAAAGGACATTTTATAAAATAATCTTTTAGAAAATAAATTGGTTTGAATGTTTAGGATATAAGCGATTCTTTTATTTTGTGTTGATAGAATTTGAATTGGAAACAATTCTTTCACTTATCGTAGATGTTGGAGAAATCGAAAGCAACCCATAATACAGAATATCTAATTTGTCTCTGTCCTTTTTCTGTTTTTGTACGTTATGTATTGCTATGTATGAACAAATTTTTTATAAACTTATACCTTTTTTATATGAGACGAAACAAATAATTAAAAAAAAACAAAAAATTATTTTACAAATACAACAAAAAATTTAAAATTGTTGTGAAATCGGTCAATTGACTGAAACTAACCGGATTAATTGTTAATCAAAAATTTTCAATTTTAAATTAGCTGATCAGTTAATCGGATAGTTATTAATCGGTTAACCGATAAACGGTTAACTGAATGAATACCCTTATATACAAACATATAAACTTCGACACATTGTTAAATATTTTCCACTCCTGCTTGCTAAAAAAAACTGTTAAACTAAATTTGTTACCGAATATTCTTATAAATTATTAAACACACTCACTCAAATTCATTTTTCGAACAAAAAGCATTATTAACTTTTAATAATAAATTATTAAAAAAAAAATTCATTTGCCAGAATTAGAACAAACAAAATTTTAAAAATAATTTTTTTTTTTATTTATTTATAGGTAGTCACCATCATTTATATGTAAAAGAGGAGTTCTATAAAAAAAAGCGAAAAATGCCATATTGCATTTTATATTTGTTTAAACCTATTAATTGAAACCCAACAGCAAGAGATGCTGAAACTTACAATTATGTTAATTGATATGATCAATTTGTTTGCAGGCGGAAAATCAGTACGAAATTTTATTAATAGTACAAATTTCTAACTAACATGCTAATTGAAGTTGGGTTTTAATTTTTTCTGTGTGCACACTAAAATTTATGTGACCTTTGTAATGAAATATATCAAAAGTTAATAATTTTGCTGTCTTATAATGCCAAGGCAACAAAAAAAAATAAAGTCGGTCAAAGAAAACTTTGTGAGTGTTATTTATTTTAAAACATAATTATTTTAGAGGGTTAAGAATCATAGTCCTTTGTGGCGTATATTATATAGAATTCTATATTGACACACTCAAAATATTATGTAGTTAAATTCAAACGAAAATTCATTTTAAACAACTAAAAATTCATTTAAAAAACGGATCATTTACATTTCATTTAAAACAAATGATTTTCAGATTAATTTTTAAATTTTTTATTTATTAAACTGCATATTCCTTGAAATTGAATAGTTTTTATTTTTAAGAAATATATTTTAACCGACAAAAATCAACTACATAACAAAAAAAATACGGAAAAACATTATTTTTTGGTATTTTGTTTTTTTAATATTAAAAATAAATGTTAAATAGTAAAATTATTCGTAAAACAACTATATTTTTATTAAATTTTACCAGTACGGAAAACGAAATTAATAACCCACAATCAGTTATAATTTTATAAGTGCATGACATTTCTTTTTGTCTGTAACTCCTTCCTTCCAGCTCGCGACATAGTAACTACATTCAATAGAACAATCAATCTATCCGTACTCAAATCAGTCCGAAGTGGTATTAAAAGTACGGATTTTCTTGAATCAAGAACAGAAAGGTTGATTCAAGTACGGATCTTCAATCGCAAAACATTTAACTTAAACATATTCAATTCCGAATTCGTACTTAAAATAACCCGAAAATTAGTTTTATTTAAGCAATATTATAAAGTTGATTAAATCCCGAATTCGTTCTTGGAATAAGAGAAAAAAGAAATTAGAAGGAGAATTTTATTATGATTGATTTACTTAGCAGTTTTAAAACTTACAGATTTTCAATTATAAAACACCAGCATTCCCGATATGGGTTTTACTTTAAAAACTTTATGTACATATATTACTGTAAATATAAGCTAAATGAGAAGCAAGAGTTCTCAATTTAACTTTTTAAACATGAAAATAATGTGTTTTCGTATAAATATAAATAACTACTGAATCGAACAAAAATAATTACACCAAAAAATTTTCCGAAAAATTATGGAAATTATGTTAAAAATAGCAAATATGTTCGAAGCATAAAATAGACGTCATCTACAGGATATTATTTTTCAAAATTAAATAAAAATAATATACTGTATTTAAAAAAAAAAAAAAATTCTTACATCACTTCAATATAGAAACCCTTTTAAAATACATTGAAAACAAGTTTTATATTTTTTAAAAAATAGGACCAATGGTCGATTATGGACCTACTTTTATATGTTTCATATAACACACAAAAAAAAAATATTGTGATGCCAAATAATTTGAGCATTTGACGATTATGCTGTTGGGGTAAACAAAAACTTGTTGTCGTAAATGAAAACCTTTTGTCGCAAGAAAATTTCCAACAAAATTTTTTTTACCGCAACAACATGAAAGTATTTGAAGTTTTTCAACAGCAAAATTATTTGTTGCAAATGAAATATCTTTTGTTGTTAAAGGTTTTCCTCTGAAATAACAGCACATTGAAAATTGCTGTTGACGTAAATGATTTGCATTTGCAGGAAATAACAATTTTTGTTGCCATAAAATATTTATTTTTTGAAACAAATAATATTAATGTTGTCGTAAAAAAATTTGTATTTGAACAATGAATTTACACTTTGGGACAAAAGAAACAGACTTGTTGCTACAAATGCAAAATCTTGTTGGGCACAATCCGAATGTAAGTTCTATTTGAATCAAAATCAATTTCTTTTGGCATTACAGTCTTTTTTTTTGTGTGAACTTAAGACATTTTTTCAAATTGATCATAATACTTAAGGGATTTACTGGGTAATCGATTATATAGGATTATAGACCACCCTTAATCAAAGGTTGCAGTAGGCTGCAGGGTAACATAAGGTAAACACTCGCGGTACCAATGTCTGAATGGTATTTATATCTGTATGTTATTTATATGAGCATTCAGTTTTAAGGGTTAATTGTGGACCTACTGCTATCAAATACTATAGTAAAATTCTCATTTTCATTCAAGCGAAATATTATTTTCATATTAAAATTTTTGAGCGATTCCTGGTAAGAACAAACAAACTGTATGTTTATCATTTGCTATAGAAGTCTTCATATATCTCAACATTTACATAACCAATAAAATCTCTAATTTATATTTTCATAAAAACTTATAGAAGCAAATTTACAATATTTCGAACACATGTGTATTTGATGTGCATATTTCAAACAATTTTATAAAACACAGACAAATTGGGAAATTGACATTACAATAAGGGTTTCTAAATTCCTGAAAAGTTATACAAAAATTACTTCATTTGAGGGAAATTCCAGGAATTTCATTTAAGGAAAAATATAAAAAATTTTATTAGATTTTGGAATTGAATAAAGTGTTTGCCGAGTGGAATTTGTTTTAATTTTCAAAATTTAAACGGTCTAATTAAAGCACAAAACTAGCTTTGTGCATGTTTAAGGTTATATTTAAAATCTAATCATAAGTAAAAAATTTTCTTAAGCCGCGCTACAAATTCAGTTTTGTCGGTGTTATTTGCACGTTTTAAAAACTTTGTGGCAGTTTTGATAAGTCGATTTTTCCAAAGCAACAAAAAAAGTAACCACACCAAACCAAAAATGCTAAATTGACGCGTTTTCTAGTTTGGGACTAAAATTGCTAAGTTGGCATTACTTGTTTTAAGCTAGACTTAGACATTTTTTTGTTTGAGGGAACGGGCATGACTTTAAATTTTGACTAGGCGCTAACATTGGAAAGAAAATCTCTGGAGGCTGAAATCGATTCCGCAAGAACTAATGCCAAACACCAACTACAACTTGAGTGGACAAGCGTTAATAAGCAAGCGATATTGCGCGGCTGGCACAAGCCGCAGCGGACACGGGTAGCAGCAAGGATCTATAAAATGCGAGAAAAAGGCTAGTGAACAAGAGAAAAGCACCGCTACTTCCAGAGAAGAAAAGTTAGATATTGCCCGCGACCATTGGCGAAACACTTTGCGACTGCTGAAACGATACAGAAGGATAAAATATTACAATCCAACACCCAGAGATGCATGAGCTACAACAAGCTATAAGAAATCTTAAGGGCAACAAGGGCCCTGGCAAGGAAAAATAAAACTTCGCAAACATCAGTGCGAAAATACTACTCCCAATCATACCTGCATTGTGGGATGATGGCCAGCTACCCGAAAATTGCCGAAAAAAGGAAAACTCACCAAATGCGAAGACTAGAGAAGAATAACTCTATTTAGCATGGTAAAAAAAAGTCCATATCATCAATGCTAGACGTTCTACATCGTTATATGCTGATTAAGGACAAGAACACGCTGCTTTCCGTCCCACAAAATTATGCGTCGATCATGTCAACAGTGTGAGAATCATTGTGGAACAAATTGTTAGAGGGCCATCAACTCTTTTTCTCGCTTTTCTGGGATTTGAGAAGAATTTCGATACCCTGGCACACGAGGCAGTATGCGAGGCATTAAGATAGGTGTAAAGGTGTACTCGGGAAATAAAACATCTTATACAAAATCTATACTCAGATGCTTACTGTCGTGTTTTGCACGAAAAACAACTTGGCACTGCAGTGAGTTTAAATGATGATATCATACAAGGCTTCGTGCTGTCGCCGCTATTATTCAACATAGTCCTCGACAGTGCTATGGCTAGGACCCACATTCAACGATATGTAGTAAGGATACTATCCGTATGATTCAGACGATGAGCGCTAGGGTAGTACTAAAAATTTACGCCAAAACATAACCAGCCGTCACCCTTTTGTACTTTTGGACCAACCTCTTAAGGATGTTGGGTCTTTTCCATACTTGGGCAGTGTCATTTCGACAACAGATTGATCCTTCCAGATTGGGACAAAACACGCGGTTGGCTCGCTCAGCTCGGTATGGAACTTTACGCAACTCTCCACTAGAACGAGGTTACGAATTTTCAACAGCCATGTAAAATCTTTAATCTTAAACGGATGCGAACCGTGGAATGCCGCTTGCAAGGATGTCAAGAGTATACAGACAGTCGTCAACTGTTGTAGAATATTAAGAATATTTAGGGCCGTAAGCATTAGCAACGAGACGCTGTTGACGGCAACCAATAAAACGCCGAAATCCGGAAAGGTAAATGGCGCTGCATAGGCTATACCCTAAAGCGGCTCATACACTAGCAATAAAATTGTTCAATTTTACGTATTGTACAATTATATCGCTAATGTGAACGTGATATTTGAAGGTGGCACAATATATTGGTAACAATCAAAAGACTTTTGATTTTTATTGCACAACGAAAAGAAAGTGAAATGTGTTGGCAACATTGTACAATGCTGTTTATGTTATTCCTATAGGTTATGTTCACCTTTTTATTGAATGAATGAAACCATTGTGCGAATTATTGCATAATATAGGACAAAATGGAAATAATATGGCGAATATCATGTACAATAATTTTGCAAGTGTATCATCACCAGAAATGTCTAAGACTAGAGCCCTGAAGGCCAGAGACGTGCCAAAAAACCTGCACATTCATGGAGAAGGCAGCTCGAGAATGAAATTGGACCGGCCGGTCCAAGCTGGGCTGCAGTAAAACGATTGGCTAGTTGTAGAATTGTTTGGAGTGTCTTTGTAATGGCCTTAAGTTTCTTGTTGGAATTTCCGGAATAAATATGCATACCCTTGGCCTACAAAACTTTTCCTTTTTCTGTTCCTACAAAGAAAAAAGTGATAATGAAAATCCAGTGCAACTAAACTTGAGACATGTTTCACTCACTAGTGTTGTCTTTGAATCCAACGTATTGTTCTTTAGTTTAAAATAAGTTTTAGTAGAAAGTTCTCCGCGAAATGTGTGGAAAAAAATGAAGCTTTAAACTAAAACAAATTTTGAATTTAGCGCCTCAAAGTAACTATTTACAAAATTTTTTAATCAAAATATCCATAAAAATTACACTATTTTCTAAACAGCAGCACTGAATTTTCAATTAAATAAACATTTTCTTCAGATTATAGGATTCAAGACTTTTAATTTAATAGAACAACTTATAATGAGATTCCCGAAAATTCTTCAAATAAAATTTTAGGGAATCTTAAAATATTTTACCTGAGATTTTAAGGGATAAATATTTTCCACGCAGAAACTCTAATTATAAAAATTAATACACACATTCATACAACTAACAATGTTAGAATGTTTCAGTAAATGTAATCTAAATGAAATATCTAACAGAAAAATGAATGAACAAAATTATTGTAAAAACAATTTTGAAAAAATGTACGTGTAAAAATTTTTAACTTATGATTATTCATAATGGTAATAGAAATGGGAAATGAAAGAAGGGGAATAAAAAACAAAAGCACACAAAAAATAACAATATTTTAAAAAATTCTAGCTCGATTAACGTGTTAGATATTCCATATAACATATATATAACATATAACATTTTTTGCACCAAACGCCTGTCGAAGTTTTTATATATAATAAAAGCCATAACAAAATTTTTACAATTGACAAGTTCTTCATGTCATCTGTGTATTTTTAAAGTACAGAGTGTATACATATTTTCTTTACTTATAATTTATTGTACAAAACAAATTTACATTGAAGCCCTAAGCTGAGAATGTCATAAAATATTTTTTATTGTTAGAAAAGTAATGGAACTCCTGTATTCATTTTTATTTTTTTTTTTTTTTCAAGAAGTACAATTGGGAAATTTAGTTACTTTCAAAAATACCAACTTTGCTTATTTAAAAAAAAAAACTATAACAAACAAATTTATAAATAGTTTATTTTGAAACAACTGGTCTTTATACCCACCTCACCATAGTGGTCGGTGATGTGATGATTGTAGTTAAGTGAATTGTACAACACCTAAAAATATTTGTTTTAAACCCACCATTTTGTTAACCGATCGACTCTGAATCATTTTTTAAGTCGATCTAACGAAGGCCGGCTAGCTGGGTAGTTCTCCATGTGAAGCTTTGGTGCAAAGGTTTCAATTGTCATAAGAACCATAAAAAATGCTGAGAATCGGTCGCATTCAAATATTCCCCATATAAACTTCTTTCTGGAATATAGTACTTTTGCCAATAAACTATCTTATAATGTTGGTATTCAGACCAAATTTAAGACGAGAAGTCTTATACAAATATAGATATCTAGATAATATGCGGCGCCAGGCACTCTTGTATGAATTATAACCTAATAATATAATTTTTTTGCTGGATACAAGATTTGTAATGTACACTATTGAAAATTATTCTGTATATAATAGGGTGTAAGGTATCAAAGGTTCGGGCTTGACGGACTATACTACTTTCTTATAAGTTTTATATTATTTAATCTTTTTTCATAAATAAAGTAGTATATAACGTCGGCTGACTTACCTTACTCAGTTTTGCAAAGCATCACTAAAGCCAAGTGAGTTGAAAAAGCAACAAAAATAAAAACCACGCACAAATTTTGCATTGTCCAGAGGAAAGAAGTGGAGTTTAAGAAGATATTCCTTTCAGTGTTGCATTGCAATACTGCTTTTAGGAAAAAGCAAACAAAGATCTCTAATTAATTTAAAAAACAAAATTTCCAAACACTTTTAAATTGAAAAAAAAAAAAAATTATTTATGTGTAGATCCGAAGGCTATTATGAGTTGGTCCTGAAATTTGGAACGAATAAAAATATAAGTAAAAGATAAAACTTTTACTAAATGATCAACGAATTGAGGCATGCCCATCCGTGCGTCTTGCCGTCTAGCTGGATCTCTTTGTGCGTTTCTATATACACCATTAGAACACAGAAATGGCCACAATTTAAAAAAAAAAAAATTTTATTTAAGTTTTAAGCAAAAGCTTTTCTTCATCAAAAAGCAAAGCCTATTAAAAATTGTGACAATCGGTAGTATAACTTCACCTTCTCCCCATTTGAATGTCGGCGTTAGTACCCACAAGCAAAGAAAAAACATGTTTCAATATGGTCACCTCACACAAAACTATTTTGAACAAAATATTAAACATATTATGTTTAATGTAACCATATTATTGTCACCGATAATAAAATGGTAAATTAGTCCTCCATCAAGAAGCCGCAACCAAATTATGGTTGGCTTTAAACATATTATGGTTAAACATGACAATAACTTCTTTTCAAATAAACAATAGTTTTTTTTTCTCTTTTCCAAGAGCTGAACCTAGTTTGGTTATTATTCACCATAACGTGCTCGGAGGCAACCATAATATGGTTGTAGCCTCTTAATGGAGGACTAACCCAAAAGGACCGAATAGACATTCTCCAAAAATCCCTTAGCCGTAGAACACAGAACTAAAACTATCACGCAAATATTATATATACATATCTTTTAATCATTTATTTAATCAATTAATTTTTTATTTAGGTTCATAGAAAATAATATTTAGTTTAAGTCCCGCTAATCAAAATATAAAAAAATTAATAAAATAATTTAATATATTCAATTAAAAAAAATATTTGAGCAGCCTGTTAATCGCTCATTTCCATACTCTCCACCACTAGTGGTGAATGTTGGTAAGAACAAAAATTTGTCGATATTGTGCCATCGATTTTTCGATAGCTTTTAGCATGAGGAAAAAAATCCACTACGACATAGCAAAAAAATTATTTCCAAAGTGCCTAAATATCATTTTTTGACTTCTTCTCAACATTTATTTAAAAATTGTTTTAGATTTTTTCTCATGCCAAAAGCTATCGAAAAATCGATGTCACAAAATCGATTGCTTAATCGACCCACACAAATGTTGGTATACGAAGTTTGTCATACTATTTGAAATTTTTTCAATATTAATTTAAGACCCCATAAAGCCCATCGATTTAAGGTATCTTTGCTAGGCTAAATCGATTTAGCCATGTCCGTCCGTCTGTCTGCCTGTTGCAAACATGCCTCTTTTCAAAAGACTGAACAAAAAAAAAAAAAAAAGTGTTGGCGTCAAATTGTTTCTAGTTCTCCTTTGGGATTGAAATACTGCAGAATTGTTTGAGCAGGAAGAGTTATGCATCCAAATGTGGGAAAACCTTCTTAAAAAATGTATACTTTTGTTCCTAAAATTAACATAATTTTGAGACTTGGCATTGTTTTCGTTTTTCTTAGCAACTGAATCATAAATTATGGTATAATAATTGATACGAAAAGAGTGAAAAAAAATGGCAAAATATTAACATTAATTTAACCTTAGTTGTTGAGGATATAATGAAATTAAAAATCGATCTGATTGTTACTTTTAACGATATAGCGGTTTCTAAATGCAAAATATACAAGTGTAGATTTGTTGCTGTTGACTTATGCCCGTAATTTCTACAAAAAGGTAGCTGATCGTGTACGTACCTATTAGTTATTAAGTTGGCTTACGTGTTTTTACTTTTAGTTTACTTTTAAAATATGGCAGCTTTTACACCATAGATTTCTTTATACAGCTAGATTTCTTTTAATAGAAAGTACGGGCTGTAAAGGTTAAAGTAAAAACTATTAAGTACACGGGTATCCCGGTTATTTGTTTGCGAGGTATAATCAACACTCAAAAGAAAACTCAATCCATCCGTAATCAAATCAATCCGAAGCGGAATTAATAGTACGGTGAGTACGGATTTTCTGGAATCAAGTACAGAAAGATTGATTCAAGAACGGATTTTCAATCGCAAAAAATTAGACTATTCAATCCCGAATTCGTATTAATCCGAAAATGAGATTGATTTAAGTAAAACTAGGATTGAATCAATCTTAAAATGCGTTTGATTCAAGAATTATAAAGGTGATTTTATCCCGAATTCGTGCTAGAAAAAACCCAAAAAAATATTAGAAAGAAAAAGTTATAACGATTGATTTACGTACCCGTATTACACCTTACAGAATGATAAAACACCAACATCATGCCCGATATGGTTTTTTACTTTAGAAATCTTATGTACATCAAATTTACTTTTTAACCCTTTGTGGTACACATGAGTCTGGTCAGACCTTTAACAAAGTATACAGAAAATCAAAACATGCGTAAGCTGGAGTGTTAAACCAACGAAAAGTTTAATCTTTTTTTTACTTGATTTAAGAATTTTACACTTATTTCAAGAAATTCCGGGATTGATTTTCGGAAGTAATCCAATTTAGGATTGTTTTAAGTACATTTTAGTGTTATTCGTACCCAAATTTTTGAGTCAATGTAACGAAACAAAACGACTTTAATTTTCTAGATTCGAAGTTTTAATACTCTATTAGCTACAAAGGTTCAAAATCACTAGTGGGCACACGGGTCCCTAGTCAAGAACTAACACAAAATTTTCCATAGAAACCAATTTAGGAGCCATTCTATAATTTTTTTCTATAGTGGGTAAAATTTTAAACCATATTATTTAATTTCTTAGTCAAGTTAAAGAAAACTAAGTATTCTTACTTTGCATTATATTTTCTTTTACTCATAGTTTCATATTTTCAACTAAATTAAGTTTCCTTAAATGAGTATTTTTTTTAGGTGATTATTTAATGATTTAATTTTTCAAACTAATCAAATATATTTTTACAATTCATTTAAAATCAATATAATTATTTTAAATCTTAATTAAAATTTCATTACATTTGCTATATGTATATATTATTATCTCCACCCAATTTTTTTTATCATATTAATAAAAATAAATATTATGACATGTGGTATTCGAACAATTTTTTATTTAACGTACAGTAGTAAAAGAAATTAAATAAAACAAATATAATTGTTCAGAAATATTGTTTTAATAAATATTTAGGAAGGGCAGTAGAAGAGTTTATACAAATTTAAATATTTTGAGTCATAATAAGTTCAACAATTTCCTCGAAAATGAATTTAATAAATAGGTTTTCTAAAATTAGCCTAAACTTTTCATATTACCATCTCCTCCTCATATCACTTTATATTCCCTTAATCGTTTTATAACCAACGAAATGTTAAACTCAATTGACTTCTTCTCTTAGACGGCTGGTTGTTATTTGAAAATAAAAGTAAACATTTTTTCCCACAACTAATGAAGCCCTTACCACAATGTGATAGTGTCGCATATTAATTGTGGCAATTAAAAGCTCACTTGGTTACAGCCTGTACACTTGATGTCAAATGACAGTTACAGTCATATAAACACATAAGGACATTATTAAACACACACGAGCTCACATTTACACAAACACAAACTTGTGGACAGCCAGACGGACATTCAGCCAGCCACACACTCACTCATACAAAGCCCAACATACAAACAACATGCCTATAACGCATTATTACGAAAAAATTTATTTGAAACAATAAACGGCCAACACGCAGTTTGATTAAACAAACAAAGAACAAATGATAAGTAACAAATGAGCAGAAGGAATAAAAGCAACAACAAGGAAAAATGGTTTATTAAACTGTGCCGAATTTTTAATGCCCTTTGCAATTTATTTATTGAATCATCATATGTATATTAAAATATGAACTAGCATTAATCAATCAAGTTTTCTTCTAATCCTTAAGTCTACTACCTGCTAATGCCGATCGATAATTCTGTTAATTGCGGCTCCCGTTCGAAAATACAGAAAAAATTCTCCAAAACTGTTGATCAATTAAAGCGTTAATCAAAAATAAAATCAGTTTAAATTAAAAATTTAGTCAAGTGAATTAAACGTTTGATAAAGTGAATTAAACGTTTAATCAAAAAAACTAAAATTTTAATTAAACAATCAAAAGAATTAAACGTTTAATTGATACTATTTATATGTTTAATAACGCAAATTTAATTAAATTTTTAATTAATATCATAAATTTTTTAATTGAATCGAATTTTTTGTTCTCTAAAGGTGCTTAGCGCTGTTCTTATCGTTTAATTGCTGAATTGCTTCATCTCCTTAAACAAATGAGGCCGCCATTATTGAAAATATTTTGAGCTAATGGATTTGGCTGCATGTCAAACCTTTTTAGTTATTTTATTCAATATTTTGGGATCTATTTTTTTATTGATGGCACATTAAGTGGCCTGTGAATATTCGAGTTTTTTACATACCAGGCAGTGAAATCAAAGAATTTTGGTTTTGCGCTTCTGGATTTTTATATGTTGGAGGCTTTCGCACTGTGGCATAACTGAATAACGCAGATAAGCCTTAAGATAGAATTTTAAAGTAGAAGTTAAGAATCTAAAGGGTAAAATTTCTTCAAATAAGCTAATATTTTTCAATTGCTTTAAGTTTTGGTTGAGTTGGTCTTGCTTCTATATGGCATTTTCATGTTAAACGGCGATCAAGATGAATACCGGGATCTTTTGCATTCGAATGTTGAGTTTTTTTTTTGATTACTGATTATAATGGGAGGCATGATTCTCTACACAAACTTAATGTTATATGCAAGGTATATTTACACAAGGTAAACTCGTTGGCCCATATGTTTGTCAGCTGTTTACCCATAGTTGGAACCCAAACGTCAAATTTCGTGTATATGAGCCAAAATTTGTACATATGTGCGTTAAATTGTTTTTGATTTATATGAAGACAATTTTGACAACTCGGTTCCTTTTATAGAGTAGCATGTCTACACTCCCAAATGAGTCCTTGTGTAAATATACCTTGGTTATATGTATGATTTTTTTTTTTTTGTTTTCATTAACCTTTCGTTTCTATTGTTTTCCCCTTATTGCCAGTTTAAATATATAGCTCTGTAAGTTTTTGGACAGTCATCGAAGCGGTCTTCGACACTAAGAAAACCCGTATCATTAGCAAAGGTTGGTAGTTATTTGGGTGTAGTTGTTAGTTGGCATGTCTAAAGTATATATTAGATACAATAGTAGACCTAGATTGCTTCCCTGTGGGACTCCAGCATTAATCTATTGAGAGAACTGAAAAATTTCCTTCTTTAATAATAAATTTTCGACCGTTTAAAAAGCTCTCCCACAGCTTGTGAGTATTTATGGATAAGTTTAGCTTCAAAACTAATTTGAGCAAGTGTTCATAACAGTATTATTTTTAATGCGTAGCCTCCATTCTATGTCAATATTTTTTTAATGGAAATCTAAATTTTTTATGATATGTAAGAACAATTCCATATGAAAGCGATCACCTTTTGGACGACCCCTCTCCGATTTTAAAATAAATAGTCTCAATCGATTGCCCAGCAAAAAATAATGTACCTACATATTTTTTTTTTTTTATAGTGACTGGTTTAGAAGAATTCTTCATAAGGGACCTCATTGAAAGTTGTTTAAAAAAAAAACTACTAAAGCGATCGCAACGAGTGATAGCTCGTTGGAAAGGTATTGAATCAGGCTTTAATTGAAAAATAAAATTTTCCTAGTTTTTCTTAGAAATTTACCTTTAAATTTTCCCATGAAAATTAAATTTTCCGATTTTCCACAGAAGCTCCTAAATTTTCCGGCTAATTTTTTTTTTTTTGGATTCCCCATAATTTTTGCTTTAAGAATCAGCAATAAAAAAATGGGCCCCGACTCCTTGTTTGGACAGGAGAAGAGCATTTAAGAGACCACCTTGTTAAAAATACATTTTAAAAATTACACTGTGCATGAAATTGACACTTTTTTTTCGTGACAAGGCGGGCACATGGCGTTTTAACATAATTCGGGGACGCTGAATCCAGTGGTGCCCGCGGTTTTTTCAGATTGGCTCTGGTTTTCGAGATATACCGTTATTTCGAAAATGGAGGAGGTTGCTCAACATATATTCGCGTAACTCAAAAACGGTTTAGTTTATTGAAATTACTAAAAAAACCGAAATTCCGCAATAAAATTTCATTTCAGAAAAGTAAAACTCTTTTTCTAATATGAGTAGTCGTTATTGAAACATAATTTTTTTTTTTGAAAAAAAAAAATTAATTTTTTTTATCAAAATTTCGAAATTTTTGTTTTTTAAAAATTCATACAAAATTAAAAAATGCAGCTAGGCTTCTAATTTTTTGCAGACTTATAAAAAACGAAGCTACAAACAAAACAAGCCATAAATGATTAAAATCTGCTTGCAACTTTTGATTTTATTCACAAAAGTCGACAAATTTTAATTAATTTAAGAATTTTATAAAACGCAATATTTGTATGGAAGCCCCCTAAGGGAAATTCTTAAATTAATGAAAAATTTGTCGACTTTTGTGAATAAAATCAAAAGTTGCAGGCAGATTTTAATCATTTATGGCTTGTTTTGTTTGTAGCTTCGTTTTTTATAAGTCTGCAAAAAATTAGAAGCCTAGCTGCATTTTTTAATTTTGTATGAATTTTTAAAAAACAAAAATTTCGAAATTTTGATAAAAAAAATGAATTTTTTTTTTCAAAAAAAAAATTATGTTTCAATAACGACTACTCATATTAGAAAAAGAGTTTTGCTTTTCTGAAATGAAATTTTATTGCGGAATTTCGGTTTTTTTAGTAATTTCAATAAACTAAACCGTTTTTGAGTTACGCGAATATATGTTGAGCAACCTCCTCCATTTTCGAAATAACGGTATATCTCGAAAACCAGAGCCAATCTGAAAAAACCGCGGGCACCACTGGATTCAGCGTCCCCGAATTATGTTAAAACGCCATGTGCCCGCCTTGTCACGAAAAAAAAGTGTCAATTTCATGCACAGTGTAATTTTTAAAATGTATTTTTAACAAGGTGGTCTCTTAAATGCTCTTCTCCTGTCCAAACAAGGAGTCGGGGCCCATTTTTTTATTGCTGATTCTTAAAGCAAAAATTATGGGGAATCCAAAAAAAAAAAATTAGCCGGAAAATTTAGGAGCTTCTGTGGAAAATCGGAAAATTTAATTTTCATGGGAAAATTAAAAGGTAAATTTCTAAGAAAAATTAGGAAAATTTTATTTTTCAATTAAAGCCTGATTCAATACCTTTCCAACGAGCTATCACTCGTTGCGATCGCTTTAGTAGTTTTTTTTTAAAACAACTTTCAATGAGGTCCCTTATGAAGAATTCTTCAATTTTGTCACATGACAGTGGTGTACACCACCACTAAACCAGTCACTATAAAAAAAAAATAAAATATGTAGGTACATTATTTTTTGCTGGGCAATCGATTGAGACTATTTATTTTAAAATCGGAGAGGGGTCGTCCAAAAATTTGCCAATTTTGATCGTTTTCATATGGAATTGCTCGTAAGTTTTTGGTTTATGACAACATATTTACCAGCTGAATTGATTTTGCTGGATTCCGGTCGCAAACTGTGTACAAGATCACGAAACAGTTCGGCCATTTTTTCTGTTTGATTCGTTTGGAACTCAGCGTGTTTTAAACAATCTTAAAATAACTCAATCACTTTAAATATATCATGAGGTTTTGTGTTACAGACGGAATGATAAACTTTATATACAGAATGAAAATCTTTTCGTACCCTGCACCACCCCTTGTGCGAAATGAGGGCACAACAACGACTTCAATGTCGACAACGACTTGACAGCGTTACAATACAATTGCATTGTAGTTGATAATTCCAATTTAAATGTTAAATTTAGCAAAGTTAAGTAAACGACAGATAGCGTTACCACTGAAATATAGAAGGGGCAAATTGAAACATAATTCTTTCGTACAAGTCACTGTGGCATATTTAAGGGACACTTTTAGCATTGTAATTAAAATTTCTAGATAACAAACTGAACCCAGTGCGCTCTACTTCCCCGTATATATTTATTTAATTTTTTTTCTTAATTTGCATTATATATTTTTTAATTTTATATTATGTTTTTTTTTTTTTGACAAATTTTGCTTGAAAACTTGAACTGTTACCGGTTGCCAGCTATGCAGAAATCTATATTGTTTTTGTATGGCGGTGCCATCCCTACTCATAAGAATATATAAACTTTTTAGGGTCTTAGATGAATATTGTGGAAATTGAAAACAACAAACTTATAGATAACGTTTTACCTTCGGTGAAGGGTATAAAAACAACAACAATGGATTTATGGGTGAAATAAGTTTCAGTCAAGTCTGCTATATTTCAAGAGCAAACTTAAACGGCGGATATGTCCCATTAATATTTAACAGCCTAGCCCCATCATATCTGGGACCATTGGGAAACCCATTTCAACACATACACAAACAGGCCGACAACGTTAAACTAACTTCGTTACTCATAAGGATCGAGAATATATATCGACATATGCTTTCAAAAAAGCCTAAGTTACAAAAAATTCAAAATCGACTTTTTGATCGATTATAATGCACAATATCAAAATACATACATGTTTCTTGAAAATTTTACAATCTAATAGTGCATTTAAACTTGTAATTGTCAAACTAGTTTATGATCGTTTTTTTTTTCAAAATAAAAGGGCATTTTTTTAAAAAATATTTATTAACTTTAACGTTGCAACGCTTGTTTTCTAAAAAAGAAACAATTGAAAATTGTAAAATAAAATTCCTTGAAATCGTAATAAAAGTTACAGGTTCAAACTAAAGAAAGAAAAAAAAAATGTCAAAAAAAAAAACTACTTTCATAAACTATACCGTTTACATCAGCATTTTTGACAATTAAGTTGTTAATCTTTGACAATTTCTTAGTCCCAATAATAAAAAAAAAACGTTGATGCACATACATACGAACATACAAACAAACCTATTATTTTTGTTGTGCATCTAAAAGAAAATATGTAAAAAAAAAAAAAAAAATTTCTTATAAATTTTGAATTTTTTAAACATTTTCTTTGTTTATTTTATTTTTTTTACTATTGGTTTGGCTTTTTCTAGAGATAAAAGTAAATTTTTTTTCACTTGATTTTTTTTATTTTTGAGGAAATGTCAAATATCAGTAGCATTGCCAGAACAAAATTTGAAAAAACAGAGTTGCATTAACAAAAACTGGTTGCTTGTAACTAGTTTATCTCAAAAGCTAGTGACAAACGTGTTTATAATTTGTATGGATAAACAAGTTTCTCAGACTAGTTTATCATCACAAACAACTTATAACCTGTTTATGGCGTAGGTATAAATGCACTATACGAATTAAAGATAACGTTTTTGTCAACAAAATTTTAAAAGGCCTTTGCACCAAGGAGCCTTTTGAAAAATAATAAATAAAAGACATTTTTCCTTATTATTTTTTTTTATTTACATTAAGTTTGCCTATGTTGTGTTCTAATAAAAGACTATCTGTTATGTTTCAAATTTTTCTAAAAAAAAAAAAATTGTTTTAAAAGTTAAGGTTATTTTTTAATGTAGGGAGTATTTTGCTTCTCCTGTAAAATTTTTCTAGGTAGTGCTTTTTGACACTATATGACGATATAGTATTTAGGGTGAAACATTAATATTGCAGAAAAAACAAACGGAGTGATAAATTTATATATTCCCTTTCCACCTGTGGTGAAGGGTTTACAAATTAATTAATATAGTGCAAACTCCTTTTGCTCTTAATTTAAAATTATGCAGTGTTAATCCATTTCTAAATTGACTTTTATGTATATGACTAGACGGGACATTACATGAAGCTTACAAGGATGGCTGTAAGGTTTGTATTACTCTGATGATGTTTTCCTTCTTGCTCAAATCTGAGCTGATATGTGAGTGATAGTATGAATACGTCAAACAGTTTGACGTTTAAGATGAACAACAAGGAACTTACAGAAGACCACTCCTTCATATATTGAGGCAGTATCATATCCTCAACAGGTAAGTCAGACGAGAACATCGCAAATCAAATCAGAAAAGTTCACCAAGCATGCGGAATCTTAAGAAAAGTCTGTAGGTCGCCTTAAGAATAGACCTAAGAATAAAGCTTAATGGCATCCGAAACAAAGATCTGTTGGAACGAATGGGATAAGAACCAATTCAAATGGATATACACTAAAGAAAATTGAGCTGGTTCGATAATTTCTTAAGAAAACAAACGATGACAAAGACAAATTATATGTCAAATTGAACCCTTAAGAAGGCGGAAAAAGGGGGCGACCCAGGAAGAGATGGAATAAAATAAAGTCGATAGCACATTAAAGATCGTTAGGGAAAAACTTTTGTTTGCTCAAACGAGGAACAATAGGAACCTATTTTTATGTGTTTTGAAAAGCATGCTTATGTGGAGATTTTGTCAAAGTAAGAGCAAATAACTCTAGTATTGAACGTTCCAATATTAAGGCACAAGAAAACTATAACTTTTTATAAGAATTAAAAAATGTACATATACACATAAAAAAATATCAAAAGTTATTTAGTAATTAAGGAATATTTGTTAAAACGTTTCTAATATTTTTAACAATTTTCTTAATTAACATGTTTGTAAATTGTGATATTAACAATTTGTTTCATTTGTAGAAAATTAATAAGTATATACATATGTATGTATATCATAGAAAAAATTATTTTGTGTCAAAAAACTAAAAATATAAAATAAAAAAATCTGGATTTTTGATCTAAAATCTTTAAAAGAACAAACGATATGATGATAACTGCGAAATTGAATCAATCTATACGGTAAGTAAAGTTGTTATTTAATGATTTATTAAGAGATTTTAATGATTCTTTTATAAATAATAGATTTTAAAATATTACCGATAGCGGTGCCAAGATTCCGTTGTATGCTGATGTATGATGCATCCAGGTATTATTAAATAAATTCCAATGTTATTAGTGATGTTATTTTTAATATGCATATGTATTTTGCAAAAAAAAAAAATAATAAAAACACATTTTAAATGCATCTTCTTTTTTAACTTAGTTAGCAACAAAATATTTTGTTAATATGATAAACTCACAATAAAAAATTATATTTAATTGTTAATAAATATCGTATTCAATACTAAAAACTCATTGTCAATAATATTTGTTGAGTTTTAACAATTTTAATTAACAAAATAATTTTTGGTATTTACAAAGTTAATTGTTAGTGCCTTTTCAATAAAAAAGTTAATTGTATTGACGACTATGGTATTCAATATAACAATTGAATTGTTGTAATTTTTTTCTGTGTAGAAAGTAAAAGTTATATATTTGAAATAAAATGTATTTAAATTTATTTTATAAAAAACTGATCTATGATTTTTAAAATCTGTTGGTTTATTTTTCCGGTATTTCACATAAACGAAGAGATCAAAAAAAAATGTTTAGTAGTTTCGTATCCTAAAGAGAGTCTAGTAAAAGCAGAAATGGTATAAAAGAACCATTGTACATTTTTTCCCCTTACTTTTGTTGTACCGTGTAATATTTCAACTAAAACTATTTTTAAGTTGTTCTCATTGAAAACAAATACATTTTTTTAAAGAAAGAACCCGTTTAAATTGTTTAACCAATACTGTAGATTTATTTGTGTTTGTGGTAAAGGTATGTCGAACCAACATTTAGCTAACGACTTCCTTCGAGGTTGGTCTGTATTGTTTTCGTTTGTTTTTCCATTTCATTTATTGAAATATTTGCAGTTTCTCCCTCCAGTTAAATTGTATTGTACAATTGTTATTGAAGTTTTAAATGTGTTTTTGTAGCTTTAAGTTTGATTCTTTGTTGTTGTTTTTGTGTAATTTTTTTTTGTTTCGTGACCAAACGGAAATTACAACGACAGTGGCAATTACATTGTTGCATGACACAAATAGTGTTGCAAATACTATAAAATACAGTTACAAGCTCAAATACTTAGATATGCTGTTATAAATATTGTTGTATATAAACACACACACAGACACACACACATGCAAACACAAATATAAAAGAAATATATATATGGAAGACTATAGAGCAATTGCCTCTTATTCATATTTATATGGCTTGTTTTAATAACAAAATTAGATATTTCCTTTTCAAATATTTTCATCTATTTTTTTTTTTTTTCTTTTATACAGAAGTTTGCAACTTGTAGTTTAAAGAAAACAAGTAAGAACAACTAAGAAAGTATAGCCCGACCATATGATATCCTACTTCACTACAAATGCATTAAGAAAATAATTGATAAAGACATGAAAGATGTTTTTAAGTAGCTTTATCGTTTCCAATTTTATGTCGTTTCTAATATTTTCCTAGAGTTTGAAAAGTTAAAATAATATTTTGTAATTTAAGATATGGTCAATTGCCGATCGTCCTTATATCGTAAATCGGTGAAACTAGAACAGTTATCGTAGAAAGACGAAACTGCGTATACTGATACTTTCTCTCTTAGTTAAGAAAAATGTTAAGTTTGAGAAAAAACCGCTGCGAGTATATGTCTGCCTCCTATACATCCTAAAATAAAAAATATAGTTTTTAGCTGCATTTGTTATCAAAATGTAGCAAAGGTTGGTGTCTCGCTGTACAATTTTTAATTCTAGAGCTGTTGTAAATTTTGTTGCATTTGGTGTAAGGACATGCCTTCCTACCATATATCCTTTTTTTAAAAGAATTTAATTTTAGCTGCATTTAAGATTATAATGCACTTAAAATAAGTGTTCGAAAGTAATGCGTAAAAGCTCTGTTGTAAATTTGGTTTCATTCGGTGCATATATCTTCTTTATATAAAGCGGCAAAGGCAAAAAAGTTAAGAACACTTTCCTCCTCTATTTGTCAACCGATTTGAACAAAAAATATACTATTTGAATAAAATCCAAAGATTTTAGAAAAACTAAAGATATTAAACATAAAAAACTGTTAAGCGAATAAGAATTATAAGCCCCATTTTACTTGTAACAATATTAACGCTCAAAAAAAAGCAACAACAATTAACAGTGAGTTTATCTTTTCTTAATGTCCTTTGTTGGTACTTTTTCAAAATTCGACCGTTTAAGGGGTGCAAATCGTACCTATTCTTGGTACTTTTTTTCGAAACATTTTTCTCCATGTATTGACATATTTGTATTAAATTATGGGTACCAACTACAATATTAAGATTTTTAATACCTCAATGGCGAGAAAAAGATTATAAAAAAGAGGAAATAGGGGAAATTAAATTTCTTTCTTCTACTTTTGTAGTACTGCACGTGGTTGTTTTGAATTTTCTGTAATATTGAACTTAGAAACATTAAATTATAGGTGCTGGGTCCTTAGCAAATGGGAACCTTAAAGATGAAAACTTTTGGTACTCTTTTGTTCTTCAACTGGTACTTTTTTTGATTTTCGTTAATATTAGGACTAGAAATATAAAATTAAACATGCAGGGATCAGAGTTAGTAAGTATATGTTAGCTGGAGATTTTGGTACCTTTCATTCTACAACCGGTACTTTTTTTGATTTTCGTTAATATTGTACCTAGAAACATGAAACTTAACATGCAATGTGCCAAGTGGGTAAAAAACTATAAAAAAGAAATTTTTGGTACTGTTTTATTATTCAACTGGTACTTTTTGAATTTCCGTAAGTATAAGGCTTAGAAACAAAAAATTAAACATGAAAAGTCCTGAGTAAATGAGAATCTGTAAGAGGGATCTTTGTGGTGCTTTTTCGTTGTTAACCTGGTTCTTTTGGAATTTTTATTTATACTTCACTTAGAAACATAAAATTCAACAAGCAGAGTCTAGAGATATTGAGAAACAATAAGAGGAGACTTTTTGGTCTTTTTTTATTTTCAATTGGTACTTTCTTAATTTCTTTTATATTATTGAAGTTACAAAACTATATAAAACATTAGCGGACTTGAGTAAAGATAATATATGGCCCGGAGGTTGTACCCTCAACAAATCAATCCACTAAGACGAAAATAAACCAATGCTCGAAACATTAAATTCACTTATACTTATTTGAATGTTTTCTTAATATTTTCATACATTACTATGTTCAAATTTCAACCACTAGGCAAAGTCTAGTTTCTATAAAAATGCGAAAGTATGATGGGGGTACTAAGTTAAATGCTAGTGTTTTTTTCTCTATTGGGCAAAAAAAAGCATATGTATCAAATTTCTTTAAATAACCTTTAAAATTGCATCCCGTACCTTATTAACCCGATGAATGGAAATGCTTCAATAAATTTAGAAAGCGAAAAAGGTGGATAAAAGGCGATTATTTTTCTTTCCTATTAACCTCAGCTTAAACGCATAATATCCTCTCCAATTGTGATAGTGTAGGATACACAAACAACCACAGGATTCATGCTATTTTTTTTTTATTTTCGACAAGTGTGTTTTCATAAAATTGCAAAGTGCGATTGCTGTAGTGTTTTGTATTTTTGTATGTGTTGGTGATTATGTTAGAGATAAATAAAACACTTTTAATTGATGTTGCTGTCATAAAAATGTTGTAAAACAGCAAAAACATAAAAAAACAAAAATATTTAATTGTTATCAACTATGTTTTTGTGCATTATCAGCACACAAACACAACATCTCACTCCCTGTCTCTGTTTTTTTCTCATCCTCTCTTTTAAATGTCTATCCTGTGTTTGTTTTCTCTTAATATTTTTGTCGGTGTGTTGAGTTCAAAACGAATATTTGTTTATTTTTTTTTTTTTAATAACCCACAGAGAAGTCATGTCCTTCTTCGATAAAATGAAGGGAGCTATTTTTTTTTTTTTTTCTTTCAATGCAATAAAAAGTATCTTTTAAATTTTTATTGTTTTGTTTTTGCAACTATTAAACATGTTTTAAAGGGGTAATGTGGTGTAAGAAAATGTAGTTTATTAAATTTTATTTAATTGTTTCTGTCTTTAACTTTCAAATATTAAACAAAATTTTTCTTAAAACGACAAAATTTAATATGTATAATGTAAATTTCTGTCATAGGTTCATAGTTTACAATAATTTTTTTTTTTTTTAAAGCTTAATTCCTGAAAATCCTTTTACTGGAGAAAATTTTGAAAATTTCTAGCACAAACATAATATTAGTCAGAATTAATTTCTTAAAAGGCAAATCCATCGAAACAATCGTCGATGATTCCATTGTGGGTTCGTTTGCCTACACATTTTGCATTGCTGACAACTTTATGGTGTAATTTTCGAGCTAGAGAGAGTTATTTTGAAAATTAGCTACATCTTAAAAAGCTACAGCTTTTTTACACACAATGTGGACACTCCACCGAAGAATATTCTAAGCACTCGCACTCGGAAAGTAGTGGCGGAAATTTAAATAATGTTATGCAACTGCTACATGATGCAACTGGTCGTGTAACCTGTTGTATGAAAATCAAATTCCTTTAAGCTACGTTCACAATGGGAGCAACTTTATCGTTTTTTCATCTATCTTCTTTCTTCCCAAAGTATTTCATATATTTTCCTTTAATTTTTTGAACAAAATTTTAACTAAAGTTTAAAAAAAAATAAACCTTTGTTCACAATCAGAGCAACAGTTTCGTTTTTTTTCTATCTTATTTCTTTCCATATATTTCATATATTTTCCTTTTAAAAACAAAAATGTAACTAAAGTTTTTTTAAAAATTTGAGTCAACTAGAACTTTAGCTTTTTTATTTAGTTTTGAACGAAAGTTTTAACAAAATGTTGTTAAAAAATAATAATAAATGCATAGTATTGTTGTGAGTCACATTTGTAAACGTTTTCTTAATGCAAAAGGTGTATGGTTGCGAAAATAATTGTTGCTCTATTATGAACACCAAGTGAAAATGTTTCTGGAATTGTGAACGAAGCTAAAGTCTACTTCTACTTCAGCAACAATTTGTATGAATTTGAAAATGACGTTTATAATAATTTTATTTAGTTTTGAATGAAAATGTAGACAAAATAATAATAAATACATACTAAGGTCCTTTTAGAGGGGGTAGTACTGGTTTGGACCCAATGTCGCGGAAAAGGAGATCTTAGAGCCTACTTCGAAGGCTGATTTTCCACCATTTTGGGAAGTACGGCCTGTGAGCAGAAATCCCTAAGTGCTGTTTCGATACAACAAATTCTGCCGAAAAATTCTAGTGCAGCAGGGGCTAGATATCTCTAGCTCCTAAGAAGCGACAATAGAAAGATTCTGCTGGATCGTACAACCAAAATTGCTGGGTACGTTGGCGTGCTAGTTATTCTCACATACAGGGGCGGTTGGTAAACGCATTTTTTAACACCCAGTGGTTAGGCCCACAAGGCTGCTGCACAACTTAATTCATCTGTAGGCCTTTTAAGCGAGAAAAAAAGTTCGCTGATGTCTCAATTTTATATTATTTGATTTAAATTTTTAAATAATAAGTGCTTAAGGAAAGACCTTTCACCACAATTAAGACCTAGAAACAGAGACGAGACTTTAAGCCTGAATATATCCGTATCAACTATCCCTAAAATTTTCTAAATCACATATAACCTTTAAAATAACATTATAATAAACTAAAAGTAAAAACAATTTATCTTATTTAAAAAATCTCACTTGTTACATTTTACCATTTATGAAGAAAAAGGAACAAAACATTTTACTAAAAAAATAAAATGTCTAAAACTTCTAACTGGCTGACATCAAACTGACAGTTTTCGAACCAGAGAACGGTTATACCATATACACATACATATAAAATGAACGAACAAATGGAATAAAAAGAAAACGTACTAAAAAAATAAACTGTAAAGTTGCTTAAAAAAAGTTTTTGCTCTTTATGTAATCTTGCTGTATTTATTAAATAACAATTACTAAAAAAGATTTCAGTGGGTAAATCTATTTTTTTTTTCGTAATTTTCAAGGTAGAAGATTTCGTCTGGGATTTATCTGGGGTTTACACATGAAAGTACATACTTTCTTGCAAGTAGAGTATACGTAATATCAACGAAAAATCGAAGAAACAGCCGATTGGCTAGAAGTAAAAAAAATCGTGTGTGTGTGTTAGTAAAAAAGTGTGAGTATATTGGAACATTCAAGAAGATACTTTAATGTGTTCATGCTAAATTAAGGATACTGGAAAAGAAAGATCATTATTTTATATAATTTTATAATTATCCTAAAAAAGACTAAACCCTAGCCCAGACTCTAGCACTGAAAGTACTATAAAGAAATCAAAGTATGGAAAAGTTATTTGTTCCCTAGCTCATATGAAGAAGTCACTAATGCTACAACTCCTCTTTTTAAGTTTTTTGTTTTTTTTTTTATATAGCCGTTGTAATAAAACTTTTAAAATTTCAATAATTATGTTGTTAGTCGATGACAATGTCAGGATATCGACAGATTGCAAGAACAACAATGACGATTTAAATCTCCACACTGAAAGAATTATGCTTCATAAATCTAATGAATCAATTTCATTAAATTTTTTTCTTTAATCCAATGAAAAATTTCTTTACGGGAATGAAATTTTTATAATATAATGAAGCAATTTCATTAACACTATGAAATTGAGTTTCGTAATAAATAAACTAAATATCTCTTTCAAATAAAAATTCAACTAATTATAATTATTAAATAATAATTAAATAATTAATAATTACTAAACATTATTTCAATAGGTTTTTTAAGATTAAAATTAACTATTCATTAAAATATTAAAATATTTTTCAGTTAATGGAAAAAAGGAATTTTTTGTAACTTCATATTTTCCATGAAAAATGTCACTAAATCAATGAAAAGAAGATAAAGTTTTCTAATTTCAAAATACTAAAAAAAATTTTCTTCCAAAAGCTGTTGTAAAAACGTATCTTTAAATCCATTTTTAGCGATAGACTTGAAAATATATGAAAACAATTGTAAATTTTAATGTTTCATAACATCAATGAAAAAATTCATTACGATAACGAAATACTGATTTTAGCTAAATGCTAGTATAGGTACACAAACAAACAGAAAGGAAAAACAAGAGCAAAAAATTCTCACACTCTTTTTTTTCTTTAATTCTTAACTCTTAATTTAAATACACAAAATTTACGTAGAAGTACAAGCCAGTAAAATGGAAAAGAGAAAGATGAAGGTCGTCACGGGCTGGAAAATGAATTAAATACAATTTACAGTGGAACATAACATGATGTAACAGAAATATAAAAACGAAATAAAATTAATATAACTTAATGATTTGAAACATGAATAAAAAAAATTTAAATTCACACAACTAATAAAAGATTGTCATAAAAATTAAAAATTGTATCATAAATTTAATGAATTAATGTCATTAAATAAATTAAAAATGTCATTCAAATATAGAAACATTTATATCAAAATATTGATAAAGAAATTTCATACTTAAACAAAAAAAAATCCAGAATTGGTTTTCAAAAGTAACAGAGTGTATGTGTCATACCACCTTCTTCCCATCATATCCGGGGTCTTCGGAAAACCCATTTTAACATACAGACGGACAGAAGAACGGACGGAAAGACGAACTTCGTTAAATTAACATCGCTGCTCATAAGGGCACAGAATATATATACGTTATTAGGACTGAGATCAATATTGTACAAAGTACAAGCGGAATGACAAACTTATATATACCCTTTCCAGCTGTGGTGAAGGGCAAAAACAAATTATGTTGATATTTAATCGGCTTTTAGAATTTCTACAGATCATTTTCTGTCCGCCCTTCAACCTTCAGTAAAGTTTATATGTTGACATAGTAGCCAACGTTCGCGCTTGCGAACAGAAATATTTACCTTTGTCGGAAACATCTTTTTTATAATTCTTTTGTAGTTCTTTGTTTTGCTTTCACTTTTTTCGTTCTTTGCTGTTAAAACTGCATAGTAAATTTTTCTTCACAAATAAAAACTCTCTAAAATATGTGGGGTAGAAAAACCTTGTATAGCTTAAAAAATATTTTTTTAATCAAATGGTTTATGATCGTTAATTTTAGCTAAGAAGACATAAGATACGCATTCTTTATTTATTTAAGCATGACAATTCAAAAAAGCAGAAACAACTACCGATCAAAATTAATAAGTTTTCTGTTCGCAAGTGCGAACAGTGGATGGAAATAGGTTAATCTCTGTCAAAACGTTATTAGCAACTGGCAGGATTTTTTTGTATTGAAATTACTTGGGTAAATATTATCACACAAATTCACTCTTGAAATTGCAATAATTCACAATCACACAGGCAAGCATATATCACTCACATGCAAACACATATTCAAAAATATGTGCATACAAACATATATTTAAACATAAAAAAACACTTATGTATATAAGTTTGTGTGTATTTGCTACACAGGAAAAAGTATCAGTAGTTTTTTATCAATTAAAAAAAATGTTTAAAAAGAATTTCAATTTAATTAATGTGATAATTGAATCAATTTTTTTTTTTTTTTTTTTTTTTTTTTTTTTTGTTGAAAGAAAATTAAAAACAAAATTTTGATTTAATACCCATTTTAGTTGTTTTGAAATAAATTTTTTATGAAAATATTAATTAAATAACAAAAAAATCTTAATTGATTTTTTCGTTTAAAATAAAATAATTTAAACTTGTAGAATTGTTATTGGGAATTGTCAAAGTCTGAGTTCTATTTAATTAATTAATTAAATAGAGCTCAGGCCTTAAGTCAAATAACAAATTGTTTGAAAAGGCAAAGTTTTTTGATAATTTTTTTAATTTTAATTAAAAATTTCATTTATTGAAAAAAAAATATTCACAATTTTATATTTTTACAATTTTTAGTAGTCGTTTATATAGATTTTTGTAATACCCAGTAAAAACTTCGCCTACAAAATAATGTGTTGAGTAATCAGAAAAACATAAAAGCACTACTTACAATTCTATTGAAAGAGCTTATAGGTGCAAAATCAACAAATTGTTTGCTTGGTTCTATGAATTTGTTTTGAATTTAGTGATTAGAGACAATTTTTATTTTTTTCTGTGTACAACAACAACAACTAGCTTTATATACAAACGTATACACTTAACATAAACATATCAATCTTAATTAAGATTTCACATTTCAGAGGTTAAATACAAAACGAAAATAACGATATATGAAGAACCAAAAAAAAAGAAGAAAAGGAAACAGCTTAGAGGGAGTTAAAAAGAAAATTGGGAAAACTCATATACAAACATATATTATATAGAGCACAGAAGAAATAATCACTAGAAGGGTGCCAAGAAGCTTAAAAGAAATATAATTTTAGTAAGATTTATTAAATTCTAGCGTGGGGTAACATTTGTTAATATTCTACTAAAATAACTTTTTGTATAAGTCAATCATTTGGATTAAGCAAATGAAAAAGGTAAAGGGAAACAATTTGTAAATGCTTGGAGGGGTAGGGGGGCTCTTGCAGGAAAACGAATTTGATACGAAATAAATTGTTAATTTATTGATTGCACACTAATTGCAAGTGGCAGTTGGATGTATCAGTGTTTAAATGTTTCCAGGCAAATCAGAAAAAAACACAATTGAAATATTTCGTTGGTTAAAAACTTTTAGCAAATTGCTCTTTATAAGAAATTTTTTTTAAGGAAAAAAAAATATTTGCGGTGTTCAATGTTAGACTTGCAAAAGAGCAACTGTTAAAAATGGTAGCACTTTAATGAAATATAACGGAAAATCTGGATAACATAAGAGCTACGATATTTGGCATTGGCACTTTTGAAAGACTAATATTAAATAAAAAATATTTAAAAATATTTTGTGATTGATTCGTCAAATAATGTAAATTTATTAATTTGGCCTATATTAACTTACGATTATATTTGAATAAATAAAATAAAATATAAATGAAATAATACTAAGCTCCGCTATTATTAAATTAATTTTTTTTTTTTTAACAAATAGGATGTGGGAATTTTTATTTCATAAAAATTTTATTTTTTTTTTATTTAAAAATTTTTCTAATGTACTTTTTTAAGTTAAATTTAAATATATTTTGAATAGCAATTTAATTGGCCTATAGTAGATCGATTATTTGAAAGCCTTAAAGTTTAGATATGATTTAGGTCATTACGCTACTAAAGGTAGTGCGTATGTGGCGAAATCTGGCACTCCGATTTTAATAAGGATTACGCAGCATTTGCGACTGCATTTCTCCAATACCTCTAGCCACCGGTTTATCGGCACACAGTAGATCAGAATCGTTTTCCATCGGTCAAATGTCTGTAACTTCTGAACGGATACAAATATTTTAAAATTGGTTTTGATGGAGAGATGAATTCTTGAGTTTTTATCCAGTTTTAATTAATTAAAATCGGCTAACCATTTGTTAATGGATTTAAGTTCAAAGTTGAATTTTTTTTTTGCATTAGTATGAAAATGTGGGTTATATTTGTTTTTATACTCATATTCCCATAGTTGAGGGGTATTATACTTGCTGATGCTTGTAACATTTAAATGTTACATTGCATACAAGTGAGTACATTAAAAGCTAGAAGGGCTTTTTCTTGACACGTGCAAAAAATTGGACATTAGGAGGGAACGATCCGAGATGGCATAAGTGGCGCCCAGAATTGTATGTCAGATTTAAAAGTCACCAAAGGCAAAAAAGAAGCCACAGACAAGCCATTACCAACGATATGCAATATGTTATGATCGGACGGTAAATGGCGACAAAGTATACAAAAAACTAAAAGGGCGGTATCCAGAGGCGTAGCAAAAAATTAAAAAAAATTATTCCGGAATTCTTTTCAACTAATCTTTAATCCGAGGGGGTGATTGGCTCAACTTTTTTTCGAACCACCTTATCCTACATCCACCTTTTAATATACCGATGTTCATCCGTCCATCCGGCTGGTTGGCTGTCCATGTGCGCACTTTTGCAGATAATATGATGAAATTTTGCATATATGTTTAAATTATCACAAGGACTAAGCCTATTGAAAATGGTCACAATCAGTCTATTATTTCATATAGCCCCCATACAAAACTTCTTTCCGGAATAGAGTTTTTGTGCCCATAAACCATTTTATTGTATTAAGACTAATTAAGACCAAAAATATATTATTATAATCTTAATATCCTTTTCAAATTTTATCGGATTCGATCTATATTTAACCAAAGCTGCCATACAAACACCACTTCCGTAAATGGCTTGAAGTATCAAAACTTTCTTATAAATGTTGGTATAGATATTAATTTGGCACCAATAACTTTTATTGTAGATACTATAGCATGGCAAATTTTGCACTGGTAGATACAAAACTGGTCAAATGTGTCATATAAGTCCTCACTCTAAAATCGCTTTTAGAAGGAAAAATCCCATAAAACATATATAATAAATAATATTCGGCAAAAAGAATGAGAGTTAACCTCATAATATAATTTTGGTGTGCCGGGTCCATGATCTCCCATGGGTCCTAAATAAGATGCACTGTCTAAACATGACTTAATAGCAATATAATGAGATAGCTTATGAGCACAAAGACTATTCAGGAAATAAGTTTCTATTGAGGCCATGTGAAATTATGGCTCGATTCGCTTCAATTTTAATTGGTTTCGTCCTTCTGATAATTATCAGATCAATTCATCAATTATAATTGAAACGTGTGTATATACAATTTCATAAAATTATCTTTAAAATTGCGACCTGTACTTTGTACATAAAGTTACATGGACAGAAAACCAGCCAGTCTGTCTGCCGTCCAGCCAGGACGGACAGACATCGTTAGGTCGACTCAGAAAGCGATTCTGACGAATGTTATTTTTTTATGTTATTTTTCACCATATTTTGCATCTAAGTGAGAGCATTTGATGTTCTACAATAAATCATAGATTCTGGGTGTCCCGTCCTTTTATTGAGGTAAGGCCTCATCGCTTACTATTCGATGTAATCATTGAGGCTAAATAATCGAAAATCAAAATAAAATTGAACAACTTTGGTTCTTTGTTTTGTGCAGAGTGTTTTTATCATAAATTTCCTAAGTTTTTCAAGTTGAATTCTATAAGTAAACTAAAAGCAACGTTAACCAAAAATTTTTTAAATCATAAATTCACTGGGCGCCAACCTATACATAAAGAACTGCCAAACTAACAAAAAACCTCAAAACAACCGAAAATTATCATAAAAGACATTGCTGACAATTTGAAGTTCTTCTCCAGTAAAGCTCGATTCACCCATGCGTTCTGAACAATATTTTTGTCCGGAAAAAATTTTTTTTGTATTGAGTTTTGCGCAGTGTTGCCGTTAGGATACGAAAGATACATTTTTCGTATCTTTTGACTACTTCAGGTAACATGTATTATCCTGACATTTTTCGTATCTTTTGAATCTGTACGCAAAATGTACAGAAACAAAACATTCGAAAATTTTTAGCCAACTAAAACTTATTAAGACTAATCATCGTAACCGACTCAATATTAATACAAAAGCAGCCAAGGCGCATTGACTAAAAAGTGAGGTCAACTCTACAACAACACTGCTTCTGTGGTCGGATTGTCAAAAATATTGCTGGTAAAAAAGGTTAGTTTACATAAAAAATTTGTTTGCATACACACTTTGACAAGTCGACCACCGAAAAAAAACACCATATGTTGACTTGACCCCACATTCGCCTTGATAGCAGCTTTAATAATGGTGAAAGAAAACAATAAGGGGTTGCAACATACGATAAATCGATGATTTCTAGTAGTGCGAAGTTGTTCTGAGGAAATATGAAAATCTTTTTTATTTTCAGGAAATTTATATGAACGTTGATATAATCGCTTTTGTATAAACGCCTTAACTCGTATATTAATTTTTACAAAAATGAATTTGTTTTGATAACATCCAAAGATAATTAATGTTAAAGTTTGCTCACTGTATTTTTAAAAATTACATATGTTTCTAATATTTATGACTTAAATAAATATAAAAATGATTTTATACGAACTCATTTTCTTTACAATATTCATGTTAATAAATGTTAATCGTTAAAACTGGATTTTAAAATTTTTTTTCAAAACGTATCTTTTTAGGAAAAAGTGTATCTTTTTGAAAACTAAAATGTATCTTTCTTAAAATTTCACTGGCAACACTGGTTTGGCGTCTTACTCTTAAGAGAGAGAGAGAGAGAGAGAGAGCAATGATTTTGTTCGGCATTTTTTTTTTTTTTTTTTTTTTTTGAATTCGTTTTATTTTAATTCTTGTTCCGAACAAAATGAACCGAGATGCCACTTTTTTCAATTTGTATATAAAAGTTGAATTGAGCTGCCACATATGTAGTGATATTACATTTTTCGTTTTGTGCTGAATAATCAAATAAAATAAATTAAACAAAAATGGATGTAAAAGCAATGAAGTATATTGTATGTACAGAAAAATTTACAAATATTAGACACCAGCAGAATGTAATGCCCGCTACGGCCTTCGTCAGCATTCTTTGTGTCACACTGGATAGTGATAATTTATAAATTGAATGTATTTAACTCAAATATTTTTAACAAATAGAAACTGGGAATTATCACCTTTCGTAGGTTACTTTATATTATAATTCACTATTTTTGATTTTTCGAATTTATTCTATGAGTTACATTTCAGTTATGTATTTTATAAAGCTTTTTTGTAATAGTTCTATTCCTTAAATTTACAATATACTTCATTGCTATCCAACGGATAGCTAAGGTAAAATGTAACAAGAAAATACAATATAATAGTCTGGTAGTGTATAAAAGTCATTCCTTAAATTTAAGGAATAGAACTATTACAAAAAAGCTTTATAAAATACATAACTGAAATGTAACTCATAGAATAAATTCGAAAAATCAAAAATAGTGGATCAAAAATATTTATTTATTTAACATAAATTATTGTCCAAAAATAATTATATTAAGTTTATCTAAAGATTCGCACAGTAATACAAAAAATTGTAATTCTTTCTTCAGATATTTGGGTTATTATATTGTCTTTTCCAGTTAAGCTTGCTTTTTGACAGATGCTTTGTATTAATAACCAAACTATTTATTTCACATTTGGTAACTTTTTCTTAAACCGTTCTCCAAATATTTTGTATTCATATTGTTATTTATTTATATATTGTCTTCACAGTAAAAACTTCGCTTACTTTTTCAAAATTACTAGCTTCTTTTACTCATTATTTACAAGCTTTCCTCTATAACTACTTCTACAACAACTTCTATAACTACTTTTTTCTGGACGCATGTAGGTAAAAAAAATAATGACTTACTTTTAAAAGCGCTCATTTTGGGTCATCCCTTGTAAAATTCATTGGTTCTTTTAGTAGAATTGGAAGTAGTATTTCTACTTTTTCCTGATTACTTAACACATTATTTTGAAGGCGAAGTTTTTACTGGGTTTGTTTTAGAAATGCAACGCCTACTTGAAAATTTACAAATATTTAAAGCCTATATTAAGCGCCGCGTAATCAAATAGTAACTGTGAAAAAATTCAGGAAAATAAGGATAAGTAGTTTAGGAATCTATAGGGAAAAAACAAACATACAATTAAACTCATTTTAATTTTTATGTACTGCTACTCCTACAAAAAGTAGGACACCTAATAAGATTACTTAGTTTACATACTTAATGTTTATTATTTTATGAAGGTTAGAATTAAGTTGGGATGGTTTAATTCATACCTATACAACTCATATATTAAATATTAAATGAAAATTCTTAAAAAAAACTAAGGTATTTATTTTGAGTTTCAAACATAGCAACATAAATCTTTTTTTATGCGTCCCACTTATAGTGAGAGTAGCTGTAAAGCAAATAAAAGATATTTGATATGACAATCAAAAAATATCAACGTTCTTGATTGGAAACAAGGAAATAAACAAATACAGGCTTTAGTCCATACAAATATATACAAGCAGATAAATGCATATATATATATATATATATATATATATATATATATATATATATATATATATCGTTACGTTAAATGCAAACGGACGTAAATACACGAACATTTGTTTGTTGCTTCTCCTGTAAATGATAAAAATGTAGTTACGTCCATTTGCATTTAAGATGGCGATATATATGTATGTATATATATGTAAGTATGAGTAAATATATCCTTCATATATTTGTTTTTATAGCATAATATATGCTTATGCTAAAGTTAGTATTTGTGGGGAAACACAAATAGAAAAAATTTTCATAAATTTATCCACATTTAACACTCAAGGGATAAAGTTTCATTAAATACACAACAAAATATTTTTTTTTTCTATGTGCCACTATGTATTCATGAGTGTGAAGAAGGAATCCTAAGATGAAAATGAAATGGTTAAAAAAAAATTATAAAAAAAATACAAAACTATGCTAAAAACTCATATAAAAACTATTCATAGAAACTAGAGTATATTCATAAATTTTTTCACAAATTCTAATAGATATTGTTTATTGCACTGTGGGTTTAATTGCAACGAATTTGAATATTATATAGTTGAAAAATTATCAGTTTAAAAATAAGCGAAAACAATTATTAAAATGGAGAGAAAACAATTTCTTAAAGATTATCCTCCTAATTTATAAACGATTAACAAATTTAACAAACGTTTATTAAGTCAAATGCTCATACAAAATTTGTAAAGCTTTATTAAAATTAAAAAATTTTTTATGAACACAGCCATTGAAGTGAAACTTAAAAACGATAATTGAAAACTTTTGATTTACTCAAAGTAAATCACTTTCTCGTTAGTTTATCAAGAACAAATTTGCCTCTTTTCAGTTCCATAATTCCCTAGTGCCATTCTTTTTTATTTTAAGTATGTACAAACCATTGTTTATGTACTTACATACACTCACTCATCTGCATATATGCTCACACACACTTGTGTATATGAAGAGATCCGAATAAACAAATACTGTTTGTCGTAAAGTGCACTTTATAAAGATCTAGTTTTATTTTTATAGTTGAAGCTAATAAAATACAATCATATTCATAACCACAAATACACACGCTAAAGCACACCACTACATAGGAGCACCCACAATATGTAGTTCATAGGAAAAGTTTATAAGGAGGTGGCAGCGAAAAGCTTAATCATATTGAGAAATTTTAAGTAAAAAAAAATCATAAGAATGGAAAAGTCGATTTTTTTCCAAATTTTCCTAAATATTTTAAATTCTTTTGAAAAACTTCCTTTATATTGAAAATTCTTGCAAAATTTTTTGTAAATGAAAAATTATTGAAAAATTTATTATTAAAAATCAAAAATTTCCTATAAATTTATTCTATAAAATTTTTGCAACATTTTTTTTAATATCGAAAATTCTTGAAAACATTCTATTCTGGCGAAATTACCCGTAAATCCAAAAAATTTCTAATATAAATTTTTAGCTACATTTCCAAAAATACTTTAAATATTTTTTAAACTTCCTATAATTATTAATGAACTTAAGCCTAATTAAAAATATTAAAAATTTGGATTAAAAACCATAAATAGTTCAACAAAATAACCACAATACTAATTATTGTTAAAGCTAAGGAACGAGCTCTATATGTTTATTTGTCCTCCAAGTTGTACTGAAAAATGTCAACAAGAAAAAGAAAGACAAAAAATGAAAAAACAAAAAAAAATGTTCTTTGGACTTCAAGAAAAATTCTTGACAAAAGTACGAAAAAACAAAAGTAAGGAAAGACATGTAAAATCAATTAATATGGATAATCATTCAAAAAAAAGCAAACTTCGATCTACCAAAGGTTAAAATACAATTTGGTTTAAGGATTGATGTTTGACTATTGACGTCAGCAGTCGTCGATGGCTGCGAGTGTAAAACAGCAAATCCATCTGAGGAGATCGAGTGGTTGCGATCCAAACATGTCATGGTAACCTGCCGGCCCGGGTTCGAGCCCCGGCCACGCTCAAGAATGAAAGATTATTAATAACAATTTTAATTAATTTTCATGTTGTAAAATTCCTTTCTTCATAGAAATAATTTAATTAAATTTAATGAACTTAAGTCTAATTAAAAATATTAAACATTTGGATTAAAAACCATAAATAGTTCAACAAAATAACCACAATACTAATTACTTCCTATAATATTAAAAAAAAATTCGCAAAATTTCCTATAAATTGAGAAATCTTTGCAAAATTTTGGCTATAAATCGAGAATTTTCACAAAATTTTCTTTAAATCAAAAATGTTTTCAAAATATCTTATAAATCTAAAATTTTACATTTTTGCAAAGTTTTCTACGAATTTGAATAAAAAATTTTGCAAAATTTTCAATACATCAGCATTTGTTTAATTCAATTTTCTACAATTTGAAAATGACTAAAAAATTTTACTATAAAAATTTCAAGTTTTCAAAAAAAATTTACTATAAAAATCGAAAACTTTTAAAAAATTTGCTATAAAAATTTAAAATTTTTAAAAAAATTACTGTAAAAATCGAAAATTTTTAAAAACTACTATAAAAATCGAAAATTTTTAAAGAATCTTTATATATAAAAATGAAAAATGTTTGTCTGTTTGTTTGTTTGTTTATATGTATGTTGGCTTATAGACTCTTAAACTACTGAACCGATTTTCCTGAAATTTTTACAGTAACCCCGTGAGCCCTAAAAGGTTACTTTTTCGATAGGAGCAGGGGAATTGAATACCCATAGGATGCTTATATTAAATAGCGCATATATAAAGAGCCGTTGGACGCATTTTGTTGAGTTTTTGGTAGTAGGATCATCTGAGCCCTAAATTGAATTAAAATAGCAGCGGGGGAAGTGGTACCCCCATAGAAAGCCAATGTTTCATATCGCATATCTTAAGAGCTGTTTTAGTGAGAATGTTCAAACTTTGCAGAAGTCACTCTTATGGTATACTACACTTTTTAAAATAAAAATAAAGCGGGTAGGCGCAGGGGGAAAATGCCTCCCATAGGATGCATATATTAAATATCGCTCAGCTGAAGAACTATTAAAGAGAGAGTCTTAAAACGTGGTTAAAGTAGTGTAGCGAAGCGCACCGGGTTAAGCTAGATTACTATAAAAATCGAATATTTTAAAAATTTACTATAAAAATCGAAAGTTTTTAAAAATTCACTATAAATATCAAAAATATTCAAAAAATTTACTTTAAAAATAAACATTTTTTTAAAAATTTACTATAAAAATTTTTAATTTTTTTTTTTTATTTCCTAAAAAAAAATTTTAAATCCTTACAAAACTTCCAGTTACATACATCATAAATTAATGCACAATTTCCTTTGCTTTTAATTCAAAATTTTTACCTTAAAATCAAGAATTTTTCGCAAAATATTTCCTAAAAATCGAAATTTTAGCAAAATTTTCTACAATTCGCTAATTTTATTTAAATAGAAAATGCTTACACAATTTCCTATAGACTAAAAATTGTCGCAAACAATTTTTGAAAAATTCCTAACAATCGAAAGTTTTTGCAGAATTTCTAATAACTCGAACATTTTTTAAAATTTCCTATAAATAAACAATTTCCTGAAAATCGATAATATTTTATAAATCACAAAATTTCCTATAATTTCGCTTACCAAATTTCCTGTATATTTTTAAAAAACATGTTATAAATCGAAAATATTCACAAAATTTCTTGTATATTGAAAATTTGTGCCAGATTTTCTATTAATTGAAAGTTTTGGCACAATTTCCTATAAAGCGAAAATTTTCGCAAAATTTCCTATAAATTCAAGTTTTTCCAATACTTCCTGTAAATGGAATATGCTTAAAAAATTTGCTATAAATCGATAATGTCCCCGAAATGTTCTATAAAACAAAAATATTTCCAAAATTTCTTATAAATCGCAACATCTACTATAATTCAAAAAAATTTTAATATTCTTTATAATAGTACATTTACAGCAAAGCGAAATATATGTAGCACTACATTATTTCGAGGCAAATTTTGTTTATTTTGAAAAGATCACTCATATAAAATGAAATCTATTTCGTGACTAGATTTTGGCATAATCTACTCAAATCTACTCAGTATCAAGACATACAACTGTGAATTTCTGTGAACAGAAAATCTGACATATTTTAATAGAAAAAATAAAAGTACGATACCAGAAAATTGACTCTTAATGCTAGGAACACAACTGGGGCTAACATCGCAAGAAAATGGGACGTAATGCCGTACATATCTTAAAACAAGCCCTTTGTACTCACAATTTCTTCGTAAACGTATTTTGTTTTCTTTTGGAAATATTATAAGAAAAATCTAAATTTATTAAAATATTTGTTTTTTTCTTCCTTATTTTATTTAAATTGAAATCGCGAAAAAAATTTATTTTATATATTTTATTTCTCTTTTTCTATGAGAATACGGTCGCAACCGGCGTATGCAATCGAATAAGATCTATTGTGTGCCTTTTAAATTTTAAAATAAAATATTTGGTCGCTCCTGTGTAGTGCCGATAAAGAGGATCTTTTAATGCACTTTATATTAATCTTCCTATAAAAAAATTTACCTTAACGTGAGAAAACGATTGAGTATACGTAATAGATTTTGAAGAAGATTTCCCATTAAATCTACAAAATTTTGGTGCAAAAAAAAAACTCGCTATAAATTATAAAATTTTTTAAATTTCCTATAGCTTCAAGTTGTATACCTTAAAAACAACAAGCACCTATAATACCAATTGAAACTTTAAATAAACATATTTTTCACCTACCGTCGTACTTGAGTACCAATAATACACTACATTCATATAGGGATTAGTAAGAATATTCTGTGTTAGTATTTGTTTAATAACAAACTAAACCAAAAAGCACAAACACCAGCTATCGCTAGTAAGAAAAACTGCAAAACTATACAAAAGGTTAAGAAAAATTCTCATACGTATGTGAAACTTGCTGGGACCTTTTCCCCTTTTGTTTCTAATCATTCCTCATTTATTTTTCTTTTTATTATTGCTACAAATATGCAGGGTTTATTGTTTTTCTTTTTTTTTTCTACATATAAGAATGTAAAACGAAAGGAAGGACGGAAGTTTCCACTTAAACACTTTACTTAACCTTAGGCATAATATAACATGTAAAAATATTTCATTAAATAGTTGTGTAGTAGTTGGAAATATTCTTACTTGTAAGTACAATATTTCTAGAAAACATTTGCATATCTTCAACATTAGCTAAATAGGGGTTAAATGTAAATGAGATAAGAAAACAAAGAAATTTAAGACATGTTTGTTATATTTTATCCTGATTTCCTATGCTAATAGAGTAAATCTTTAATAAAGATAAATATATATATAACATTTTTTAATTGTGAAACAAAAGTTGTATAAGGACATGGGGGCGTATGAGTGTTAAAATTTAAAATTTATTACTTATACGTAAGAGTAAGTGGATATATCGCTAATTTGCTGAAACACTCAGCCTTATTACGGTTGGCTATTTTGTAAACGCCTAAGTCGTTTTTTGTAGTAGATAAAAGAATGCAGGTTGCGTATTACGTTAATGTATTGCAAAAAACAACACAGGCGTTTTACGACAACGCCAACCGTAATCAGGCCGATTGAAATATGTACCGTAGTTTTTTCTTATTGTTTTCAATATAAATATGCGAAAGAAATATTCTTGTCGACATTGTGGGCCTGGCAGTAAGTAAACATTTTTGATTTTTGGCTTATGACGTTGTTGCAGCAAATGAGCGTTATGTGCGTTAATGGATTGACAAGCCTTCTATAAAATAGCAAAGTCTTTGCAAAATTCCCTATACAGAAATGTAAATGTTGCTTGCAAAATTTTTTTTATAGAACATAAAATTCTCTTAGGGAAATTTTTTACAAAATATAAATTCTTTAAAAAAAAAAAAAATTCCAAAAATTGAAGTATCACTTTAGTTTAAATTAAATAAAAAGCACTTTTTTTTGAGATACAAAAAATATTTTTATTTCAGTTTATTATAAATAGGTTCCGTTTAAAAATGAAAAACTGTGTCGGTGTCAAGTAACCCCCTTACTGGCCCAGCAAGTTCCCAAATTATTAGCAAAATTCTTAATAAATTGTTCAATAAACTCTTGTTAATGGTTGATATCTGCTCAATAATGTTGTTTTTAAGCTCTTGAATTGTTGAGGGGTTATTGCTTTACACTTTCATTTATACAAACGCACGATCTTCGTGTCCAGTTGACTTCTTCTCTACGAGAAATAATGCGATTTTCGAATTTTTCTTTTAAAAAGTTATCTTGCAACCTAAATCATAAGTTTTCCGTCACAAAAAAGCTTTGGCTTATCTCCCTATAGCGATTGACCGATGATACCTCAAATTGGGACACCCCTTATTCAATAATCAAAAAAGCACAAACAGCCTTCCAAGCTCTACATTATATATGGCGTTCCAGCAGCATATCTCGCATGACAAAACCTAGAATATTTAATGTAAGTGTCATGTCGGTCTTACTTTATTATGGCAGCACAAATAAAACGTAAATTACGAACAATCGTTAACCAGTGCTTAAGACAAGTCATGTTCTAGCCAGACTGGGTAACAAGCGAGCAACTTCTCTCACTTGCGAATTTTGTTTCTATCGACATGTAAATAGTTCGCAGGTTATGGTCATGTCTTGGATACGTTTTGAGAAAACCTCAAGAAGACATAGGTAAAATAGTTTTACATGAAATCCGCAAACACATCGACGACCATGCCGGAATACACTTATATTGTGTTCACACTTGGGTTTTTAAACGCGTTTTGATTTAACTAATCAAAGCCGTTCACATTACATTTGAATTGATTAAGATGACATTTGAATAAAAAAACCAAAACCAAAAAACAAATTTTTATTTATTTAATGAAAAATGGATAAAAAATACTTTAATACAGTTATAAGAAGATTATTTTCAACATATTAATGATGAAATTGTGAAAATGAATGGATTATTTAAACACCAAATAAAAATTGGTTGTACACGTGAGAGGTACGTTTATTGTGGCAAATTCTACATCACACTCAGTTTGAAGTATGTTTAGATGATTCTATGTGATTAATGAAATGATTTAATTGCAATCATGTCAATTTGAAGTGATAAACAAATCACTTCAATGTGTGGTTAATCATCTGGATTTTGATGTAATTAGAGCTTTATCACGTTCAAGGGCTTAAACGCGTTTAAAAGCTCATGAAGAGAACAAGGTGACGCCATATATTAGATACCTTAATGCTGCAAAATACAAGTCTTAAGGCTCAGTTAGCCGGGAGTAACAGTAACTTAATCTTAATGTAAAAACGTAAGACCAATCTATTTCTTAAAGATTGAGACGTAACATCTTACTGCTAACTATAATCGTTATAATTGCTTTACATACAATAAAATTAAGCAGCTGATTTGCAACGTTACTGTTACTCCCGGCTAACTGAGCCTTTATTGTTGCTATACGAAATCAGTTTCAAAAGAGAATTAAAAAGAGTCTTTGCAGGAAATACCTATATATAGACAAAGACTAAAAAATAGAAATTCTTTTTAAAACAACAAAATTTTTAAAAAATTTTACATTTAATAGAAACATTAATATTTTTTTTTTTTTTTTTGAATTTCCATATCAGATTCAATATCAGATTAAACTCATAGTAACCTGTCATTATAAGAAACCCTTCACATCCTTATATCCCACCACATTTTTCTTAAATTGTCTCCAATTTCAGTTTTCAAGAAATTCAATATCAAAGTTTTACTAATTTTTTACATAAAAAAAAACCTTTTCAAATTTATGGTCAGCAAAATACTTCCTTTATTTCTTTCTTTCCTGTTTGTTTTGTTTTTTTTTTTATGAAAATTAAGTGATAACAAACCGCATTTCTTAACATTTTATTTAACAATTCCCCAACCAACCAAAATGTCCAGACAATGGGATCATGTAGAGAAGACAACAACGTCAAAGAAGTAAAAAATTCAAAAAAAAAAAAAATTAAATAATAAAATTGTGTGTCTTAAGGGACCTCATAAAAACAAGAAACTTGGTTACTAATTTTCCACCATAAACATTAATGACAACAACCTTTTGACAAGTTTTTTCTTATTTTGTATTCATTTCATTTCGGTCGAGACGTATGAAACGGACCGGGGCCCACATGGTTTTTGTGTAAAAAGACTTTTTACAGGAATATATTGTAGGGGTGTGGTTGTAAGTGTAAGCAGAATGTTTCCTCCTTAGTCCTTTTGAATGTGTTTGTGTGTGTGTGTCTTTTTTCTTGTCTTCTACCTTGTTTTTTATTGTTGTTGTGTTTTTTTTTATTATTTTATTAAATGCATAAATATAAATTGCTGCAAAATTTGGTCGGTGAACGGTACAGTGGAACGAATTATAAAAATTCAATTGAAAATTTTGCATTTACACACAAATAAACTAAAATGTGATTTATTTAGCACCCACGGATCCGCTATAACATCATTGTGTTATTACTTTAAGAGCCATACATACATGTAAGAGTTCTTTATGTGCTTAATACTTAAGTTTTTCGCAAAATTTATTAAAGCGAATTGATTCAAAAATGAATTTAGAATTTCTTTATTTTATAAAATTTAATGAAATTGTGTTAAGAATAATAAGGTCCTTTCTTTAAACAAGAAGAACTCTATACAATAAGCAATTTTGCTGGAAATCAAGTGCAAAACAATTGGTATTCAATCTCTAATTTCAAGTTTCAAGGGTTGAGATATACTTTTGTTACACTTTATTTCAACAGCATTCTCCAGTAAAATGGAAATTTGAAATCACGTGAGTATAGCTTTGTTTACAATCAGAGCAACAATATCGTTTTTTTTTCTTCTATCATATTTCTTCCCAAAGTATTTCATATATTTTCCTTTCATTTTTTAAACAAAAATGTAACTAAAGTATTTTCAAAAAAGTTGAGTCAACTTCTACTTTAGCAGTACATTTTATGAAATTGTTTATGACGTTTATAATAATTTTATTTTGTTTGGAATAAAAATTTTAACAAAATGTTCCAACAAATAATAATAAATACGTAATATTGTTCTAGGCAAAATTTGCAAATGTTTTTTTTATTTAAAATGTGTGTGGTCGCATAAAAAAATTTTTGCTTTATTAAGAACAGCAGTGAAAATGTTGCTGATTATTGTAAACGAAGGTTTAATGTAAAACATTTTGAAACTTGAATAACATTTTAAAAGTTCAAACGTTTCAAGTGTATTTCCAGTTAAATTTGAAGCATTTGAAATTTTATCTTTGAGTGCTTATTAAGTATGGTCCAAGGCGAATTCATTATTTGGTAATCTCGGTACTACAACAAGTACAACTCGTACAAAAACCACAAGCAATTTGTTTTCGTAAAATCATTGTACAATGTCAAAAACAGAAAGAAAATAAAACAGAAACAAAGCTAGAAACAAAATTTTGACATCCAACAATGATAAAGCTTAAAAAAAAGTTATCAGCAGGGCTCTTAAGACCACCTGTAATGAATTCGCCTTAGTGCGCTCTTTTGATTTTACAGAAAATTGCAAATTGGGAAAATATTCTCCATATAAAGTAAAAAAGTTTGAACAAAATTCAAACAACTTTGGACAATTTTGAGTTATGAATACACCTGGCTCTTAAATAAAAAAAAAAAACAAAAACATAAAACAAAATTATTTAATTTTCTTTAAAATGTGTAACTAAAGGTTGGTCCAACCATAAGTTTTATTTATTTATTTAAGTAAAGGGTGTTTTTTTAAGCTAGATAGAACTTTAAATTGTACAAAGTAACACAAAAAATTAAATTTTGATGAAATATTTTTTTTATCGTTTCAGTATACTCTGACAAATCATCATGAATAGACTCACGCTTGAACAACGCTACGAAATTGTCCAAATTTACTTTGAAAATCAGTCGTCGATTCGCGCAACTTATAGACGACTTCCTCATTTTTATGGCGTTTATAATTGTCCATCTGAACAAGCCATTCGTCGAACTGTGGATAGATTTCGTACCACATACTCTCTAGAGGATGCAATAACACCAACACGTCGAAGGAATGTGCGTACTGAAGAGAATATCGCCGCTGTAAACGAAAGTGTGGAAGAAGATCCAAATTTATCGATTCGTCGTCGGTCGCAGGAATTGGGGCTCTGTCCGTCCACTACGTGGAAAATTTTGCGCAAAGATCTCGGCCTACACCCGTATAAGATCCAGCTGGTGCAGGAATTGAAGCCACGAGATCATTATATGCGTCGTTCTTTCGCCGATTGGGCTCTAGAGCAGTTGGCAACTGACCCGTTGTTTTATCGCAAAATTGTGTTCAGCGATGAGGCGCATTTTTGGCTTAACGGGTTTGTTAAAAAGCAAAATTGCCGCATATGGAGCGAGACCAATCCACAAGAGACCCTACAGACTCCATTACATCCAGAAAAATGCACCGTTTGGTGCGGTTTTCACGCTGGTGGCATCATCGGACCTTATTTCTTTAAAAATGAGGCCGGAGCTCGCGTTACGGTCAATGGAGATCGTTACCGCACCATGATCAATGATTTTTTGTTTGAAAATATGGATGACATTGATCCGGAGGAGATGTGGTTTCAACAGGATGGCGCTACGTGCCATACGGCGAACGCAACCATCGACTTATTGAAATCAAAATTTGGCGATAAGTTGATTTCGAGAAATGGACCTGTCAATTGGCCTCCAAGGTCGTGCGATTTGACACCTCTCGATTATTTCCTGTGGGGCTACGTGAAGTCACTGGTTTATGCTGATAAACCAGCAACAATTGACGCCTTGGAGGCCAGCATTGTTCGTGTTATTCGTGACATACGGCCAGCAGTGCTCGAAAAAGTGGCCCAAAATTGGACGTCCAGAATGCGCTTCGTCAAGAACAGCCGCGTTGCCCATATGCCCGAAATCATTTTCAAATGTTAATGTCACGTATTGATCTTTCGAATAAAAAAAAAATTTTGATTACAATTTAATTTTTTGTGTTATTTTTTACAATTTCAAGTTCTATTGGGCTTAAAAAAACCCTTTATATCAATTTAAATTCTTACAGACTATAATGAAATTACAAACAATATTATTAGGTTATGTATTTAAAAACAAAATAATACTACGTTTACTGACACTAACATTCAAAGAAAAAAAAATAAAATTATACATTTCATTAAAGTCTCTGCATATTCTCCGAAATTTGCTTAGTTTGTGTGAAAAACCTGATGATACAATAGTGAAAAATCGCGTGTTGATCGTCGAGGAACGTTAACTTTAACACGATTAAGCATGAGTTCAGAACAAACACTTCCATTAATAACATTAACTAAGAACGTAATGTCAAGCATTTTTTCGGCTTTCCAGTGAAGGCAATTTAACTCGTTCAAGTCTAATGGAATAGAATGAAAGAGCTTCAGAAGGGTTCCAAGTTGAGTTTCCTAAGCAGAACAATAAAAATTGTTTATGGACAGATTCTAATACACGATGTTAATTGTGAGTCCCACCTTAACGTTAATTTAACTATGGAAAGGTAAACAATTTAATTATGGAAAGGTAAGCAATTGAGCAGCGCGTTAAGATTGTTGAAGCCTTTTACGAAAATAGGCGTTGAAATAAAAATGCATTTTGAGCACTTCATTATTTTTTTGGTCAGCATAATCGACCAAATGTGTCCATAATCGAGAGATAGGATATGCTAAAAGAGATATGTAGGATATTTTTTAAAATACTTGTGCATTAGGGGTATAACCAAATTTTGGACCTACGCAATAGCGAATATTGTGTTATTTACGAAAACAATTTGTTTGGGTCGTTTGAAAATAAAAACAAAAAAATTTAATAAAAAAAATTTTAAATGTTTTATTAATAAATGAAACAAAAATAAAAAAGTTTCTTAATAATTAAAGGACATGAAATTCAAATTTAATGTGCGTGTTGTTTTTCTAAAGTTTTTGGCTAAATGTATAAGAACAAAAAAAAAAAAAAAATAAAAATTATTTCGGTACATTAACTCAATGTCATTAATGTCAATTATGTCTCAGAATCATTGAAAATATGGACCATCGGATAGAGGTTTGTCATCGAAGCCGTGTCGAGCATTTGGCCGATATTTTGCTTCACATATAATTTTTATAGATCCTTCTATTGTAATAAAAAAAATATTAAGATAATTCTCTGAAAACTTTTTGTTTTATTTACAATTATCGTCGCGCGTTTTGGTTGGACCACCCTGTTATTTTGATTTATTTTTAAGAAACTTTTTTAATTAAACTAATAGCGTTTTCAAATTAAAAAGTGAGCTAATTTAAGAAACTGGCAATTTACATCTCTGATCGGTTTTATTAAAATATTTCATCGATTTAATGTAAATCGTCATTTGGCGAAAAGATTCTGATGCTTAATTATTTTTTCATTGGACCTAATTTTTCGCAGTCCAGTTTAAGAAAATTACAATGAGTAAGTAAAAAATTATGTGGGCTTATTTTTTCTTTCCTCCTCCAAGATATTCTGTAAGGCTTGTTTGTCAGGAAAAAAAAATTTTTTATGGAAAGTGATACCGAAGTGTTTTTCTGTTCCTTTAACATCATTTATTTAATACATTTTTTTGGCCAATTTTTTTCTTCCTTATGTTTTTCTACCAAAAAACAAAATAGAGATGTTTTAATTTTATTTCTGCTGAAAAAAAGGACAAAAAATAGAAGCAAAACTTTTTTTATCTTTAAATATATTTGTTGTAGTAACAACAAAAACTTTTAAAATATGTTTTTTTTCTCTTATGTTTTTTTAAGGTTTATAACAATTCCTTTGAAGCATCTTTTGTTTCTTAAACCCTAAATTAAAAAAAACATAATTTGAAATTATGTTCAAGGAAAAAAAACAAGAAATATTTATAATGGTGGTAACAAGAAAAATATTTATTTATTAAAACTAAAAAAATGAATGAAAAATTTTTTCGAAAATACATTTTTGCGTTACAACCTATTATAAAAGAATTATGTAGATGTTAAATAAACTCGTGAGGATCTAAATTTTCTAGGGTTCCAGAAGAATTTTCACTATAGAGAAAAACAAGGAAATAAGTTTATAATCGAATCTCAAAAGAAATAAATAAATAAAAAAAAACCATCTTTTATTAAGTTTATAATCTTAATTAAAAATAGTTAAAGATTTTAAAATTTATTTGTTGTTTTATTTATTCCCTTCACAACTGGTAGTGAATAAGAGTGAATAAAGTTGGTCATTCTGTGTGAAACTTTTTAGATTTTTATCTAAGACTCCATAAAGAACATACTACATTGGCGCAGAAAAGTCTACATACCCCGTTTTTTTGCATAGAAGAAAAAATATATATATGTAGGCTGCTAAGCATACCCAGTATTAAGTATTATTTAAGGTCCTTTAAGTATATATTTTAAAGTCCTTGAGTAACCATGTCCGTCTGTCCATCTAGCTCTCTGCTGAAAGCACGGTCACTTACGAGCGTTTAAATTCGCCATATCCTTCTGTTGTCTGTCCGTCTAGCTTCTTGTTGAAGACACGCTCTTTTCCGAGCGACTCAACTGAATCATCTTGTTACTAGTTCTCCTTTGCAGTATGGAATGAAATCCAGCAAAATTGGTTCACCAGGAAAAGAGCTATCAACTCAAATAATGAGCAACCTACCTCAAGAAATTAATATTTATATTTCGAATTCTAATATAAATTGCTGACAGAATAATCCTTTTGCAACTTAATTTAGCATATTTTATATTTTCGCATTTCCTACAAACCGGTTTGCTGAAATTTTCACACAATTTACCCGATTGTGAACACATTTGGTCGATTATGCAGACTAAAAATATCAAGAAGTGCCCATTTTTGCAAAAATCTCCAAAAAACCTGTCCATGCTTTAATTTTTCAAACACTAAAACAAAGAAATGTGAAATTCAGTTGATCAAAATCCTTGACGTTAAGACGTGACTCACAATAAACATCGTGCATTATGGTTGGTCCACCCTTCACAATTCTTGACTTGCGATACAAAACTCGAATATTTTAAAGTCAATCCACTTCAAATGTATAAACAATTCGTTTAATTAAACCACTTAACTTGACTCAACCCTCTTAACTTGTTGAAGACATAGTCTTCAATACACCTAGTGAAAGCCTTTGAAGAGTTAGGGAAAAAATTATAAGCGAATGTGAGCATAATGAGCCTCTGTCTATCTTAAGCTGTGGCTCTGCTAATGATGAACTCGAGATATTATTTAAATATTAATAATTTTTTGTATGAAAAGTTTTTTTTTTGATTTTTCGATGAATTCAAATTCAAATGGTTGTTTTTTAAATTTTATTTATATCAATTTTTAATATTAATAATCTTTAACTTTGTCTTTTATTTACAGGTAGGTGTCATGTAACATGTAATGGAAATTATTTAACCCTACTAGGCTCTAGGTAAGCTGTCAAATTTAGAAATAGCGAAACGCCTTAATACAAAAATTTAAAAAAAATTAAATTCCTGCTTAAACAACAATTATAAAACTGTTTCCTTTTATTTCCTGTTTAACATAACACCAAATAAATAAACAAGAAGAAAACTAATTTCTCTTTAAAATTCAAATGTTTGTTAAGTAAAATTTTATTACTTCAACACGTTATAAATCCGTATTTTATTAAGTGGAAACGAAATACTTTTCGTCTTCTTACTAAAAATTAAGAAAAAAATAAAGAACCAAAGGAAAAGTAAAATTGTTTATTTTTATTTGCTTTCCAGTCGCGACGTTGGCTCATCAAAAATACAGTGAAAACCTTTTGGAAAAAGCAAAGCAAGACAGTTTTTTTTATGCATTTTTTTCTATTTATTTTATAGAAATAAAAAAAACTACTTACACAATCAAAAATAAATATAAATAAAAAATCGAAAGGCGTTAAGCTCTTGTGATTGAAAAACAGACAAACTTAAATCGAAAAACCCTTAAAAAAAAGAACTAAATAAAATAAAACGATAAAAGAACTAAAATTGAATTTTTGTAAGAAGAGGAGTAAGTTAAATGTATGTATGTGTGCTTGAGTACACTGCAGGAAATAAAATTAGGGGAAGTGAGATTGACAACAATTTATTAATATTAATGTGATACAAAAAAAATGACTTACTAACAGATGGCGCTACATATCGTCATAAGATTTATAAAAAGCCCTAAGTTACTAAAAATTCAATAACGACTTTTTGATCGATTATGTGCGCAGTAACAAAATACACGTTTCTTGAATATTTTACTCTCCTACAATAAAAAAAATTACGTTCTTTTCAACAAAATTCTAAAAGGCTTTTTCGCAAAATCCTTTCAATAAATAACAAACACCAAAAAAGAAAATTTTTTTTCTATTCATTTTAGTTTCTCAACAGTTAGTTTTACTTTGTTGTATTTTAATAATTAATTTTATTTGTAAGACACCTGTTAGACATCTGGCAACCACACAAAGTCATGTTTATACATTATAGTTTATTCTGTTTTAAAAATTGAAAATTTGATCCACAGTAGTGTTTCCTAGGAATTATTCTGGTATATGATGAAAATCGATTTTGAACTACACGATTTTAAACCGAGAAAATTACGTTTGCATTATCTTTAAAAATTAATATCTAATTGATTTTCCTTTCTTTCCTGTCTATTTTCCATTAAATTTTGTATTAAATATGTTGTTTAAACTTTATTTTGAACCAAACATTAAGCCATTCGTAAAGAAATTAACTTAATGATCGTACATAATTCATTACATCTTTAAAAAACGATCGTTTTCACATATGTACCCGATAAATTATGCGTACCCTTTACCAGCACAAGCAGAGAAAACACATTTTCTATATATTTGGTCACCTCTAACAAAGCTTTTTTCAACGAATAGAAACTAGCTTTCCCTCAACAATAAATGTCAGTGTATTTATCAAAAATAAAATTTGGGAATTTAGCACGCCATAGAGAATTCTTATTAAAATAAATAATTCTAAATATATTAGTTACATTAACCATATTATTGTCACCGGTAACTATAATATGGTTAAATAAGCCATCTATTAAGAATCCACAATTATATTATGGTTGCCTTGGAACATTTTATTTTTAATATTTGTTGTGTTTTCTTGATAAAGTATTAATTTAGATATAATATAGTTTCTAGTGATAATAATATGGTAAAAGTAACCATAATTTATTTAAAATTTTCCCATAAATTAATTATATAAATATAAATCATTTATATATTTTTTTTTTTTTTTTTTGGAGCGGAATTATTGTTTGTTTATGCAACTGGCTGTAAAAATTGAATCAAAGCATGTTCCCATCTAGACGCCCGGACATTTGCAAATGTTATCTAAACTTTGTGTGTAGAGTATAACTCGCAATTTTAAAGATAATTTACGAAAACATTGCCCCAATATTTGCAAATGTTAAGAAACGGCATATGACTTACAGAATGTCTGGGAGTTCTGTACCATCAATGATCGTTTCTCAACATTTGCAAATCTCCCGAAATAGTTTTATAGCGGTCATTAAAACATTAGGATAATTGAGTTCCCAGGGCATAAGGTAAAACCTGGGAACATTTAAGTGCGTAAACTAACCAGGCTTGGCACCACCTTACAGTGGAAACTGTAATCTGGAAAGCGTAAGGGTACGTTATACTTACGAGTCCGCAATGTACAGATGGGCCTAAAAAATATTCACGGTCATATTGACAACAAACAGTTTCAATACTTCTAGTGACCACAAAGGATACGTCTCTACTGGTATTTTTATTTACCGGACACTGTCTTAAAAGTAGGCATGCAAAGCGATTTATATCGCAGCTACTGGACACTAAAATAAGAAAGATGAATTTAAAATGCATTCGTTGGAATTATCCTGCGCTGCCTACTCCCCACACGAGGATTTATAGTGATCATCTTAAGGATATTTTACATCCTCCGGGAAAATTAGGTGCTATCAATACCTAGATTGCGTTGAGCCGAAGCCGTACTGAATATTAGGCGAGGCCTTCGAAAGTAGACTTCTTGCGGGAATTCTTTATGTCTTTTAGGAAGATTGTCTTTGCGGGGAGTTTTACTTTTCCGTTGAAAAGATGCTTTCAGGGAGCACGTGATGGTTGTGGATTTAAGCCCAATATTGCGGGAAAGGACATATCGATCATCCCTAAGTTCTGTTGCTACTCAACAGATACTGCTGATATATTTCTTAAAGCAGCGGAGGTTCTACGGTTTGCCAGACTATGCATTAAAATTGCTACCTGTGTACCTTGGTTGCTTTCATCCTCAGGCTGGTTTGGTAAACGCATGGGTTTTCACCCAGTAGTTAAGATCCAACATGAGATATGATAATAATAGCAGATGCTCATGTCAGTCTTTTCCACATCTTTCCTTTTCTGGCGAGAAAGAGACTAGCCATAATAGGAGCTGCAACATTCAAGGAATTGTCTGATATTTCTTTTATTGAATTGGAGAACATTTTGAATGTCACTAGGTGTTTGGTTTGGTTCTGCGGTAGGAATTTGCTTTAAGCAGAATAACATTGTAACACGATGGATCAATAGATCTAAGTGTAAGGTCTAAGTGTATCAGTGTAATCTGTCCCTTTAAAAAGCCACTCTTGGCAGCAGTTTAGTTTCTTTGATTTAATTTCCAATATGATTTTTTTGTTTAAGCTGGCATTATTTTTAATCTTAGAAAGCAAATGATTTAAAAAGGTACAGATTAGTTATAGATAAGGCTTTCTGCACCCTTTGCCTAAACAATCGTTTCTGTTGCCCGAGTCAAAAAGTCTCTTTAAAAAAATTCCAGTTGATGAAATAAAATCCTGTTGCATTTTTTGGCATTTCCGTCAGTTTATTATAACACTGCTTACATACAAAAATTAACATACATACATGAATGTTTTTGTGTATATCTTCACATTATATATTTATATATTGATGGGCGAGTTTATATTGGTACAAACACAACTACATAAATATTTCAGCTGTATTGAAATGTTTTACAATTTATATCTTTTTTTTTCCTCTAAATATAAAATAAAGTTTTAAAAGATCTCTTAATTTCGGTGTGTCTATGTTTTATTTCTTTATATGTAGTGGCTATTGAATTTTATTTGCTTGTATATGAGTTTTTGTTTTTTTTTTTTTTTTTATTTTAAGCCTTTTATTATTTTTTTTCGTTCTTTTCAACACTGGCAAAAAGCCAAAATATTCGAAGTACGCAAACACATACAGAAAATATATTTATTAACAAAAAAAAAAAAAAAACGCAATGTGTCTGTGTGCTCCCAGACACACAATCAGTTTTGAGAAATTTACCAAAAAAGCGTGTTCATGGTATCAAGAGTTTATAAATGCATCATAACTGAAAGAGATGTTGAGGTTGCATGAATTGGTTTGGTTTGCTTAAAGTTGTTGTGCATATATGTTGGATTATTATTGTGCGTAATATGAATGAGTTAAGACAAAATCTCATAAATTTACTAAGAGCTATGAAAATGGTTGGAGATACCCTACAGAAAACTACTTATTTATTTTAGTTGATATAGATGAGAAATTCTTCTTAGGAATTTTAAGAATTATAAGCATTATTTAGTGACGTTATTATATATAGAAGTAGAAACCACAATTAATGTTTCTTGTTTGTGAAGAACTTAAATTTTTACTGATTTGCGATCCACACCGAATGCAAATATTTTTCTGAAACAAGAGTTTTTATACGATTCCTGCAGCAAGAGTCGCTTAAGCTAAATATAATAAATCTCAAATATTTTTAACACATAAAGTTTTAATTTGTATTGGAAATATAAAAAATTTGACTGTAATTGGTTCTATTTAGCGTTTAAAAAACTGCAGTCAAAGTAGAAAAACTGCCATTTGTTCCACTTCTTCATTTGTCATTGGCCAGAAGAAAACTGTTTATTTTCCCTCCGATTCATTGAATGGAAGCAGTCGCTGTCGAACCAACTTAAAAAGCGAAAAGTTGTACGCATTTTCGTTTTTAGTTCGACAGTTTTAGATTTCGACTACAGTTTTTTAAAACCCTGGTTCTATACCCCTTCAAACGTATTTCGTGTATTAAACGCCCGGGAGACTATCAAATAAATACATCAATCACATAGTTGTGTGCGTGCAGTCGTTCTTTTTCGGGTACACATACGCGTTGTCGGCAATGCTTGATGAAAATCAAAAAGTTTTGATTTTTTTATTTGATGGCTGGTTATTTGATAGTCTCCAGTTGTGATTGACAAAAAAATTTTGTTTGCTTTGTGTATGTTGTCATGTACGGAAGAAAAAAAATATAAATACGACATTATTTGAAACGAACCCTATGAAATCAAAATTACAAATGTTGATTAACGGGTTTATTTGTACGTCTCCAAAAAGCCTCAAATAAACGACACTAACACATATGCACTGATTGACGGGTTTATTTGAAAGTCTCCAGAGCCCTTTAGGCTACTTACATGAAGTTCAATCAATATAAACAGCCAATACCAAACCCAACAACTAGTGTACAACCTTTTATTTACTAGCCCCCATGACCCCACTTGGAACAGCACTTGTGCCGGTACCAATGCTACGAGTATACGGCCAGGAATTATGAAGATAAAACAATAAAAGTGCTTGATTCGGCTGTGCCGAATCTTTGAAACCCTCCACCGACAGTTAGAATATTTCAGACGTGAGCCCTATATGAGATATAAAGACTAAAATTCTTATTTGTATTAAAATATTACTACAGTAGCATTATTTCCGAAAGTAGGCTTTATTTGGGTCCTATGGTAAATTAGAGACTGATCTTTACAAAATTTAACAGTATAATTTTGAGTCCTTCAAAACGGTGACGTACCAAATTTCATTACAATAGCACCATTTGTTACGGCTTAAGGCGTACTAAATTGTTTTCCGAAATTTTATAATATTATTTTAAGTCATATAAAACGAATTTGTGCCAAATCTTATCAATCAATCCGTTCACCACCATTTATGTTAATTTTTCTAACAAAACTATAAATTTTTTTAGGGTGGTGGTTCCACATTAGGACTCATAAAGCTTGTCCTACTGAACGGATTTTGATGAATTTCAATTCGAAAATATTAAGGATAACTAAAAGCAATTTGACACCAACATTGTTCTTTTCTTTTGAGTTTTTCGAAAGTGAGCGTGTTTTCAACAAACAGACAGATAGACACACAGACAGACGGACATGACTAAATGGACTTAGAACTACTCAAGGTGCCAGAAAATATATACACACACAGAAAAAACATGTTTAAATATAGTCACCTCCAACACAACTATTTTTAATGAAAATTTTAGACATATTACTTTTAATTTAGCAATATTATTGTCAGCGACAACCATATTATGGTTAAATTAGTCCATCATCAAAAAGCAACAACCATATTATGGCTGCCTCTAAACATGTTGTTGGGGTGTAAATGGGGTTACCTGGTTCTGGATGAATACACTGGGTAGACTGTGGCACAATCGAGCTTTGTCCGGGGATTTGCGATAGATCGTGTCTCGTTTACGCACACACAAACGTTGGTGATATACAAAAACAAACCCTTATTTTTTTCGGCTCACTGGCACTTTGAATTTGCGCCTCTTTTTATTTAAAATTAGAAATCACTTTCTTTTCATTTTGCAATGATTTTATTTTTAATTTCTTTATTTTATTTTACAATTTTTAACTTTGGCCCAATTTACAATTTATTTAATAATTTTTAGTTATTTTCTGCCGGCGTCTGGCTGGTTGAAGTTTTATATTACAAGTAAAAAAAGCAAACTCACTCTACAGGTGACGTTAACAGCCCAGCTGGGCTATATACCACATGAGGTGCTGCCAGATGCCACCACCACATGTAGTCCCGTTGCACACAATTAAAATAGTGGGAAACATAACGCCCGGTTTACACCAGCCAGCTGCCAACACATGTTATGGTTAATAATAGCTAAAATATGTTCAACACTTATAATAACATGATTTTTTTTTTTCTTCAAGGAAAAGAGAAAAATATTAGTGTTAATTTAAAAGCAAATTATTGTCTTATTCAACAATAACATGTTTCGAGGCAACCATAATATGGTTGTGGCTTCTTGATGGAGGAGTAATTTAAACATAATAATTGTGTTGCAGGTGACCATATTTAAACATGTTTTTCTCTGCGTGTACTTTTTGGTGTCTGAGATAAATTTTAAAAAAGTTTTCACACGGAATAACAAACTTAGTATACCCTCATTAACCACTAGTGGTGGTGGAGGTTATAAAAAGGTCCTCTGACACGTACAACCCATGGACCGTTCTGAAATAGCTTTAAAAATACTTTTTCAAGTTCAAATTTATAATGAGAAAATGAATTATGGTGCCTGGAGCAGTTAAAGGAATAAGTGTTCATACTGAAAATGTAGGAATTGCTTAAGGCCTTCTTCTTCTTCTTCTTCTTGAAACCATATTAAAAGGCTGTTTTTTGCAGCTGAGTTCAAGAAATTTAACATCATGATACGGTATTAAAGAGCACTGATCTTACATAACTGTTATAACGACTTCATCCTTATGGACGTAAAAGAATTTTAAAATAATATACGATACCGAAAAGAACACTTCAAAGCGCTAATTGCCGCTGATCGCTTAGGCGTTGCCAACCAACCAACCAACCAACAAGATGTTGCCCATATTTTGCAATTTTTTTATTCATTAAGTCATTAAATAAACCTTGTAAAATTTAAATTAAAAACGTTGCTTTAAAAAATTAAAAAAAAAATTGTTTAAGTCTTTTTTACAAAAATCTTAAAATAATAAGAAGAAAATCAATTAAAAGTAATGAAGTTTTGGAAAATTAAAGTCCCTTCGCTGTTGCAATATAATCAACTTTAGTGTCCCAAAGCTATTAGTTTTATCGCTTGATCTTAACCCATTTTCGTAACTATAAATTTTATTTGATTTGCTTATAAAATTTTATACAAAATCTTTTTTCCCTTAAATAATTTCATTTTTAAAATAGTAGTTTAATTGTGTTTTCTATTGCCACAACTTCGCATTTTCCATTCTTCCAGTTTGCAAAAAATTAGTTTTGTATGAAATTTCAAATTATTATGGTTGAAAGGCGTAATGGATTTAAAAGATTTTCTGCTTCATCAAATTAACTCTTGCCAAATGGAAACAATACAATTCAGTTTTTTGCAATTAAATTTAATGAAGTGTATTAAAGATTGTCTGGATTGAATGCTATTAATGCAATAAACGATACATTGACTGATTTTTATCGTTTTTTTGCTTGGAACTATTTGCTTTTTTTTTTTTTTTTTTTTGTATTTAAGAAGTTGAAGTTAAATTTTGTTGATATAAAGCAATTGCAAGAATGTATGGGATCAAATTACATACGTATTGTGTAAATATATTAGAAAATACTGGCTGGAATTACACTTATAATAAAACAAAAATAACTTTTTTGGCAAAAAATTAGCTCTGCATAATTTTGAAAAATATTTTAAATCGGTTTAGCTTACACCCTGTTTCTAAAGGATTTGACTATTTAACTCGGAATGAAGCAATACTTTTAAAATCCACAAAAAATAAGCTTTTGTCTGAATATAATAAATCCTTTTAGAATTTAAGGAGGTTCAAGAACTCTCCAAAAATTAAAAAATAAATTATGCTCTTATTGCTGTGAGTGAGTTTATTGTTCCATTGGTAGCCACAATTATGCATATTACACATTAGTCCAGTTCCTAAGTTCCCTGTCCTACGGACGTCCTAAATTTGATGGCCGCCAACATTATTCGTCGCTCTACCTTTGGACTCTCATTAAAGAATTGAATTCCAATTAAACCAGTAACAGGGACACTGGGGGCAAATTAGCACATTCGATATCGATTAAAATTTTTAATTAAATTGTATTATCTATTCATCACTTTATTCATCACTTAGCTTTGTCTCTAAGAGTGTTTTGAGCAAACCATTTGAGTCTTAAGACCTTGAATGCTGGAGTGTTATAAAGAAGGTATTCTGTTGAATCCTCTTCAGCTTTGTCATTGTAACCAGATTTTGAAAGTTAACCCAAAGGTTTTTTTAAAGAACCATCTTTGAATGGGAATAAAATTAGATTGTTTTGCGGTAATTTGCTTACTCTTCGAGATAATAACAACTTCATATATGACACATGCGCCAAGGAGTCAGCTATACAGTTTTAATATATATCCCTATGTCCAGGAACCCATTTAAGGGTAACCATTGAATATATCGCTTTCTCTTAAAGAAACATCGTAAATTCTTGAAAAATACTTGATGTAATAAACACATTCCTTAATGATGTAATAGCCGCTCTAGTATGAATGTGGTTAATATTAATGGATATCTCACCATTACTGATTGCACCTCACGGTTATATAGATGGGCCATTATCTCGTATTCTCTAGTCCAACTGTTCAAAGAAAATGCCAGAGCCACATTGTATCTTTGACCGGTCAATGCTTACTTTTACTAACTAGATTAATGGAAAGCTGTAGGTCATCATGGTGAACTGTATTATCCGTAATGCTTACCGTATAGCCGGGATCGAATTTGTGTTCAGGGGTGTCATACTCAACATTTCGATGCTTTAGTGTCCCTTCGTTTTACTGCAGTTTTTGCAGCTATTTGTTTCGCTAAAATATCTGGTGGTAAGCAATTAAGGACAGTAAACAGTGCCTTAGATGGGGTACTTATAATAGCACCTGTAACCGTTTCATATAGCAGTAAAATCCTTATATATTTATTACAGCTTCAAAATTTTGTATATTGGGCATAATTTGTGCAGCGGATAACCCAATAAAAAATGTTGTTGAAGCTTCTTTATATTTGGCATAACTATAGTTTTAGTAGATATGGATAAGTGTGCGCAGTATTTTTTTTTCTATGATGTTTATTTGTCGATTTACGAGGTGGTAGAGTGTTGCCGTTTTTAAAAAAATGTTTTTTTAATTATTTTTTCGAACCAAAAATTAATCAAACAAAAAAAAATTTGTTGTGATTCTTTTAGAAAACCGATTGATCTTTAAATAAAAAAAAATTAATTAAAAAAAAAAATTTTTCATCTGCAAAACCAATTTAAATCAAAATTTTTCTGGCTTATGGCCATTTTTTTAATGTATCGATAAACTGTCTGTTTGTTATTTAATGTCAACAAAAATTTATTAGAGCGATAAACTGTCCGTTAACGATTTGGTTTTCTCAATATGAGTCTAAACACAATGTTTGCGGTGCGGTGCGATTTCTCGTTGCGGCAGAGAAAAATAAATATAATACAACGGAAGACGGCGACGGAAATAGTTGTCATTTTTTGTTTAAATTTTTTTAAATTTATTTGTTCATACATTTTTATCATGTTGTTTGTTTTCAATAATGTTGTGAACATAGCCAATTATTCAAAAACTATGGCAACATCAGAAAGAGAACTGGTATCAAAAATTGAGAGACAAGGCGAATTAAATTCGCCTTGTTGAGAGAGAAAGAAAGTCCGCAATGAAAATAAAATAGATTTTAATTTTATGCCGTTCCGCACTGCGGCTTTTTACTTCAAAATCGTATGAAAAATCGCACCGCAATAAATTATCGTTACATTGTGTTTGGACTCTATACCGACAAAAAACATTGTTTTCAGCTGGCAACACCTCTCAAAATACATGTAAAAGTTGGAAGTCAACTGTTTGAATTTATCTGTACGGCAAATAAAAGAAAAATAAAAATTTGGCAGATGAGTGCTGGTTAGCTTTGCGGCAGAATAGAAGCAAATTAGACATTGAGAAAACCTAATTTCTTTGATGTGCAGTTTTTCGTTGGGAAAAAAGATAATCGTGTAATGAGAAAACGGACATTAGTCCTCTTTTTTTACATCTACACTCCGGTCTCGTTTTATGCGGACTTTTTTTTATGCGAATTCAAATTTATGCGATTTTTAAATTAACAATTTTGTTCAAATTTTTACGGTTTTGGAAATTTTGGAAACCAAGTTTGCATCACTGATATAATCGTTATAGTTTGTTTTGTGTTTTTTATATGCATAGCCGATACGTATGTATGAGTTTTTTTAAACTTATGAGGAGCACATATAAGTTTTACAACGAAGGTTAATTTCCGTGAAAACAGAATAAAAAATTAGGTGGAAGTTAAAAAAATTTCAATTTAAACTCGTTCTTTCCTGTCTTTTACGGTACAACATTGTAATAACCACATTTACGAGTGTAAAGAAATTTGCATACCTTTTAAACTAATAGAGGTCCCATAATAAAACTTTTACAATATAATAAGGACACTAAAGGCCAATTTCGATTAAAAAAAAATAGAACTAAGTTAGAAAAATTTTTATTAAAATTGGTCATTTCCGGTTTTGCAGATTAAATTTTTTTTTCAATTTAATTTTTTTTATTTCAAGATCAATCGATTTGCTATAAGAATCACCTAAAATTTATTTTCGTTTGATTAGTTTTTAGTTAGAAATAATAATTTAAAAAAACATTTTTTTTTTAAAAGGCAACACTTTACTACCCCGTAATTCGACAAAAAAAAATCATAGAAAAAAAATATTTCGCACACTTATTCATATCTACTAAAACTAAGTTGTGCCAAATATAAAGGACTTCCAACAAAATATTTATATGGGATTGTCCGCTTCACATATACATATTTGTCGATTTTTATTTATGCGATTTTGTTTTCATTTTTTAATTAAAATTTGAATTTATGCGGTTTTACAGAATTTTGGAACGAATCATTAGTTTTTAAATGAAGCTAGAGTATCGTTTTATGCGAATTCAAATTATGCGATTTTTTTTGGAACGCATCCACCGCATTAAACGAGGCCTGAGTGTATTAGTTTAAAAGTTATGAAAATTACTTTAGACTCGTACATGTAGTTATTGCAATGGTGTACCGTAAAAGACAGGCAAGAACGAGTTACAATTTTAATTTTTCTCAAACTTATTTTTGGGGATACAAAATTTATTATTAATAAGGTTTCCGTATGACGTGCTAAATTCCCAATTTTTCATATTTGATAAATGCACATAAATTTATTGTTATGGGAAAGCTAGTTGGTTGCTACGCGCATTTCATTGGTAAGCCTGCGACGTACTTATTATATTGTAAAACTTTTATTATGTGCTCTTGATAAGTTTAAAAGTTATGCAAGTGATGATTTTAGGCGCTTGTTATGTAGACTAGGTCTACCTAAGTTGCAATCCTATTGTTAACTTCCTAAAATTTATACAACACAATTCGGCATTTTGAAAATAAGCTTATATATATTATAAGCTAATTCACAAAGTGTTCTAAAGTGCATAGTACTTAAATACTATTTTAGTCTTAAATGTACTGTTGTGAACAGCCTGTGGTATTATCATATGATATATTTATATTATCGTAATATATTTCAATATAAAAAATTTTTATGACCGCATTAAAATTATAGCAAGTACAACTTTAATGACACAATGGACCACTTTGTGAATTGCCTAAATATTTTATATGAAATGTGATAATTAGCTAATGCAGTTAAAACTCATTTAAATGCTTATCCGATATGTGCATCTAAATTAGATAAATTGTATTTATTTTTTACCTAAATTAAGAGAAAGTTTAAATGCTTAAACCTTTGTGTTCCTTTATTAAATAATGTTGGTTTATAAATATGCAAGGGAGACAACAACAACAGCTGTGACTTAGTTTACATTGGTACGACCAAAAGGAATTTAGAGACAAGAATGGGAGAACACAATTCAGACATAAACAAAAACAAAGAGAGCACTGCATTATCACAGCACATATTACAAACAAAACACAAACCTGATTTTGACAACATAAGAATACTTGACAAGGTAAATAACGTGAGGAAAAGATATACAACAGAAAGCTTAAGAATTCAACAGAAAATAAATAGAACAATGAATAAAAAAGAAGATACTGACAATTTAAGCGCCAGTTATAGAGTTGTTTTGAAAAACAGTAGATGACACCACTAGTGTTGGCTTTTATGTTTTTAAAAATATATTAATGTAATACAAATTTGTTTCTTTTCACTGTAAGTTCGTTACATTTATATTTATTGTATTATTAAATGTTGATGATTTTATTTTATATTAATAGACGAATCCCCTGAAGAAGTGAACATAAAATTCACGAAACGTCGGGAAAAATGAAATAAAAAATTTTGCATTTTTATTTTCACAAATGGAGTTAGGCCTCACCAGCTAAATATATATAATAAAAATATATATTAATACAAATATTATATTCATTATTTAAATTATTTATCATATATTTAAGAAAGTATTAAATAAATGTAGTAAAAAAGTTCTAGTAGAGAAAATAAATTTTTTTATATGATTACCTCCTACAAAACTATATTTATTGAAACATTTTCAAGCAAATTGTGGTTGTTTTAACCATATTGTTGTCCCCGGCAACCACATTGGGGTTATATTAGTCCTCCGTCAAGGACCTAAACCAAATTATGATTGTCTGCAAAAATGTTATGGTTAAAAATGGGGAATGTAAGAAAAGATTATTGTTGTTGTTTTTCTTTAAGCTTTGATATTGTTACAAGTAAAACTGTTGCTTATAATTCTTATACGCTTAACAGTTTTGATTGTATAATATCTTTAGTTTTTCTATAATCTTTGGATGAAAATTCCAGATAATCTGGCCTAAACAACCAGTTAAATGCTCATAGGAATAGCTTATCCCATCAACAATACATTTTGGTGCTTTTTTATCAAGAATAAAAATTCCGATAAAGCACGACAAACAAAATCTAAATAAAAAATAACAATAATGTGATTACTACTTATTGTATGGCTTAAAATTAACAATAACATTTACCTTTTATCTTTTATGTGGTGATGAAGTGAAAATAAGTATCGAACAATGTGTTTTCTTAACGTGTTGAAGCTAATGAAGTTAAATTAAAGAACGAAAGTTTTAAATTTTCAACCGTATTCTCAAAGTATCCTGGAGCGCTAGAAATTAATTTTTTTTTTTTCAAATGAAAGCTTGCAGCCTGTTCGTCGATTTCAAACGTTAACGTTGGCATAGAAAATTACATTTAAAACAAAAACAGGCTGTTAATTCAAGTTGATTTCAAAAATAACAAAAACATGGGTGCGTTCGTAAATGCATCACTGCGCTCCATCAGTGATTTCAAATGGTTATATATTTATCCGTGAATTAAATGTGGACCAAAAAATTGTGAAATACTCCACAAAAATAATAGTCACACATTAAAAAAAATTAAAATTATTCTTTTATCGCCATTAAAAAAAGTTTGCTTTTCTGATGCAGGGCAGTGATGCATTTACGAACGTACCCCATAACTCACTATTTGTTGTCTGATTCAGTAAAGACGTAAAATTAAAATATCACTTAAGCTAAAGCAATGTTCACACCTATTAAATATTTGACGTCCTATACGTAACCCCTAGTTTTATTAAACAATTATTTTCTTTTGCAAAACTTTTGTAAACAACATTATATTTACATTGCTTAACATAATGCTTTAGTTTAAGCAATTTACTGGTCACGCTTTTTTCATTACTATAGTGAATTATTGTAAGATCTATATTTAATATCTTGAAAAAAAGTTTTATTAAACTGTTTTTTTTTTTTTTTTGCTTGAATATTATTTATCTTTTAAACAATAGAATCTTAATAATTTCCTTTCAACGGAAACGGATATCTTACAATCGGAAATAATTTTTCTATTTATCAGCAATTATGATGCTTTAACAACAATAATGATGTTGTTTTGAACATTGTTTTAATTTTATACCCATGCCTCTAAAAAAAAAACAAAAGTCTTTTTTATTTAATTTTAAAAGATAATCATCTCATCATAATACAAAATAAAGTAAAATATCCTTTTATTTACTAAACATTTCCCCTTTACGTCATATTTCCTTCCGGTTAAAAGACCTTTTTATATTATAATAATTAACATTGCTTGACTTTACTTTTCTATTATCTTCTCATCCTTTTGACTGGTTCCCTGTTTTCATAAAGGCACATTAAAATCAATGTACACTCTAAGTCGAGTTAATTTGTGAGTTTAGGTTTTCTCTAAACTCTTTTCCTTTTCTCCTCTTTTCTACTCGCCAAAATTATCCTTAAAGCTGTTAAAAAAGTATTTTTTTTTTGTGTTGGCTTAATTTTCCCTTTTTTAATCATGATAATTTTCATTTATATCGATAAAGATGAAAACAACTCAGTGTTGTTGTTTTTTTTTTTTTTAGTACATAATTGGTTTCCTTAACCCTTGGCGGTAAAAGAGGTGGAGAAAGAATTTTGTAGGTGTTGGCCGGGCTGTTAAAGTTTTGAATGCTAAAGAACAATTAAAATTATATACTCTATATGATTTGTCTTAAGAGCAGAAAAACTTTAAGGCATAAAAAATTTGTTTTTATTTGTTTACGAAAATAATATTGCCTAGAAGATTTTAAGTCTAGAAAGTTTTTAAATTAAAAACTTGTTTGCGGAAGGGAAATTAAATTAAAATCAATTTGAAATTAATTTTGCTTTAATTGTTTAATGAAATTATTTTCAAACGATGAATTTTAAAGACTTTTTTGCAATAAATTTTGAGTGTTTTTTACGGAATTTGATAAATGTCTGGGAACAAAGTAAAAATTTAAGAACATTTTAATTGAAAGAGAAGTAAATTTAAGAGTAATTTAATTTATATTTCACCTACCCTCAATAAAAAACAAAGAATTTTGACTTTCTTGGACGTAATTTGGTAACTCGATCCTGTCAGTAGACAAATAAACATAGAAATTCACTAGGAGACAGAATATTTATTAATTGTCCCAAAAAATAAAACAACTTCTCAGCTATTGGCTGGAGTTTGCAGACTTAGAACTCAAATTGTTTGGCTAAGGTGCTCTTAGGGACAAAACAAGCATCTCTAATACTGACCTTATTCATTTAGTATTTCATTAAATTGACCGATTGACTGAGGAAAAATGTTAGCGGCCATGAAATCTATGACGTTGGTAAGATAGTGGCATATGAAGAGTTAAACCATGGGAACTAATTACTGATTGAACTGCCGTAAGCTTAATTGCGGCTACTTATGGAAAAGTATCGAAAAATTAAAAAACAACAACAAATATTGAATAAATAAATGGTTGCATAACTTAAAAATCTAACATTCAAAACAGATTTCGAAACTGTTACTCATGATTTGTGGGTTGGTCATACATTTAACCCATCTAGGGGCATCCTAGGCACTACAGCAGCCAAATTTAAGCCCCACAAATTTGGCGGTTTAATAAAATTCTTAAATTTGGCAATGACAACGTGTGTAAAAAAGATATGAGTATGGAATGGAGCGAGCAGTCCTTGTATTTCCAACAGAAGGTGTACAGAGGCCTTCTAGAAGGCATTCGTACACCTTCTTTTTCCCGCTGGGCAGGGACTGCCATGCTATCCCTCTCTTTCTCTTTCTCTCACTACAATGCACTATATTTGTGTGTATTTAAAATAACTGTCCTTTACATCAATATTGATCCCAGCGGGAAAACTCAGAAGACCTTCTTACTTTCGGCCTTTTTAAAGGCCTGCTTAAAAGATTTTTTGATTCAATTACTATTCTTATCTAACTGCCAAAGAAGGCCTCATAGAAGGCCTCGGCTCATTCGTATAAAAGATAAGTTACACCTTCCACACTCGCTTCTATGAGAAGGGAGTGGAGAAGGAGTAACATTTTTTGTATTGTTTTTTTTTTGCACAAGCAAAAGCAAAATCAATTTTGTTTGGTCTTGTTACCCTTCTTATGTACCTGCTGAAGAAGCGAGAGCGGAAGGCCTTCTCCGCAATGACAATGTGTGTAAAAAGATATGAGTATGGAATGGAGCAAGAAGGCCTTGTACATCCAAAAGAAGGGGTACAGAGGCCTTCTAGAAGGCCTCGCTACTCCTTCTTTTCCCCGCTGGGATATAGCAAACGAATACAAACACCAATAAATTGTATGAAAAATGTTTGTAGATTTTGTTGTTTTGTTGATTGCTGGTGTTGCTGCTGATGTTGTTATTTGTTTGATTAGTGTTTATGAAAAATAGTGTTTTCGTTTGACAACCATAAATGCTAATCGCACAGAATTTCAATATTATTGCTATGGGATGTCTCAGGTCAATATTTTTTGTCACAACATTGTGCTCTCTATGTACAACATACAACACATTCACTTTCGTGTATAAATTATCAGCTTGTTCAAATGTATACATTCCTAATATATATATATTAGAAAACAATTTTAGCTTTTTTAAAGGAAATTTTACTGCGGAATTTCGTTTCTTTTAGTAATTTTAATAAACTAAACCGTTTTTGAGTTACGCGAATATATGTTGTGCAACCTCCTCCATTTTCGAAATAACGGTATATCTCGAAAACAAGAACTAACCTAAAAAAACGGTTAGCACCATTGGATTCAGCGTACCCGAATTATGTTAAAACGCCGTGTGCCCGACTTGTCTATTTTTTCAACTAGCACAGTGTAATTAATTATTTAATCCATGACATGACTTCACTTGCAAAACAGTTTTGTTTTGTTTCGTCCATTTACATGAATCTGCAGCAGGAATACACATGGAATGCTCAAGAAAGCTTAATTTGAATATATTCTATCGTTCTTAATGTGTGAGAAATAGTTCGTTGAATTTATGAGTGGTAAATTTGAGACGATTAACAAATACACCAGGTGAACTCTAAAGCTAAATATCCTTGGCGCAAAGGGAAAGCTCTTTATTTGGTTTTATCAGATAATCCCAAAGGAAAAGATACACTGCTGTTTATTTGAAAAATTTAATCTAAGCTCGTTTGTATGTAATTTTTTAAAAATAGGAACAGAAATAACATATATAAAATAATGGAAAAAAATGTCACGTGCAAATGTTCACATGCGACAATAATTTAAACTTACTTAAAAAAAGTACAAATAACTTTTGGATAAAATCAAAACAATTTTTATGAGACATTAGTGCATTACACTCCAAAATTAGTTTCATTAAAATATTGCCACAGCTTTCGCTAAAATCGGCATTTGAATTGTTGGCCGCGAAAACCATTTCTGTTTCCATCACGTGCGAATGCCTTGTTTCTTGCAATTAACCCGAAAACAAAAAAAAAAATAATCAAAATAAACAATAGCATCGATTATAAGGTTAATTAAGAGCTATAAGTTAAATCTATTGTCCATTTTATTTCAACTTTCTTTCACTTTCGTTTCACGTTCGACATGATGGAAATACCCATATAAAAAGTAAAAACAATAAACAAGTTAGCGTTTATTTAAATGCCAATACTGTCATTAATGTAAGACATCGTTGTGCAAGCAAATTTTTAAAAAACGCTCTTTGAACAAAAGTAAAACATCACCAGTATTCACAAGTCAAATTTATGTGTGCACAAGAAATGGTTACTTGTTCGAACAAAGCGATAGCACATGAAGACAGGCTGTTATGGGTCTTAACAAAAAGTACAAAAATGGTAGGAAAATAAAAAAAAATAACATTTTGCTGGAAAAATCGAAATTGGGAAAAATTTAGAATTTAGATAACAGCTTTAAATTTCGAAGAATTCGGTATGGCAAACCCTAACCTAAAAGTATGTCAGCTATCAACTAAAGATCTTAATTAACAAATATAAGTATATGTGTTTTTGTCATATAAACAATTATAACAAAGACCTTGTATTTATTTTCGCATTCATGTGATTATGGAAAAATCAGTTCATTTATTTAATTGTTATTTTTTAAACAATGACATTGCAAATCGTTCAAAAACAATCATGACGTATGAAAAATATTGTTCAAGGTCTTAGTTTTTTTTTCACTTATGCATACATATATGATTAATACGTTTTATATAAAAAATAATCATATTTTTCATACACATTAATACGTAAAAGCGATAATATAAGGAAATGTAAGTACTTGTACAAGAAAATAAATAAATTTGAAATAGAAAACTTTAAGAGTTACATGACAAGCACGAATTTTTTAACAAACAGAATATTAAAACCAAATAATATCTTTTTAAATTTCAATTGGTTAAATATCAAACGAAAACCCCGTCAATACGTTGCAAACCATGTTTACCAGAATACAACAAACCAAATATAAAAATTAAAAATAAAAAAATAAAATAAAGATAAAGAAAAAGTTTAAAAACAGCTCTCCCACGCTTTAAAAAGCACCAAACTTTAAACATTTATTTAGTTTTAACATTTTTTAATCTCAATTAATTTTATTTCTTTCTGCACGATCTTTGTTTTCACAATATTTGGCCAGCACAAATATGTATTAAACGAACACACACTTGCACAGCATGTTGCACATTTTGTTAATTTAAACGAAAAGAAAGCAAAAGGAAAAACCTGGCAAGAATGCCTCAGCACATCCTTGCCGCTATTTAATATGGCCTTTTTTTAAAAAAAAAATTTCCTGTGCGCCAATAAAGACTACGGAAAATGATGTCATATTTATCATTCACATCATCATCATGTGTCTGGCAAATTTAAACAGTCAGTGCAAACATAATTTTTTTTTTTTTTAAATAAGTATGTAGTTATGTGCGATATGCAGAAAATGTCAAATCCACAAACACATGCATAAAGGTTTTTGTGTTCGTTTTAAGTAAATAAAAAAATGTACATTGCAAAAATTAAGTGTTCGTAAAAAAAATATTTCAACTCTTTAAATACACTCTAGTAAAATTTAAGTATGAGTGGTCAAATAAATATTTTTGATTTAATTATAATGTTTAATCGGTTGATCAGTACGCTATTATGAACATTTTTAAGGTACACAAATGATTTTTTTAACTTAACGTTAGGTATTCAGTTCTTTATTCTAGTTCACGATTTATTTTAGTTTTGAGTTCTGGTTTAATTCTAGCTTAGATCCCTGTTTATGTTTTCGTTAGTTCAGTTTAATACTCCGGCCTTTTAAACCGATTTAGATTTCATTTCAGTTTCTGGTAAATTTTCTCGTTTGGTTTAGCGCTCAAGGTAGATTTTTCTTAAAGTCTAGTGAAGTTTGAAAACTTTCAGCTTCCAGTTTTATTGCTAGTTAAAGTTATAAATTAGATGTATGCTCAGATTTAAGATCAGATCCTTGCTATTATTAAGTTCATATGTAACCACTCTGTGGTTAATAACCAGACAATATCATGCAAATGCATATTCAGGATACTACTGAGCCCCGTTATGATTTTTATTAATATTCAGTTTACTAAAAATTGAATATTGTTAATGTTTTTTTTTTCAATAGTAATTTTTGTAATTTTTGGGAAAACAAAATTTTCAATTAACAAGATTTTTTTGTCGTGTTTAATTCTTATCAAACAATTTTTTTAATTGATAAAAAAAGATTTTTTTTCTGTGTATAAATCTGTTTTACTTTTTGTTGCTTAAGTTCTGTCATAGATCCGCTACAGGAGATTGAACTAGTACCTAATTAGTACCAAACTAGTTCAAAAATAACCAGTACTAGTTATCAACTGTAAACTTTTCTATACCATCTTAATGCTCAAATTAGCATTGAGTGTGCTTGGAAAATCATAAGTACTATTGGTTCTAGACGTGTACTAGTACACTTGGACCACATTGGGTGCATTTTGCATTAGCATTTTGCGTTTTTAAATTTTTTTATAATAATAATGCCATAAATAAATGATTTGAAATAAAATTAAAGCAGCAGTATCAAAATAGAATTATGTTTTAGTTTTGTTACAAAAAATTCTATTAGTCTACAAGTAGTGCCCTTGTACTTCATTAAGTACTGGCACTCATATGCACTAGTACTTTTACATAAAAACTCTAACCCCGTTAGCACTAGTACTTCTTGTTCTAGAAATTGTACTAGTGGCATTTAGACAATTGACTCTTAATCTTCTGCAGGGTCTCTTTTTGTTTTTCTTCTACTCCTGTTCTAGTTCTATACTAGCTCTGTCCTAGTTTTCTTCGGGTTTTACTCTAGCTCTATTCTATTTCAGTTCTAGATCTGTTCTAGTTCTGCTCAGTTCTATTCTAGTTCTCTTCTAGTTCAAGTTCTTTTTTAGATCTGTTCTAGTTCAAGTTCTGTTGTAGTTGTGTTCTAGATCTGTTCTATTTCTGTTCTAGAGCTGTTCTAGCTCTGAGATAGTTCTGTTCTAGTTCTGTTCTAGTTCTGTTCTAGTTCTGTTCTAGTTCTGTTCTAGTTCTGTTCTAGTTCTGTTCTAGTTCTGTTCTATTTCTGTTCTGTTCTAGTTCTGTTCTGTTCTACTTCTGTTCTGTTCTAGTTCTGTTCTAGTTCTGTTCTAGTACTGTTCTAGTTCCGTTCTAGTTCTGTTCTAGTTCTGTTCTAGTTCTGTTCTGGTTCTGCTCTAGTTCTGTTCTAGTTCTGTTCTAGTTCTGATCTATTATTGTCTAGTTCTGTTCTAGTTCTATTCTTATTCTATTCTAGTTCTGTTCTAGTTCCGTTCTAGTTCTGTTCTAGTTCTGTTCTAGTTCTGTTCTAGTTCTAGCTCTGATCTAGTTCATTTCTAGTTCTGTTCTAGTTCTGTTCTTGTTCTAGTTCTGTTCTAGTTCTGTTCTAGTTCTGTTCTAGTTCTGTTCTAGTTCTGTTCTAGTTCTGTTCTAGTTCTGTTCTAGTTCTGTTCTATTATTGTTCTAGTTCTGTTCTAGTTCTGTTCTAGTTCTGTTCTAGTTCTATTCTTATTCTGTTCTAGTTCCGTTCTAGTTCCGTTCTAGTTCTGTTCTAGTTCTGTTCTAGTTCTGTTCTAGTTCTAGTTCTGTTCTAGTTCATTTCTAGTTCTGTTCTAGTTCTGTTCTTGTTCTGTTCTAGTTTAGTTCTAGTTTAGTTCTAGTTCTGTTCTAGTTCTGTTCTAGTTCTGTTCTAGTTCTGTGCTAGTTCTGTTCTAGTTCTGTTCTATTTTTTTTATCTTCCTCGCCAGCACTCGAACTTACACAAAATAAGAAGAAATATGGAACTTACGTCTGTAAATTTCAATAACAAAATTTTTTTTTATAATTTGGACAGTTCTTATTCGATTGTGAACTTAACGTACTTTTCAAATTGTTGCAAGGTTAAAAACTATTGTGAATTTTAAGGAAAACTACGATCCGTTGGCAATTGTATGACATGATGCCCCTCCGTTCACACGATTGACGTATCCCGTAATTATCTTTCGTACGATTGTCAACACGATCACGAATGTGACTATTCGAGACCTCTTCCAGTTCTATTCTAGTTTGTCCTTATGCTACTCTAGTTTCGTTTTTATGCTTTAATAACGTTCAAGAGTCTATTAAAGATAAGGTTTGTTATTAAGTATTTTGCATTTTTGAATTGGTTGATCCCCTGTTTATACTTTTTTCGAAATTTGATTCAAAAAAATTTGGAAAAAGAAAAAACTTTGGCGATTACGAGTAACGATTTTTACCTAAACCTTTTTCTTGTTTTCCCTTTTGAAATTGCAGAAATATTTTCAGCTTTAAATGTCCTTTATTTTTTAATATGTACATACTAGCCAAAGCTGTTTATTTAATTCTATCCTTTTTTGCATTTATTAACGTCCTTTCAATTTTCAGTGCTTGTTTCCCATTCAGCTTTTTTGTTTTTTGTCATGAATTCAGATAACACGTTACCTTTTCGTACGTGCATAAATTGCAATTTTAATGTTTTTTTTTCTCCTCTTTGTGTATACTTATTCAAATTTGTGAACCGGTGTCTTGTTTTTCTCCTTTCTTACACGCCTTTATTGTGCCATTGCTAAGTAATTATTTATGATTGTCAAGTCGTTTCATGTGACAGCAGTTGCAGAGCAAAATGACACGTAGCATAATTGAATGTTTAGGTAAATTTTTTTTATTGATATTTACACAATAAACAAGAAAATTTTAGAGAAATTAAATAAAAAGGTAAAAGGAAACAAAAAAAAAAAAAACAAATTTAGTTTTGAAATACAAAATTAAACAAGTAAAAGTGCCATATTTGGACTGGCTGAATCGGTTGTGCCCTCCATCGAGAGTAAGAATATTTAAAGAGTTGGCTTTATTTGGAATCCATAAATTATAAGCCAATCATTTTTAAGCCGGACTTCACTGTATTATAATTCGCTTGGCCTATGGTAAATTCGATCTGCACTAAATCAAACATTGTGGTCACTAAACTGATAAAACTATAACAGACCAAATTTTACTACAATTTACGCGAATCCTTTTCTCCAAAGCCGATTTTAGTATATTTTAATCTGAATCTGCTAACGAGAACTAGATACATATTTAACACATAAATTACACTGAATGACAAAAATTAACTTTGAATTTGTCACATGACCTTTTTTGGTCTTTTTTTACTTTATTTTGCCTTCCTTAGGTGGAAAACAGAGGTAGAAAAAATTTGACACCCATAGCTTTTTTTGGCCGGAATTTTATATATCATAAAAAATACTGACAACTTACATACAATTATACTTGATAATATGTTTTTTTTAAACTAAAATCTATGATTTTCTGGAGTATTTGACCTGAGGCTGGTCTCTTGCAAGTGTCCAACGATAATCTGCCAACATTCGAGGTCTTCATTTGCCCTGGTATCGTTATTCCATGCTGGAAATATCCTGATGGAACCTTTCGCCGTGTTCGTCGCTAACGGCTCCTAGGTTCTCGGGAAAGAAATCGAGGTGGGAGTGTAGAAAGTGTATTTTGAGTGACAAATTACAACCCAATGCTTGATACGTCAAAAGTAGATCTCCTATCAGATCTTTGTAGTTACTTGCTTTGTGGTTGCCCAAAAAATTTTGTGAGACATTTTCAAAACTTTTCCAAGCAGATTTCTCTAACAAACTTAATTTTTCTTCGAATATGTTATCCTAAGGTCCGATGAAAATTCCTTGCTTTATTTTTGCGTCACTAGTTTTAAAAAAATTTTCTCTCATGTACGTAAAACCTGAGCCGTTGCGATCCATGGCTTTGACAAAATTTTTAAACAAACCTAGTTTAATACATAGTGGTGGCTATTACACTTTTTTAAATGAAAACTTGATGCAATTAAACCGTACGTATAGTAGTATTAACGGAAAATGAGGTAAAATCATAAGTGGGTGTCAGAACAAATCTGTGCGTGACAGAAAGAAATAAGTTTGTGTTTCGCAATGAAGGCATATAGTAAAATAATAATTAGCACACAGAATCCGTGTGGCAAAAACCTTGTTGATCAGTGTTATAAGGACTCAAGGACTTTATGGGGTCTGAGATGAATATTAAAAAATGTTCGCAAGGAATGGCAAACTTGGTATTCCCTCATTCACTACTAAAAGTGGAGGGAATACATATTTGTATACCGTTTAAAGGTTATTGATAGTAAGTTTTTTTTTAATTTTCTTATAAACTTAATAAAAGCTACCATGACCTTTATCCTTTAATGATTATTATCTTCAAATTCCCAAACATTAATGGATAAATTATGCTTTAAATATTTAAAATTTTATTGCAGTGGTTTTAAATTTTAGTCTTATCATTTGTCTTTTTTTCCTTAGTAGGAAGCAGATAATAAAAAAAGCTTAAAACCCAACAAGAACTTAAAAAAATTAAATAACCGAAAAGCTTATGTGCACGCGAATTGCAGGTACTTCTAGAATACTGATAAATAAGATTCTGTTAGTTAAAATTGTTTCTTATAAAAAAATTTTACTAAAAAAAAACAGAGCAATGTACTTTAAAAGTAATGAAAATATCCCGTCTTTATCGTTATGATTATGGAAATATATGGTAATACATAAAAAATATACAAACATAAAAGTAAGGATATTCAAACGTATTTCTTTATGTGTTCAATTATAGTCTTTTATGAAAGAAGACCCCATTTAACATACAATACATAGATATTTTACATTTATTTTTTTAGTACTTTCTTTTTGCTTGTAGATTATCCACTTTTTTGGAAGATTTTTTTTTTTTTGTTTGTTTTGCATCACAGTGAAGAGAAAAAACGTATTGCAAACATAATTTTTACTTAAAAATTCTTTTAATTTAAAATCTAGATACTTTCGACTTTTGTAAATAAAAATGAAATTTGTAAAATAATAAATTTTCAGTATGAAATAAAAATTTTAAAAGAAACAAGCAAAACTAATAATTGCTCAAATAATTGTTAGTGGCTATTTGTTACAATTGGTGGCCCCGACGTGATCAAGATGCCTGTAACACGTTCTACGACTGAACAAAGTTCAATATCATCCAATGTTCAGGATCCTGCAGCTGGTGATGCACGCACTCCAAATTTAACTGTTGCCATAAAAATTCCTCGTTTCTGGAAAGAGAATCCGCTCCTGTGGTTTGCAAAAGTTGAAGCTCAATTTGTGTTACATCACGTTACAAATGAGAGGACAAAATACTTTATCATCTTGGCCGTCTTGGATGCAGAAATACTTAGCCAGGTGAGTGATATTGTAAAAAATCCTCCCGCCGATGCATACAAGCAGATTAAGCAACGCCTAATTGATCATTTCTCTGTTTCTGAGGAAGAATGCATCAAGACTCTTCTGACAAACGTGGAAATTGGAGATAAGAAACGAAGTGTTCTGCTTCGAAAAATGAGAAACCTTGCAAAGGTGGTGTCACGGAAGATTTTTTGCGAAATATGTGGTTACAAAGATGACCATCTCAAACACAAGCTGTTTTAGCATCGTCTTCAGAGCCTTTCGATAATCTCGTAAAAATGGCCGATTAAATTGGTGATATACAAATTCCGCGAATAACATACATGTCTGAAATTACTCCTGCTAGTGAACTTGCTAAAATTAAAGCACAGATTCTTAGCATAAACGATGCTCTACGTAATCTCAAAATATCTGGGAGAAGCAGATCGAGAGGATCCAACAGCAGTTCCAGCAGAAATTCATCATCCGGCTTAATTTGTTATTATCATAAAAGGTTTAAAGATAAAGCTCGTAAGTGTCGTCCTCCATGCACTTTCGTTAATAGTCAATCGGAAAACTTACAACCCGGTCACTAGATGCCAATAGTGACCGGGGAAATACAACCAATCGCTGAGGGTAAATATTTTCTCGTGGATACAGGCGCCGATATATCCGTCTTGCCAGCGCGTAATCCATCAATAGGAAATGTCAAATATACAAACTCTTTGCCGTAAACAACACTATGTAGGCAACAGATAAACAGCATAATTTTTACTTAAAAATTCTTTTAATTTAAAATACTTTAAGCTTAAAAATAATTTAAATTCTAGATACTTTAGACTTTTGTAAATAAAAATCATAGTATAATAAGTACCAGGTAGGTTCATTAGGGAGAGTTGTCATTATTTACCCATGTAATGTCAAAATAACTTATTTGATTTTTGACGCTTGTGTTAATTTGTTTCCATATTTTCTTTTGTTTGTCGTTATATGGGTTTTGAAATTGAGAACAAAATGTCTAATGACTATACCTTGTACTTATTCTACCATGATAAAAAAGAAATTTTGTAAATCAATAAATTTTCAGTATGAAATCAAATTTTTAAAAGAAACAAGCAAAACTAATAATTGCTCAAATAATTGTTAGTGGCTATTCGTTACACCCTTAACTTAAAACTTCTTAATAGTTTACGGTCTTATTTATAAAAATAAAACAGGCTTATTAAAGATTTTTTAAACGTATTTTCTATAAAAATCCCTCAATTAACCTTTATTATTTTTTTATTAATAAGGGAATTAACCTGGGGTCGCAACCACGCATTGAATGATGTTCATACCTTACTTGCGTTTCACGTTTCAAATTACATTCAACGCGTTTTCAGCTGATTTATTTGATTGGCGCTTGGGACGCTTTCAAAAGTAGAATGTAATCTTCACATACAACGTTGTATAAGAGTAATGTAGTGCAATTGGGTTTCTTACTCCTATACTGTAATAAGAAAGAAAAAAAGACCACAGCTAGCATTTTCAATCGTCTAGGAGTCTACTGGGAATCTCACAAAGAATGTTTTTGATCGTCGACGAGCTCATTTTTTAATTGTAGACGATTCCTCGCACTGGTGAAACTGTTACACGTGCTGATTTGTATGAGAGATTCTTCCATAATGCAGCGAAAGACGCTTATAATGATCGTAAAGGGAATCGTTTATGATGTATGTAGAGATTATCTAACGAGTCTTTCAAAAAACATGCTAAGAGTCGTATGAGACTCATGTAGGGATTATTTTACAACTCGTTAAATGCTCAGCCGTATAGCTGTATAACTGAGCTACCTAAAAAGGGGCATCAAACGTCTTTTTCATCTTAAAACTTCTAATTTTTATACAATTTATATGAAACAAACCTTAAGGTCACGAAATCAACACTATCCTGTCGGAAAATACCTTTTCACAGATCCTTAGGTCGGTTTGTTTTATTGTAATTGTATTGACAATAGAATTTTTATATTTCAAAAACGCTCTTATTCAGTAATTGTTATGTGACTCTTACAGAGAGTCGCAAAAGGTTCATTCCAAGATCAAAAGCGTGTCAAAAATTTTATAAAAAAGTAATAAATAAAAAAAAGTTTTTGATGTTTTTGTTTTTGTTGCTCGTCAGATAATCATCAGAAGATTCTTTTGGGAGTTGTATATTAAACATAATGGAATTTTTCCGCCATTATTTAATCGAATAATTAAAATAGCCAATTTCGAATAACGAATAACTCGAACAATGTATGTCAATTAATCGATTAAAATTGATTTCTTAGAAAATTCTATTTTTTTAATGTAAATATATTTTGTTTAGATTTCTAACCTTAAAACTAGATTAATGTTGTCACCTTTTACATTTAATTACATATACTTTTAAGCATATTTTAGTTCATTTTTAGATTTGAGCGTGTGTGACAATTTATGTAAATCACTATTAACAGGGTTCTTAAAACTGCAGTCGAACCCAAAAACTGTCGAACAAAAAACGAAAACTTTTATACAACTTTTCGCTTTTTGAGTGTGTTTGGTAACGATTGCTTACATTTAATGAATCAGAAGTAAAAGCAAAATTTTTTTGGCCAATGACAAATAAAGAAGTGGAAGAAATTGCAGTGTTTTTACTTTGACTGCAGTTTTTTAAACGCTGACTATAAACGTCAAATTCGTTAAAAAAAATTCTTCAGCAGTTATATGTTTGTAAACATGTACTGTCAGATAATGGGTTACCTGTTATTACCCTACTGTAAATGTTTTTTATTACCTTGTATCATCTAATCGGCTGAATATGACATTTGAGATGTCATTACTTTCGTCTTAAAACCCTTAGTGTCCTTGTTTGAAAACGAAGTTTCTGGTTTTTGTCGTGAAATAGTAATACGTTAAAAAACAAATTAACCAAGCCTATAGAGTAGAGTTTTAAAATAAAAGAAATTAAAAGAGGATTTAAAAACAAAGATCCTGTTTTAAAAGATTATAAAAAAATTCCTTTTATATATTAAACAATAAATTCTAATCTTTAGCAGAATTTTTCTTTATACCAGGAAAAACTGCTGTAATTTTAAAAAAACTTAAAGGAGATCTCCATCGACTTAAATTTCACTCTATTTTAAGAAATAATACATTGGTTTAAAATGTTTTTCATAACTTACCCCTCTCAACCCTCTTTTTCTGTTTTTATTAAAATAAAAGTATGAGTTTGTTGTTTTTTCCCATTGAATAAAATTATTTGAATTGTTCGAATTTTTCGAGTAATTCGAACAATTTTAAACCTTTATTCGATTAATCGATTAATCGAGCAATTTTAAAATTTTAAAATCGATTAATTCTTTACTCGAACAAAACCAAAAGTCAAATAATTGGATACTCTAGTATTTATAACAAAACTCTAATACTATTTAACACAAAGTTAAAACTCTTATATTTTCCAATTAAAAACTTTTGCAACAGAAAAATCCGGCTAATTTAAAAGCTACAAAATAAGTTGCGATTAAGAATTTGAGCAAAAGGAATGCCTGTTGGAAATTACTAGCAAACCTGAAACTAGCCGAAATGCGATTGAAGCGACAACTGTTATACGAATAAAACAATGTAAAACCACTTTTATAATAGCTATAATAGCAGTAAATATTCTTAATCAAAAAGAACAACTTAAATAAACCAAAGGTTTAACAAGAAATTACTTAAGGATCTTCAACTGAAAATATAACACTTACACAAAAAATATTGGCAAGGATGTCCACTATTTTACCAGAAAACTAACGGTTTTCTAAGCAAGAACTTTGTTTTTTAACTGCGGCATATTGCATTAACATACAGGGATGATTTTACCTGTTAATATATGAATCTTCGGTAATTGTTACAATTAAATTAATATTGCCGAAAATTGCCTTACATTGCCCGTATTCATAAAAAATATAACAAGTTTGAAATGTGTTTTAAGGCAAAATTTTCATACAAACTTTTCTTTAAATACATTTCCAATCTATATTAATAAATACGGCAGTTAATATGTATTGTAAATATAATGTGTCCGTAAAAGCTTTATTTTGTAAAATTCGTCATAATTTCTCACTCACTATTCAGAATTTATTTATATAAAATTTGACAACACGCGTGTTTACCGGTTCGTTTAAGTTTAATATTGCAGTCGTGAGCCGCAGTGTTGAAGAAGATGCGAATTTATAAGATCCTTGAAGTTTTCAACCATTGCCGCTATCCCTAACGACCACATGGCAAGTTTTACATTTGACATTCACTTCGTTGAAATTTCAATGAATTCAATCCGCAACAACCTGCTTATTTTTCTGTAAAAGTCAGTTTTTCTGACGAAGCTTATTTTCCTTTGACGAAATATGTTAACAAACAAAATAGCCTTATTTGATTTTCTGAGAATTTAGATACGTACAATAAATATGTTTGTATGTACAGTTAATGTATTTGTTTACTGTTTATAAGAAATATATAGAGATATTAACGGAGTACAGTGTTTGGTGCAAATGGTGACCAAAGTAGTCCTTAGAAATTAAAGCTGTGTTCGTTTAATATTTGAACAAAATTAACTTTAAAAACTTTTAGAACAATAGCAAAAGCTAGAAAATTTGTGCTTTTTTATAGGAAAATCGGTTGATGATAAACTGTAAGACAACCCACTATATTATCGCTTGTTTAACCATTGACCTATTTTTAATCCACACTGTTTATATTTTCATATATTTTCGGGCTAAGTATACATAAGTGTTATTTTGTTTTACAACATGCGGTTTTTTTTATATTTTAGTTTTTTCTACCCGCTCTAGTGTTAAGACGACAAATGAGCTACAAAATGTTAGTTGTTTCAATATTTTTTTTGTTTCTGGTTCTTGTCGTTTTTTACTAAAAGTCTTTTTACTCTAAACACAAGTATCTAGATTTTTTTTTTTTTTTTTTTTTTAATTTTTGCACTTCATTTGACTTTATGACTGCATATGGCATGCTTTGTGTACAAAACTAAAAGTACATACATACATACATATATGAAAAATATAGCAACAAAAATCTTTATATCTTTTCATTGAAACTCGTTGGTAGCGACTGCGAACAAAAAATAATAATAATCCTTGTCTGAAAAAATTTCATTTAATATGATAATTTTTAACAGAATACATAAAAGTTTATAAATTTCTATGTTAACGTTAATTAAATTAATTGCATTGTGGTACGTATAAGTGATATTTAATTACATTAAAATTAAGTATACGTTAAGGTGCACTTACAGTAAATCTTTTTGAGCGCAAATTAAATATTTAAAGAAAACGATTTTTGGCCAAAAATGCTTTTCAAAGCAAATATTTTGAATTTATCTGCTATAAATTTTATTATAATAGGATTTTTGCAAAAAAAAAAATTAGGCTAGATAATATAAGAAATTTTCTCCGATTTCGCTTTTTGTAGAACAAAATTTATAAGAATTTTTACAAGAAATTTCTCCAAAGCTTTGTTTATAGGGTATTTTACCAAATTTGTAGGATATTTAAGCAAAATTTGTTTTTTTAGGAAATCTAACAAAAATTTTGTTTTAATAGGAAATTTTTAAAAAAATTTGCTTTTTGCCAAAATTTCCTATAATTTCTTTTAATTTCCTTCTTCAGGAAGTTTTAGTTGGAAAATTCGGTTTCTATAGGAAATTGTTGTTAATTGTTTAATTTTTTTGAAAAGTTTTCTGAAAAAATATTTGCTACCAAGAGAAAACATTCCCAATATTTGCTAGTTTTAGGAAATTTTTAAAATTTTCTGCTTATAGGATTTTTTTTCTCCAAAATTTTCTACTTGTAGGAAACTTTTCGAAATTTTAAAAAAAAAATTGGCATTAATTAAAATTTGCTCTTTGTAGGAAATTTGCCAAATATTTATCTATCATTAGAAAATTTTCCTAAAATTGCAACTTAAAGCCAAAACTCTTATAATTTAAACCCAACTTTATTTTAAGACTTTGTCAATAAAATGATATGCCTTAAATAAAAACTACCAGCATTCATACATACATTATTAATTCAATTTATATGTTAAGCGCTATTTACAAAATTGCCCAAAATGATTACAAGAGACTTTTCGTGAACAAAGGGCACAATGGCTGCTACTCTACAACAACAACAAATAGCTGTTTACAGTCTTAAGGGTATAATTTGTAAAAAAGTAGAAACTATAACGAAAACACCAAAAACAAACTTGATTATTTATGCACTCCTCTCTTTAAGCCAATATATTTAACATTTATGTTTTAATAGAAACACAAACTTTTGCCTACATATAGTACATGTATATTTAAAGTACATACTTGAGTAAATATGTATTAGGTAAGGGCAAAAGTGATTAGGACAAGCTATATTACAGACCAGCTGAACTTCAGACGAAGAAAAACTGTCTTCCCAATGTAGGAACATTTGCATATTTATAGGAATTTTTTTTTTTTTTTTATTTACTATTTAGTTTTAGATAAAATTTTCGTAAATTTCCATATTTATAGGAAATTTTTCAAAATTTTTTTTTAACTTTGCTATTTATAGAAAACTGCGAAAATATCAAGAACATTTTCCAAAAACTTATTCGTCAAAGTATATGTCTCATTATTCCATCAGAATACTCGTCATCTTTGCCGGACTCTGGCTTGCACAGAAAAAAATAATTTTCATATTTGAATACAAAAATCGCATATTTGATAAAAAAAATTTGAATTTTCTGCGATGACGCTTTTTGTTTATTGAGTTTATTGAGTCAATAAAAAAGTTGTTGCCCAAAAAAATTTTTTTCAATAAAATGTTTACGTGATTTGTTCACAGAAAACAATATTAGTAGTTTCTTATCAATTAAAAACACTATTTAAAAAGTATTTAAACTTAATAAATATGATAATTGAATCAATTATTTTTTTTTGTGAAAATTAATAATATAATTTTGATTTAATTAACATTTTAGTTGTTTTGAAATAAATTTTGGATTAAAATATTCATTATATAACAAAAAACTATTTCGTATTAAATAAAATAATTTTAACTTGTGAAATTGTTGTTGGAAATTGTCAAAATCAATTAACAAATTGTTTGAAACGGCAAAGTTTTTGATTATTTTTTTAATTAAAATTAAAAATATCATTTATCAAAAGAAAATAAATATTTAAAGTATTAAATTCTTAAAATTTTTAGTAATCAATATAATAAGTTTGGTAATAGGTGTAAAATCAACAAATAGGTTGCTTGATTCTATGAATTTGGTAATAAGAGAAAATTTTTAATTTTTTCTGTGTTAAAATAAATTGTTAGATATGTTGAATAAATCAAACAAAATGTTTATCAAATCTATATTTTATTTATTAATGATGACGTACTCAATTCCCAATTTGTATTTTTAGATAAAAACACTAAACTTTATTGGGGGGATAAGCTATATATATATTTTACAAACAAAATTGTAAAGCGAATGAGAATTACAAATGGAAAAGAGTTGTAAAACTACTGTATTTACTTTGATTCAATTATTTTTTTTTTATTGAATATGAAGAAATATTTAATTATTTCATTATTAAATATGTTTAATTGAGTACTATTTTGCAAAGTGTAAATTTGATAAATATTTTTCATTGAACCAAACAAAAAGTTTCTTGACCTAAAATTTTATTTTTAACAGACTGTGTTGTTAAAAATGTTCTTGAGATATTTTTTTCTGTGTGGCTTTGTCTGGAACACAAGGTTCGGTATTCCAGAGTCTTCCATCCTCATTACAAGATTTTTTCGAGTACTACAACTTCCAGATTGTTTCTAAAAGTATAATGTCTGATTCAATCCGTTCTGGTTTTTTCTGTTACTCGACACAAGTATTTAATTTCTGTAGCATGTACTTGTCTTTTCCTTAATGAAGTATAAGCCAATGATACCCAGCCTTAGTTAAAAATGCACACAGAAAAACTACCAATTTTAAATTAACGGGCATTGTTGATTGAAAATGATAGAACAAGGATGGACTTTATTTAACATTTTCATAGTTCAATATTTAATTTACATATATGAACAATGTTTAAATAACATTGTTCAATATTGAATCCAAAAAACCTGTTTTTTTAGGTGCAAGAACAACAACAACACTACAAGCAGAAAAATATAAATTTTTGAATTTTATTCATAAAATTATTTATAATAAATCATCGTATTCTTTTTGTATGAATTATGTAGTTAAATACATTAAATTTCATTTCGGACCATTCTGCTGGTGTCGTTTAATTGCGAGCGCCTTTGTAACCAAAGAGCATACCAAAAAAAAGTTAAACATATGTAACAGGAAATTAAATAATTTAATCTCTCTCTCATTTTTTCAATTTCCGCGAGAATTATTCTAAAATAAATACATATGTTGTCTCTAAAGCTTCTTTGCACTGTTATTTCACACTCAAATGAAATGGATTCTATATAGTGTAATTTCGATATCAATGCCATTTTTCTCTTACTTTAATGGAATCTTAGATTAACATGAATTATAGTTATTTGAAAAAAAAAATGTTGTTCGCAAGTAATCTTAAATTTACATGAAGTATGTAACTATGAAGCCAAATCACTCAATGTAAAATCAACCTTGACCTCGACAATTTCACATACATTTTTTCTGTGTGTTTATATTATAAACGGTGGCCATCCGTACTGTATTATACACAGTGTTGCCAGAAATAGGGGAAAATCCCTACATGTAGGTACACTCACAATATTCTGTACGTAAAATTAACTGAAATTGTAATATAAACTAAATGAAAGTTCAATTAAAAACCGGTCTACCTATTTTTCATTTATTTTTAACAAAAAGTTCATTTAATTTTTACTGTCAAAAATTCAACACCATATTCCGTAAAATCAAATAAATATTCAGTTATTTTGTAAAATTTTACTGTCAAAAATTCAACACCATATTCAGTAAAATCGATTAAATATTCAGTTATTTATAAAAATTTTACTGTCAAAAAATTGACCCCATATTCAGTAAAAACAATTAAATATTCAGTTATTTTATTAAATTTTCGTTTACTCCACAAAAGAGCCGAATTTCTAAAAAATACCAGACAGACGCCTGTCCGCTTGTTTTTCTTATAAGCGAGAGAGGGAGAATATTTTTATTTACTTACCCAGTTACACACGTTTGTTTTACTTTTGTTGTACTGACCACGTTGTTTACAGAAGAACTCTCAATTATAAGACACCAGCAGCATGACCGATATGGCTTCGCAATTATTTTACTTTTAAAATTTGATGTATTTAACTAAATTATTTTAACAAATAGAAAATGGGAATTGCTTACACAAAACAAGCAATTCATTTTTTATAGATAAGTAAAAATTAATTTTTGATAGTAAAATTATATAAAATAACTGAATATTTAATTGTTTTTACTGAATATGGTGTTGAATTTTTGACAGTAAAATTTTATAAAATAACTACATATTTATTTGTTTTTATGGAATATGTAGTTAATTTTTTGACAATGAATTTATATAAGATAACTGAATATTGATTTGTTTTTACGGAATTCGCGGTTGAATTTTTGACAGTAAAAATTAAATGAACTTTTCGTTGCTTTAAATTACATTTTTATTTACTTTAACATAAAGAAGAAAATCCGTATTAACATGCACTACCAACGAAAAGTTTAATCTTTTTTTACTTGGTTTAAGAATTTTGTACTCATTTTTAGAAATTCCAGGATAGATTTTCGAATGTTATCCCATTTAGGATTCTTTTAAGTACGTTTTAGTAGTTATTCAACCTAGAATTTTTGAGTACGACTCGTACTTAAAGTAAGTATAAAAAACTTAATATATCCCGAGTGTTTTTTTTCCTTCTGTGAACGGGATTTTGCTTTTTTGTGGATCACCATTAAGGAATTTTGAGAAGTATTCTCACCACCTTCCCATGATTTGATTCTCATCTCGTTAAATATGTCTAAATACTCTATAAGGCAACCGTTCTCACGTCTTAGCTTGTTAATGGTCCTGTTGAATTTAAGTTATTGTAATGAAAATATACCACATAAAGCTTACTGCCGAAAAAAACTTAAATATGCTTACAAGCCTAACGTTACCCGATATTGTAATGAAATTTTAAAAGACTTAAATCGGAACGCGTATTATTGTGTTGAAATTTAGAGAAAAAAAATACCATAACGAGACTACTAATTGTAGAGCAGATTTATTTAAGATCGTTTTAGTATTTATCACAAAACCTATTAAAATTTTTCCTTTTTCTACCACCCAATACATGTTTTAAATGTAAGCTACTCTTTGTAGAATGTTTTAACAACTATATACATCACAAAATACTGAATGGTACTTGATGTGATGTGCTTGACTAAGTGGCTTAAATATACAACAGCCTTTTTGCTAATAATTTGTGGTTAAATGTGTGTGTAGCTGAAAAAGTGTTGCCTACTTCTGTTTAATTCTCTGGGCACAAAAAACAAAAATAAAAATAAATAAATGAAACAAAAAAGCATGAGATGAAATGAATTTATGCGTGTTGGGAGGCTGCTGTGTATGTTTTTTTACAAAATGTTTATAGGGCTGGATACGAAACAAAAAAAGAAACAAAATAAAAAATAAATTTCAAGAACTTCTTTGCGTACACAGTCCCACACAACCATCATACATACCAACAACAAAGCTTACATTTAAGTAAACCAAAATAAACAACGTTTATGTATTAATGATTTATAAAGTAAGTATGTGTGTAAGTGGTGAGTGTGCGTGTGTGTGCTCTGGAAAGGCAGGAGTAAAAGTTTGGCCAATTTAAGGTAATTTTCCTAAGGAGTATCATTTTGTATTAAAAAAAGTTTTTGTTAAATTTTTTTTTATCTATTTGATTGCTTGACTCTAAGCCTATTTACGCTTCATTTGTCAAGTGCTCTCGGAGAAATAGTAGCAGGAATAAAAAGTGTTTTTTTTCTATGTAAGTGTGTCATCACTGTTAAGAGAATTTAATATTTTTTTATTACCTTTTCACGGCAAGCAGCAAAACATCGTTTTTAATTTATAAAGATCTTAAACAAAATAGAAAATTCAATAATTATTTGTCGTTGTTAAGGTTTTAAGAAAAACATGTTATTAATTTAATGATTTGTTTAGGAAGGGATATGCAAATAAATGGTTGGGTAAATTGTTTATATTTTACGAATTAATTTAATAAGAAAAACTAAAAAGTTGCTGCGAAAAGAAGACCTAAAACGGATCGAGGAAAGGAAGTAGAGTTGGCGGGGCTTTTCTACATTGATGAAATATGTGTTATAATGCGGGTGACTGCCTAGCAGAGGTATTACTAAACAGCGAGGGAAATATGTTAATCTGCAACCAGATATCAGATGAGCTGGCCAAGCAAGGTGATCGCATGGATGACACATTCATTGATTAATTTGTTGGCCTTTCAAGCGCGACTCCAATAGAATTTCGCAGATGGGATGGAGATGTGAGTCCACCTGCTCCATATCCAGGGCACTCTAGCCTGGCTATGATAAACGGAGAACTAACTCTCTACTTAGGTTTAATAGAGACCAAATTATAACAGTGGTATCACGCTAGGAGAATGGGCTTATAATTCAATGTCTACTATAGAAGTTTTCATGATGAGGAGGAAGAGGAAACTGTGTTTCACTTTCTTTGTCAATGTCCTGGGATACGGGGTATCAGGGAAAATACCTGAGAGAACCGGTGTTTGCCTGTTTGGAGGATCTATCTTGCATAGAACTTTGGTCGCTTCTGCTCTTTACTAGGAAGACCAATTGGTTGCACTCTGCAGTGATGCCATCTGAGTAAATATTGCATGAGCATTGGCGCTGGGTATCACAAAGGAACCACTGAGGGACCCAAGTGAGCTGTCTCTCGATGGCTGCCCATGAAATTAAAACTAACCTATGTAGATTGACTGATAGCAAGGCTGCCATTACAGCCCAAACGGTTGTTTGCACGACGTCTAGGTTAATTGCAGAATGTCGGATGTCTTCAAATATGACTGTGAAGCATTCCAGGGAAACGCTAGTGTGTCTACCAGGCAAAACGGACTATCGGGGAAACCAAATAACAGAAGAGCTTGCCAAACAACGTCCTCGTTGAAAGATTAATAGATTGAATTGTGGACTTTCTAGTGGCTCACTGCATTTCACCCCTTTAGCGCTAGTCTTATAGTCTCGCTCAAATGGTGCAGACTCGTGAATCCACCTGGTCTATAGTCAGGGCTTTATGGCAGACTTGGCTACATGGTTTTAATGGCTTATAACTTTTTTATTTATGCGCTTACTACTACTTTTTTTTTTTGTTAAAGCAGTATATTATTGAGAAATTTTTATCAATAAGCTGAAAAATTATATCCGGTAAGCGATGTCCATCTGCTTTATACAAACGTGCTCTTTTAACATATTTTTCAACTGTATAGTTATTCGTAAACAATTCCCTAAGCCTTCCTTACAAAATGCTGAAAAAAAAACAAAGAAAAACTAATAATTTAAAAAGTTATAAAGAAGTCAAACCATTTAGCTCATTCTGAATCACCCTGTATTAAAAATATTTATAATACATCTTAAACTTTAAAGTGTACGACAAAAAAATTTGTCCAGTATTTATATTTATAGGACAACAATTTTAAGAGCTTTTCTGTGTTAAAAATTTTTATCTTTTTCACTTTGCAACAAAAAATTATTTTCAAATCTATCAGCCTCAATATAACTTCAAATACTTTTATAGAATTTTACCTTCTATTCAAACTTACGACCAATTTCACCAAATTCAGTTTAAGCTAACTATTACTTTAACTTCCAGTTAACAATATGTTTTTGGCAGTTAAAACTAATAGTTTATTTTAACTGAACTTAATGAAATTCTCCGCTAGTCCTATTAACTCTGCCTTTAAATAATGTCATCTTTTATTCAATTTAATAATTTTATTATAATCTTGTACAGCACAAAGAAAAAATAACAATCAAAGTTCTTTAAACATAAAGGGTGTTTTTTTAAACCCGAAAGAGTTAAATGCTAAACGAATACTGCGCTCACTTTTTCACATTTTTGATCAGTATACTCACCCGAATCATGATAAATAGATTAACGCTCAAACAACGTTACCAAATTAATCAAAAATAGTTGAAAAATCAGTCATCGCTTTGCGCAAATTATGGACGTAATTTTACTTTCTAAGCGATTAGTCTCATTTTTGGTTTAACGGGTTAGTAAGTAAACCAAATTGTTGTATATAAAGTGGAGACCACGCCACAACAAACTCTACAGACTCCACTACTTCCAGTAGAATCCACCGTTTGGTGCGGTTTACACGTTACGGTCAATGGAGAGCGTAATTGCGCCATGATTAATGATTTTTTTTAATATATTGTTACTAAATGACTCAATTTTAACTAAACTAACATTTATGTGTCAGGCTATATTTATAGTTCACAACGTTTTTCTAGAGAATTCTTAAGCCTTGCTATATTTATCATTATAAAATAACTATTATACATAAAAATCTAAAGTTTGCTTTTAGGCGCAACAAAAATGTTTTTCCATTACTTCAAATTCCGTACAGTGGAGTTGAATAACCATTATTCATAACATTTTTAAACTATTACAACTAACCGTTTTTAACCTACAAGATATATAATTACTAAAACTAGTAACAATTTTTAAGTTAAATTTATTTTCGGAACAGTATAAATGACAATGATCGGACAAGATGACGTGCCACCACAAAGTATACAGAAATGTCACGAGACGGACGATTTTGCGTTTTCTTCCGTCTCTTTTTAAGAAAGCTGCCCTTTTTGCATTTCTCTTTGCATCATCATTTATGCCGCAATACAATGAACACAAATTTATTTAGTTGAGATTTATTTGCAAAGCTTTTGTAAAATTTAACTTTTAAGTTTACCGCAACACAAGCAAATAATATTTAAGTAACTAAATAACATTATAAAACAAAAAAATATTAATAAATACATTTTTTTGCACAAAACACAACGTTTATTGAACTAATGCATTTGTTTAACGTGATTTGTGTTTTGTTATTTTTGTTTGGATCACGCTATTTGTGTTGAATGTTGCGGCCTGTTTTTACACCTTGCCACTTCACTACCAAAAAAGCTTTCTGTCTCTTTCTTCGAAAGCTGCCCTCGCAACTGACTTGGGCCTTTTTCACACGTCACTTTTTTCATCTCTGTATACTTTGTGCGTGCCACTCAGCTATCGCAATCGTCGACACATTAAAATCAAAATTGAGCGATAAGTAAATTTCGAGAAATAGACCTGTCCATTAGCCTTCAAGGTCCTGCGATTTGACATCATTCTATTATTTCCTGAGGAGCGATTTTATGTCACTACTTTATGATAAACTAGCAACAGTTCAGGCCAATATTGCTCGTGTTTTCCTCACATACCGCCAACAATGTTCGAAAAATTGGCCCAAAATTTAAAGTCCAGAGTGCGTTTCTTTCAGAACAAACGCAAAGCCCATATGTTTAAAATCAAGTTCAAATGTTAATTATATCGGGCTGAAAAAAACACCCTTTACAAAAAAATATATCCTTAAACATTCTAAAGAAATTTCTGTGATTTATGTCTTGTAGCACTTCCTTTTTTTTTTTGTAAATTTCCATCGAAAAATTTTAAAAATCATAGAGATTCTTACACTCAGCTCTCTTGCAGACAATTTTGTATTTGAACACAAAACAGACTTAAGACTTTTAGACGGGTAAATACGTTTATGTTGTCTCAAATACATATGCACCTAAATAAACAGACACAGAGGTGCATAGACTCTTACAGACGTACATACATACATACTTCAATATATAATTGTGCATATATATTCTTGTACATTTTCCTTTTTTTTTAACAATTTTTCTTGTGAAAGAAGAAAAAGTCCAAAATATCCCGTAGTTTAAAAAAAAAAACATCTACTGTTACTCTGCGTTCTACAATTTTTATATTGAGCAGCTGTTAAGTTGGTATAAAATAAAACTTTAATGGCAAAACTTGCTTATTTTTAAAGTCATGGGTGTGTGTGTCGGCCTTGAGCGTTTAGTTTGCAGTTAAATTTTGAGGTAACCCTACAGAAAGCTGAAATGCAGCTTACAAATATTTATCAGGTTTGTTAATAATGACACAGCGGTAAAAAGAACAAGTAAATATACTTAATAGAAGGCCAAGTATTCCTCGCGGCATTACAGAGTTATTTAGTTTTTATACAGGTTTTCATAGGCAGCCAGCCCTTTCAAACTTACTTCTTCTGGCAGGACTTTAAAAGGAGAATACAAAGAATATTGCGGTCGGCTTCTATAGTTGATAGTTACTCAAAGTACGTAAACCTGTTAAAAAGGAACGATTTTTTTAGAAGCGGTATAAAGGCTTTCAAAAAGCCCTGCCACTTGCGGTCCTTTCAATATTAACCGCTGGGATGTGACCTAAATAATTTCGTTTATTATTTCAATGTGTTACAATTCGAATCACAACTGCAAATAAGCAGCTTTAATTAATTCTATCAAGTCAAAGTCGTTAATATTCTAAGAAATGTGCTAAAATTTCATTCACTTCTGTACATACATTTGGAACTGCTCACTTAAAAGTCTATGTATTCTTCATAGTACAGAAATGTGTGTGTATACCCCAGTAATGAAGTCTGTGTTGCATCACTTCTGAAAGCCAAGCTAAAGTCGTTTTGCCTTTAAGGCTAGACACTTGCTGGAAAATATCCTTTTACAACAACGACAACAATTGTTGGGGTTTAGTTTGACTGTTTCGTTGGTTGGTTGGTAAACTTTTTCCTGTGGTCTATAATATTTTTAATAAATGATACTGACAAAAATAATTTTTATTTCCATAGTTTTTATTTGCTTTTTTTTTCTTCTTTTTTTGCACCCATTTTTCGTTGTTGCAAGTTGCAATATAAACCGTGTTAAGTAAACGGATTTGCTGTGGCTTTATAAAATGCAATATTTTTGTCACACTTTGATGGTGGTTAAAGTCTTATGTTTCAAAGAAAATCGTTTCGTATTTTAAATTGTGACATCGTAATTTATAGTAAATAAAATATATAGAAATATTTTGTGAATGTAAGAATTAAAAGGACTATTTTTTATTTAATTTATTTGCAGGCAAACATATGCACATGAGGGATAAGTCACAGACTTCATTGGAAGGTGAGTAGAACGGCTAATTTTTAGAAAGTTTTTATTTATGTTGTTCGAAAATTTCATATTCAAAATAAATAAATTAAAAATTTTAAGAAAATTCTTCGAAAATTTCATAACAAAAGGAAAATTTTCTGTGATTTGCTTTGCAATAGGAAATTGTAATTTTTTAGAAAAATTTTTATAAATGAAATTTTGCAAAAGTCTGCTATTTATAAAAAATTATGCATACATTTTCTATATATAGGAAATTTTGCAGAAATTATCTATTTATACGATATTTTGCAAAAATTTTCTTTTATATGAATATTAATAGAAAATTTAGCTATTTATTGAAAAATTTGCTATATATATGAATTTTGGAATTTTGAGGAAATTTTGCAAAAATTTGCTATTTATATTTAATTTTGCAAAAAATTGCCATTTATTGGAAATTTTGTAAAAATCTGCTATTTATAGAAAATTTTGCAAAAATTTGCTATTTATAGAAAATTTTGCAAAATATTGCTATTAACAGGACATTTTGCAAAATATTGCTCTTCATAGGAAATTTTGCAGAATATTGCTATTTATAGAACATTTTGCAAAAATCTTCTGTTTATAGGAAATTTTGCAAAATCTGCCATTTATTGGAAATTTCGCAAAAATCTGCTATTTATAGAAAATTTTGCAAAAATTTGCTATTTATAGAAAAATTATCAAAAAATTGCTATATAAAGAAAATTTGCAAAAATTTTATATTTGCAGGAAAATTTGCAAAAATTTGTAGTTTATAGGAAATTTTTTCAAAAATTTGCTATTTATAGAAAATTTTCCAAAATATTGCTATTAACAGGACATTTTGCAAAATATTGCTTTTCATAGGAAATTTTGCAGAATATTGCTATTTATAGAAAATTTTGCAAAAATCTTCTGTTTATAGGAAATTTTGCAAAATCTGCCATTTATTGGAAATTTCGCAAAAATCTGCTATTTATAGAAAATTTTGCAAAAATTTGCTATTTATAGAAAAATTATCAAAAAATTGCTATATAAAGAAAATTTGCAAAAATTTTATATTTGCAGGAAAATTTGCAAAAATTTGTAGTTTATAGGAAATTTTTTCAAAAATTTGCTATTTATAGAAAATTTTCCAAAATATTGCTATTAACAGGACATTTTGCAAAATATTGCTTTTCATAGGAAATTTTGCAGAATATTGCTATTTATAGAAAATTTTGCAAAAATCTTCTGTTTATAGGAAATTTTGCAAAATCTGCCATTTATTGGAAATTTCGCAAAAATCTGCTATTTATAGAAAATTTTGCAAAAATTTGCTATTTATAGAAAAATTATCAAAAAATTGCAATATAAAGAAAATTTGCAGGAAATTTTGCAAATTTTTGTAATTCATCGAAATTTTTTCAAAAATTTACTATTTATAGGAAATTTTGCAAAATTTTGGTATTTATAGGAAATTTTTAAAAATATTGATATTTATAGGAAAGTTTGCAAAATATTGCTGTTTATAGAAAAATTTGCTATTTATAGACAATTTTGCAAAAATTTGATATTTGCAGGAAATTTTGCAAAAATAAAACTTGGCAATAATGTTCTACTTTAATAAACTTTTGCGAAAGTTTTCTTATAAGAAATTTTGAGAGTCTACTATTTATTTATGGACAATTTTAAAGCTTTGTAAAAAAATTTTTTAATAAATTTTCTTTCCTTTTTTAATTTCATTTTACCAGATGCCGATATGCCTCGTTTTGCTGAACCCATAGCCAATGTCACCGTATCCATTGGCCGAGATGCTCTTTTGGCATGTGTCGTCGAAAACCTCAAAGGCTACAAGGTAATTTGCCTCAAATAATCAAATTGCAATGCTTAGTAAAAACCACAAATTATCAAAACATTTGAAAAATTCTTTAGAAAACTTGTAATTAAAATCAATCATACAAGTGTACGACGAGTTCTCTTACAATTGTGATCAAAAACAAAAGCCACAATTAACCAAAGAAACCCCAAATTATGAGTTAATAATTGTAATACTAAAGTAAAATTTATGTTTGAAAATTTCGAATATACACTTTTAAATAGAAAAGTAAAATTGCAAATATTGATTGATTAATTGATTGTCATGCAAGCAAATAAAATATCAAAACCCATAAAGTTTTCAACGCAAATGTCTTTCAAAAGTAAGAATTATAAAAAAGCAAAAACTATAGAGAATATTAATTATTCAGGATGTCAATAGTTGTGCTAAAATATAGTCAAATGTACTCAGCATAAAGAAGAGTAGAAGCTTAATGATTAAAATTGATGTTGATAGAAACATGTCACAGATATACATATTTATTTGCATATAGACTGATATTTAAACATCTAAGTGAAAATAGAACCCAGCAAAATTATTAAGTGGAAAGTAATTTATTTGTATAAAAATAAAATAATTTAAAATTTTAATAATTTTTATTCCAAAATTAAAGAATTTTAAGGGTAAAAAAATTTGGAAAACATTTTAAGACTAGTCTGCAAAAATTAAACTATGTTCGTCCTTTTAATAAAATTCATGACTTTAATTAGTTTTTTTCTATCTGTTACACATTCGTTTTAAAGGATGTTTTAAATGTTAACCCTCTTTAAAGAAACGAATATTGATATTTTAATGGCATTTGGTCCAGTTTATCCAATAATATTTTATAGGTCTAATCTTAAAGTGCATTTGCACGCATAAGTCCGTAATGCACAATAGTATTGTGCTCACCTTGCACCATTTATGTTTCTTATCACCAGAAGTCATACTTCCAAATTAATGTTAGTCGGCTTGTAATCTACTATTGTCTCCATATAAGCCCAACTTCCGAAAACTTTTCTGCAGAAACTTGAACGAATGTTATTAAATTAGATATTATTTTTGCTAATTTTAATGTTAATTTTACAGACTTAATTAATCGATTTTAACCATTTGCAACAAAAAAAGGTTAAAAAATTTACTTTCGCCGATTCTTTCTTGTATGACTTCTATTGTGCCTTGAAAATCCTTTGCAAACTTTTTTGCGAAAGAAAAAGAATATTTGTTAATGGTTATATTTATTATATAATAATCAGCTGTTTTTTATAGATTGTGCGCCGTCGTATGGCATTAAAAAAATAATTGTAAAATAGAAAGTGGTATTAATTAGTAATTAAATATAAAAAATATCTTTAAAAAAATATACAACTTCTCGAAATTCTTTTGTCTGCAACATATTGCTGGGCTTCAATTAGTTTTTGATAGACAACTTGTTAATTTCGTCTGTAACCATCAACTCTGTATGGAATCAACTATTTGGATTTGGGGTTTAAACACAAACTATTAGGAAATCAATACAGTCTACACACAAACTACACTTTGATAATTGTGCACATTCATCTACAAATGCTATATTTCTTACATATAAACCCACAAATATTTATACTTAGGATATCATATGCAGACAGACATGCATAATTACAAAATTATGTTGCAGATTGTAAAATATTAACACATCCACACATGCTAGAGTACAGTGAAATGGCAAGTGGTAGAGAATTAAATTTTAGTATTTGTTAAACTTATGTAAAGTGTATTTACCAAACTTGTCATTCATTATTACCAAATTGAATAATAATATTTGTGTCAATTTACAAATATAGAATGTAGTTTTTAAGGAGTAATTATTATTATTATTAAACAAAGACAGTTTAAAAGATTAAATCGGTCGTATAGAATCTTTGATACACACCACCACTAGTTCAAATTAAATGACGAAAAACATATAAGATAAAAAAGGTGTGTTTATGTACTTTATTAGCAGAAACTTGCAACGAGAGAGTATATTTCAAATTTACAAAATTTGTCTCCCAATAAGTCAAAAAAATAAAAAAGTAAAGCAAAAACTAGCAATTTTGGCATACCAGTGTTTAATAAACTTAAGTCAAAAGTTGAAAAGTCGCAAAATTTTAAGTCTTCAATGCTTTTCCTTTTCTCAGCTTTTTAAAATCAAACATTGATTCTTTTAAAGCTTAGGAAAACATTCGGCAGTCGTGTGCTTTTGATAAGTTAGAAAATCAAAAGCAGTGTCTTTGCTTTTGAAAGTCGCAAAAGTCACAGTCGTAAAAGCAGGCGTTCTTTTAGTTTTGTACATTTTAAGCAGAACAAGTAAGAGTGCTATATTCGGCTGTGACGAATCTTTGATACCCTCCACCGACAGTTCCAATATTTCAGGAGCGATATCTATATGATGTCTTTTTATTATTAATTTATCTTTATAAAAACAGACATCAGCATTAAAATTGGTTGCCGTCAATCTTGATCTTGGGTAAATTATGGACCGATCTTCACGAAATTTCACAGTATCATTTATAGTCTTATAAAACTGTGACGAACCAAAATTTGTTATGATAGCTCTGTTAATTACGGTTTAAGGCGTACTAAACTATTTTTCGAGAGTAGGGTTTATATGGGGCCTATGGTAAATTAGGACCGATCTTCACGATATTTCACAGTTTCATTTCTAGTCTTAAGAAACTGTGACAAACCAATTTCTATTACGATAGCATTATTAATTATGGTTTTAGGCGTACTTAACTGCTTTCCGGGAGTAGGGTTTCTATCGGGCCTAGGGATAATTATGGACCGATCTTCACGAAATTTTACAGTGTCTTTTCTAATCCTATAAAACTGTGAAGTACTAAATTTTGTTATGATAGCGTTAGTTTTTACGATTTTAAGCGTATTAAACTGTTTTCGAGGAGTTGGTCTTATATGGGGCATAGGGTAAATTATGGACGGATATTCACGAAATTTTACGGCGTGATTTCCATTCAAATAAAACAAATTTTTGCAAAATTGTATATGATTCCGTACATTTTTCCACCATTTATGTTAGTTTTTGTAACAAAATTATCAGTTTTTAAAAGGTGGTGATTCCACATTTTGATTCATAGCTCTGGTCCTACTAAACCGATTTTGCTGAATTTCAATCCCAAACTGCTTAGGATAACTACAAGCAAGTTGATAGCCAGTTTGTTTATTTCTTTTGAGTTTTTCGAAAGTAAGCGGGTTTTCAACAGACGGACAGACAGACGGACATGGCTAAATCGTCTTAGAATAACTCAAGGTGCCAGAATATATATACTTTATGGGGTCTAAGATGAATAATTAAAAAGTTTCACACGGAATGACAAACTTAGTATACCCTCTTCACAACTAATTGTGGTGGAGTGTATAAAAATATTCTCTTCTGTACTTTTTACATTTATAGATAATCATACACATGTTTTTTGTTATGGTTTTTTTTTACAATATTTGCAGTGAGTTTCGTTGACATTCGTGAGTGTGTGTGAAAATCACGAAATGTTCTCGGCCCCTGGGGACATTCGTGTAAAACACGAGCAGTAAAATCCACTAATTGCAGTTGCGTGTATGTTATAACTTGCAAATACAGAGTTTTTTTTTCTGCGACTGTTTGCGACTTACAAAAGAACTTCCAAATCACAGTTTTTAAAACAACTGCTGGCAAAAGTTTCGTTCAACTGTTTGTTTTTCGTTTTGTGATTTTGCTTTGACTGTAACTGTTGTTGATATCCGAAGCCCAAGCAGAAGTCAAATCAAAAGAAATAAAAGTTATTGCAGTTTTTTAAACACTGATACCGACAGTTTTCAGCTGTAAGATATGAAATTATTTCTTCCTGAATTTAATTGTTTTGAACTATTTACGCAAGAATATTGTTTATTAATTTTGGAAAAATAAACACTTTTTTGGGCATGTTCTACAAATCGAAATGAAGTGGATTTAGAATCGAACAAATTTTGAAAATGAGCCTGATAAGAAAGTTCATTAAAATATTCCTTTTTATGTACTTTTTACTTTGAATACCAATTATCTTTACAAAAAAACTCTAAAAAACAGGAAAAACCACAGTCATTTTGTAAATAATTGAAATCAAAATCTCGTTCGATTTCAATTCCACTTCATTTCGATTTCTAGAACATGCCCGTATGTTATTGAAAAACTTTTAATTTATAATTTTTTTTGTTTTTTTTTTTGTAAACAATAACATGAAACAGGTGGTTAAAATTTTGCTGTCACAAATTTTCAATAAATTTATTGTCACTCAAATTTTTATGCTGTTTTTTCACTCTCTTTTTGGCAAGTTTTTCGAGTACGTTAACACTGACTAGTTGCACCTACCCAGTAAAAACTTCGCTTACTTTTTCAAAATGAATAGCTTCTTTAACTCATTATTTAGTAGCTTTCTTCTATAACTACATCTATAACAACTTCAATAACTACTTTTTTCTGAATGTATTAAAGTAAAAAAATAATGACTTGCTTTTGAAAGCGTTCATTTTGGGACATCCCTTGTAAAATTCATTGGTTCTTTCAGTAGAATTGTAAGTAGTGCTATTATGATTTTCTGATTACTCAACACATTATTTGTAGGCGAAGTTTTTACTGGGTAATGATTTATAAATTAAATTATTACAAAAAATTAATCTAGCAGTTCAACCTTTTTTAAAAAAATATTAAACGTAAATTGCAAATATTTTGAAATTTTTAAAATCGTACGTATAGAAAATTTTTATGTTAAATTTGTCGCAAATACCTTATGGTGGTGTAGGATATAAGCAAACTCCAACGACATTATAGATTTAAGCAAGAATACCTCGTATCAAAGATGAACATATGTATGTCAAGAAGCTTTGCAGAAATAACTGGAATTTGGCGCTGAATTCAAAGATTAAGGAATATAAAACCAGCCTTATTCCGGTTGTCGTTATCGTCATCGACAGTGTCATTTTTTGTCATAGATTTGACGACAACGACATCCGAAATAAGGCTAAATAACTTAGCACAACAAAAAGTCTTTACTTCTATAGGAAACTACGATAATACTCATAAGGTTTTCAGCTCAGGGTAAATAACTGCTAAGCGAAAAATTGATCAAGTAGAGAACGATATTGTTCAACGATGGAAGCGAACTCTATGACATTGATACCGATGACACGCATAATTTAAGACAAACATGAATATATACCGCCACCATACAGAAGTTATATTGTGAAAACGATCAAAAAAATTAAAATAAAAGCACCAGGATAAGATCCTTACAACATTTATTGTTCCAGTCAGTTCCAGACAGTTGTGACCAAATTATTCAAGTAACAGCTACTTGCTTGGTCGTTCTTTGTTACATACACATATCTATGATATTTCACTGTTTGTGTGGGCAATAGCCTTTTTACATGCAATAACGAATTATTACTGATTAGTATGGCAACCATAAAAAAGCACTAAAAAAAACAATTTTAAGCTCTTAAAAAAGCGTTTAAAAACTTGAAAAAAGCTGTTAAAATAAAAAAAAAATGCCAGTTAAATTTATTGTTTTTTTCTACATTATTCGCTTAATACGCTGTTACAGTAAATTATAAATTGATGCGATAAATATTCGAAAAGAAACTCTGTCTATTTGAAGTCATCACGTTCTTGTACATAGAAAAGTTATTTCTACATCTATAGATGTTAAGGGAACATATTTAAAATTGAGTATTTGCTCTGAAGTATATTTTATACGATTGGACTCACAATTCCGCTTGGCTCCCAAAATATCCCCAATATCTTTTTGTACCGAAATTTTTTTTAATAAAACTGATTTCAATTTTTTATTAACTTTGTCTCCTTTATCCCCTGGAACACACTATATTGACTTGGGAAACCAATGAAAATTTTTTTGTTTCCAATTTTGTTACAACTTCGTGTAAAAACCCAAGATTTGCAAAAATTAACAACATTTGGTTCCGCAAATCACTTTTATTCCAATTTATACACACAGAAAAAAATCAAGTTAAAAACGTAGAAAACAAGGTTGACTAAAAATTTATCGGTGGTGATTTTGCTTCATACGTTTTTCATGTTAATTCAACCTGATTTTACAATAACTTGCGAACAACATTTTTTTCTCTTAAAATAACTATAACTCATGTTAATTTAACATTGCAGTAAAGTTAGAGCAAAATGTAATTTATATTGAAATAACAATCCGAATCACGTTGAATGAAAGTTATTTCAAGTTGAAACAACGTGAATTTCGTGTAGAATCAAATTGGTTTGAGTGTGATCTAACCGTGTGAAGAAGCTTCAGAGACAACATATGCATTTATTTAAGAATAATTCAAACCACTTACCCCTGTAACACATGTTTCACTTATTTTTTATTCTCCTTTGATAACAGAAGCATCAGCAGAATCGCCCAATACGGGTTTCGTCATCATTCTACTTTGAAAACTTGATGTACTATTTAACTGAATAATTTTAATTAAAAGAATACGGGAATTGTCTTCTTTTTATAACATATTTTAAACAAGAAAATAAAAAAATGTACATACTTAAGTATGTATGCATGTTAATTTAACAAGATAAACTTTTGATTTTATTATAAAACAGGTTTTTATGGATTCAATATTGAACCCATATTTATTTATATTTGAATATTTTTTTTTTTTTTATTTTAACAGTGAATAATATTAAATAGACGTGATTTAAGGTATTTTATTTAAAATTAATATGAAATAATGATAAATTTAAATAGAGGGCATACTTTTGCAGAAATTTAATATGATTCTCAATCAACATTTTTCCAAATTAATTGAACGTTTTTTTTTTTTTTTTTTTTTTTTTTTTTTGACCAGAGTTGTTACAGCACAAAAAGGGTAGATTTGTTTATACTTATAAAAAAAGATTGCCACATTAAATAAGTTTTTTTTTTGTATAAAAAAAAAAAAATTATTTTAAAATAAAAAATAAGTAAAAAAAAAACGCCGATTTTGCCAAAATAAGCAAAAAAAAAACCCCTTACAAATATTGCCATTTTTTTTTTTTTTTGGTTTTTTTATGGTCGGAATTTGTTTGCAATGAAAAAAATTCTATCTTTTAAACCAAAAAATAAGGACTTGCTTTTTTTTTGTTGGGCCAATGATAACTATAAAACAGCTCTATCCAAACTCTCATACTTTGATATATGCAGTAAACAGCTTTGAAAGCTCTTACGATATGTTGTTTTTTCTTTGCAAACTTCCTACAAAAGCTCTTTTGTGAAAGCTCCCACATTGTGCATATGGCTTGGTCGCAATTGCTATAAAAGAACTTAAAACTAACAAACCGTGATAACAATTCCAGTTTTAAGGAACAGTGATTTTTAAATCACGTTCACGAATCACGATGTTATTTGGATGAGAGATTTGACTAAAAGGTAACTTAAGTCCATACAAACAGCTTAAATTGTAATTAAGTGAACTCTCTTTAATTTTTCTTTTTTTTAAATTTTAAAAATTTATAAAATTTTGCAAATGGAAAATATTTTATTTGTAAAGTCATGTATTTTATAAAGCTTTAAAAAAATCGCAGAAAAGTGGGAATAAAATTATTTTAAATGCTCCAAACTAATGCATCTTAGGAAAAATGTAGGACATGAAACTGAAAAGTTTGATCTCGTTATCAAAAAATATCCCGATAAAACTATTTGCCTACAGGACCACAAAAAATATATTTTACAAGTTGTTCGATGATTATTACGATATGTTGCAAATGAAATGTTTAATCAGCGTCCCGGGTGAACAAGCGGTAGTGTTGAAACATTAAGAATCGAACCAGTCTACTCGAGTTTATCGGTATCGACCAAACTCTTAAAAGAAATCTCATAAAATGCCTCAAAATATTACAAATTTAATAAAACGATTTTTTTTATAGGTGCACCAATTTCAACGTAGATTTTGAATGTTTGAGTGCGACTTAGAGCCACACTGTATTTATTTTAAGGATTGCCAAATCTTTAACCACTGATATGTAAATTTAAACATTTTCATGCTGTTAAAATATGCCTCTCTTGATAAAAAAGTTCTTGCTTAGAATCCCTTTATTTACCAACACACATTCATATATTTAAGTATTTAAATATAATATTTTCTACTTCTTATTCTCTTAGGTAGCCTGGGTACGAGTTGATACCCAAACAATTTTATCGATCCACCACAATGTCATCTCACAAAATAATCGCATCAGTTTAACCTACAATGATCATCGTTCATGGTATTTGCACATAAAAGAGGTGGATGAAAGTGATCGGGGTTGGTATATGTGTCAAGTCAATACGGATCCAATGCGTTCAAGAAAGGGTTATCTACAAGTAGTAGGTGAGTTTAAACAGATTTTCCTCTGAATTTTTCATTTCAATGCAACAATATTATATTAAATTTATTTTTAATTTCTAATTTCAGTTCCTCCCATGATTGTTGAAGGTATGACCAGCAATGATTTGGTGGCTCGTGAAGGTTTAAATGTAACTCTGATGTGTAAAGCTCGCGGTTATCCTGAACCATATGTGATGTGGCGAAGAGAGGATGGTGAAGAAATGATAATAGGTGGAGAGCATGGTATGTAGAGGAAAATTCCTTTATTTGTTTGAAGTCTGTTGATATCTTATGCATAAGGATAAGATTAACAAATGAAATGTGAGATGACAAAATTATATCTTTCTGGAATCTTAAATTATGCAGTGCTTTTATCACCTTTTTAAGCTTGAGATCATTTTGTTTGGATCATATCCTCCTTTGTATAGAGCTTTGATTGTTATTTGTATAACAACATTTAAAGGTGGTCAATGAAACCTTTTTGTGTCCCATAATTACATATTTGTAGCCGACATATTTAAGTTAGTTTATCACTTTAAAGTCTTATAGTCTGCCAGCTACTGCTCTATATACTCAAGAAATAGATGTACCCACCACTCTAAAAAAGAATAGCTCTCTTACAAAAAAAAACCTAACAAAAATTATTTATGCTGGCAAGGCAGTATGATTTCCCATAGCAATAAATCCTTTAAAATTATATATATTATTACTTATGATGACATGTTATACTGACAATTTTTCTCTGTATTTTATTATATTTTAATAGCTTAAATAGCCTATAATTTATGTTACCCAATCAAAAAAAAAAGCCCAATATAATTTTCAGGTCTGTAAAACTTTGGTGTGCAAATAAACACTTAATTGTTTAATGAACGAATCCTTAATGCACAAAAAAAAAACCATTTTAATGGATGCATTTCTCCTAATGGCTTTTAAAGTATGCTTTGCCATACAAAGGCACAAAAAAAAAGTAAAACCGATTTATTTTTATATCACCCTAAATGTAACATTTAAAATAAATATTTAAAAAATATTTACTTTTGTTCCATATATTTATATCGGTCTCTCCCTCTAATTTTTTTGTTTCTTCTTCTCTTTGCAGTTAATGTTGTTGATGGTGAGCACTTGCACATAACGAAAGTAAGTCGTCTGCATATGGCAGCCTATTTGTGTGTAGCTTCGAATGGTGTGCCACCCTCCATTAGTAAACGAGTCCATTTAAGGGTACAATGTAAGTATTATAGATAAAAAAAATGTATGTAACAACAAAGTGACTGAAAATGCATGTGTATTTATAGCAAATTGAGTAACAATTTTCATTATTTTGTAACCATTACTACAGATTTTTTTTTTTTTTTTTTTGCATTTGGTTGGTTTAAAATAGAAAATTTTCAGTTTTTTGTCTTTAGACCGTTAGTAAATAAATGCATGTCATGAATTTCACTTTGAAACACAGCAGCAAAAAAATAACTGGCCTTGTTAATAGAATACTAACGATTTTAATACACATACAGATTCACACATATGAATACACCATATAACAAAAATCTACATACGCCACTATATTAATTTAACATCTTTGATACATTTTTATATTATTATTATTTATAAATACTTGGAAAATATGTGCAAATATATTGTTAATAAAATATTATTAACCGTTTGCCTTTGCAACGCCAAACATCATATACTAGTGCTGACAATTCGCCAGCTAATTTTTGGTTTGACCTACCGACCGTTTTAAAAAAAATTTTGTTATTTATTTTGAATCCCCGTTTCGGAATCCAAAATCTCTTCCGCGAAATGTTTATGGTTTCTGAGAAATTTTGCATTAATTTTGCTCCATATCAACTATTTTAAAGCTTTTTAAGTATTGTTTTGCTCTATACGCCACTGTTTGGTGATTTGCTTTATTTCATTGCTGTAAGAAAAAAATAGTAAAAGCAAAGGCATGGTAGGTATTTTCAAAATGCTTGCTGTTATTTGGCAGAGTTGTGTTTTTTTCATGTAAATATTTTTGTAGATTTGTATTTTTTGTCATCTTTTTCATGTTATACACAGTCCAAATGCGTTTTGTTTTTTCTATTAGTGTATTTCTGCATAGACCTTAAATTTGGAACATGAGCCAAAGCAAAATAAAATGACAATAAGATTTGTTGCAAATAATTCTATAAAACAATGAACACATGTTGGTCAGTAGTAAAAATGTAATAAATTTATAAAAAAAAATACAAAAATAGCAAGGACCGGAAAAAGTTTTTTTATTTTGTTTCTTAAAAAAATATTTATTGTTCAAGTTTAAAAAATTCTACATTTTACACAAAATAAAAAATTTCTAAAATAGTATTGAAAAAAAGCCGTCGGAAGAAATAAATAAAATAAAGTTTTTCAAATAAAAAGTTTTCTAAAAAACGTTTTCAAAAAAACTTTTGTATAAAAAAAATTCAATTTGTTGCAAAATAAAAAATTTGTGAAAACAAAAAAAAATATATTTAAGCATTGTCATTAAAATTTCATGTTTCAAAACAAATTTTAAAAAAATTTATGAAGAGGTTTTTGAGAATACAAACATACATACTTAGAAAAAAATTTCCAAAAAAAAAGTTTAAAGAAATATTTTTCAACAAAAAAAAAAGTTTTTTGAACAATTTTATTTGTGTTTTTTTTACAAAAAAAGTTTTTGCCTTTTTTTAAAACTTAAAATTTTGTTTTCAAAGAAAATTTTTTTTTTTCTTTTTAAACACAGAAAAAAAATATTCCTTTTTTCACACACAAAAATTTTTTTTAAAAAAAAAATTAATTTTGTGTTTTTTGTTAGTAATTTCCGGTCCTTGAAAAAAAGTATTGTTTTAGTAAAAGAAAACTAAATAAAAAAAATTCATCAATGTTGACTTTAAATTTTTTTATTATGATTTATGAAATTTTCATTTCAACAAAAATTTGCTCAATACACAGCAATAAGTATACTTATGCAGCACAAAAAGCTACTTTTCAAATATTTTGTTTAGAAAAGTGGCGTACAGAACAATATTTGTTTCTTTCAATAAAACACTATTTATTTCTTACTTCATTCATGTGAGCTCACAAAAATTTACATTTTTCTTCAAAACATATGCCGGAAGTAGTGGTGAAAATATAAAAAAAAATCTATTGGGTATATTTTAAGAAATCTTCATGTAAACCTTCTTTGTCGTTTTTCTCCACTCCGACTTTGTGGCATATGCGCCAAACCAATAATGAGCCGATAAATTATTATGTATGTAGATTTTTGTAACATGCTGTACAATGAAACTTTTGCATTTATATACCCAACGAACACAAAGTCAAATCTTTGATATAAAGTATCACTGTATCACTTGAAAATTCTCAAATCTTTTTCATTGTTTTAATTTCAAGATTTGAATTCGAATTCAAAATGATTTAAATATAAGCGTTTGACAAACAACGTTTTATAAATTTGTTATAAACTGTAACAAAACTCCAAGGAAACCCCTAGTATTGAAATTATCAGTAAACAAATCCCTTTGGTGCTGCCTGGCATAGCAAAGAAAATTGTTTTATTAATTGTCAATGCTATTTTATGCCCCTAGAAAGCGAGGTTACTTGAGTACGAAACGCTATCAAGGATCCCACAAAAGTTGAGTCACCTATAAGACTATAAACTAATATATTAAAGCTATTTAAGAAACTATTAATGTCAAAATTAACCCCGTTTTTAAATGAGTCATTTATTTATAAAAGGGCTCAGGTAAAAATTTTTGGAAATTGAGCTTTTGCTGTGCACATATAGACCGATATACTGTAAGAATCAAAAGTTACATACCCCTTCCATAGCGGTGAAAAACAGGTAGCTTTTTTAAATGAATTTCGAAAAGGGCTCATCTCCATATTTATTTAGAATATTTAATATGTGTGTTTTAGTTAGAAATTGAAAAACTTGCATTCAAAATTTTTACAGTGAGATAGATGTAAGTTTGGTTTGGTGGTCAATTGGTTAAAAAAAAAATATTTTTGATTCTTGAAAAAATCCAAATAGCGAACACCGTTTCAGGAGAAAGATTAAAATAATAACACAATTTTTGTTTATCTTCATTTTGAAAATGTGTTAATGCAGCTGCGCGGAGGATTATGATTTCCAAAACTTTTATAAAGATATTTTGTAATGGCGAACCGAAATTTATTCACAGGCACATATAGAAAGAAGAATTTAACTAATACATACACTCATAAAATTATTACAGTAACTGATTGTGGGTTATTAAACTCCTGTTCCGTACTGTTAAAATTAAAAAAAAAAATGTAGTACTTTTACGAAAATTTTTTTTAACATTTATGTAGTTTGATTTTTTCGGTTAAAAAATATTTTCTAAAAGTAAAAACTATTAAATTTTAAGGAATATGCTATTAAAGGTCGTTATATACTATCCCACAAAGTCTTAAGTATTTTATGAAAATGCTTCCTTGATCTTATACTAATGGGTGAATTTTTAAGAGCTATAGAAAAGTTTTAACAAAAAACACATCAAATTCAGAAAAATTCATGAAATCTTTATTTGAATCGATAGTACGGTCCATATAATTTAATGTTTGAAGATTATTTCATGCAAATGTTGACCGTGACTGGTCCATCCGCTTAGTCCAATTTTGGCATACTCTTTCCAACATTTCGGCCGGTATCTCATGAATAAAGGCTTCAATGTTGTCTTCCAATGCGTCAATTGAAGCGGGCATGTGTGTATAGACATGAGCTTTAACAGAGCCCCACAAAAAATAGTCTAAAGGCGTTAAATCGCACGATCTAGGCGGCCAATTGACCGGTCCCGAACGTGAAATAAAATGTTCACCGCACTCGCCTCTCAATAAGTCCATTGTTAAGCGTGTTGTGTGGCATGTTGCACCGTCTTGTTGAAACCACATGTCATGCAAGTCAAGCTCTTGCATTTTGAGCAAAAAAAGTAGGATATCATCTCACGGTAGCGCTCACCATTCACAGTTACTTTACGATTCGCATCATCTTTGAAGAAGTACGGTCCAATGATGCCACCAGCTCATAAGCCGCACCAAACTTTTTCCAGATGGTAGCATTGGTAGCTCTAGCAACACTTCTGGCTGATCTTCACTACAAAATCGACAATTCTGCTTATTAACGTACCCATTGAGCCAAAAATGAGCTTCGTCGCTGACCACAATTTTTCGATAAAAAAGTGGAACTTCGGCCAACTTTCCAAGAGCCCATTCACCAAAAATACTACGTTGCGGTAAGTCGTTCGGCTTCAATTCTTGCACCAGTTGTAGTCTGAAAGGCTTCACACCTAAATCCTTCCGCAAAATTTTCCACGTTGTTGAGTAACAGAGGACCAATTGCTGCGAACGGCGACGAATCGATAATTGATGGTCATCATTAACACTCGCCGATACACTTCGCACTCTACGTAAGCGTGTTGGTGGTTTAATGTCCATCAATGTAAATTCGGTGCGAAATTTAGTCACAATAGCCCGAATAGCCGCTTCAGTGGGTCGATTAAACTGGCCATAAAATGGTAGAAGCGCGCGATGAACGTTCTTAACAAAGCACTCATTTTGATAATAAAATTGAATAATTTGCAAGCGTTGTTCGTTTGTAAGACGATTCATGGTTAAATTATAGACCAAACTGAAGATGTTTGACAGTGAAACAAAACACGAAACGTGCGTCAGCTGTTTAAACCAGTGTTGCCAAAAAGATAATAGCTAAAAAATCACCCGATAGCTTAAAAATTTTCAAAAAAAACAATAACAACTTATCATGACAGGGTTGTATTTTTCTCAAAATACGTAAGACTTGCGTGATAGTGTAAAACAGCCTTAAATAAATAAAAAATTAAAAAATTTTCATGAAAATACTTTAATGAAAATTGAATTTGATGATGAAAGTCTAAAAATTATTTGAGAATAACGTTTAAAAGCAAGTTGAAAATAAATGAATTTCTCTATTTGAAAAAAGGGGTAATTTTTTTAAAATTGATTTATTTTCAACTTGCGTTTAAACGTTATTCTCAAATAATTTTCAGACTTTTAAAAGAGTTTGATTCCAAGTCATTTTCCCTTTGAATTTAAACTTCTGCGTTTGTTGGGATGCATCCACTCACATACACAGTTACATTTAGTTTAGCATATATAGAAAATAAAACAAACTATTTCATTAGTAGGAATAATTGTTCTTGATGTAATTCAATAAATCATTCAGCAATATTTGCTAAATAAAACAAAACTACAAAAACAAAAAAGTACCATCAACAACAACAAAAACTAAACATTTTACCAAAACATTTAATGCAGAAATAGTTCAATTTGTAAAAAGTTTTATTATAGAACCGCATACAATCAAATCGAATTGCTTTTAAATCAATACATACATATACGTTGAATATCCATGAAATATACAGTAAGGGACAAAACAAATACAACATATATACCATATTCGATGGCATAATAGAATTTTCTCCGATCAGTTACCCTTTAAATAGAATATAATTAGTTTAGTAATTACGACCAGATCTGTTGCTACATATTATTGGTAAAATTAAGTCTTATCTTCAATATACAAAGAATTACTTTATTATAAAACTACCATTCTCTAACTTACTTTTATAGTTAGAAAATCCATCTACCAAAATACTCAGGGATGTACCCAGCCAGCAAAATAATCCGACGTCGTTCAGATATCTGAGAGAAACGTCGGCAAAAAAGTCGGAATCGTATACGAATTCTGTCAGATTTCTGACCCAAAAATGTATGAAGTGGTTGACACGAATTCTGACAGACATATCGTGGGAAATTCCGGTTTTTTGTCGGCATTTCTGATAGATATCTAACAGAAATCTAATGAAAAAGGCATGGGAAGTTCTGATGTGTTAGCCGAGATTCTTTTTGCTTTCTTACTGATAGCTGAAAGAAATAATCTTATTGCAAAATATGTAAAAGAACATACATAATTACAAATAAATTTTACACGTACGTACCTTTTTTATGCTTTTTATCTTGAACAAATAAAATAAAATTAAAATTATTTTAAACTGAATGACAATTGTCATTATTTTAAAAAAATAATAAGTCTCGTTAGACAAATCTGAATGAAATCCTTCGGAATTCTATTGGACATATCTGTACATAAATTCCACCCGATACATCCATGCGAAATCGATCAGAAATCGGCCAGACAGTAAGTATATTCAGTGTCTGACAGAAATCTAAGCGAAGTCTCTAAGAATGAAGTCAGACATTTGCAAGAAATTAAAACAGTCGGGGGTGTGCTGGAAATCGAAAAAAAACGCAAGAACTTGGAAGTAGTTTTCAATAAACTTTCACTTTAATTTTTGTTATACAATACTGTTTAATGAAGACATATTTGTATAATACTTGTCATAAAATTTGTTTAAAACAAAAATCTTTTTAAAAAACGACTTCTAAAATTCTTCGAAGTATTGTAAAATCAAGAATTTTAGAAGTCGTTTTTTAATAAGATTTTTGTTTTAAACAAATTTTATGACAAGTATTATACAAATATGTCTTCATTAAACAGTATTTTATAACAAAAATTTAATTGAAAGTTTATTGAAAACTATTTCCAAGTTCTTGCGTTTTTTTTCGATTTCCAGCACACCCCCGACTGTTTTAATGTTAACTTCGAAGTATTGTATCGTAACGACAAAGACTTAAGCTTGACATAAAAAAAACTCCAAAGCTGTGGCATCACACGATCTAGGCGACCAGTTGACAGGTCTCAAACACAAAAAAACTTGCTCACCAAAATTATTTCGCAACAAAAACATTTCCGCGTTCACCGGTTGTGCCGTTTCACCGTCTTGCTGGATCTTGTCGAAATCGAGGGCTTCCATTTCGGGTAGCAAGGAATCGCTTATCATTACATGATAGCGCTCACACATGACGGTTATGTTCTGAAACGGTCTTCACTCCAGCTGAAATATTCTCCTTACTACGGAATTTGTGGATCGTATTGGCAATAGTGGCCTCGAAAGGTTACCATATCGCTGACTAAATATGTGACATTATTTTTAATTTTCGGTTGGTAATTTATAAGTTGTATGCAAAATTTCACAATTTTTACCAAATGTTGATACTTAATTTGATGGTTAAATAGAATAAAAACAAAAACTTATAAGCTTGATTTTCTCACAGAATACTAACAGAACTGTAAAAAGTGACGTGAGAAAAAGGCCCAAGTCAGTTGCGAGGGCAGCTTTCGAAGAAAAAGACAGAAAACTTTTTTTGGTAGTGAAGTGGCAATGTGTAAAATGGCGTGATCGAAACAAAAATAGCAAAACACAAACCACGTTAAACAAATGCATTAGTTCCACAAACGTTGTGTTTTGTGCAAAAAAAAATTATTTATTAATATTTTTTTGTTTAATTATGTTATTTATTTACTTAAATATTAGTTACTCGTGTTGTGGTAAACTTAAAAGTTATTTTTTACAACAGCTTTGCAAATAAATCTCAACTAAAAAAATTTGTGTTCATTGTATTGCGGCATAAAAGATGATGCAAAAAGAAATGCAAAAAGGGCAGCTTTCTTTTAGTATTCTGTGGATTTTCTCCATTTCGAAACGGTGAAATGCACCCTCATTTCTTTAATATATCTAATAAATTTGTAGACGTCGTAACGGTGTGAGCATTGTCAGGATAATATGTCAAAAAATACTAAACACAATTAAACTGACTCTATGGCACCAGTCGCTTGTGATCTGTGAAAATAAAAACCAATAATAAAAAAAGGAATAAATGGATCAACCATCGATATTTTTCTATGACACTCTCTTAAACCTAGAACACCGTTTTATTCTAAGAATATTGTCTTTAGCCGTCTTATACTGAGATTACTCTCTTTTGACTATATTTACCTATTTATTTTCATCCTAACGTTTTTATCTCGGAATACTGTCTTGTACCTCTGCATCTATTTTATACATCCTTTAACCAGATTACTGTCTAAGAATACCGAAACTAAGACTTTATTATAAAACTCAGATTAAAAACTACAAGATTCCAGCAATAAGATTTTGTTTCTCGTGTTTAATCCCCAACTATTCTTGATAAAAACACTGAAATTTATTGTTGAAGGGATAAGCTATTCCTGTGCACATTTCACTGGTTGCTTAGTACAGATCATCAGGAAACTTCATCCAAAGATTTTAGAAAAACTAAAGTTTTTATACAAATAAAACTGTTAAGCAAATAAGAATTATAAGCACCAGTTTTACTAGTAACAATAGCAAAGCTTAAACCAAAACAACAACAATAAACAGTGAGTAGTGGGGAATGTAAGAAAAGATGAACTCACTGTTTATCGTTGTTGTTTTTGTTTATGCTTATGCCATCAACAATAAATTTCAGCGTTTTTATCAAAAATAAAAATTAGAAATTATCACTACAAACAAAATCTTATTATTTAAAAAAAAAAAATTGTATTCCCAAAAATTACTTTGATAAATCCAGAGATATAATTAGTTACTTACTGTACATGACACACATATCTACATTTTTAAATCTATTTTACTTTTACGTTTACTCTAAATGAATGACTGTACACACCCAGACATACACACAGATATTATAACGAATTGTTATTGTAGTTCGTGGTTAAACACAATGTTTATTTAACACTTTAATGCTATTTTTGGTATGTTGTTTAGTAAAATTTAAAAAAAAAAAAAAAACACACAAGGAAAACTAAACAAGTAGAATATACGAATTAAAAATTTTCCAAAGCCAGTATTCTGTGCCAGTGTATTGCAGCTAAATACAAATATAATTTAAAAAAAAGCATCACTACTCCACCACTAGCAGCAATACAAAAAACAACAGTAAGGAAAACAGATTTTGTTAAATAAAATCCTTACTAGTTTAGATTAAACACGTTTTTCTCGCAGTATACGCAAACGAAAAAAAATAAAAACTTAACCAGAAAAGAATGTAATTTTGTGCAAAATTTTCCAATGGCTGCAACAAAAAAAAGTTAAATAACAAAAAACATTCGGACACTTTACCGCCACAGCAATATTGCAATTAAAGTAAAGTTATAACGTGTTTTATTGGTTTATGAAAAACCACAATTGAACGCAAACAATGCACTATGAGCCGTGCTTTTCCTTGTGTATTTAACGTGATATTGAAGGAGTGGAATAAGGTCAGTAATTGGGAGGGAGGGTGTTAGAATTATTAAAATTTCAGTTTGGTTTGAAGATGTTTATATTATAAAAATATAAGAAGAATTTAAGACTACATATTTAGGTTTGTGACAATTCCGATCGAAAGTAGAAGTGATTTCGTATATTGAGTCACATAAAAAAATTACTTTTGATCGGAATTGAACAGAACAGAAACTATAGACTAACAGCCGTATTCATAAAAACTTATTGATGATTAATTGACCGTTTTTAAGCAAAAATTGCTAAAGTTGTATTCATAAACGAAAAATAGTCTATTGAACCTTTAATAAACCATTCATAAGTAAGAAAATTTATTGTTGGATTTGCCCTTCTTTAAACCAAAATTAAAATGACATTTTAAAAGGTGTTTGCATTTTATGATATTATTTTTGTGAAATATGTAAAAAATAATGACAACAATGTTTTATTTACTACAAAGGACATGTTAACTATATTTTACTAATATTTTGTTTTTTCATTTTAGGCAGCCAATTTAAAGTTATATTGATAATTATTTAAAAATAAATGTTTATGATTTAAATAAATATGTTCAGGGGCAAATGCAGATATTCTCTTTAATTATTTATTAAATAATTGCAACTAGTTGTTTTTTTTTTTTTTTTGTTTAAAACAACAAATTATTGTTCAAAAATACAAAAAAAAAATAAAATAAGCAAATCATAATAATAGTGATGTTAATAAAAGGTAAACAACTTTTTATTCGAATACTTTCTTATCGTATATTTAAAAAAGGTTCAAACAAATGTTTTTATGATACCTTTCGGAAACATTTTGTTCAGAAACTAAAATAATATGTAGTTTTATTTGATAAGAATAATTTTGAAGGTCTACAATTAAAAAAAAATTATAAAAATAATTTAAATATAGAATATCATGTGAACCGAATAGAAGTTTCATGCAACACTAACAATAAAATGGCAGCCAAATACAAAGAAAGTTGCCATACTTAAACAGAAAATCGCTGCAAACGGTTAATAGTAAAAAAGCTGTTAATGTACGTTTATGAATACAAATTTTTATAAGAGGTTTATAAGACAAAAAGCGTTTAATAGTTATTACATACTATAAGCTTAAAATAGGAACTTTTTATGAATATGCCTGTAATTCTGCCTTAAGCTCAAATATTTAACAATTTTTGTTTGTTAAAACTGTTGTCAAATAGTGTTCAATAAAATACATTTAATCATGTTTGCCATGCGTTCAGACTAAAACAAATATTTGCATCAAATAATTATTTAATGAAAGTGTTCAAAAATAAAAATATATTTCACAAATAGTAAAAATGAGCGCAGAAGCTAATTTATTTGTTTTTTGCTTATAGTGTTAGAACAGGAGAATGTAAAAGAAAAAAACTGGAAGACAATGGGTAACGGGAACATGGCTAAATTCGCGAAAAATTGCAAACTTGGAAACAAACCCTAAAATATATTTGAAATCGCTAAATCGGTTTAAAAACAAAATGTCGGTTAAAAACATAAAAAAAGTTGCAAAAATAGCGAAAATTCACGAAAATTTTAAAAGTATCAGCTATTAAATTGATTTAAAGTCCCTAAAAGTATAAGGAATGGCAAAAATTCGATAAATATTGCTAAATAAGCGGAAATTCGCAAAAGTTTGCTTATAGCAGTATAATAGCAAGGTCTTAAGCTACGGTCACACTTATTAAATATTTGATCAAATAAGCGTAACCCCTACTTTTGTTAATAGTTAGTGAGATTTAAAATTGTCTTAATATTACAAAATAAACTAATTATACTACTAGACGTAGCAGTAAACAGTTTTTTGTAAGATGTGGTATTTTAATCAAAATAAATATTGATATTAAGCGAAATGATTTTTTAGTTTGGTTGTTGGTCCCGTTTTTTTCGTCAAATATTTGATAAGTCTGACCGTAGCTTTATAATTATTTAAAATTTTTAAAACTGTAAAGAATCCGAAAACTTACAGGAAAAATTGCTTCTATCGGAAACATGGCTAAAATTATTTGTCGTTGTTTGCTCTTACATTTTTTTTTTTTTTTTTTTTTTTTTGTAATATTAAATATGTAAATGTTTGCTCAAAAATTACTAAAATATTTGATTTTTTGTGTTCACACTATGTTCACATTGGGCAAATATTTGTTTGGCGGCAAATAATTTTATTTGCTCAAAATCAGCTGTTCTTTTATTTGACACACACAAATATTTTGTGTTCAGACTACGTTAATGAAATATTTGATGTTTGCTACCAAATATTTCATCAGTCTGAACGTACCTTAAGGCTCAAAGATTTCCTTTTACTCGTAAGTTTTGCCTTGTTCCGAAGAATATAAGTTATATAGAAAGCGCATCTCAAGGAAATCTAAAATATTTATAAAAAAAAACTTCATGATGCTGCAGGAAAGAAGCAAAAAAAAGAAGCGTTACAATAGATCGATCTCTCGTACATACTTGCGTACGTTTTTAAATACTTCAGTTTGCGTGTATGTTTTTAGATGCTGATAATTTTCATAGATTGAGAAAATGTTGGTCAACTCATGATCTCTTTTTCTCCTGTCAACTTTTAAACAAAGATGGTTAGTTTTTAGTGTCAATGCTAAAAAAATACACTACAGGAAATGTCACTAGTGAATCTGTACTGATTCACTATTTTTTTTATTTTTTTTTTTTTTAATTTAAATAATTTATTACAAACCGACTATACTATTAATTTTTTTTTTTTTTTTTTTTTTTTTTTTAATTTCCTAATTTCCTAAGCTAATCCCGCGAAGCTCTATGCTTGTCTGCAGGAAAGAAACCAGAGTCTCTGGCGGGAATCGAACCCGCAACCTCGGCGCTGATAGACTAGCTCGCACTCAGTCACCAGTACTAGTGACTTAATATACCCCAGACAATGTAATTTACTATAGACATTTAATATGTGCGTGTCATTGGAAATCTACTACTGACGTTGGTACTCTTGACTAGTTACATAGTTCTTTTGGGAACATATGTAGCATTGGAACTAGAGAATAACTAGTATATTTTTGTAAATCTAGTCTACACTTTTGGTAAGACTACGAATTCATAACAATCTTTTTTTATAGCAACTTCTCAGTTGCTGTTGATAAAAATTTTTGTATTAAAGGCAAATAAATTGGCAAATGAAGTGTAGTGTAGACATTTTGTTGACAATGTCACCAAAATAGTCGACAAAACTAAAGACTTGGAGACACTTACACCCAGGTTTCCTTCAGGGTACGTAAATATGTCTTTACGATATTTCACGAATAATCGCGTAAGTTATAAAACCAAACTTTTAAGGAGAGCAAAAACAATTATTTTTTTCAATTGCGGCTTCTGTAGATGCTTTTTTAAACTTTTTTCTTTACTATCCTCTTAACAGTGACTTTCTACGTATTATACATAGTTTTCATGAAAAAATCCTCACAGGATCACAATCTGTAAAAGGATTAAAAATGCATATGTTTGATTGACTCATTAAGTGTGTGCAATATAACATCATATCTCCACCTAAGTTCTTTTTTGTGAAAATAAATGTTATCATTTTAATCACACATGACGACTTACGTTGTTATTTTTAGCACACAAGTTGGCAACATATTCAGAGTTTTTGATACTTATAGCACAACGTATGCACTTAAAATTACAAACAACCGCTCATCTGCTGTTGTTGCAACTAAAGAAGTCAACAATAAACGCACATGTACATATAAGTTGTTATTAATAGAAAAATTTTCAAAAAATATAAAAAATACAACATAACATCACATATGCTTTTTATTTGGAAACATATTCAGCAATTTTACAATTTTTGGCGATGTTTGTCGACATAAATCGTTATAATAGCAAAATATTTTATTAAACAGTTAACTTAAGTTGTTTTTAGCAAAAAAAAATTAATAATACTTCATTATATTCTAAAAAGCTTAATACTTATAAAAACCTAATGCAAAATGTAGCACTTTGACATCATTATCTCAATTTCGGTTAAAACCGACTTACGCGATTATTCGTGAAAACCACAGATTTCTGTATGTATGTGTGTTAATGTTGTCAACGTTTCATATCTGTGGCAATAAATTATAATAGCTTAAGTTGACATAAGTGCTTTTTCATTTTATTACATATTCTTATTCTTTTCGTCAAGATCTATTACTCAGCTAAATTTCAAGTATAAAATGTCATTATTGATTTAACTATACGCATTTATAATTTAACTTTCATACAATTTATTAAAGACAAAACCCTTAATATCTCAAAACACGAAAGTTTGACTTAATCCATTATTATTTATTAACACAATTGTTCGCTTAGGAATACGAGGATAAATATTTTTATTTAACCTAAGCTTACATCTGTAATAAGAAGTTAAGAATAAAAAGTTTTAATCTCTTTAAGCATAACCATATTTAAGAACGTTTTGCAATTAGAACACAATTTGTATTGTTTATAGTGACTTAAAAATTGTGTCTTACAGATCGACCTTAGTAAGAGCGGCAAGCGTTTGTTATGTTGAAACTTCTCATTTTCATGCAGTTTATATCAAACCAAAATTTACAATGCGAATTCATTACCAGAAATCTGGAAAATCTGATTTCTCAGTTCACTACTCTGGTTTGCTTCTTAAAAAAAATATATCGGCAATAAAATTAAAAAAACATTTGCCGCTTTGCTTATGGGTCTGTTAACGGAAAAATAAAATCAAATCGTGAAAATTGTTGTGCAATGTTCTTTATGACTTTCAACCATGATTATCAAGAAAGAAATTACATCGATCAACTTACTTCGAGGTTTGGTAACAAAGCCACTATCAAGCTCTTGTACACAAAGCTAATCATGGCCGCAGGTTGCTCTAGGATAAAAGTCCTGAAAGTCGTTAAAAACACTTGTTTTTTACTGATAAAGCAAGATCGACATGCGGCGTATCACAAGAGTGAGACTTTCTTGGGTTTTAGTACGGCGAACAGTATTTAAATATTGCATTGAAATTTTACTGACAAAAATTCGAAAAGATGCTTGTTTCAACTGGTGCATAGAAATACTCAAGACATTCACTTTTTCGTCTTTTCGTAATTAGGCTTAAAATAAAAATAGCAGCCCTCGTGTTCATTAAAATGCCTATTAATTACTGTCAACCATAATATATGTTAGGTAAATTCTTTTGTTAAGCTTGTGCCATGTTAGTAAAACTAAGAACAAAACCTGTTATGTGGCACTCAATATTAGTACAGTGTTTTTTTTCCTTTAAACATATTATTCACATTGTAAAATTACTACCAGCAAATAAAAAAAATTTTCCTGCAAATAGTGCGTTACATTGCTAAAGCCATTTTTGTGTTCTTGCCGTCTTTTGTCTTTTATAAATTCATAAGTAAATGGATGTAGAATATGTAAAGATATTGCATTTTTCTCCATTAATTACATTAAGAATTGTATAAATGTTACACACATGCCAAGTAAAATGCACACCAGCACACACTTACAAAGGCATTTACACATCAACACAAGCACAAGAGAATCTAATCCCTAGATTGAGTTTTAATGTATGTGTGTATGTTAAGTAAATAAGAAAAAACCAAAACCATGTAGTTTTATTTTTTTATTAGTATATTACATTTTTTTAAACAAATACAAAAAAAAAAACTTAATGTTTAATATCTGTAAGTAGTTTTGCGGTTTAAATAAAACTTGTTTTACTTAAACAGTGAAAAGCGCTGGGTACAGAAGTTCCCTTAAAAGAAAAAGTACAAGTATGAAAACAGCATTGCTCGCGGCACGGTTACTATTATTTCGTGAGTTTAAAAAATAAATATTAGTTAGCAGAATATTATTTAGCAGAAGATATACTTATATTAAGGATTCGCAAAATCTAGATGATCTTAAAATTCTAAATTTCATTTAGTTACAACTGAAAAGTTAAGCGGTAAAAATTAATTTATTATTTTCAACAAACAAAAATGGTGTTTTTGCGTTTTGGAAAAATGCACATCAAAGCCTTAATGAATTCTATATCTGCGAAACAAGAAATTTAACGGGAAAATTACCTAATTTTACGATTTTTGTATATAAACTTTAAATATAGAAGGCTTGTTAGATGCTCAAAATGAGCAAAATCGATCAAATATTTCTTTTTGGTCATTTTCGAATATAAAGATTTCTTTGACGACAAGGAACGTAACAGCGAGATTAAATTTCGAGTGTTTATTGTCAAACATTAGTAAAATATTAACTAATTTATATACTCACGATATTCTTTACGTAAAATTAACTGAAATTGTAATATAAAATAAATGAAAATTCTGTTAAAAACCGATCTACTTATTTTTCATTTATTTTTAACAAAAAGTTCATTTAATTTTTACTGTCAAAAATTCAATCCCATATTCCGTAGAAACAAATGAATTTTCCATTATTTTATTTAATTTACTTTTCAAAAAAATAACTACATTCTCCATAAAAAACAAAGGAGTATTCAGTTATTTTAATAAATTCAGTAATTTTATATTATACAGGTTTTACTCGTTTACTCCACAATAGAGCCGAATTTCTAAAAAAAATACCAGACAGACAACTATCCTCTTGTTTTTCTAATGAGAGAGAGAGAGAGAGAAAGAGAGAATATTATTTTTTACTTACCCCGTTACACACGTTTGTTTTACTTCTGTTGTTACTTGTCCTTTGCTTACAGAAGAACTCTAAATTATAAGACGCCAGCAGCATAACCGATATGGTTTCGCAATTATTTTATATTTAAAATTTGATGTATTTAATTAAATCATTTTAACAAATAGAAAATGGAAATTTTTTACACAAAACAAGCAAATCGTTTTTTATTGATAACTAAAAATTTAATTTTTCGTAGTTAAATTATATAAAATAAGTGAAAATTCATTTGTTTTTACAGAATTCGCGGTTGAATTTTTGACATAAAAAATTAACGAACTTTTCGTTATTTTAAATTACATTTTAATTTAATTTTACATAAAGTAGAATTTAACTTAATCAACGGAAAATATTTACTGCAACTGAAAATCCGCATTAATATGCATTAGTTCTTGAATAAATGTTATAATCAGTTAAAACTATATTTGCTTGGAATTTTAAATGATTATTTATTTAAAAATTACTTAACGGAATACTTTTCAAATGAACTACAGTCCGTTACTGTAATAATATTGTGAGTGTAGTATAGGCAAACAAGGGCTCTTCAAAATAAAACAGAACAAACTCAATGGAATGCTCAAAACATTGGCTTTTTTAGCTCACAAGCTGCATGGTATTTTTAATGCTTAAGAATAATTTCTGTCACATGGCTTCCGCGCTTAATGAACTCCTTCCTGGCAGTCCAATATTGGACCGCCTTTTTAAAAACACCATGTCTTTATTCGTCAATAATGCTTCGAAATTTTACTTCTAAGCTATCATTTGTTGCTGGTTTATCACCATAGACCAAAGATTTTACGTAACTTTACAAAAAGTAGTCCAAGGGTGTTAAATCACAAGAGCGCCTTAGCCAATTCACAGTTCTATTTTTTTCAGATAATTCAATCAACAAACGTTTGGCTTAACAAGGAGATGGTTTCACGCGCTATATGGCATATTGCGCCGTCTAGTTGGAATCATTTCTCCTCCAAACGATTTGTATTGCCATAAGATAAAAAAATCAAGAATCATTTGCTTGTAGCGTTTGCCATTCATGTCATTCACGATTTCGAATTTAAAGACAAATGGGCCGATGACGCCTTCGGCATATAGACAGCACCAAACAGTAATTTTTCGGAATTTAATGGAGTCTCAAGAGTCTAATGAGGATTTTTCTCTCTCTAAAAACAAAAATTCTGCTTGTTTACATACTCATTTAGGCAAAAATTGAGGATAATATTCTGGTTCAAGTTCTAGTTGGTGCTCAACCGATTCACAGAACCACGACGCAATTGATGGTCCGCTGGTCTGAGACCGAGTTGCTGAGAACAGGGTCGGATCGATAAATTTGAGCCATCTGTTACGCCTACATCGGCGATTTCTACTTCTCTACGCACGGTGCGGGCTCGATTTGGATGAAAATTGTCCAATAGAGTAAACGTGGTCAAGAACCGATCCATAGCATTGCATTTTAGCTGCTCAGATGGACGATTATACGAACCTTAGACTTGACAAAGTGCTTTATAAGTATATATATAAGCGAACAGAGCGCTAATTTTGGCAATAAATTTCCACGATTTGTAAACGTTTTTTTGATGGGGAATTACCAAAGTATACGGAAAAAATGTCAAACACACCTCAATAGTAAGACACCTTGTTCTATAGCTTTTCCTTACGGAAGTTCTATATGTTAAAAAAAACACCTTATTATCGACATCGCACAGTGGGGGGAAACATGCAAAACCAGGATTAATTCAGGGAAGCCTGTAATTTATGACAAGCATTTTTTTTGGATTCTGTGTATATTGATTAATAAAAAAAAACATTTGTTGTAAAATTTTAGTGGTATTTTAATTTTGTTTTATTATAAATAAACCAAAAATGCATTCAGGTTTTCAAGACAGGTCTTTAAGACAAAGTCTTGACGGAAAGAATACGAAAAAAGAGAGGAAAGGAAGCAACATGTATTATAAAATTTAAAAGGATAAATACAGCAAATTTCGAACCACCAGTACCACTGGTTAAAGATTGATGATTGACTGTTGGCTGGCAGGCACCGCAGTGGTACAGAGGTTAGAACTGAAAGAATTCTGATGAAAGAATGTGGTGATTCTTGAAACATGTAAATTCAACCCAGGTTCGAGCCCAGCTCAGCCAAGAAAATTATCAGTACATTTTAATAAAAATTCCATGTTGTAAATTTCCTTCCTTTAGTAAAAAATAATTTAATGAAAATTAAATTTGATGAACTCAAGCCTAACTAAAAATATTGAAAAATAAACTAAAAACTTAAAAAAAATCAATGTAATTTTCTCGAACAATTCTTTTTCGAAACAAGGCACATTCATTGCTAAAATATGGAATTGAAAATCATCTTCATAATTATCTTCACCTTCATCAAAATCATAATCTTCATGTTATCATCATCAACATCGGAATTATTTAGAATAGGCAAATCAAGTGCTGTTTATGGTAAATTTAAATTATGTAGTTTTTTATCATAATTTACTAAATCTTTTGTAGCTTTGTCATTTTTGTACAAGTCTAATGCCCGTAATTTCTACAAATAGATATCTAGCTGTGTATAGATATCTATGGTGTAACGAATTTTTCTTAATTTCAACACGTATGTTTTACCTACTGGTAAAACTGTAGTGTATTTTACACCATCGATTCTTGACAGTTAATTCAAAAAATTAATAAAAATACACATGTTGCCATATTTTAAAAGAAAACTTAAAGGAAAAAACACGTAGGCAAAATAAACGTTGAAATTACTAAAATAGTTTTACCGGATAGGTAAAGATAACTTTTAGGTACGAACACGACCAGATATCTGTTTGTAGAAATTACGGGCATAAGTGTTGTTGGGCGCAAATTGTTAATATTAAAATAATCTAATTTTTAAATCATTGGTTTAAAAAAATAACTTAAATTTTCAATGAAGCTTGAACTTTTGTCCCCTGTAACTCTGTCAATCTTCTTGACGAATCTTCACTAACAATCCATGGTTAATTTAGAAATTTTATAACCTTTCACTAAAATGAAACAAATACATAATCCGCAGTGTTGCCAATTTAGCCATTTAGTGGCTAGATTTAGCCATTTTTCACCCTGTTTAGCCATTAGCCATTTTTTTAGCCATTTTTCAAATTGTTTAGCCATAAAATTTTTTTGCCGTTTTTCTTTTAAAGGAATAATTTTTATTTTATTATAAAAATTTATAAAAGTAAAACAAACATTTCTAACAATTAAAACGCCTTTAATTTAAATCACAAGTTTTACAAATGTTGAAAATCGCTATAAACGATGATGATGAAACATCTTTCAAAATAAAGGAACAGTATTCCAATACTAAATTTATAAAATGGATCACCACAAACATTGGTGTTTTTTTCTGGTTGCAAGTATTTCAGTTAAGAGATGCAGGCAGCAACAACAATTTTTTAGAAATTTCAGAATTGAGTATGAAGTTGCTCTCACTTCCATGGTCTAATGCTGAAGTAGAGAGGGTATTTTGCCAAGTAAACATCGTTAAAATAATTCGAGAAATAGGTTACATTTAGCAACCGTTAATTCGATAAAATATTTTTACCAACACCACAACAGTGGAGAGGGTACTATGCGTTTGTGCTGATGTTTGAAACACCTTAAAATATTGATACTTAAGGTATGTTCGGACCTAACAAATATTTGACAATAAATTCCAAAAAAGCGTTGCCAGTAAATTGATCAAACTTAAGTTTTATTTTTAACAATTTCTATTTATTTACAAAACTTTAATTTTAAAATGATCATTGTATAATGTAATTTAGAAACTGTTAAATAATGTTTGCCCTAGCCAAACGTTTTGCAAAAGCAAACAATTCTTTAAGAAAACTAGTGGTCACGTGTAGGACGTCAAATATTTAATAGGTGTGAACATAGCTTAAGCCAACATTTACGTATACCGATTGACTCTGAATCACTTTCTGAGTCGAATTAACGATGCTTGTCCGGCTGGCTGGCTGGCTGTCCATGCACACCTTGTGCGCAAAGTACAGGTCTTGCGATAATTTAATAAAATTTGGTACATAGGTTATAATGTGGTGTACGGTATCATCTAGTAAGGGTTGATCGACTATACTTTTTTACTGGTTTTTTATTGTAGATCTGGACTCATAATGTTGGGTAAATGTTGTCGTGATTACGATTTTTTATGAAATGAGCAATAACGACGAATTTTTCGATGAATTAATTTTTTAAATACATATCTATCAAAATATTAATTTACGTTTATTCTTATTTAAGAAATTGATCTTAACTTAAAATTTCATCGTAAACAACTTTAAATGAATTATTTCTGTTTTGGTATAGAATTTTAATGTGTTTTTAGTTTAGCCATTTTTTAGCCCATTTTTAGCCATTTTTTAGCCATTTTTTCCGTAAATTTAGCCATTTTTCGTCACCAAGTTTTGGCAACACTGATAATCCGTTTAAAATTTTTGAAGATATTTGCATTTCAGTCACATCATCTTTTTTAAAAACACAAATAACGGTTATTTTGGAATATCTCAGAAACTGTTCTACTTTTGACAATTCTGATTTTACATGATATACACGGCTAGATATCTGTTTTTAGGAATTACGGGCATAAGCAGTAAAAAATTAACTTTAATTAAATCTTAATAAGTAAAACCAAAACCTTGAAATTTTGGAAATATTCGTTAAAATTAAGTTGACAGTGTAAATTGTTTAGGGGTACAGTAGTTTTGACTTAACTGCCTTTTATTTCAATTCAATTCAATTCAATTTATTGCAGGTAATATAAAAGCCTCATTAGGCCAATAAACTATATTACAAAGAAATATACCTGAATTAATACTAAAATATTTAAATTAGAATATAACTAAAATCCCTTGGTCCCAAACCAAAATAAAAATCAATGTACATATATATGTACAGTGTACATTGTACACATATACATATATATATACAAAGGTAGAATTAAATAAGAAAATATAAAAAGACAATATAAAAAGACAATTGATCCCAAAATATATGCAAGCAACCTCACGTTTTAAATGAAATACAATGAATTGTTCACTATAAGTTCGGAAGAACAGCCAACATTTTCACACGAAAGGCGTTATTTGAGTGTGAAAACACACGAAGCTCAATGGGTAATGTGTTCCAACAACGTGCAATTCTTACAATAAAAGACCTTTCAAATAAAGCATTGTTTAAGTGCATTTTTCACTTAACTGCACAAATTAATAATGTTGTGTCATTACTCTTTGAAATCCCATACAAAATCCTTTCTTAAGTGCATTTTCTATACCTACACACTTGAGATGAGTGCCCAAAATTTTTGGTTTTTTTTTAAATTATTTTCATACAAAAAATTAAAGTTAGCTGCACTTTGACGTTACAGTCCAAAATACATATTTTCTGTAATTATTCTTCAAAAACCTTGTTTACGCGCATTCTGCATACCTGCATATTAATCATATTTAGCTGTCAGATTTATTTGGTCACGACTTTGTTGAAATTTTGTGACGTAGTTTAATCATTTAAACGAAACAAAACAGAAAAAACTAGTTAATGTGTTTAACAAAATCTCAAATATTTTCAAATAGGGCAAAAACGGGCAAGATTTTTTTTTTTTTGATTATGCAAGTCGAAATACCACATTTTAAGAATATTTAAAAAGTTTTGCCCAAGTATTCTTACAAACATTTTGAAAATCAACATTTTCTTAAAAAAACTCATTTTTTTGACCAATTAAAAAAAAATATAAAAAATACTTCCTCAATATTTTTCTTTACAAAAATTTATTAAAAAATACCTGAAGTTGATGGATCCATTTAAAAAAAAAATAGTGTTTTCTAAGAAACAGGGACCGAAAATAACAGTTATACTCGAATTTGAAAACAAAAAAAGCATATAGAAGTAAATGTGGAAAAACTGATTCAAGTATACCATATTGATCCTTATGAACTTGTCTATGCTAAAATATATTGATTTTTAAAATTTAGATTTTTATTTTTTTTACAAAAAAAAACTGTTATTTTTTCATTTTTATTTTTTCGATCAAAAATAACAGTTATTTTTTGATTTTTAATTTTTTAAACAAAAATAACAGTTAATTTTTGATTATTATTTTTCTGAGCAAAAATAAAAGTTATTCTTTAAATCATCACTGGGAGTTCTTATGCACATTAAAATAAATATTTAAAGTCAACTAAATTGTTATTACACGTACATTTCTTTAAAGAATAACTTTTATATTTGCTCAAAAAAATAATAATCAAAAATTAACTGTTATTTTTGTTCAAAAAATTAAATATCAAAAAATAACTGTTGTTTTTGCTCGAAAAAATAAAAATCAAAAAATAGCAGTTATTTTTGTTCAAAAAAATTAAAATCAGAAAATAATTGTTTTCATCTGACGTTGATGAAAAAGGAATAACTGTTACGGTCCCTGCTAAGAAACAATTCTCTAAAATCGCAATTAAAATATCTTGATTTTCACTGTTTAACAAATATTTCCAAATTATAAATTAATCCTCTTTTTTGGTACTATTCACCCCTCTGTGCATCGCACAGTGGAATATTTTGGGAAAAGAACTGAAATAATTCTGGATTTTTAAAGTAACCTGTAAAAAAGGGTCAAAAAGTGCCAAATTAACATCCTTCTAGGACATGGACTTGTTAAATTGACAAGTCGCCTTCTTATAAAGGGTAAGAACTAGAACCTTAACCTACCACTTTAGAACGGTCACGTGACAAGTTTGTTGTTATTTCCTCTTCCCCATGTGTTGATACGCTGTTGTAAGTACCGAATTTTTAAGTTTTACACACAATATTTTCACTAAATCGGTATCTTTTTCACTCAGCTTCCATAGAAATGTTTTCCCGAAACAAGGAACTTGGTACGACATTAGCCACATAAAATAAGCTATGAAAGCGAAATTTAGAAAATATACTTTCCATTACAAGCCTACTGCCTTCCGTATTGTTATATCTAAGAGATTTAATGTCTGTCATACATTTATTTATGAATTCGTAACAATTTATTTAAATTTAAATCTTATTAATTTGGTATTGACAACGAAATTTTTTCAGTAGATTAGCTATTCAAAATTTTCTTTTAATGCAATTTTCTACTAACAACAGTTTTGTTTTAACACACTTACATACAAACATCTGCCTTTTTTCCCCCCTACACTTTAACAATCTAACAAATGTGAAAACAAATTGCAAAAAGTCATAAAAAAAAATGTTTCAAGAGAAAAAATCTGTTAAGAGAAAAAAAAGCTATTAATTGTTATTTAGATGACGTTGTTAAATGTGTTTGTGTAAGTAAAAGTTCGTGTAAAACTGTTCTAGTATTGAAAATTGTTTTCTATTTGTTTTAAATACAACAAATAATAAAAAAAATTAAAGAAAGTTAAGAAAAAGTATAGAGAGAAAAAACACATGACAAAAGCAGGATTTTTCAATTAAGAATTGATTTGTTTTAGTTAAAAAATTACTTTTTTGTTTTATTCAATAAAAATGCAAAAAATCACTTTTATTGACTTTTTCAGAAAAATTTCAAGAAAAAAAAAACAAACTTGCAAATTAATTGATTTATCTTTTATTTACAGTTCCTCCCATGCTCTCAATACCCAATCAATTAGAGGGAGCATATATAGGACAAGATGTTGTTTTGGAATGCCATACAGAAGCATACCCGGCCTCAATAAACTACTGGACAACAGAAAGGGGTGATATGATTATATCAGGTAAGAAAAGCGTTAAAGCAATCAATATATTGAATTTCAGCTTAAAGCAGTGGTTGGCAAATAACTATGATATTATGAGCTGATTTGTGTAAAACGGCGAACCATTTGATTGAAGTTTCAACAGAAGAAATCAGCATAGAATGAAGAGAAGTTGATTTTGTTGGATTTCTAAAAGGGAGCAAGAAGAACAAAGAACAAAGACCCGGAAACATTTGGATGAGAAACATTTAGTTTTTGTAGCATATTACGGATGGGGAGGAGAGTGTGGTTTTTTCGGCTTTGTTCACATTTTCTCTGTTGACATTTACTTTGCATTTTGACAAAAAAACATTCATAAGTGCAGAATATTGCCTGCAACGTGGTCCTTTGTGTGATCGTGAATGAAAAAACTAAAGACAATTCTACATGTTTTTCTTCGAAATGTTCGTTCGTCTAAACTCCGGCTTAATTTTCTAGTTCTCCTTAGCAGTAAAGGAAGGAAAGCTAAATGAAAAAGAGTTACAGTTCAAAACGTACACTCACAATATTCTGTACGTAAAATTAACTGAAATTGTAATATAAAATAAATGAAAGTTCAATTAAAAACCGGTCTACCTATTTTTCATTTATTTTTAACAAAAAGTTCATTTAAGTTTTATTGTTAAAAATTCAACACCATATTCCGTAAAATCAAATAAATATTCAGTTATTTTGTAAAATTTTACTGTCAAAAATTCAACACCATATTCAGTAAAAACGATTAAATATTCAGTTATTTATTAAAATTTTACTGTCAAAAAATTGACCCCATATTCATATTTGACAATTAATTTATATAAGATAACTGAATATTGATTTGTTTTTACGGAATTCGCGGTTGAATTTTTGACAGTAAAAATTAAATTAACTTTTCGTTGCTTTAAATTACATTTTTATTTACTTTAACATAAAGAAGAAATTAACTCAATCAACGGACAATATTAACTGCAACTGAAAATCCGTATTAATATGCACTTAGTTTTTTGAATAACTGTTAAAATCAGTTAAAAATAAATTTGCTTGGAATTTAAAATGTTTATTTATTTAAAAATGACTGAACGGAATATTTCTTAAATAAACTACAGTCCGTTACTGTAAGTGAGTGTAAGATTAACGGCAAAAAATTAAATTATATTTCTGGCTGCACACCTGGGTTGTGCACGGAAGGCGGATTATCAGGTTATATCGTAATGTAGTTTTTTAAACAGCAACAAAATATATAAAAAAAAAAAAAATAGCCTTCCGTGAACAACCCAAGTACTTACTTTAAAATTATAACTTTTTATATGAGTTTTTAGCGATATACTTAATTTTTAATATTCCAGTCAAAAACAGGTTAAAAGTATAGTCGGTCAAGCACAACCATATAAAACCCAACACCACAGAATTTAGAGTAAAATTTTCGAGAGTGCACCACACCATTGGCAATAACGGGTCCGCCAGGACAAAATAATTTAATTAGGTTCAAATAAATGTATAAGTTTTTTGTGCCAAATATTATTTCATTTAATTTTTTTAAAATTTGAAAAATAATTATACTGAAGAAAAAAGTAAAACTTTATTTATAATAATTATGCGCAATTTTTATCGAATATTAGTTAAAACCGTTAGGCCTTTTTTTGTTAGGACCGGCACTTAGAGGATGACCCCTTCTAATGCATTGCATTTTGTTGGAATTTGGAAAATAGGCAATGGGAAGGTGGAAAGTGTTCGACTTGAATTTATTCATGTTGAAAGTAAGACAGAAGTCTTCAGCAGGAAGGTTATTCTACATACGAATAGTCCGACCAAAACACACCCAGTAAAAACTTACATTGCAAAGTAATGCGTTAAAAAGCTAATATAACGACTCTTCACTACTTATACATTGGCATTTTAACTCATTATTTTAACACGGTGATGTCATTGGAGGCAAGTACTTACCACCCTCGCTTACAAATAGGGAGTTAAATAAGTCATTACCACATTCGCTTACAAATAGGGACTTAAATAACTTATTACTCCGATGTCACCAAAATAACAACTAACATGTAGTGTTATTCATTGGATGAATACTTTCAATAAAGTAAAAAAAAAAAATTTTTATTATTATTTTTTTTAATTATTTTTTTTTCTATTTTTTCTTATTTTATTTTACTTATTTTATTTTTTATTTTTTTTTCTGTCTGGCAGGATTCGATCGCGCAACCTCGGTGCTGATAGACTAGCTCACTACCAGCTTGTCTACTGGGGCAGTGTAGTTTTTGTATAAAAAAACTATGTTTTTTACTCAATAAAGAGCGCTAATCAACTCATACACAAGTACTTAAGTATCAGATTATATGTCAGCCATTACTAAACAACTTCTATGTAATGCAGATGGTATGAAGTAGTCATTGAAAAGTAAGTTGTTCAGTAATGGCAAGTCATTACCAAGTTTTTGCTGGGCACATTTTCCCTGTAATAAGTTGAACGACGATTCACCGGCCAATCGACGACAAAAGGATGGGATCTTGAGGAAAAACGTGTATTACGAACAAACGTTAGGGTTTCGGGAACCAGATCTATAATTTCATCAGATCACATCCCATTAAAGTAACTATATAACATGCAATAATAACCTACATTGCGACGGTGTTCAAGGGAGACAATAGAATTGGATACCCTACTGTCACCAATGAGAACCTTCTTCCTCTCCTGCACGCGGTCGAGAAGCTACAAAATAGACTTTAAAGTACAGGCCAAGACATAAGAGTTGTTTTCCATTCGTTGTCGGTATAAAAAGTAAGAAGATCAGATGGGGTAAAGTATGTCTTACACCGTTTGAAAAAACCGAGAAGCTTGAATGCTTCCTTCGACACCTTTAATATTTATTTCGTACATTGGACATCACACTGTATCTTCAATCGCAGAACATCAAGAGTTTCTGATTCTTCAATAATTATACCATCCATATACACATATGAGGCATCCGTCTGATCCGTCGCTCGCTTATGAGCCAGCATGCAACACTGGGTCTTTCGGGCATTAAAGTCGATCTTATTTGCACGACCCTATTCCGAGATTATGTCTAGGTCTCGGCAAAGCATATCATTCATATTCTGCCCCCATAGAACCAACATCGGATACGCTTTGTCTATAATCAAATGTATAGGAATGACAAAGGTTCCTGTAATCTGCAAAAGAGTAGATAGGTTGGAAGCTTGACATAGGAGGAAATTAAGAAAAAAAATAGAGTAGGAGAAAGAATGGAGCCTTGCGGCACGCCTGAATAAATCTTGAACTCGTTTGACGAAACCCCATTTATAAAAACTGGTATAGTGCGATCTCTGAGAAAGCTCGATATAAATCGCGAGAAAAAATCAACGACGCCAAATACAACATGTTTTGAAAAGAGTGCATCATGCCAGACTCTGTCAAACACATATTAGGCCCTCGCTTTATTAACATGGCACCTATAATAAATAGTGAGCTGAATAAAATCTAACCTCAAAATATCTAGTCCAACAAAAATACCAGTAGTTTACTTTCAAAATTAATAGTAGCAGTTATGTTTGACTAGAAATGTTTAATGGCCGGTTTTTTTTTTTAAATTTTCATGTCAACTCCACTCCCGAAAAACTTTAAAATCTCTAAGATTCGGCATAGCCGACAAGCATTTTAAAAATGTTAATGTTAAATTTCTATTTGGCTTATTAATCTTTTTCTTTCTTACACTTATGTTTTTCTTTTCCGAAAATATCATTAAATTCCTTAAACTTCTTTTAAGCCCTAAACAAACACATATCGCCATGATTTATGCTTTTTTTCTCCAAAAAATTTCTTATTGTTTAACGTCATTACCATACGTCTTACTATCATTAATAACAAAAGTTAAAAACAAATATACACCAACATGTTTACGAACATGTCGAAGAAATAAATAAAGAAAAAAGGGAAAAATATATTTTATGAAATAAAAACCTTCAGCCATTGTTTGTTCAATAATATGAAAGAAAAATTTAACTTAATATGTGCTTAAACAAACATAAATATAAAAGAATTAAAAACTCATTTCTACAGTATAAATAAATTTAACAAACATTAGTCACCAAAAATAAAACAAATAAGAAAAACCAATCAGCAATAGCGTATTTTTCTTTTTAGTAACCCCTAATAGTTCCAAACTTCTTAACATGAAAAACGTCTGACCTTATTTCTATTTAAGTGCCCTACGCAAGTTAATATAAAGCTTGTATTTAAGTTGGGTAATACGTTTTGCTAAATTTGTTGCTATTTTTAAGGTAATATTTAAGAATTCCAATTTTGCGGACTTAATTTACGGAGAAGCATAAAATTTGCCTTTCACTCCCATGAATTCTCGCAAGATTTTCGTTTGGTTAGATCCCATTGGTAGCCGTGGACGACCACAGCTCACGTTGTTTGAGCAATAAGTTCCCATTGTGTTATCATGCTTTTCCGTCTTCCAAGGGTCCTATGTTACTCGGCTGCTGACATTCTCACTCAGCCCTCCGGTTGATTAAGTAGTGGGTCCGTTTCACAGAGACAAGTTTTGTCCCTTACGGCTCTTCAACCAAACAGTTTGAGCTTAAGGTCTTCGAATGCCGGGCAATGACAAAGATGACATTATTCCTCCTCTTCGTCATCGCAACTTCTACATAATAGTGGCGCAGCCTTTGGACATGTCTTCTAATGGGCCAGTTTCCAGTTAAAGCCGCAATTTGGTTCCTGACGTGAAGTTTGCACAGCCTCAAAGACCTTCCTCCATATATTATGGGGTAGATTTGTCTGGTTCCCCACAGGTAGTTTCATCAAAATGCCTCTGAATTGTCATAAGAAAAATTTTGTATACGAAAAGCTGCCTATTAATCGGAAGAGAAACATCTATATTATATTTTGAACCGTTTGAACCGATTGATGGTAGTAACTGCATGCGCCAACGAGTCAGATTTACAGTTTCCATGTATGCCCTTGATTTTTATGTTAATAATACAAAAAGGTTTTGAGATGTTATTAATTCATCTCAAATTCCATTTAATATTATTCTTATCAAAAAACTCACGGGAATGAATGGACGTTTTATAAAACAAAATTTTATAAATTTTATAAATTTTATTATAATAAAAAGAGAGCAAATCGTTTGTATTGTTTAAAACAGAGTACGAAAACAAACAAAACGTAAAGTTTTCAATAGTTTTTTTTTTTTTTTTTGTTCTTTTCACATTAAGAAAATAAAAACAATGCGATCAATTTCGCCTGTAACAGGCATAACACACATTACGGTCGGAATGGTTTAGATTCCGTCTTTGTTATTCCAATCGATTTGGCTTTAGATTCTTTCGAATCCGAACGATTTTATTTATTCCCAAAAATCATAAAGTATCTGACTTTAAATAAAAAATGACAAAGTTGTGCATAAATAAACAAAAAAAAATATAGGGCCTTTTCGGAAATGCTTCACTGCAATGCATCTGATGCGCATGTGTGATAAGATTGCGATGCTCATGCAAATTAGCTGATGCCCATGCTTGTTTGTGGGGCAGATTGGGTAAATTATTAACACAATATGTTTAAGATTTGTTTGCGCATCATCCGCTTTTGCTATGTATTTTCGAATAGCTGACATTTGCAGTGAAGCTTTAATACATGCGCTGCGCATCAGATACACGCCCAAGGTTTTTATCATCGTTTACGTTGCCAGCGCATAAATTTGCTCTACTTCATAAAAATTTGTTTGAACAAAACAATGTGGTTTGTAACAAAAAACCATTTTGGCAATACTTCGATTGAAAAATACATGAGTTGGTTTTGTTTTCTTAAGAAAGTTCACAACATGCCGATAGCTAAAGGTAGGAGTAAATGGTCGAATAAAAAGTTTTTCATTATTGCAGCTGTACTTTAACCTACCAGGCAGAATCAACCTTCCTTCAACTTATCGCTTACTTAAGGTTAAAGTAAAGTTGTAATAACGGAACTCTATACGTGGGCGCTAAGTGTCAAAATCCTTATTCCAGGAGCATATTTGTAAGGTCGCTATGCTCATAGCTCAGCCATTTATAGAGTGAACAGGAATTTTAATAGAAAAATTAAACGGAGCACACGTGATATAAATATATACCAACCAAGTCGCCATCATATCTAGGGCCTTTGGAAACTCCATTTCAACAGACAGACGGAAGGACATTAATTAATAATCTTCACTCCTTATAAGGTCCTAAAATATATACTTCCTTACTACTTCTATAAGGTCCTAAAATATATACTTCCTTACTACTTCTATAAGGTCCTAAAATATATACTTCCTTAGGGTCTAAGATCAATATTGTTGAAATAACAAAAGGAATGACAAAATTATATTAAACCTCTCACCTTCGGTAATGGGTATGAAAAAACTTTAAGGTCGGGATGACACTTATATGAGGGCCAGGCAAATAACGGACAGATTTTTTATATATATTACTTTTTTTATTAAAGAAATACCTGAGCCAAATCGGTCCTTCTGTTTTGTCAAACCCATTATGCCGCGAAGAAAAAGGTAGTTATTTCTATAACTCCTCGGTCATTTAAGAACCGAATTTGAATTATCACTACCACTACTCTACTAAACCTATAAAGGTGAAATTGAAAAAGGTGCAAAGATCATAAGGATACCTCAAAAGGGCAAAGTTTATGTGTAAAATTTAGAGGCAGCTGTGGGTTTATGCTCCTCGCTCAGCCATTTGTGCACCGATCTACTTGGCTTTTATTGGAGTACTATTCTGGAAAATATATGTTATATTTAATTATAAACCAACCAAGTCTTCATCATAGCCCTGGTCTGCAAAGAATCCATTTCAACCAACAGACGTACAGGCGGCCAGAAGAATAGACGGACATCATTAAATCAACTTAGATTCGATGAAGATCAATATTGTATAAATCCCAAATGAAATGGCAAACTTATTTATACTCTTTTCACCTCCCCCCACGGCACTATAGGTAATTTGACCCGAAGTCGTGACCAAAAATATTTTTTTGCTAATGACGTTCGATTCAGAATATATCCAGGCATTTAGCTGCATATTCTTGACATTTGCAAGCAACGTTCAGAGTACAGCATTAAAAGTGTAATTTTGATATAAATTAAAACATATTTTAACAGCTATTTAACAAAAAGAAGAAAATGTGCATACTATAGAGAAGAAAGGGGATAGTAAGTAATTAAAAAATTTGGTGGACGTAACTGCTTTTGTTAACAAAACGAATAATTCTAACTTAACCTCAAATAAATGACTTTTTCCATAAATATAAACTTCGCATAAGCTTTTGATAAAGTTGACCGTGGACTGCCGTGTTATTACTTGATGAAAAGTATTAAGAAAAAAATTCTGATTTTTTTTTTTATTTTACGTGTTGCTATTTTTGCGTTTTTTGAATGATATCATTTTCTTTCAGACAACTTGTTTTGATTTGTTAAAAAAATGAAAATAAAAAATACTGCTGCTGTTTATAATGTTATTATCAGTGAAATTAATTTAAATAAAGTTACAAAAAAAGATTTGGCATCGTTTTAGCAAAAAGTACAGACTTTTTGTACAAACTTATCATTAAGTTGGCACAAGGCTCACGGAAAAATTAACGACTGTTTCAAGAAAAACCAAGACTGATTTTATTTGCACGGCTTGTACGCGATTTTGTTGGTCCCCTTTCGTGTTTTCATCGTGCCGAATTTCAAAAAAATGTATTCGTTAGTTTACGAGATATTCAGTTTTATTTTTTATTTTTTTTTTTCATATGGTGGTAGCCCTGAAAAATTCGACTATACCAAAATCCAAAAATCAAAAACCTCAGCGTTCCTGCCCATTTAAAACTCTTAAATTCCAAATTTCAGTTATATCAGTCCAAAACTTTGGCTGAAATTATTTTTGTCAAGTAGGTCAAATTACCTAGTGTGCACGGGTATGAATAGAAACCTGTAAAGAATATTCTATCTTTTGGTGGCACATCTTCTTGGGAAATCAGGTGCAGCCAATATCTGGAATTTTGCAGAAATTAAAATTTACAGATCTTTTGAGATCGCGGCTGACCAGAGATCCTATTTAAATCTGCAGCCCGTGGTTCTTCGATCCTAGCTGACTGTTGCTTGAGTCCCCATCGAAGATCACGTGGTGGTTCTGGTTTGGATCTAAAGTTGCTGAAAGGCAGATCTTAAAAAATCAGCTAGAAGGGTAGACTTTTCACCACTTGTAGGGAAGTTCGGCCTGCTGTCGGATCTTCCAAGGTGCTGCTGCTATTCAAGAGATGCTGCTGGATATTCCTGTAGAAGAAGCTGTCAGATCGTTGCTGGTTTTTAACAAGAGGCGATTGTATAATTCGCATTGGTTGTCTCACCCAGTAGTTGATACCACCAACAGATTAGGCCAACACGGCAGGTACTCATGCAACTCTTTTTTAGACTTAGGCTTTCAATCTTAAGGGAATGAAAATGGAAGGATATAGAAATGTATGCTTTTGTCAATAAGGATATTACATAAAAAGACCAAAATCTATTTTTTTTTTTGACTAGAAGTCGTTATCTAGATATTTTTAAAACAAATTATGAAAAACTTCTGTTATTTAACATTTGAAATTGTAGCGTTAGAAATATACAGCCGTATTTATAACAAAAAGTTAGCCACAGTTTGAACTCTACGTACAAGGAGCTGCTAACTAGAATGCCGATTAAGCCTAGCAGCTTGTAAGCACAGAGTTTATTTATAGCAAACTTTTGTCCATCTGCTAACTAAAAAAAATCAACTCTGAATTTTAATGATGCCACATTATATTACTGAAAAATGGCAACACGTTTGAATTAATCATAGCTGGTTTTGTAATTTTTTTGTAAATTTTTTTTGTTTTTTCCTCCACATATAACAAATTTAAAAAGTTTTTAAAATTAATATAAAATAAAAAAAAAAAGAAACATAAAATAAAACAGTAATTAAAATAAAACCAACCAAATTGTTTAACATTAAACAGCTATTTCTTACAAGCTGTCAAACGTTTGGCAGCTGGTTAAAAAGAGTTTAGCAAATCGTTAGCCAGAGTTTGGTAAGTGTATTATAAATAAACTTTGTGCTAACTTCATGCCAAATTTCCATTATAAATACGGCTGATAGTGTTCGAAATAAAAATTTCTACTTTTAAACAAAATTCTTAATTAAGATTTTTGCCTTGATTTTTCACATTTTCCGAACTTCTGTAATTTATTGGATTTACTGGGTTCTTAACATTTGTATTAATTATTGTATTAATGTATTGTAAAACTTCTTGTTAAAAATCGACTGCATTTTTCAACTAAGCAATAATATTTTAAATAAATTTGAACAATTTGTAGGTGTTTCTCTGTTCTATTCATGTTAACATGACAAAAAATTACCTTTAAATCGAATCTCAAATATGACTCTGGCAAGGCTGTCAGATATGCTGATTTCTCGCCAAACGTGGCGATTTTGAAACGTGTTTGGCGGTGGGATTTTCCATTTGGCTACTGGCCATTTTTTTTTGGCGATTTTTGATGTAACTCGCGATTTACTTTCCTATATTTCACCATTTATATTATTTCAGCGATTTTTTAACAATTTGTCATTTTTTGTTATCGTAACTAATTTAAAAAAAACTGGCAACTTTTTTTCATATGATTTTTGTTTTGTAATCAGTTTTAAGTGAATTTTATATTCAGTCACTATTAAATTCTTATGGCCATTTTCTCAATGTATCGACAAACTGTCTGTTACCTAATGTCAACATAAATTTATTATAGCGATAAACTGTCCGTTAACGATTTTGGGTTTCTCAATATACCGACAAAAAACATTGGTTTGAGTTGGCAACACCACTCAAAATACATGTAAAAGTTGGGAGTTAGCTGATTGAATTTATCTGTACGTCAAATCAAAGGAAAATAAATAATTGGCAGATGAGTGCCGGTTAGCATTGCGACAAAATAGAAGCAAATGAGACATTGAGAAAACCAAATTTCTTTAATGTGCAGTTTTTCGTTGCGAAAAAAGATAATCGCCTAATGAGAAAATGGCCATTATAGTATAACTGCAGGTCAAAACACCAGTAATGAAATCGATGAAGCTAAAGTTTACATTCTTATAGACTTGTTTACTTAATTTAAAATTTTTTACCTGAATATATAATCTCCATTTTAGGTGGTTGAAAAAAAAAATAACAGAAACAAAACAAAATTTACTTTCGGCGACTTTTTTGTATTTTTTATCAATTTTTGACTGAAATATTAAACTAGCTTTTTTTGTTTGCAAAATTTAATTAAAAAAAAAAAATGTTACAAAAACTGGACAAACTTGACGTTTGGCAATTTTTGCAACTTCTGACATCCGGTTTGGCGATGGAGCTCAAAAAAATCTGACAGTCCTGGCCTCTGGTGCTTTAAGCCTGCCATATCGAGGTATCCGTCAAGAAACTGATAATGTTTTTAACTGTTCAAAATCTGCGATTTAAAATATATCTTCGGCTTTACGTATAAGTACTATGAAATTAAAAATTAATCATACGCCTTTTTTTATCGCCCATGTTCTGGAAATCAAAATCACGTGAATTCAAAATCGATGAAGATTTCCAATTGAGTTTTTAAAAAACTTTCAAAAGTAGCTTAGGTAGAGGAAAGTGGTCCTCAAAGTATGAGGTAAATAAAAAGAAATATTTTTATTAACTTTGAACACGGCAGAGTTTTCGCAATTAGTTCGATTTCAATTTCACGTAATTTCGATTTCCAGAACATGCCCGTATCTCTTATTTACAGTTTCAATAGAGTACATTTCAAATTCGTTGCTGCTCCTCCCAGTCACCTTTTCATACAACGTTCTTCCTTCTCTAGAATTTATAACATTTTATAACTCTTAAGAAAAACAACAAGTCATTCAAATACTGAAAATCGTTTGCCAAATAATCCTTAACGTATGAGTAAAGGGGGAAATAAAACGTTTGCGTGTTTTTAAAACACATGCTAGAAAAAAAAACAAATTCCCAAATCTTTATTTTCTTTACTTGAATATTAAAACAAAAACATAAACATTTATGCACACATGAAGAAAAATTAAAAATGGATTTTTTTTTTTTTTTTTTGTGAATTTATAAGTAGTAAAGTGATTTTTAGAAAAGAAAAATATTGAAAGTTTCGTGTAGTTTGTTTGCCGTTTTTTTTCTGCGCAAAGACATTTACATGACATTTTTGGGGAAAATGTAATAGAAACAAAACTTTTTTTTGCTATGTCAATAAGTGTAATCGTACATGTCGCATGGGAATATTTTCACATACTTAGTGTACCAACACATGCAATCATGATACACAACTATTAAGGAGATTTATTTTTAGGGGAAAAAGAACATAAACAAAAAGTTTTCCAAAAATTAAAGTAAAAGATTTAAAGCATTTAGGTTTTTTTCGGAAATATAGAATATGAACATGCACGATAATGTACTAATGTAACTGGTTTAATGAAATGTAGATAAGAGCATAAGAGTATCTAAATAAAAAAACTGAAGCTTGATCCCTTTCTAATTTTTATTTTTTACTTAAAAGAATCTATTAATTACAATTATAAAAGATTATAAACATAAAAATGCAAAATTTGAATTAGACTTTTACTGGCGTATTGTAAAGCAACATTTTCAAACACAAATTTCCCTTTAAATAGATTTCAAAACCAATTTAGTTTTTTATGAATACGGCAGTTTACGTAAAATTTCTATAATAAAGTCAATTTGGCCGGCTTTCGTTAAAATTTTGGCACAAAATGAACATTTGTATTTGTATAAAAAACAACTATTTAAATACAACTGAATAGCCTAGACCGTGTACTATGGGGCTACTTGCAATAGATAACAATTAATGTGAATAAAAATAACTCACATATAAAATTCGCTTTAGTCATTTCTTTATTAAAACGACACGATCTTTAGGCAAAGAATGCTTTTTTCAAAATGGCTAGGAAAAGTCGCCACTAACGACGAAAAATAGTTCGAAATATTTGTTAATAAAAATTAAGGCGTATTCATAAGGTGAACTCTTCCAATCAGCTGTTGATTCAAAATTGTCAAAAGTTCTTCCCGTTAAATGTATGAGCCAAAGAATGTGCATGGCTTAAGCCCTTATGACACTACATTTTTTATTCATTAATTGATATAGAATTGATAGAAAGAAACAGTAAATGTTAAAAAGAGCAAACTATAAAAAATGTAAACAAAGTTTTTAGTTTTTTTTCTCTTGTTATGGTTTTGTTTCAGGGATGGGGTTGAGAATTTTTAAAATTGTACCAACAACCTTTAAAAATTTTCTTTTTTCCCTAACTGTTCTAAAAGATTTTTTTAGTTGAAACAAATTTTATTTTTGTTCATAAAAAACACCACAAAAAGGTACTATAAATCTTAGTTTAAAAAGTATCAACGAAAAAGTACAATTGAAACAGCCATCCCTGTTTTGTTTATTTTATTAAATGTTGCCAACTTTTTGTTTATGAGAAACCTTACAACAAAAAGCGGTAAATCTCTGAATTTGCCCATAAGCCGCTAATTCAGCAACACTTTTAATATTTCAAGCTGGAAATGTCAATTTTAAGTTAAACAATTTTACATTTTTTTTTTTTTTGACATAACTTAATTTTTTATCGATAACAGCTTAATACAGCTTAACTCTTTGCACTTGTTAAATTTTTGTATTACATTATATTTGTACTGTTCACCAAAACTTGAACAATGCATTAAAAATGTAGTGTCATAAGGGCTTTAGTTTTGTTTATTTTATATACAGACGTTTTTGACAATTTGGAACATACTGTTAAAGCAAAATATTAACTGCCGTATTCATAAAAAATAAAATAAGTTTGAAATGTGTTTTTAGGCAAAATTTTCATACAAATTTTTCTTAAAATGTATTTCAAATCCATTTTAATTTTTTATGAATACGGCAGTAAAAGTTTACATTGTGCTCATAAACTTTGTTAAAAATTTTATTGAAATATTTAATACTAAAAAAACTGCAAGAACTTTTTAAAAATCTTATATAAAAAAAAAAAAAAATATTTAATATCTAAGAAAAGTCTAAAACATAGAATCCTTTATACAATGATTAACTGCCTGTTTGTAAAACGCGAGCACAAAAGTGACTCGTTTAAATAACATTTCAAAAAAATTTCAAAATTTGTTTTTGTTTTAAATGTAGGTTGAACGAGTCACTTTTGAGCTCGCGTTCTACAAACAGGCAGTTAATTTCTATTGAATTGAAAAAAATATATATATAATAAAATTTTCTTAATTTCATTTTGCGAAATTATTGAAAACAATTGAATTTGTATTAAAACTTTTCAACCAACGCATGTGCATTATCCTAAGGAATTTAATTTTGGCCAAAAATATTCGCATTTTTAAATGTGTAAATAAATATTAGGGAAGTCCAAGTCTTTGGGTAGAAAAATTAAATTAAAATACAAAACTATTTTATGGAAACCTTTACCAAACTTAGTTTTAACTAATTTTTGTAAATATATACAGCTTAAGCTAAACTTCATATTTTATAAAATTTATATATTATTTTTTTTAAACTTCCCTAATATAAGTTTTTGCTCACTCACACATTCGCAACAGTTGTGGCATTAAATTAAAATCATTTGTTGTGGGTAATAAGCGTAAAATTCTAAATTACTTTCATCAAAAAAAAAAATAAATAAATATATTTATGTTTGTCTGTATGCATGTTGCTTTGCATAAGTATGAGTATAATTGAATGGTTGGTTATTACAATCATTTTGTGTATGTGTATGTATGTGTGTGTATTTAAATGCAGTCAAACATTTTCCTAACTCTAGCAAACAGCACAGAATATTGTTAAAATAAATTACTTAATATTTTTTTAAAAAATATTATTTAAAGGATCATAATGTCGATGAAAGTTATTGTTTTTAAAAAATAGAAACTGGGAATTATTTCCTTTCGTAGGTTACTTTATATTATATTCAACATTTTATTTTTCGAATTTATTCTATGAGCTAAATTTCAGTTATGTATTTTATAAAGCTTTTTTGTAATAGTTCTATTCCTTAAATTTTTTAGTTATACGATATATAGACAAACAGTACAAAATTGGTTTGATACTAAAAATCTGCAAAAGCAGTTTTTTTTTATTCATTTAGAACCTAAAAAGGAGTCTTTGCTTATTATGTTGATGTTTTGGATAAAATACCCTCTAGACTCATATCGCACGTGCTCGCAAAGAGGATTATAACTCGAAATTCTCGAAAGGTTATTCTTCGTCGAATGGACGAGCTATTTTAAAAAACATTCTAGCGGTGGGGATATTAAACAATCTGCGAAATCTTTAAGATAATTAAAAAAATATCATCAAACGAGAAAAATTTACAATGAAAAAATTGTTGTTTGTATCAACCGGGTCAATTGCGACGAGTGTTGCTAGAAGTAGGGGAAAATCCCTACATGCAGGTATTTTTGATACTAAGATTTAGTAGAAACGTAGGGAAAATCGGACAGATTTTTTATAATCTCTAATTTGTAGGGATTTTTCAGCATATCGCATTTTTGTTGAAATAAAAACAGAAAAAAACGTATTTCTAGCAATATTTTCTTCTCGCTTAAAAATATATTTCCAGAGTTGTTTATTGTTTGAAAAGTTGGCGACACTTATATGTGTGTATATGTTTTTTCAAAGATACCTTAAAAATAAAAAAAAAATAAAAAAATAAAAATAATATGAAATGGACATCAATGTTTTAGCGAGAAATAAGGGCTAGCGAAGAAGCTAACGAATAGTGGGTTTCAATTGTTACAGCTTAAGGTGTCTGGAGGAAGGGATATGTATGTACACTGTGGTATACACTATCACTAGCGCCATTGGTGTATAGAAAGAAAATGCCAACCGTTTCGCTAGTCAGTAATGGCAATGGCAATGGTTTTTTTTTTTTTTTTTTTTTTTTTTTTGTCCTTTTTATTTTGTCAAAGCTTTAATATACATGTAACGAATGTCTTTTTTTTTATTTTAACGACAATAATGCAAAGCGATTTTTGTAAGGCAGATTTTTTCAACGTGTAGGGAAAATCGGCTTTTTTTTAGCGATAACGACACTGTAACGATAATTTATTGCGGTGCGGTTCTTCATACGATTTTGAAGTAAAAAACCGCAGTGCGGAACGGCATAAAATTAAAATCTATTTTTTTCTTTCTTTCTCTCTCAACAAGGCGAATTAAATTTTATAAATATTTTATTTTTTATCCGGAATGTTTTTTTTTTTTTTTTTTTTTTTTGCTTAAAAGAAAGCTTATGTCTGTTCCTTAAGGTAGTTTTTGGGATGCGATTATATATATTTAGTCCTTTAAAATTCCTAGTTGGAACATACGGCCATTACAAGCTAACGATTGGCTTATGTATAAAAAAAACAATTCTATCTCTAGAAAAGGGTTTTTCAATGTTTAGCATATGTATTGTTCTTTCTCATCCATGTTACTTATTACCCATTGGTGTTAGCAAAATTTCTCCGAAGTAGCTTCGATAGCTATTTGATCAATCTTCTGAAAAAAAAAATTTTTTTTGTTTAAGAAAATTTTTTTTTGTTAAAAATTTTTTTTTAAATTTTTTATTAAAAAAAAATTTTTTTTTAAGGAAAGAACCCAACCAATTGTAGGGAGATGTAAGAAAAGATAAACTTACTGTTTATTGTTGGTGTTTTGTTTAAGCTTTGATATTGTTACTTACAAGTAAGACTTTGAGTGTTTAAAATTCTATTCGCTTTAGGGTTTTATTCGTATAATATTTTTAGCTTTTCTAAAATCTTAGGAAAAGGTTTCCTGATGAGCTGGCCTAAAACATTTTTTTTTTTTTTTTATCCGGAATGTTTTTTTTTTTATTCAAAAGAAAGCTTATATCTTTCCCGATCTTGTTGAAAATGTGTCTAAACTACTATCCAATAGGACTAATTTTGGTGCAAGTTTCATCCAAATCGGAAGACATCTATTTAAAAATTGGGTCACTTGACATGAAATCCCCCATATATATTTTGATGATATGGCCTAAGTAACTAGTGGAATGCGCATTGAAGCTAGCTTATCCTCCAACAATAAATTGCAGTGTATTTATCAAGAATAAAAATTTGAATTAAGCACGACAAACAAAATCTTATTTAATAAAAATTTTGTATTCCCAAAAATACCTTTGATATATATATATACATACATATATATTCTTTCAAAAACCAATGCAGAAAAAAGCTATTTTTTGCAAAAAAAAATTAAGGAAGATTTGTTTGGTTTAATCTAAACGATATTAATGCCGTGAATAGCTTATCGATATCACCAAGTCTAAACCAGCTGCTGTACAACAACTGAAAATCGCCTAAGTGAGTATACAGTTTTACTACCTTCGGTAATACATCGAATCTTTACTATCCAGACCATGTGTTTATTCAAACATTCTTTATTTGTCGTACAGAGTAATCTACCAGAGGTCCCATATTAGGGCAACATTTGAGATTCCTTTTCACACGGCAAAAACCGTAGCGTTATGTTTATGAATTCAGTAAAAATTTTTCGGATTTAGTTTTAAATTACTAAAACTAACATAATGAAACTTTGTGATGATCAATCAACAATTAAAAACAAATACTTAAACGCCTAATAAAATAAACTGCCATAATATTTGGCACACGTTAATTTAATTAATATGACTAGAAATTATGATGCCAGATTTTACCCATATAAAAAAGATTTGGCACGATCGAATAAAGCATTCTTCTTGTTTTCGGAAAGATTAGAAAACTCGAATATATATAACAAAGGGAAATACAGAATGGCACATAAGGTGAATAATAATGTTGGGAGATTATTCACAAAAACTAAGGATAGATTACAAAAGTCAGATATGCCGAATTTAGTTTAAAAATATAGGACTTATAATTCAGCCCATGGAAAGCGTTATCAACCCATTGTAGGGATTTTAATCATTATCCTGATTATGAAAACACATGAATTTTGAATACGGAAAGTTTTAAGAAACGAAGATATATGTTAGAAATTTTGCAGATAAATAATGTTCCATTTGAGAAAAAAATTTATTTTAAAAAAGAAAAAGATTTTTAGACTTTTATTGAATAAAAATAAATAGACTGATGGAAGGGATAATTATAAATAGGTAATTGTCCTTAATTGTAAGTAAAATAAATAAATCATGACGGAAAGGGACATTAAAAAAGGTTTTAGGCTTTGAATATATTTAAATTTTTTTTTTGTTTTGGCCTCGAGCTCGAAAAAACTTTTTATTTTAATAATAAAAAAAAGGTCGAAAAAATAAAATTTAATTTTGTTTTTCCTTTTTGTTTGTTTGTTTAAAGTTTGTAGAATGGAATTTTAAATTTATAATGATAACTTTGTTAATTAAAGTTTTAAAATTTATTTTTCCATCTTTTATTTTTTCCATTTATTGTCAAACACAATTTTAAAAATTTTATTTTATTATTAAAACGTTTCCTGAAAAAGTTTTCCAACGGAAATCGAAATATCGAAAATTTTTTTTTTTTTTTTTTTTTTTTTTTTTTTCTTCATTATTTATTTATTGAATCTTCATATATTAAATATGAACTAACAATAATTAATCAAATCTTAACCTAATACGTTATTTTATGTCCTGCCAGTGCCAGACAAAAATTTTCTTCATCACGGGTTCTGTTCACTTATCTTGGTGTTTATCGCTCATCTAATTGGATAAGTGCTGCAGTGTCTCTTCTTCTTAAGCGAGTGTGGCCGCCATGATTTAAGATATTTCGAGCTAGTGGATTTGGGTGTTGTTCAAGCCTTTTTAAATATTTTACCGCATATTTTGTAATCATAGTTTTGACTAATGGAACATTGAGATCCTTGTGAATATTTGAGTTTTTTACATACCAAGGGGCAGCTGTGATTATTCGAAGAATTTTATTTTGGCGCCTTTGAATTTTTTCTATATTAGAGGCCGAGGCAGTGCCCCATAACTGAATACCATAGCACCAGATTGGCTTTAAGATGGAGTTGTAAAGAAGAAGTTTGCAGTCAAGACTAAGGACAGAGTTTCTACCAATAAGCCAATGAATTTGAATGGCTTTTAGTTTCATTTGAGTTAATTTTGCCTCTATATGGCATTTCCACGTTAATCGCCGATCCAGATGTATACCGAGATATTTTACATGCGAATGTTGAGGAATTATTTGATTATTGATTGTAATATGGGGGCAAGATTCCCGGCGCAAGGTGAATGTTATATGCACGCATTTTTGCTCATTGACCATTATCCTCCATTGTCTTAACCATACTTCTAGTTGAAATATATGATGCTGTAAGTAACGAGATGCTTCATAACGGTTTTCGTGGACGCTTAGAAAAGCAGTATCGTCTGCAAATGTTGATGTTTGTGTATAGTTGCTTGTTGGCATGTCCGAAGTATAAATTAAGTATAATAGGGGGCCCAGGATGCTGCCTTGTGGGACTCCAGCGTCAATGGGCTGAGGTGAACTTAAGAAATTTCCTTCTTTAATAATAAATTGACGACCGACTAAGTAGCTTTCTAGCAGCTTGTGTGTGTTTGCTGGTAAATTTTGCTTCAATTTATGTAATAAGCCTTCATGCCAGACTTTATCAAAAGCTTGCGAAACATCGATGAAGAGTGCTGAGCAATATTTTTTTTCTTCAAATGCTTTTCTTATGACATTTACTATTCGATGAGTCTGTTCGATTGTGCTGTGTTTTCTTCGAAATCCGAACTGATGGTTTGGAATACATCTATTTTCACTTAAAATCGGTGTTAATTTTGAAACTAATAATTTCTCAAACAGCTTTGACATATTTGATAATAAGCTAATAGGCCTATAAGACTCAACTTTTGTATGATCTTTACCTGGCTTTGGTATCATGGTAACTAAGGAAACCTTCCATTTTTGAGGATAGTATTCGAGACGTAAAATAGCATTAAAAATAAAAAGAATAATTTTCTTTGCTAAGCGAGGTAGCTCTAAAAGCATTTTATTACTGATCTTATCAATACCAGGTGCCTTCTTAGTGTTTAAGTCACAAATAGCCTTTTCGAGTTCTCTTATCTCAAATCTGAGGGGGATAGCTGCTCTAGCAGCAACAGGTGGTAACTCTGCCGCAATATTGTGAGATATATTTGGTGTAAATACGTTTTTCAAGTGACTAACAAACAGATTTCCTTTTTCAATATCGTTTCTTGCCCAACTACCATTCAAGTTTCTTAATGGTGGCTTTGATATAACTGGCCTTTTTAAATTTCTAGCTGCACGCCATAATGAGTAGTCAGATTGTGGAGTTGCATCAAGTTCCTTAAGATATTTTTCTAGAGAAGCCGTTTTCTGAGTCTGCAGTAACTTTCTTAGCCTTTTTGTGTACTCTTTTAATAAATTCTTAAGTTGCGGGGATCTGTACAGTTGCCACTCTCTTCGAACTCTCCTTTTTTCAGTCAAGAGCCGCTCGACATCTGAAGAATATATTTTAATGGTTTTTGTTTTTTTTGGGGCAAAATTGGAATGTTGAACAGCTAGTTTCAGAAAACTGTCAAAATTGTCAATAGAGCGATCTACGTACTCCGGTGTACTGAGCGGAATATTTTCTGTGCAATGGGCACTGAGAAATTTTTTATATTTTAACCAATTTATTTGTGTGGCTGACGTCGCTAAGTAACATGACGGAGATACAATTCTATTTGGGTTCGTTATAGTACCAATTGTAGGTGTGTGGTCGGATGATAATTCTAGGGAAGCTTCAACATGAATCGTTTCTGTTGGGATGTTTTTAACCACTCCAAAGTCGATAACATCTGGAATTTTTTGCTGATCAGTAGGCCAATATGTTGGTTGTCCGCTCGCGACCACGTTTAAACCCATTTTAGAGATTGTGTTAAACAAAACACGACCTTTTGGTGTTATAAGTCGTGACCCCCAGAAGGTATGTTTAGCGTTATAATCGCCAGCGGCGAGGAAACAGGGTCCTAATGATTTAAAATATTTATAATATTGGCTTTCTGATATGGCAAATCTAGGTGGAGAGTATAAAGAAGAAATTACTAAGTTTCGATTTAGCTCTTCAACACAAATAGTCGTTGCTTGCAGATAATCTTCACAATGATCAAACATTAAGTAGTGTTTGATTCGGGCTTTTATCAAAATGGCAGAGCCTCCACAAGCTCTATCTCGAGGGTCCTTAGTATCATATAGTATATAACCATTGATTTTAAACGTATTTCTTGAGGTCAAGTGAGTTTCAGAAACCAACATGACATCAATTTGTTTATTTTTTAGAAAGTATTCTAATTCATTTTTATGTTGGCGGATGCCGTTTGCGTTCCAAAAACAGATTTTTAAACAGTTCATGGCTTGTTAAGTACAGCTTGCAATAACATCGATTGCATTCTTAGAATTTCCTGCATCATATTACCCATTGTGTTCGTAAAATTATTAACTGTTTGCACTAATGTTTCCATGGTTTTTTCAAGACGACTTAAATTAGAAACTGGAGTTTCTTCATTAATTGGCGAAGCACCTTGCATTGTCACATGGTTTGATTTTAGAATGTTAGCGTAGGAGGTTCTGTTATTACTAGGCTGTGGAGCCTGAATGTCATTAGTGTTTAGCTGATTTGTTACCTGCATTTGAGGGGAATTAGTTTTCGGTCCAACCGACTGCTTGACGATAGTGTATACAGGGCATCCTCTATAATTGGCTGTGTGATTACCGCCACAATTGCTACATTTTTTAACGTTGGGGTCATTTTTAGATTTATCGCAAAGATTTGTACCATGTAATTCTCCACATACTACGCAAACAGGGGGTAAGTAGCAGTATGCCTTAGTATGGCCAAATTCTTGGCAGTTCAGACATTGAACGGGACCGCCTCTTTTGTGCGGCTCCTCTATAGTTACTTTTCTGTACAGAATGTATTTTAAGTTATAGATGGGATGCGTTTCATTTTTTTTTAAGTTTAACGTCGCCGGGTTCAAACTCCACTCGAAAAAGTGGTTGGGGAATTTTTTCTCTATTTTTAATGTTTAATACATGTTTTACCTTGAAGCCTTTTTCTTCAAGGAATGTTTTTACCTCTTCTGGGTCCACACATGAGTCAATACCCTTAATCACTACCTGAAGACCTTTACTGCTTTTCAGTTGGTATGTATAAAAATTTTTTTTGAGTGCCTCAAAGTTGCTTACAATTTTTCGAAAATCATTCTCATGATTGATTTGTATTTTTGTTTCGTTTATACTACCACGCTTGATAGCAGCTACGTAAAACGAATTTTCACCTATATTCGATATCAAACTCTTTATGAGCTCATTAGAATTTTGCTCCCTCAGATATATCGGGGGAGGCTTGGTCGATTTTATGACGTTTTGTGCTTCAGAGGATTCATCCTCCAGAATTGCAAAACGATTTTGAGAATTTATTTTATCAAAAGATGGTACTTTTGAGGCCGAAGCAACTGCTGCAGAGGTAGGGCTGCGTCCCCGTTTAAGCACTGTTATGTACCTGTCCATACCAACTTGTACTGTAGGCTTTTGAGAAGTTTTTACTTGCGTTATTGAGTTGTCCATAGCGGCTGTTTTGGGGTTAACCGTTTCATCACTTGTTAAAGTTATTTTTTGCTCTGTGGCAACGCTTGCAGTTAATAAATTTGTTATTGTATTACGATCGACCGTATTTTTAAACAAAGAGGGTGAGAGGGAACGAGTTCGAGTAATAGGTTTAGCCGTTAAATAATTGCTATCATCGATTCTTTTTTCTGCGTTTGTTTCGTCAACACTCAATGTAACATACGCATTTCTTTCATTATGTTTAATTGTTTTTGCATTATATGCATTCATAAGAGTTTTTTTTTTTATATATTACTGTTTGTTTAATTGTGCTCTTCTTTTTATTTGTTGTTTAAAAAAAACCCCGAGAATAAAAAAAGAATAAAGAAAACAAGAAATGTTTTTGCTTAAAATGTATGTATTTATATGTATGTGAGTACATACATATATTTTTGTTATTTGTAATTTTTAATATTTGTAATAAATTTAATGTTCACTAATTTAAAAATTATTGTAAAGCGTCCATTCATTCGCTGATCTTATATTATTTAAAAAATAATATGATATTATAAATATACAATTGTTTATGTTAAAAAAAAAACCGTATGCCGAGTTAAAAGAAAAAAAAACACGTCTGCAATTAACGAGCACGCAAGCAAGACTCGAAAATAAAAATATTTTAGTTAATTCTATAAAAGAGTGACCTTAAGCTTAATTAATTTATTAAAGTATAATATTTTTTTTTTTTTTAATATACTAACTTTTATTTCAATGAGTTTATCAATATAACTTTTCCAGTTACCCTCGTAATCACAAATGCTTCATGCAACCTAATACAATAGGCATCCTATTAAAAATATTGTAGAAAAAACCCTGAAGTATATGTAAAACTATGTGAATTTATAACATACGCATAACAGGAAATTACATTTAATCATAATCAACACTCCAACAAATACACATGGAAACCAAAAATAACCCACACTGCAAACGCATACAAACACTAGTTTCTAACTAACACGTACACGCATACAAAATTGCAACTACATGAAAAATCGTGTAGTTCTAATTCAACATGAAACTCCCTTGCTTACTCTCTCTCTTTCTTTATTTGAAGCAAATTCAGAAACTCCAAATAAAATATCAGCTATAATATTGCATTTTGTTAAAAAAAAAAACTAACAGAAATAGAAAATTTTAAACAATTTCACGCGTGTAGCTGTATGCTTCAACATTTATACGTAACTTTGCACAGTGGGGGATTTGAAAAACACGGAAATAAATTCGCAGTATACGTTTTAATAAACACAGAAAAAATTTAAATTTGTCTCTAATCACCAAATTCATACCAAATTCATAGAATCAAACAAACAATTTGTTGATTTTGCACCTATTACCAAAATAATTATAAAGATTACTAAAAATTGCAAAAATTTATAATTGTGAGTATTTTTTTTTTTCAATAAATGATAATTTTAATTTGAATTAAAAAAATTATCAAAACACTTTGCCGTTTCAAGCAATGTGTTAATTGATTTTTTTTAAATATAGCTCAGGTTTTGACAATTTCCAACAATAATTCTACAAGTTTAAATTATTTTATTTTAAACGAAACAATTTTTTGTTGTTTAATAAATATTTTAATAAAAAATTTTTTTCAAAACAACTTAAATGTTAATTAAATCAAAGTTATATTTTTAATTTTCTTTCAACAAAAAAAAAATAATTGATTGAATTATCACATTAATTAAATCGAAATATTTAATTTTAAAATAATTTTTTTAATTATAAAATAAATTATAAACGTCTTGGAGGCTTGAATTTTTGAAAATTTTTTTTTAACCTAAACGCAGAGAAAAATATGTTTTACACGGTAACAGATCACTAAACTATTTAAAAACAAAATTTTTCGTACATATTATTGCTATTTTTATATTAGTTTTATTTAACAATATTGTGAAAAAAGCTATCATATAATGGTTATTCTTAATGTTTTTGCAACCATTTATAAGTTTACAGAATATAAGAGATAGTGTTCAAAAAAAACTGCTTCGACAACATATTTTCTAAACAATTTGACATCAAAATTTGCCGTAGAAGGCCGACGTATTACATAATAGTGAAACAGAACTGGGACTGAATCATATTTTCCAAGGCGAGTACATGTAAACGGTGGGTCGATACTACATCAAGTAACAACACCAAAAACACAACAATGTATTTTTTTGTTTCTTTCGTTGATCGATATGTCAAAAACACCAGCAACTTTTGACATTTCTTTCTCTAATTAAGAAAAAAAAAGTAGCACAGCTGTCACCTGAAAAATGAATTCGCCTTGATATTTTCCATACAGATTGACAAAAAATGTTGCCAAAGAATGCGGTCATGAAATAAAATCTATTTTATTTTGAGTTCGTTTTTCTAATGCTCTCACATATAGACACTTTTTCTCTTGACAATGCTACCATATTTTCATTCAATTACAATTACTTTTTGTAAACAAAGAAAAATAAAAACCAAAGAAAAAAAAGAAATGAGACAGAATTTGAAGATACTGCCGACTAGGGATGCCAAACGGGATCGATTTTAACAAATCCCGGGATTCGGGATTTTGGAAATCCCGATCCCGAAATCCCAGGATTTTCGGGATTTCGAGATTTTCGGGATCCCGGGATTTTCCGGGATTTCGGGATTTTTCGGGATCAATTTGTTTCTTTAATATAAAAATTTTTTATAAAAAACAACAACACTTTATTTATTTATGTCTCAATTTTTAAAACAGAAAACTTAACAAAACAATTATAAGAAAATTTTTTTAAATTAACTAAATTTTATTTATTTTTGAATTTTTAAAAAAGAAAAATTAACAGAACAATTCTTTTACAACTTTTTCTTATAAACAAAAGTTAAAATATATATCGTTACCTTAATATAAAAAGGCCCCAACTCATTATTTTTGGAAATCCGTTTTTTTATTGATTCTTGTAGAATGGTTGCTAATACACATTCTATTAAAATTTCAAGCAAATTAGATTAAAAATAAAGAAGTTATAAGCAGAACATCATATTATCATATCAGAACACCATATTATCATTTATTTCGACGGCTGTTTTTACCAGAACCGAAACAGTACGTTAGCCAATGCTTTATATATACTATAAAAATTACAAATATATACATATGTATTTCAATCTGAATTCCTCGTTTAATTTTAATAAAGATGTTTTTTGACAATGTTTGTGTAGCTATATTATTTCAGCTTTTATTAAGTTTTTTCCTTCTCCTGTAAAAAGTGTTTTTGATGAGTTGGGGCCTTTTTATATTAAGGTAACGATATATTTTTTTATTTATAAAAAAGAAAACTTAACAAAACAATTCATTTTATATACAAATTTTTATGTCGTTAGTTCTTAATTTTTTGTGCGACGATAAAAATTTTACGCTTACTACGTTTAAAACAAAATATTATTTAAGATACATGTTAAAAAAAAAATTTTATTTTTTTTATTGCATTACTGGAGCGAATTAAAAATGTGAATTTTGAAAAAATTAAAAAAAAATCACATTTTTTTCAACTTTAAAGTCCTGTAGCTAAGTAAATCTTTATCCGACCCACACGGGGAGAGATATCTATTCAAAATGTTAAATCTTGTACAATTCAGTTAAACTGTTCTCGAGATTTTTCGAAATGCCTTAAACAACTGCTGAAAAACACGATTTTCGCGTATATCTCGAAAACGGTTCATGGGAAAAATAAATAAATGCCATATTCGTGTTCAGCAGCACCAATTTAGCTTAGACAATATCTCATTTCTGAGGTTCATTTTTTTGTGGCATAGTGTAATTGGCAGATGAGTGCTGGTTAGCTTTGCGACAGAATAGAAAACAAATGAGACATTGAGAAAACCAAATTTCTTTAATGTGCAGTTTTTCGTTGGGAAAAGGATAATCGCGTAATGAGAAAACGACCATAAAACAATGAATAATTAGAAAGTATAAAAATTCAATTAAACGAATATTTTTATACATATAAAAACTTTTGATACACAAAAGTTGTTAATTTGAAAAATCCCGGGATTCATAAAAATAAATCCCGGGATTCGGGATTTGTCAGTCCCGAAAAATCCCGGGATTTCAGGATTCGGGATTTCCGGTTTGGCATCCCTACTGCCGACGTTTTTACTTTGGGCTTAAGGAATTTTGCCCGACAGAAAAAATTAAAGCAATAAAATGAGAGATAATTAAAATTGACTGCCAACTATTTTGTTATGGGCTCGTGAGTTTTTGTCCCAAGCGTAGGATTATCGGATTCGTTTTCATCAATTCTTTTTAAATATCAATTCATATTTTCATAAAGTTTTTTATATAAATTTATTTTTATTTGGCATTAAATACGAATTTTAAACATAAATAGAAATTGGTAAAATCGGCCCTTAGTCCTCTTTCAATACTTAAGTGTCGAGTACAACCGTTTCATGTTCTATCTTAGCAGAGTTGCCATATTATGTGATTTCTCACTATATTTAGGGGTGTATATTTCGTAGACATTAAAATGACTAATTTAATCAATAAATCAATTGATTTTGGTAGCAATAATAATTTTTTGCAAAAATAATTAAATGAGATTTCTGTCACCATATTGAATAATTTTTTTTTTCATTGAGTGTATGGACTTCTTTTTAAAGCCTTATGAGGCCGCTTCCCTTATAAAGGGTTTGCCAAATAAGTTTTTTTTTGAAAATGCTATAAAAAAAAAATTACTGCATATTTTCCTGAAATTTCTTTTTTTATTTGAAAGTACAATCCTTCCGGTTAATAATGGAAAATAATTTCATTCAAATGGCTGCCTCGGCTGGCCATGCAGTAGCCTACACGATCGGTCCAATTTTTAATTTTAACGACATCAGCTCTGCGGCTGATAATGCGATCTTCAAAAACAGGGCGCAAAACATCAAGTGTAGCTTCGGCTGTGTGGCACGTAGCGCCGTCCTGTTGAAACCAAATGTTGCCAATATCCTCCTCTTCAATTTTTGTGAACAAAAATTCGTTAAACATGGCCTGATAACGATCGTCATTGACTGTAACGACCCTCCTTGCTCATTTTCGAAGAAAAATGTCCCAATTATGCCTCTGGACCAAAATCCGCAACAAACAGTGACTCGTTTTGGGTGCATCGGCTTTTCAATGTATGCCTGCGGCTTTTCTGTGCCCCAAATGCGACAATTTTGCTTGTTTACATACCCGCCAAGATCAAAATGAGCAATTTTCGCACACATTCTGCAACATTATCATGATTTTCAAAGTAATGTCGCAATATTTCCCAGTGTTGTTCAAGCGTATACACAACCATATTCGTTCAGCGGAAGGATAAAACTAATTATCTGTCAAATCAGACATGAGCTAAATGTTACCATTCACGAAATAAGCACTAGTTGAAAAAAAAACGTTAGATGGCGGACCCGTTATATGACGATTTCAAATTAAAATCTTAAAATCGGTAACATCTCAGCGTTGATTATGTGGTTGTTGCCAGCATTAAGGTACAAATTCAATTTTATTGTGATTGCGGTAACAATTGCTGAGATCGAAGTGACCAATATAATGTTATTTTTTTTTTTTTTTTTTTTTTTGCAACCATGATAAATGATATTTCAGTCAAAATATCGAGATATAATTATTCTCTGAGTATACAAGCTCCTTTTTAAGGTTCAATGATGCCGCTTTCGTTATGTATGAAGATTTAAAAACTAAAATTTTAAAACCGATAACGTCTCAGCTTTGTAGCGATTTAGAATCTACTAAAAAAGTTTCCCTTGTTTTCTAAATCCCCCACTGTGTTTCGGTTGTTTTGTGTACAAACAGTTGCTAAACTATGTGTTTATTTTTTTGCATATTGCTCAGTGTTTAACAGTGTTTTCTAAAAAATTAATGAGAACATGGCATTGAGCCATATTTTGTGCTTAAACTCACTAGCTCTTTGGTATAAACCTAAACTCATTCTATCTAATGTTTACACCATTTTGCTAGTAAACTTCTACATAATGTACAAACTACTACCTCAAATTATACGTGTGTATGTCGCATTTTTGCATACATTATTTATGCGTATTGCCTGAACAAATGCCAGATTTACATGCAAATGCATGTTGTAATCTCTGCTGGCGTTTTTCTCTACGTCTGTCTGATGCAGCTAAGCGACAGCTTAAATAAAAAAAAATTATAACGCGCCGTAGTTAAATTGTTTTGTATTTCAGTGATTATATTGTTATTGATGAATATTTTGGTGTAAATTTGCATACAAACTTACCGTTTTTAGGATAAGGGTTTTAACTTTGATTGAAATTAAAAACTTTTAGTATGGACAAGTACTTTTGCTTTAATAACACAAATGAAAAAGTTTTTAGAAATTTAAAATATATATCGAACTTGTTCAACAATAGTGTATTAACTCAGAATTTTTATTTTTTTAAGTATTTGGAAAAAGTCGATACGTAATATTCATATCTAACCGCTATAAAAATATCGTGCTATTTTGTCTACATTTTGGTAATAAAATTGTTGGTTTAAAATTTTTTTTTTTTTTTCATTAAAGTAAAATTTAAAGTAAAATTAAAAATTGTTTTGCTTCTACTGAAAATTTTAAAATTCTGAGTTATTACCATCTTGTTGATTGAGCGCGATATGTATTTTTAATGAAAAATGTTTGTGCATTAAGGTTAAGCGATTTACAATTAATTTTTATATAAAGTTCATTTTATAAACCTTAAATGTTTTTATGGGTAAGGTCTGAACATGCTATGGGGGAACTTTTTAGAGTTAGATATTATTAAATAGAGAGAGAGAAAGAGAGAGAGAGAGAGGACTCAAAAAGTGATTCGGCGTGATCGGTATACTAAATGGTGGGTCTAGAAACAAACGATTAAATATACAGCTTGAGTATGTAAATAATTTTTTTTTTTATATTTATCCAGAAAATGTCTGGGCTAAACACTTAATTCGCATGAATTAGCATGCACACTAGGGCGGGCTGATTTGTATGGATGAAAAAAATAAATAAAAATCGTATAGCAAAAACGTAATCTACACAAAATTCTAAGAAAATTATCCGAAGAAACCATGGGTCTAAAATCAAACCCTAATCCGCGCCTCTCTACTTGAATATTTTTTTAATGTTAAAAAATTTTAGTTGTAGAAAAATATAAAGTGCAAAAGAAACTACCTTACTAAACAATTTTATTCAAAAAAATTCAATTTCTTTTTAGAAAGAGCTATTTTTATCAAACATTTATTATTTTGGCAAAGGCGGGCATATACATTTTCAAGTCGAGAGGTGCGGATTAGGATTTTATTTTAGATACATGATTTATTCGGAGAATTTTCTTGAAATTTTATGTAGCTTATGTTTTTGTTATACGATTTTAAAAAAATTTGACCCGCCCTAATGCACACATTTTCAATTAGAGCCAGCCACAATTGCCTCCATTGTTATTAGATAATTAAATGGAATATAATTCTCTCGCTATCATTATTTTAATTAATAAAAAATAAACATATTGATCGACTGGGTGGCTGAGTGAGAATATTAGCAGCCAGGTAACATAGGACCCTTGGGAGACGGAGCGACATGGCAACAGAACGGGAACTTATTAATGGGCACACGTGTGCCATGCTTGATAGCGGAACCAAACCTAATCTATCCGTTAAAACGTGGCAGGATTCAGTTTGTTTCAGATTCAGTTGTCAAAAATTGGAATTTTGAAAAAAAAATTATACAATTCACCAAAGGTAAAAGGGTTTAGATTTAACTTTGTCTGGTTGTTGTTTTTATGAATTTCCTTTAAATTTTGACAACAATTCAATTGCAAGTAAGTACTGACACTTAAGATTTTAAATTTAAATCAATTATTTTGCACAAATATGATATTTTCTTTTTAGAATTTTAATGAGAGTAAGTTGTGTATAATTCAAAATTGTAACCTAAATTTTTTACAGTTCATGTTTTTTTATTTCAGTCTGAACATTTAAGCAAAAGCAATAATTTAAAATGTCTGCCATTAAAAAAGCAAATAGAAACTTTATTTAAAAAATATTATTTATGAGATTTTCTTATAGGCTTTTAATGATGTTTTACAAGATTAATTGGCTGAAGTCGAAATGCTTAGCAAATAAATCAGTTTTCTCGTTCTCCTGATAAACAGTAATTATGCAGATAGAACGTTTTGAATATAAGGCCTTGATATAATACAATAAAACCTTGTACAAAACACACAAAAAAACTCGTAATTAAGAATTTTTGTTTAATTTTATAATTTTCATACGATTTCATTTAACTAATGTATTTTTCATTTTATTTTATACTTTTATTTAAAATATTAAATATATTTCTGTTGTTTCCCCCTTTTTTTTGGAAGTGGATTGAAGCCAATGCCAATAATCATATTCGGTTTTCTTTTCTATTTTGGCAAACAAGTAAACATAATATTTAATAATGCTTAAATAATTTTCATAAATGCCTTTCAATTGGTCTAAAAACATTTTGTATTTTAAAATGATTTTAATTTAAGCTGATTATGTCTATTAATTTGTTGCACAGCAAAATTAATAATTATGATTTTTATACAAAAAAAATTTATACATTTGGATTTTGGTTGTGTTTTATACAAATTTTCAAAAAATATTTAGTATTTATTGTATTTATTGTATTTATTTATAATTTTAAATTATATATTAAATATAATTTTAATAATAAAGGCTTAAATGTTGGTTATTAAGATAGAAGTGGTACGCTACGTAATGGAAGTAGGAATTATGTATTTGTTTTTTCAAAAAAGTTTTGTAAAATTATTTCAATGCACTTATTGCAGCAAAAAGAGCTTATGGCCTATAGTACTTAAAATGTGTTGTGTTTTGTACATACACTATTGACCTTAGACCCTTCAAAGTTTATTTATCGATGTCTGTTTTTCATTGTTGTTGCAAACATTTCATTTGAAACACTATTTTAACAAAATTTTTCACTAAAATTGTATGCGAAAACCAAAAAAAAATCTCATTTAATCTCAACTGTTTATGTTGATTGTATTGTTTATGTAACACAATATATATAAAAATTAATTAAATTTTTAATTAAATTTGCTTATTCTGTTGTTGGCTTTAGTTTATCAAAACGGGAGAAAAAAACAATTTCATTAACAGTATGATTATAATTTTTATTTCTAACTTTTTTTTACTTTTTATATATTTAAAATTTTGTTGTTTTTATGGAAATAATTTTTTCATAAAATTTGTTTATTTTCATGTGCATAAATTTTTTTCCTTTTCTTTTGATAATAATTGTATTTGTTTTGTTCAGAGTTTTTTCCACACTCTGCTCACTCCACATAATAGACTGAGGTGTATAAAAGCGCTTGTGTGTATAACTGTTTACTTGTGTGCAGGAGAGCATTTTGTTTATGCACTAATACTGATTAATGGCAAAACTTTTCTAATTTGTTGTACACGAAAACGAATACAATTTCAACTACAATTAAGAACATGAATTGGAAAAAATTCTAGGAATACTCAAACATACACTTTGAACTTTTATAGAAATTTGTCGACACTTTAAGTTTCATTCAATTTAAAAAAAAATTGGAGTAAAAAAAAAACGTAGAAATTAATAATAAAGGAAAAGTTTTTTTGTTTATTATTTTTTTATTCTTGGACACATGATTACAGTAAAAATTAAAGAAAATATTTTAATTAGTTCATGTTCTTCCACAAAATATTTAATGAGTATATTTTTCTAAAATTTTATAACCCCTAAATATTCTTAAGGTCTTTTGCGGTTCTTTATTAAATTTTTTAAACGTCTACAGCTAATTTTATGGCAACATAATTTGATTTTGAAATTTATAGCAAATTTTTTTTTGCATAACTACAAAAACTTTTTATGAGTTTTAAATAAATGCTCGTAAGAAATAGAAAACCGGTTTTAGTGGTTCAGCTAAACGTTATATAAAAGAAATATGTCTGGGAAATTTCATCAATTCAGATTTTTTTTTGCGAGTCTTCTCATCTCATATCCCTCTATAACTCAACATCTTAAAATTACAAATACTCAATTAATTCACATAGAGGTTAACATTAAAACAAATACGTATTTTTTAAAATTAAAAAAAAAAATTTTTTTAAAAGTGTAATTTCATTAAAACGGAGTGTTGCCAACAGGTAACAACGAGCAACAAGGGAAAGCAAAAGTAAAAAAGTTATGAAAACGCTAAACGTAAAAACTTAAAGCATTTCATATTTATGTTAATTAGATCAGATAAGACGAGTAAAAACTCTTGAAATAGTTTTTAGTTTTCAAGTAGCATAAATCTACGATGCATATCTCACACAGTATGCGTAAATTTTACGTATTTTGGATAGTTGCGTCGAAATCGTTTTCGTTCATTGAGGCCACTGATCGACTTGATTCTGGCGGACTACTTGCGATGGCAAGTGTTGCGGAGGTTTTCTATTCGTTTTTGCTTGGATTTACCCTTATAAAAGTCGGCGTGTAAGGGTGGGTTAAGTTCTCATTCTACATAGAAATTCGCTAACTTCTAGGCGAAAGTTTCTCGATAACATAATGAACCTTGATTTATTTGCATTAAAAATTAACTAAAAGTTAGACATTGTTACATCTAAAAAGTTATTCTCAACCAAAAAATATAAAATAGTACTGTAATAAATTTGCTGGAGGCTATACAAAATAGATTCCATTTTCGCTCAATGTAGCCCACAAGACACAAACATTAAATTTCGTGTTTTATGCAAATAAGTCAAAAGTAGTAAAGTACTAGAGCTATGACTCATATCTGGTCACTAACTTTACAGATTCTCACAAAAACCACAAAGCAGCGATTATAAAAATATTTTTTATAAAATATTTATTATAACACATTTTCATTTTTTAAAATTTATAAAATTATAATGGAATCGCAATATTAATAACAATAAGAAACAACCAGCTTATGCTTTTTTGCACCTGAGGTGAAGAACAGAGTGTATACTACAGGTTATATTACTTGAGAGGTTACAATAACTATTACTATGGAAATTATTGAGAGATGACCAGTATGTTGCCTGTAGTATACTATATATTACAGAGGGATATTTAAACTTTTCTTCCAATTCTTTTCGCACGTAGTTATACTTTTACAAAATAATTTCAAATGAACGAGCGCCTGTACTGTCAAACAACAGATTCCAATCGAAAACACAAGGATATCATATAAACAAACATGATCCGCAATTGAAGTAAATACTTTTTATCATGTAATTTCTAATAAAAAAACATTGAATTTCACTAAATTCCTATTGATATTTTCGAATGCAATCGCATTTGATTTACATAGCGTTAACATTTGACAGTACTGGCAAGACAGTTAAAAAATACATATTAGTTGCCAAAAACACTGCTAACTGTCTTCGTGACGTAGGCGTCCAGACAGTAGTTAAGACAGTTCACTTTGAAATATATGTCAAACGTGAATGAACTTAACAAACTTAAAAACAGCCTAAAATAACTATATATTGAAAAAAAAACATAACACTTAACTAAAACATAAAAAATCAAAGCAAAATATATTTACATATTTTTTACGTTTTTTTTCCTTTTGCTAATAAAACTTCAGATTATTGTTAGAAAATGTCAAATCACTGTCCAATTTTACTGTCTGCAAAATTTGCTAGACAGTAGACAAGACAGTTGGAGAAGTGTGCATGTATTAGTAAAAAAGTTTGCATGTATTGCTACTGTCATGCCAGTATTGGCAAATGTAAACGCCAGGTAAATGAAAATCGTATTTACATGATATTATTTTGCTCTGGATTTTAGTCCACTGTAATAGCGATAACTGCAGCTTATTCGCCGCAACTTATAGCCGTAAATTAAATATCAATTGAACCAGTGTTCGAAAATGAACCGAACATTATTTGGCGTTCGGCTCACACAACCAGAAACGATATCTAATTTTTAAGTGTTTGTGTAGACAAACACAACTCTTAATACCGTTCGTAACTATTTTCATGAAAGAGCCGAACATTATATAGTGTTCTGTTCTTCGTTAAAAAACAGAACAATTGTAGTTATACTGTAGACAAACATTTTTAATGCTCTTTAATGTTTCTTTTTTTACATTGATAACGAAATGAACAAACAAAAAGTTTTAGCAACGGCCGCAGCACGAACAGCTTGTGCGTGTATTGTGTATATGTTTTGTTTGTGTAAAATTATTTTGCTGGCTTTTTGTTTTTATTTTTCGTATGTGTATTATTAGCGTTTGTGTTTTTCACAAATCTACCGAACCGAACATTCGTTATTAAAGCCTGGGAAAGATATGGACTGACTTTTTCCTAAAATAAAAAGATTTCTCACAAAAATCATATATGGGCATTTAGGCGAAAAGTCTACTTTTTGTAACGTAACGCCAGCCAGCTTTTACAATTGTTTCTCAAAAAATTGTATATGGGTATTTCCACAGAAAAGTCTACTTTTTGTCACGTTACGACACCAACCATTTTTAATTGTTTCTCAAAGAATAATAAAAATATTACTTACTTTTTTGCATTATGGTGTAAAGCGCAACTAGCTTTACCTTTAAGGAAAGAGGGGAAAAATTTGAACAACAAGACTAAATGCTTGGTGTCGTAACGTGACAAAAAGTAGAATTTTATGTGGAAATACCCATATGTGTGATTTAGTTTCTTATATGTTTTTGTGTAAAGCGCAACTAGCTCTGCATTTAGTAACAAATTGAATAACATTTGAACAATATGGGCTCCAAATACTGGCTTATTTGCTTGCTGGCGCTACGTTACAAAAAGTAGACTTTTTGCTGAAAATGCCCATGTATGAATTTGTGAGAAATCTTTTTACTTTAGGAAAAAGTCAGTCCACAGCTATGCCAGGCCTTCAATAAATAATTACCAAGGTCCAGTTCACGCTATAATAGATATTTTATCATATTAGGATCATGAAAATTTTTCTGTCCAATAAAATAAAATGTTGGGTCCTGATTATACTCAGACCCTCTACAAGTGGTCCCTCGAAAATCGAACTAACCCATTATATGATTGTATTTGTGCAACAGAACTATATCAGCCGATATTCCAGACTCAAAATCAGCTACTCTATTCATAAAGATTCAAGTTGGCATATGTTTACACATTTTTAAATAAGACTAAAGGTTTTTAACATAGAAAATTATAATATAAATAAAAATTACTTAAAAAAATTAAACGGTATTAAAAGCATAATTTCCGACTTTTTATTAATCTTTCTATTTTGTTTGTTTCCTTTCATTCATTTGCAGATACCTCACGTGCTGGTGACAAATATGAAACGACATCAACGGTTAATAGTTACACCAAATACATGAAATTAAAAATACGTAATGTGGGTCCAAATGATTTTGGTACTTATCGATGCGTAGCAAAAAATTCATTAGGCGAAACCGATGGCAATATAAAACTTGATGGTGAGTAAACAGTGAAATGTTTTTTTTTTTGTTCCTGCAATTCATACATTTCCCACAAAACCCTCAAAATAAAACACAAAGTAATCTAAAATAGGAATTGAAAAGAACTTTAAATTTAAATTTTTCATTTATTTCATTTATAGAAGGCAAGCTTTTTCTATATTTTACCTTGATTTTTCTTTTACCAAGTATTTTCAAAGTTCATTTAAAAGCCAAAAATAAAAAAACAAAAATGTTTCTGTCAATGTTTGACAAATTTATTTTGGCTGCCCTTTTTTGGAGGGTTCATTTATTTGCGCAATTTTTTCTTTTCTATTTAATATTTTAAACATTAATTAACTTTCATTTTATTTTCATTCCATTAAATTTGTTTCAATTTCCTTTTGTTCAGTTTTAATTTTTTTTCTCGTTGTGTACTTTCTTTGGTGTTTGTGAGATTCGCTACAATGGTTTCTGGGATGGTTACGGAGAACGTGTTCTTTAGAGTGATGTTTGTTTGCAAAGAAAAAAGCTTGAAAGAACAAACAAACGGTAACAAGAAAAAAGAAAATTTATCTAATCCATATACATACATACATAAAAAAAGTTTGGTGTCCCTTGACTAACTAGACGTGGCAATGCCAAATTAATAATTTTAAATACTCATGAGTTCAATTACGATCTAACAGCGTGCGCATCATTCTCAAAATATTTATACAAAGTTCATTTACCTTTTATAAGTATGTGTAGGCAACCGAAAAAATACTCTAATCCGATAATGAATTTTAAGTACTTTTAGGCCCGTTTTCACAACTTAACGATATCTAAAGGAAGGATTTTATCGGCCGTATAAAAAGTATTCCATTATTATATATTTACTTTAACGTACCAGGTACCTTTAACTTATCGCACACTTAAGGTTAAAGTAAAGCTGTGATTACACTGTGCAACAAAAGAAACCAGGAACCCAAGCCAATTTTTCAAAACCATTTGGCAGATTTGCTCTACTAGTAGTCTACTTGTGTTATAAAACACTTTTTAATTTAATTTTAAAATTTTGTGTCAAACATTTTTTGTTTGAAGTGCCAGCTGAGAGAAATGCACTACTGCAAATAAAATCAAATTAGTGTAATTCACAGTACACAGAAAAAAATAAAAATTGATTTCAATTAAAAAATTTGTAATATTAATCAAAAAATTAATTAAACTTGCACCAGTAAACAAATTAATAGTATCAATTAAACCAGTTAATAGTATTAATTAAACGTTTAATTCACTTGATTAAACGTTTTATTCACTTGATTAAATTTTTAATTAAAACTGATTATATTTTTGATTAATGCTTTAATTGGTGAAAAATTTTGGAGAATTTTTTCTGTGTAGTAATGTTTAATTGACTGTTCGTCATAAAACCAAATGAAAAGGTACCAAAACCTTTAGGAAGAATTGTCAATATTCACTAGGGTGCGCCTTATGTTTCATATTTGCAAAATTGTACCGCAACTTCACCAAAAAATGTTCGTCCCATCATCAAATTATGTTTCGCAAAAAATTACACTGGTCGCATATCGGAAGGGCTTGGCGCATCGCCTCTTAAGTTTGAATGTGCATTTAAAATGGGAAAGAATAATTATTTGAGATTTTGTAAAACTTTTGCCATTTACTAATTACTGTTGCAACAAAGTGTAAAAGAATTGCAATGTGTACGAAATTATCGTTCTAATGATAAGTAAAAGACGAAATTTGGTTAAAATTATTAAAATTTCCTAGGCCACTTGGACAAGAAATCTAGAAAAAAAATAACGTATTTTGAAAAATATTTGAATAAGAGCTAAGTTTTACTTAAAATATACCCGTATTTACTTGTATATGAGTTTTTGTCTTCGTAGCATGCCGTTACCCTTTTAGCAGGTATGACCAAAAAAAAAAAATTATTTAACGGCAGTTTCAAAACTCCATTTTCAAATTTTCAAAAATTTCGTTTAACAAATTTTTGAATTTTTTGATCATCACATTGGGATTTATTGTGGATATATTAGGAAATAAAAATTGGAAAAAATTATGTCAACAGCTGCCATTGTTTTTCCGTACCTGCGATTTAAATTTTGCGATTTTCGGAAAAAAAGAATTTTTTTTGCACATATTTTGGCGAACGAGACCAATTTCCTTACTGTTGCGAATTGTATGTTAAACTTATTTAGAGTATTATAGTACAGCTAATTTTACATATACTTATGGGTTTTACTAAAATCGGAAAACATTAACCTTAAAATCATGAAGTTCAAAATTCATATTTCGACATATTTGAAATTTCTAAGGGGAAGATGGCGAAATATTGTATATTTTTGTGCTTGTTTATATCAAACTGTAGAAAAACAAACCCTAAAGTCATACAAAGACAAAACAGTGCAAAAATGGAGATGAACCCTTAAGTGCACTTGGGGTCAAAATTACTTCAAATTTTTAGTTTTCGAAAAATAATTTTTTTTTGAACTTTTAAAAACAGATTTTTACTGTCATAGATAATTCTTATAAAACCTTATATAATAATAAAATATAAAAATATTTAAATAATTCTATGATAGCTCATTGTTTTACTTACAAACAACATCGTGCGTTTTGGTTGGACCACCCTTCATTAAAATATGAAATATAAATAATTAATCAAATCTTATTCTTAAGTTTACGTCCTGCCAACGCCGGACGAAAATTTTCTTAATCACGGTTCTCGTTTACATTAGTTTAGCGCTCTTCTTATCGGATAGCTGCTGCAGTATCTCTGTGGCCGCGGTCATTTAAAATATTTCGAGCAGAAGGATTTGGGCCAAAACCTGAAACTGTCGAACAAAAATTAAAATTTGTGTACAACTTTACGCTTTTTGAGTTGGTTTGACAGCGACTGTTTACATTGAATGAATCAGAAGTAAAAGCAAGAATTTTTTTAAACGCTGGACTAGGGTACATTTTAGGCCTTTTTAGATATTTTATTGAATAGTTTGTGAACACAGTTTTTACTTATGGCACATTGATGTCTCTGTGAATGTTCGAGTTTCTTCCATGCCAGGGAGCGGATGTGATGATTCAAAGAATTTTACTTTGCCGCCTTCAGATTTTTGCTATATTGGAGGCCAAGGAATTGCCTTATAACTAAATAACATAGCACCAGATTGGCTTTAAGATAGAGTTATACAGAAGAAGTTTACAATCCAGATAAAAATCTGAATTTCTTCCAATGAGCCAATTTATTTGAATTCCTCAATTTTAATAATTGTATTTTAACCCTAGAGTACGAACCATATTTTACGTACGTTGTAACTAATGATCGTCGATTCGACGATGTATTTTTTAACTGCCTATAACTATAACTTTGGCTTAAAAGCAAATATACTTTTTCAATAAATGTTATTATTCATTATGGCACCTTATAAGTTTATATAAAAAAATAATTTTATTTTTATTCATATAGATAAACGAAATATTTAATTTTAGAACTTTTTTATTTTATGTTGCACATATTTTTGGGATCATAAAAAATTACCTATAAAATATTGTTAGGAAAACTGAAAAACTAAAAAAGAATCAAAACTTAAAAAAGACATTTTTGTCTTTAAAAAAAAATAAAAAATTTTTTTTTTAAATAACACTTTGAGCCAGAGTCACAAAGTTCAACTTTGTGCTCTCCTCATATGGGTTTTTCGCATATATCACATTTTGATTTTGACATTCGTCATTTTTTCGTATGGGCATGATCTACACATACTTCATTTGTGTTCTTTTTTATTTTCTCCTAAGCTGGACATTGGTGCCACTATTGTTTGAAGTAACAACATTTGCAAAATTTGCTCACAAAGTTGAAAAATAAAAGTCACGTTAATACTAACCATCGACGATTCGACGAGTACAAAACCAATAAAAGCAATGTTCCAGCAACGCAATTCAAAAAACACAATTACACACAGCAAAAGTAAATCATCTACTAACAGCATACAAAATTTGAGAGTGTTAGACACACCCATTTAAAAATAAATTAATTAAAAGGAAGCGATGCTCGTCGAAACGTCGATCATTAGTACTCTAGGGTTAATTCCGACCTGTACCTGGACTTATAGCAACAATTTTGAAGATTCAAAATAATTATAAACGTTATTTTATATTAGAAATGCTGTAAATAACTCAAATGTCTCCTTTGTAAAGAACAGATGGTGTTGACTGTAGTCAGAGACATTTAGCTTATAAAAACGGAAACGGAAACTTTATATATTTTTTTATACCTTAATCTATTAAGGCCCAAATACATTGATCAAAATACTTATCAAGCATTGTGGTAGTATTAGTGAAAATGTGTTTGTATGTGTGACACAGACAACGCTTGATGAAAAATCAAAAAATTTAGATATGACGGCGAATATTACGTCCAGCACATGTACACGTTGAATTCGCCGGCTGGACAAGCATTTGACAAGTGTATTTTGGCCTTTACACCCTGCAGTAGAGATTTTCATACATGAAAAAATAAATCTATTTACAAATTAAATTAGATATAACTGTAAGCCATTTTTCTTTCTGACAGGTTTTTAAGTTTTTATTTTATGAAGATGTTACACAACGGAGTAGCGAAATATTGTCAAAAACAGACCCTTAGCTTTATTGAATCGCTTAGTGCAAAAAGGAAACTAGTTCAAAACATGCATTTTGCGATAATCGATTAAAACAGTGTAGTTAATAATATTAAATGCAAGTTTTATGTTCTTAGCTCGTAAAGAGGAGCACTGACTTTAATTTGAAGTTGTCTAAGATGGCACTTTGTACACTGGTTTCTCAGCAATACTCAATTTAAGTTCATAAAGTAAATGTCAGCAGTTTCCTTTCTGGACTTAGTGATTCAATTATAAAAAAGAGAAAAATAATTTCTTTACAAACTTGATACTAGTTCTTTGATACACATAGTTATGTATTTTTGAATTTAAAATTTAATATCTCTTTTATTTCCTTCTTCTCTTTTTTGCAGAAATGCCAGCACCCACAACCGCCATCTTATCCGAAATGGCCATGTTGAATCGCAGTCTAGGTACGATGTTCAGCCGAAAAAGTAATTCATATTTTTTCTTTATTCCTTTTGTTTTTATGCAAATTTTGTATTTAATTTTCAATGTTTCAACAAAATGTATGTATTTAATTTTGTTCGTTTAATTTATTAAATTCGCTGTGTTTTTAATTTATTTTTGCTTTGGCATAAAAAAAAAGCAAAAGAACAAAAGTCGTTATTCTGTTTTTTATTAGAGCTGCTTAAATTTTTAAATAAAAAAGCGTTTTATTTATTTAAAAGAATTAAATATTGATTTTCCAATACAATATAATTTTTTTTATAAGCTTATAGCCATTTTTTTGTTTTAATTTATTTGAATTGCTTTAAAATATCGATTATAGCACTCTGCACATTCACTGTTGTAGCAATATTTAAAATTTTAAACATTGGGTTGAATTTTCGGTTTTTGTTTAGGAAATTTATTGGTTACCCAAATTATAAAATTTCATTAGATTCATTGGTACTTAATGAAAATGTATAAACAAGAACCGTTTAAATAATTTAAAAAAAGAACATTTGGGACATTTTTAGGTTACATAGAATGCAAAAAAGCGCTAGTACTCAAAACTTTAAGCTTCTCTGAAAAATATATGCGGCGTACTGGACGGGGCTTGAGTGAAAAAATTGACCGATTTGTTCCGTTTTTGTTACCAAGCCTTCAATACGCATAAAAAGCCTTAAATACATTTATGTGACCGCATATAAAAGGCCAATACAGATTTATTAATAAAGCATTGAATACCAACCCAAAGCAAAAAATGTATATCTATTATTGTTCACCTATTGCGAGTTTCATCCTGTCAAAGCACTTTTTAAAGCGGGAAATTTTATTTTACCTGTTAGGAATACTTAAGTAATTTTAAAGGAATTTCATTAATCTCTTTGCTTACGCTACCTTTTGTACTTTAAACTGGCAGCATCTTTGCCGATATCTTCGAGAATGTTTTGTTTCTCAGCTAGGTTAAAGAGAGCGATATAGTGGTAAAATATTAAAAAAGAGTAAGAGGTAACACTTCCCAGCAGGGTTGTCAGATTGATTTTGACCTTTTTCTCCTAATTCAATGTCAAAAATCGCCAAAGCCTTTGTTATTCCGTTTTTGACAATAAAATACATATTTTTAGAATTATTAAAAATATTTTTTATAAATTCTAAAATATAAATTATAAATAAAAAAAAATTATAAATAAATACGCCAAAAATTAAAAAAAATCGCCATAATATATATTTTGTTTAATATTTATTTAGAACACAGTAAAAATAGTTAGTGAACACAAAAGAGGTAAATACAATGTTTACTATAAAATAGTTTATAGTAGTCTACTTAAAGCAACCAAAAAATAATTTTTGCAGTTATAATTAAACAAATATTGGATTTACATTTGTATATAAGTTGCAGTTATCTAAAACGCTTCACTGGCAAGACTCCCTATTTGTCTTCTTTTTTGGAATACATTGCGAGAGAATTACATTTATTAAATTTTTTTTTTTTTTTTTTTTTTTTTCTCATTATTTTTTATTGAATCTTCATATTTTAAATATGAACTAACAATAATTAATCAAATCTTAACCTAATACGTTATTTTACGTCCTGCCAGTGCCAGACAAAAATTTTCTTCATCACGGGTTCTGTTCACTTATATAGGTGTTTATCGCTCATCTAATTGGGTTAGTGCTGCAGTGTCTCTTCTTCTTAAGCGAGTGTGGCCGCCATGGTTTAAAATATTTCGAGCTAGTGGATTTGGGTGTTGTTCAAGCCTTTTTAAATATTTTACTGCATATTTTGTAATCATAGTTTTTACTAAAGGAACATTGAGATCCTTGTGAATATTTGAGTTTTTAACATACCAAGGGGCAGCTGTGATTATTCGAAGAAGTTTATTTTGGCGCCTTTGAATTTTTTCGATATTAGAGGCCGAGGCAGTGCCCCATAGTTGAATACCGTAGCACCAGATTGGCTTTAAGATGGAGTTGTAAAGTAAAAGTTTGCAGTCAAGACTTAGGACAGAGTTTCTTCCAATAAGCCAATGTATTTGGATGGCTTTTAGTTTCATTTGAGATAATTTTGCCTCTATATGGCTTTTCCACGTTAAACGGCGATCTAGATGAATACCGAGGTATTTTACATGCGAATTTTGAGGCACTTAATGATTATTGATTTTAATAGGGGGGCATGTTTCCCGACGCAAGGTAAATGTTACATGTACGCATTTTTGCTCATTGACCTTTATCCTCCATTGCTTCAGCCACAGTTCGAGTTGAAATATATGATCCTGTAGGTATCGAGATGCTTCTTGACTGTTTTCGTGCACGCTTAGAAAAGCTGTGTCATCAGCAAATGTTGAAGTTTGGGTGTAGTTGTTTATTGGCATATCCGAAGTATATATTAAGTATAAAAGTGGGCCTAGGATGCTTCCCTGAGGGACTCCAGCTTCAATTGGTTGAGGAGAGCTTAAATAATCACCTTCTTTAATAATAAACTTTCGACCGACTAAGTAGCTTTCTAACAGCTTGTGTGTGTTTACTGGTAAGTTTAGCTTCAATTTATGTAATAAGCCTTCATGCCAGACTTTGTCAAAAGCTTGAGAAACATCGATGAAGAGAGCGGAACAATATTTTCTTTCTTCAAAGGCTTTTCTTATTGCGTTTACTATACGATGGGTTTGCTCAATTGTGCTGTGTTCTCTTCTAAAGCCGAATTGGTGGTTAGGAATACATCTGTTTTCATTTAGAATTGGGGTTAATTTTGACGCTAACAGCTTCTCAAACAGCTTTGATATATTTGAAAGTAAACTTATAGGCCTATATGACTCAACTTTTGTGTGATCCTTTCCTGGTTTAGGTATCATGATGACTAAGGAAACCTTCCACTTTTGAGGATAGTATTCCAGGCGTAAAATAGCATAAAAAATTAAAAGAATAATTCTCCTTGCTATGCTGGGTAGCTCCAAAAGCATTTTGTTGCTGATCTTATCAAAACCAGGAGCCTTCTTGGGGTTTAAATCACAAATAGCCTTTTCGATTTCTCTTATCTCAAATCTTAGGGGAACAGCTGCTCTAGCAGCAACAGGTGGTAACTCGACCGCCATATCGTGAGATATGTTAGGGGTAAATACGTGTTTTAAATGATTAACAAACAGATTTCCTTTTTCAACATCATTTCTTGCCCAACTTCCATTCAAGTTTCTTAATGGCGGATTAGCGACAACTGGCCTTTTGAGGTTTCTAGCTGCACGCCATAATGAGTAGTCTGATTGTGGAGTTGCATCAAGTTCCTTAAGATATTTTTCCAGAGAAGCCGTTTTCTGAGTCTGCAGTAACTTTCTCAGCCTTTTTGTACAGTCTTTTAGTAAGTTCTTAAGTTGAGGGGATCTGTGCAATTGCCACTCTCTACGAGCTCTCCTTTTTTCAGACAAGAGACGCTCGACATCTGAGGAATATATTTTATTATTTTTGGTTTTTTTGGGGGCAATGCTGGAATGTTGAACAGCTAGTTTTAGAAAACTGTCAAAATTGACAATAGAGCGATCTATATACTCCGGTGTGCTAAGCGGAATATTTTCTGTGCAATGGGTACTGAGATATTTTTTATATTTTATCCAATTTATATGTGTAGCTGACGTCGCTAAGTAACATGACGGAGATACAATTCTATTTGGGTTCGTTATAGTACCAATTGTAGGTGTGTGGTCGGATGATAATTCTAGGGAAGCTTCAACATGAATCGTTTCTGTTGGGATGTTTTTAACCACGCCAAAATCGATGACATCTGGAATTTTTTGCGGATCAGCAGGCCAATATGTTGGTTGGCCGCTCGCGACAACATTTAAATTCATTTTAGAGATTGTATTAAACAAAACACGACCCTTTGGTGTTATAAGTCGTGACCCCCAGAAGGTATGTTTTGCGTTGTAATCGCCAGCAGCCAGGAAACAGGGCCCCAGTGACTTATAATATTTGTAATATTGGCTTTCTGATATTGCAAATCTAGGTGGTGAATATAGAGATGAAATAACTATGTTTCGATTTAGCTCTTCGAAACAAATGTTCGTAGCTTGGAGATAATCTTCACGATGATCACACATTGGGTAGTGTTTAATTCGGTTTTTTATTAATATAGCAGAACCTCCACAAGCTCTATCTCGAGGGTCCTTGGTATCATATAGAGTATAACCATTAATTTTAAACGTATTTCTTGAGGTCAAATGAGTTTCAGAAACCATCATGACATCAATTTGTTTATTTTTAAGAAAGTATTCTAATTCATTTTTATGTTGGCGGATGCCGTTTGCGTTCCAAAAACAAATTTTTAAACAGTTCATGGCTTGTTAAGAATAGCTTGCAATAACATCGATTGCATTCTAAGAATTTCCTGCATCATATTACCCATTGTGTTTGTAAAATTATTTACTGTTTGCACTAATGTTTCCATGGTTTTTTCTAGACGACTTAGATTAGAAACTGGAGTTTCGTCATTACTTGACGAAGCGCCTTGCATTGGTACATTGTTTGATTTTAAAACGTTAGCATAAGAGGTTCTGTTACTACTAGGCTGCGGAGCCTGAAGATCATTACTGTTTACTTGATTCGTTACCTGCATTTGAGGGGGATTAGTTTTCGGTCCAACCGACTGCTTGACGATAGTATATACAGGGCATCCTCTATAATTGGCAGTGTGATTACCACCACAGTTGCTGCATTTTTTTACGTTGGGGTCGGTTTTAGACTTATCGCAAAGAACTGTACCGTGTAGCTCACCACATACTACGCAAACAGGGGGTAAATAGCAGTATGCCTTAGTATGGCCAAATTCTTGGCAGTTCAAACATTGAACGGGACCACCTCTTTTGTGCGGCTCCTCTATAGTTACCTTTCTGTACAGAATGTATTTTAAATCATAGATGGGATGCGTTTCATTTTTTTTAAGCTTAACGTCGCCGGGTTCAAACTCTACTCGAAAAAGTGGTTGGGGAATTTTTTCTCTATTTTTAATGTTTACTACATGTTTTACCTTGAAGCCTTTTTCTTCTAGGAATGTTTTGACCTCTTCTGGGTCCACACATGAGTCAATACCCTTAATCACTACCTGAAGACCTTTACTGCTTTTCAGTTGGTATGTATAAAAGTTTTTTTTTAGTGCTTCAAAGTTGTTTATTACTTTGCGAAAGTCATTCTCATGATTGACTTGTATTTTAGTCTCGTTTATACTACCACGCTTGATAGCCGCTACGTAAAACGAATTTTCACCTATCACTGATATCAAACTCTTTATTAGCTCATTTGAATTTTGCTCCCTAAGATATATCGGGGGAGGCTTGGACGATTTTATGACGTTTGGTGCTTCAGAGGATTCATCCTCCAAAATTGCAAAACGATTTTGAGAATTTATTTTATCAAAAGTTGGTACTTTTGAGGCCGAAGCAACTGCTGCAGAGGTAGGGCTGCGTCCCCGTTTAAGCACTGTTATGTACCTGTCCATACCAACTTGTACTGTAGGCTTTTGAGAAGTTTTTACTTGAGTTACTGAGTTGTCCATAGCGGCTGTTTTGGGGTTAACCGTATCATCACTTGTTAAAGTTTTTTTTGGCACTGCGGCAGCGCTTGCAGTTAGCAAACTTGTTATTGTAATACGATCGACCGTATTTGTAAACAAAGAAGGTGAGAGGGAACGCGTTCGAGTAATAGGTTTAGCCGTTAGGTAATTGCTATCATCGATTCTTTTTTTTGTTTCTACTTTTGTTTCGTCAACACTCACTGTAACATATGCATTTCTTTCATTATGTTTAATTGTTTTTGCATTGTACGCATTCATAAGTTTTTTTTTTTTATTTTACAGTTTGTTTAATTGTGCTCTTCTTGTTATTTGTTGTTAAAAACCCCGATAATAAAAAAGAAGAATAAACAAAAACAAGAAATGTTTTTGCTTAAAATGTATATTTGTATGTTTATGTATGTATGTTCATACATACATTTTTTATTAAATTATAACTTTTATTATTTTAATTATTGACGTTTATGTTCACAAATTAAAAATTATTTTTAAGCGTCCAATTCGCCGATATTATATTATTTATTTAATAAATAATATTATGATTTTATAACAACTTATTTAAGTATGTTAAAAGAAAACAAAAACCGTATGCCGAGTTAAAAAAAAACACGTCTGCATTCAACGAGCACTGTGATATATATTTATTTTACATTTATTAAATGAAGGTACAAAAGAAGTGCAATATGTACTATTCACATTCATATAATTTAAGCCTCGTAATAACGCGTCTAGAAGTTTGTAGTTGATTCTACCTTGAAGGCGAGTTTTTGTGGAGTTCAAAATTTCAACACAGGCAACACTTGTTGTAATTCCGTGCGTATTAAGTACAAGAGTACACAGAAAAAAATAAAAATTGATTTCAATTAAAAAATTTGTGATATTAATTGAAGAATTAATTAAATTTGCACCAGTAAACAAATTAATAGTATCAATTAAACCAGTTAATAGTATTAATTAAACGTTTAATTCACTTGATTAAAAGATTAATTCCCTTGATTAAATTTTTAATTAAAACTGTATGTGTTTTTGATTAATGCTTTAATTGGTGTTAAAAACGAAAAACAGTATTCTCGAAAGTTTTTATTATCTTCATCCGCCATTTGAACATACATACTTTCAAATACTGACCATGCATATGAATGCCTAAAATTCCATACATAAAAATACTAGAATAAAAGAAATGTTTTTTCTTCTTATTGAATATAACGAATTTTAAAACATATCCATAGCTCGTTGCTAAAATTTTTTTCTTTGCTCATTTCTTCATCGATGTAAAAAAGAAACATTATAGAGCATTTAAATATAATGAATGTCTACAGTATCACTTGAATTGTTCTGTTTTATAACGACGAACAGAACACTATATAATAACCGACTCTGTATGGAGCCGAAAAAAGTGCTTTTGTTACCCCCCAAGTCAAGTATATGAAAATGGATAAAATATATCGCGATTCTTGCGTTTTATGTGAATAATAACAAAAAAACGAATAAATTAAAACAGATTCAGTTTGAAAAGCAGAACATTTTTTCCACTTACGTGGAATTTGTATGAAAACCCGTGACGAAAATATGTATTTAGATAAATATCTCAATTAGTAGGTCGCATGTGGTCCAGATTTATATACCATAAAAAACTCTCTTCGATGATACCAAATTTTGTTTATGACGTCTTGGAGCAAAGTACAAAAAAATTCGAAAAACTGAAAAAGACCTTTTTTAAAAATGGTCCAGCTCACGGATGGTCAACGATAGAACTAAAATATTTAAGGAATCATCAAAAAACATATCAAGCTTTATCTTCAGAGGGGTAACAAAATCACTTTTTTTTGAGTTGCTCTACTATATAATGTTCGTTGCTTTCTTGAAAATAGTTGCGAACGCTATTTAGGGTTGTGTTCTTTAGACTTTACTACTTCATAAAATACCTAATCTTCTATGCATTATTGATATTGGCAATGTTTGACTTATGACGTTGTTGCAGCAAATAAGCGATGTGTATTTAAAAGTCTATTCTATTTTTTATTAAACAAAAACAAACCCTTATTTTTTTATTCTTTATATTTCAATTAAATTTTATTAATTTTTTCTATTATTTGCATACATTTTTTTTAAACAAAATCACTTTAAGTATTTATTTTTCTCTTAGTACAACTTAATAATCTACCTGCTGTAAACAAGCACTTAGTATTGAAAGTTATATTTTTTTGTTTACAACAAAAGTAGTAAAAATAGCTAAAATCATAAAAAAAAAAATAAAAAAATAATTTGAATCATCAAATTCATTATGAGCACCATCACCGACAACAACATCATCGCCATCATCAACATCACGCTGTATAATGCCAATAAAACTAGAACGATAACAAAAAAAAATTATTTAAAAATGCACCTTTCTTTATTCTTAAGTTGACTTCAATGCAAATAATTTGAATGTTGAAAAAACCAACAAGAAACAGAACCATAAGCACTTGCATTACAACTACTACTGCTACCACTCTTCCTTTTTTGCTATCACGTTTTTATGTTTTTGTTAAAACTGCTTTACAGTGTTTAAAAAAGGAATTATGGCACGGAACAATCTTATTTCTTTACTAAGCCTGAAATTATGCTATAATTTTATTTTCAATTGTTTGTATTTGCTTGTGTGTGTTTTTCTGTGTTTAATTTCAATTATTCCTGGCTAACTTTTTTTTTGGCGTATATAACGAGTAAAATAAACATATTCGTCTATGCAGAATCTTTGTTACCCTCTACCATGAACTATAGTTTTTTTTAAAGTGGACTTTAATATGCGATTAATAGTTGGCTAATAATGCGTTTATCAACCACCCCAAGTGTGAGCGCAACCAACCCACGCAGGTAGCAATTTGAGTGCACAAAATGGCAAAATTATACACTCGCTTCTTGTTTAGAAGCTAAAGCTTTTTAACATCCGCTTTTTTTTTGAAAACTGCTAGCAGTACTGTTGAGTAGCAAAAGCATTTAGGGATGCTCCTCCCTCTGGCCGAACTATCCACCAAGTAGTGAAAACTCATTCATTAAGTGGCTTTTTCAGGATAACCCTTCCCGCAAGTTAAGGTAGTAAGCCGCAACCCATGGTGGAATAGGCAGGTGGCATCGTTATGAAATAAATTAATTTTTAGCCAATTTTTATTTAATTATGGTCAATATCTTATTTTTTTAATTTAATATTATCAAAAACTTTAATTAAATAAAAGAAACGTGGACTTTTTGTAAACATAAAAACCAATTTGGCATAAACCTAGACAAAGAATGCAAGAGCAAAAAATCTTCATCTGTCGTAGTGCTGCCACCTGTTTTTTCACCATGCCGCAACCACCACATACTTCCCAAAAGTAACTTTTCAACGGAAAAGAAAAACTTCCGTAAAGACAATACTCCTGAAAGACAGAAAGCAAGAAGCATGCTAATGGAGGCTTCAACTAATATAAAGTCCGGTACCATGCCAACAGGGGCTACTGACTTCGGTGGTACCAGATAATATCTCTAGTCAACTGCGCTCCTTAGAGATCGTGAAGATCGCCTGAGATCTGTAAATTTTGGGTTCTTGAAAAATCCCATGTATTGTATGTACCTGATTGTCCGCATCTGATCTTAAGGATATTTCACCTTTGCGTGATCCCTACAAATACCCCGGGGACTGCTTCACACCAACGTTTCTTCATATAATTTTGAAAAAAGCCCTAAGTTTCATCGAAAAAATTTTACAGGGAAAGCAAAAAGCTCTCTATATTGAAAAAATAATACATTTTTCAAAAAAAATTTTTAGAAAAAAATACAAAACAGATTATCTCTTATTTAAACACAACAACGGAAAACTTACTGTTGACAAACGAAAATAAAAAATGCATGACATTCTTGTTTGTGTTTGTTATTTATTATTTATCAAAAAGATTTTGCCTTTTAGAATTTCGTTGATAAAAACGTTTTTTTATTAATTTTTTGTTTGGAGAATAGTAAAATCTTTTAGAAACACGCATTTTGATACGACGCATCATAATCGATCAAAAATTCGAATTTTAATGTTTTGTAACTTAGGGCTTTTTGAATCATATGACGTAACAAGCAATTAAAGAACCAAATCGAGAATTTTGTTTTAAATTGTTCTATAGTGATTGGGTTTTTAACAGACGAACACAGCTTAATTGATTCAGAATCATTCAAGCACCTTATATATATATATATATATATGAATACATAATACAGCATATATATATATATATATATATATATATATATATATATACAGGGACGTTCTGGAATTCAAAAACGCAAGATTTCTGTAATAAAATAATTTTATGCCAAATGTTATACAAATATTTCCCTATTAAACAGAATTTTATAACGAAAATTATAAAAATTAGATAAAAAAGTTTTGGCGTTTTGCGTTTTCGATTTCCAGAAAACCCCTGATATACTCTATGTGGCCTTAATTAAATGAATATTTCTTGGTGTTACACATGGAATGACAAATCTGAAGTTCAATCCTCATCGTGGTGGAGGGTATAAAGACGCCAAAACCTTTTGTTGTTTGTTCCTTAAACTATCCTTGCACTTGTTTTATTGCACTATTTTTAAATATTCGTTTAAAATTTTTTATTTAACGTTTTTATTTCGCTTTTTATTGTTTTCTTTAACTATAATTTTTCATTGCCTAATTCATGGCGTATTTATATTTGTGTACTTATTATAAATACATATTATAAAAAGTTTGTTTGCTTTTAAAACGAGGGTTGTGTAAACATTAATTAATAAATTCAAAATATAAGTAATTTGAAATAGTATAAAAAAATAGTTAAATACCATTAAAAATTGTTTGCTAGTCCGACAACAAGTTGTAGATTCGTCAAAATGTATGTTTGTAAGTTTAGACTTAACCATAATCACTTGCTCGGATATCGGCTGAAATCAGCTGTTAAGATGTGTAACTTATCTTGCAACTGTGATGTGGATATTTAACTAGAAAGATTTACAAAAATGGCATAATGCATTGCCCTTTTCGCCCAGAATTAATCGACAGTGTTGATAGAGCCCTGTTAAATAGGTGACTTCGGTTTATTTATGGGACCATAAAGAGCAAAAATTAGAAAGATAGCGCAAATTCGCGAAATTTTTTTAAATATCAAACAAGCCATAAAATTGGTTTTAAATCCCTAAAACTTTAGGGAAGAGCAAAAATTCGGTTAAAATGACTTAATAAGCGGCAATTCTGAAAAAATTTCCAAACATCTGCGTGATAACAAAATCTTATATTTATTTAAATTCGTTAATGCTTTTAATAATCAGAAAAGTTACAGGAAAAAATCGCTTTTATCGCGAACGTGGCTAAAATTCGCGAAAAATTGGAAACAAACCCTAAAATTTAATTGAAATCGCTACCAGGGTTGTCAGATTGATTTTGACCTTGTTCGCCAAATTCAATATCAAAAATCGCCAAAATCGTCAAAGCTTTTGTTTTTCAGTTTTTAACAATAAAATACATAAAAAATAAATTTATTCAGTATCCCTAAAATACACCAAAAATTTAAAAAAAGTCGCCATATATTTATTTTGTTTAATATTTTTTTAGAACAAAGAATAATAGTTAGTGAACACAAAAGAGGTGCAATGTTTACTATAAAATAGTTTATAGTGGTGGGGTGTCATAAAGCCTTACATAAGGGCATACGCCATTAAGTCTCAATTAATGGGACTTAACGCCATAAATTTTTTTCCGAAAATGAGACACAAAGCCATATTTTTGATAATGATTGCATGTGACCCTATTTCATGTAAAAAATGCATTGTTGTTTCATGTCGCCCTGCTTAAACATTCTGTAAAAGGGAAAACTATTAATTTTTCCTTTTACAAAATGTTTGCAGCTTTAATTCCTGGAGCCTAGAAATTTTGGGTTTTTTTTTAATCATTAAAAATAAAGCATTTGTAACGCAAAACATCAAATGGGACATAAAACCATAATGGCTTTGTGTCCCACTCCACTAAAATTGATACGAGACTTAAGGCCATATGGCAATTATGGCTTTATGTCCTATGGCTTTATGGCACCCCACCGTTTATAGTAGTCTACTTAAAGCAAGAAAAGAATAATTTTTGCAGTTAGTATTAAACAAATATTGGATATACATTTGTATAACTTCACTGGCAAGACTCCCTATTTGTCTTCCTTTTTGGAATACATTGTGAGAGAATTACATTTATTAAATGAAGGTACAAAAGAAGTGCAATATGTACTATTCACATTCATATAATTTAAGCCTCGTAGTAACGCGTCTAGAAGTTTGTAGTTGATTCTACCTTGAAGGCGGGTTTTTGTGGAGTTCATAATTTCAACACAAGCAATACTTCTTGTAATCACCAGCATATAAAGTACAGCTATATCAAGTTCCTTTAAATGGTGCGTAGCTGCTGTATCCATGTAGCTATAAAATTTTGGGCTAAGCATATATGAATTCGATGAAATGTCATCATTAAAACCCTCTTTACAATTAACAAACGCTAATTTTTTCATTGTGATTCGTAAACATCCAAAGGTACGTTAGGATTCATAAAAATCTTTAACAACAACGTTTTTTATCTATGATAATAAATTGCCACATACATATAATGGAAAAATGTTCATACCCTTCAGGAGATTGAACTAGTACATAATTAGTACCACACTAGTACAAAAATAACCAGTACTAGTTCTCATCTGTAAACTTTTCTATACCATCTTAATGCTCAGATAACCATTGAGTGTGCTTGGAAAATCACTAGTACTATTGGTTCTAGACGTGTACTAGTACACTTGGACCACATTAAGTGCGATTTGCATTAGCATTTTGCATCTTAACATATTTTTATAATAAAAATGCCATAAATAAATGATTTGAAATGAAATTTAAGAAGCAGTATATATATATATAGATATATATACTGAAATTTTAGTTTTGTTTTAAAAAATTCTATCAGTCTACAAGTAGTGCCCTTGTACTACATCATGTACTGGTACACATATGCACTAGTATTTTTATATAAAAACTCTAACCCCGTTAGCACTAGTACTTCTTGTTTTAGTAATTGTACTAGTGGCATTCAGACAATTAGCTCTTAACCTTCTGCAGGGTAAAAATACTAGAATAAAAGTAATTTTTTTTTCTTATTGAATATAACGAATTTTAAAACAAATCCGTAGCTCATCAAAAATAGCCAACAAAATCGACAACTATTTTTTTAAATCGCCAAAAAGTCTCAATGTCGCAAAATCAAAAATTAGGTCGCCAAACAAGTTTGAAAATCCCACTTTTGGCGAGAAATCGCCACATCTGACAACCCTGGTAGCGAACAGGAATCGGTAAAAAAAACAAAATGTCGGAAAATAACAAAACCAGCATTAACAAATGAGCTATAATGAAGGAGAACAATTGTTGACAGATTTCTCTATCTCTCTCTTTGTATTTCCCAATATATCCAGACAGACTATCCGTTTCGTGCGCTTAATAACACGATGACACCATTGATGCCGTTTGTCCCTTACATCCATACCTAAACAAGAGCGGAGGGCGGAATGTTTTCTTTCGCTTATATTTAACGCTGATATGCCATACCTAAACAATAGTGTCAACGTTGTGTCACTAACAATATTGTTAACTTTTTTGAATAATAAAACTCATGCAATAAAAATAAATATGGAGGAAAAACCGCTAGATTTAGCAAAAAAACAGCTAAATTGCCATTATTTATCAACAATAGTGGCCAACTTCACTATTAAACGCGCTGTCAAAATCGGATTTTCCAATTACAAAACGTTGACGCCGCGCTATTTAGGGATCTTTCATACAAATTTTATGGGCATGAGAAGTTTTGACAGCTAGAAAACGCTTTCCGCTCTTGTTTAGCTACATCTGTTAGAGCGTGAAACAATTAATTTACTAAAAGAAACATTTGGTGAACGAATAACCGTACTGAATTAATTAGCTTCCTCTGGGGATATGTAAAGTCTTAGGTCGATGCAGAACCAGAAACGATCGAGATTTTTATATCGAATATTATTCGCGTTTTTTTTAATTTACAACGAAGTGTAAAAATTGTACTGCAATGTTCCGCCAGATACGCTCTAGTCGCAGCAGCCTCATATGCCCATATTCACATTTAAGCATGAATGTCATTTATTTATAAAATTCTGTGACAATAAGGAAAAAGGGCTTAAGTCTATTTTCTAATAAGAAGCAATTTTAAACTTTACAGGTTATTTTTTAATATTTCTTTCCGAATATAGCACTCTTACTTGTTTTTTTTTATTATCTGACTATACAACCCTCGTATTTTAAGTTTTTGTAGGCAAAAATTAAATACTACAAAATACTTCAAAAGAAAATCAGCTTAAAATAACAATTTTTTTTCTCTTTCTCTTTTTTCTCTTCCTTTTCAAAAAATATAATTATTTATATACATTTATTTCCTTAATGGTCCGCCTACCAAAAAATATTAAATAAAAACTGAACCTTGTTAACAACTTTTACAAAAAAAAAAAAAAAACTCTTTGTCTACAAATACCAACAACATTTCTGTGTTTCTTAAACCACCCAAACACACACAATCGAACTACTAACCGGACATGTTTGATTGCATTGTATGTGTATGTATTGGTGTTTAACAAAAAACAAACAACTACTACTGCAACAAATACTTGTACAATAAAAAAAATATCATAAATTGTATCTCTCTTATTTTGTTGGTGTGTGTGTATGTGTGTGGAAATTTTTCATACAATAAACTGTTTATTTGTATGCGGTCAACAACGTCGTCTTTGCTGTCGTTTTTATTATTATTTTCTGTGTTTTTTTTTTTTTTTTAATTTTTCCTATTTATTACTTCAATAATCCTTAAACAAAATAATTTCGTATAAACACCACCACTGGTACCATGCAACTACAAACACACCAACAACATGCATCCTTGCAAATATAAAAATTATATTAAAAAAAAACAACTTACAAAAAAGATGGCAAACGTCGTAATAAAAATAAATTAGACTCAAATTCTTTACCCGACTATGGTGTTGAAGAGTGGCGTGATGGTGCCGGTAAGTACTTGATTCATGTTTCTTTTGTAAAGCTTTTATTTTTCTGTAGCCCCTTTTAGAAACAACTAAATTCAAAAAAAAAATAAAAAACTTAAATAAATATTTTAATGATATCCTTTTATTAAGCAATTTTTTTTTTTTTTTTTTGAAAAGAAATAATTTTATGAAAATGTAAAAAAAACATAAAAACTTCTGGGTAATTGAGTTCTTCTTTTTTCAAGCCAATGGCTTTTTTGAAAGAGCATAAAAAAATTTTAAATGTTGTTTTTTTAAAGCTGTTTTTCCTTTATTTATCCTCTAGGGTTTCTACAATTTCCTTCTTATCTAATTCTAGCTATATAAACTTACTATTTCGTTTAATTTGTAATAATTTCTTCTAATTCTGAAATTAAGTAGCCCCGACATGTATTGTTAGGTCGTCCTCTTCTTATTCGGTTTCATTGGACTGAGCTTTTTGTTATGTTCACAGAAAAAAATAAAAATGGATTTCAAATAAAAAATTGATGATATTAAATTAGAAATTTACTAAATTTTAACCAGTAAACGTTAAACTCACTTGACAAAATTTTTAATTCACTTGATAAAATTTTTAATTTACTTGATTTAGTTTTTAATTTACTCCAAATTTTTTATATTTTTAATTAGGCTTAAGTTCATTAAATTTAATTTTCATTAAATTATTTTTATGAAGAAAGGAATTTTACAACATGAAAATTAATTAAAATTGTTATTGATAATCTTTCATTCTTGACCGTGGCCGGGGCTCGAACCCGGGCCGGCAGGTTACCATGACATGTTTCGATCGCAACCACTCGATCTCCTCAGATGGATTTGCCGTTTTACACCCGCAGCCATCGACGACTGCTGACGTCAATAGTCAAACATCAATCCTTAAACCAAATTGTATTTTAACCTTTGGTAGATCGAAGTTTGCTTTTTTGAATGATTATCAATTTTAATTGATTTTACATGTTCTTCCTTACTTCTGTTTTTTAGTACTTTTGTCAAGAATTTTTTCTTGAAGTCCAAAGTACATTTTTTTGTTTTTTCATTTTTTGTCTTTCTTTTTCTTGCTGACCTTTTTTTTCAGCACAACTTGAAGGACAAATGAACACATAGAGCTCGTGCCTTAGCTTTAACAATAATTAGTATTGTGGTTATTTTGTTGAACTATTTATGGTTTTTAATCCAAATTTTTTATATTTTTAATTAGGCTTAAGTTCATTAAATTTAATTTTCATTAAATTATTTTTATGAAGATTTACTTTTTAATTTACTTCATTCAATTTTTATTTAATAGAACAATTGTGATTTTTTTTGTTGAACTGTTGATTTTTATTTTCAAAATTTAATATTAAGTTAGGCTGGAGTTCATTAAATTAAATTTTTATTAATATATTTTACTGAAGGAAGGAAATTAAATAAAATTTATTGATAATTTTGTTTTTTTCATCAAATTTAATTTTCATAAAAAAAAAAAAAAAAACACAAGTAAGGAGGAACATGTAAATCAATTAAAATAGATAATCATTCCAAGCAAATATCGATCAACCAATAGTTAAATACAATTTGGTTTAAAGATTGATTGCAGTCGTCAACTGCTCTGAGTGTTAAACGGCAAAACCCTCTGAAGAGATTGAGTGGTTGCAATTGAAACATTTAGGGGTAACCTGTCCGTGAAAGCCTGGGCTCGGTTCCCAGCTCAGTCAAGAATTAAAAATTTTTAATCAATTTTAATTAATCTCATGTTGTAAAATTTCTTTCTTCATAAAAATAATTAAATGAAAATTTAATTTGATGAACTTTAGCCTAATTAAAATATCAAAATTGTGATTAAAAGCCATAAACAGTTCAACAAAATAACCACAATATTAACTATTTTTATTGATAATTTTTATTCTTTGCTGAGCTGGGGATCAAACTCCGGTTGAATTAACGTTTCGAGAATAACCACATTCTCATCATCAGAATTCTTTGCAGTTCTACCTTCTGCACCACTGCGGTACCGGCCAGCCAACAGTCAAACATCAATCTTTAAATAATGGTATTGGCGGTTCGGAATTTGCTGCAATGAATTATCATTTTTTAATTGATTTTTATGTTTCGTTCTTTTTCTTCTGTTTTTCGGACGATCCAAAAACTTTTAAAGGTCTTAAAATTCATACATACATCCAAGATTCCTTATATTGGCAATACGCATTAATGACCTCAACCGGAACATAAGTTTGATGTTAACTTGCAAGTGATATGAAATTAAACTAATTCTGTAATACACAACAAACGAAATTTTTAATCTAGAAGTCATTTGGTAATGATTTCATTATCAGCAGCTTAGTTTTTTAAACATTTATATGATACTCATAATATTTTTGTGTTCCCTGCAACTATAAATAGAAAATTCATTGATGTCCTTTTAAAACCCTCAACCACAAGTGGTGAATGAGGGTCTACTAAGTTTGTCATTCCGTTTGAGATATTTTTAATATTTATAAGAGAATTAAAAGCAGTGTTCGAAAATAACTAATATGCATGTGGCAGTGTAAATAAAACTGAACTGGCAAAATAAAATAAAGTAATTTGTTTTTATTTTTGTTTTTACTTTTCTCACTTACAACTACATTTAAAGTTGACAAAAAATCAACAAATTGTAACCGGGACTGTAAGAAAAGATAAACTAACTGTTTATTGTTGTTGTTTTTGTTTAAGCTTTGATATTGTTACAAGTAAAACTGTGGCTTATAATTCTTATTCGCTTAACAGTTTTATATGTGTAATATTTTTAGTTTTTCTAAAATCTTTGGATGAAGTTTCCTGACGATCTGGCCTAAGCAACCAGTGAAATGCGCATAGGAATAGCTTATCCCTTCAACAATAAATTTCAGTTTATCAATAGTATAAAATGGGAATGTAGCACATTTAAACGAAACCTTGTTAATTAAATTTTTGAATCCCAAGAAAAACTTTAAAAACAGAACATTATTTAGTGCTCGGCTCACACACCCAGGAACGGTATCTATTTTTTAGTTTTTTGTGTAGACGAACACAACCCTTAATACCGTTCGTAACTATTATATAGTGTTCTACTCTTCGTAAAAAAACAGAATAATTGTTGTGATACTGTAGACAAAAATTATATTTTAATGTTCTATAATGTTTCTTTTTTTTACATTGATAAAGAAATGATGAAATAAAAAATTTTAGCAACGAAAGCAGCACGAATAGCTTGTGTGTGTATTGTGTATATGTTTTGTTTGTGTAAAATTATTTTGCTGGCCTTTTTTCGTTTATGTATTTTGTTTATGTAAAAAATATTTGGTTTTTGACCAGCTAAAAAGGAGGAACATTAATGTTCTGAACTGAACACAATGTGGTTTTTTAAAAATAACCGAACTGAATTAAAAGTTCTCATCTTTTGTTGAGTTGGATAGGAATAGTATTATTTTTGTGTTCGAAAGATGGCAAACAGGGAAACGTTATTTTTTTAATGATTTTCTGCACAAACACTATAAGCGTTTGTGTTTTCCACAGATCTACCGAACTGAACACTAAGTAGCCATATTAAGTGTTTATTGTCGAACACTGCTTTAAAGTAAATATACTGTGGAACCTTGATTGATTCAAATACGATTTAGCCATGTCCGTCTGTTTGTCCGTCCGTCCGTCTGTTTGTTGAAATCACGTTCACATTCGAACCATTCAAAAGGAACATTATTGCTGCCAAATTGTTTCCTAAAAAAGTTTGGTATTTAAACGCAGCAAAATCGGTGCAGAAGAATAAGTGTTATTTATCTAAATGTGGCGGCAGAATGCACGGTTCAATATTAAATTTTGCATAAATTATTTTTATATGATAAGAAACTACACAGCTAAATTTCGTGAAGGGCGGTTCAAAATTTAGTATAAGCCTCATATATGCCCAACTCTCTGAAAACAGTTTAGTACACCTAAGCCCGTAGCAAATATAGATTTTGCGGTAAAATTTGGGCCAATTAACTTTGTACAATTTTGTGATAATCGATTCATAATCCTTTGGAAAAGCACTTTAAAACGTAAAACAAATTTCAAGATGCTATTAAAATTTTACCAACTTGAATTTTTTTTAACACTTAACAGAATTTTGTGATGATAAAACAATCCATAATTTACCATGGCTCTTATATAAATTCCCCTCTTGAAAATCATTTTGGTACGGCTAAAACTGTTAAGAATCATGAAATTTAATTCAACTTAAGTTTATATGACAAGAAATAAAACAATGGTCGGCCAATAAACATACTCAGAAAAAATGTTGCATAATTTTTTTCAATTAAACCATTAATCAAAAATAAAATTAAATTTTAATAAAAAATTTAATCAATTGAATTAAACGTTTACTTTTAACAACAACATCACTGCAGAAATTGCTTTTAATATCAGAAAATATTTAAGTAATACTATTAATTCAACTACTGAAAAAAATTTAATTAATTTTGTTAATTAATATCACAAATTTTTTAATTTAAATCAATTTTTTGTTTCTTCCGCGAACAATTAAAATACTGAAGCCAGTTGTTATAAAGATTCATCTATAATTTAAATATCCCATATAAAGCCCTGTCCTGGCATACTCTAACTTTCGGTGGAGAGTATCAAGGATTCGGCATAGCCAAATATAGAACACTCTAACTTGTTTTGTTATAATATTTGCAATACTCTTTTCAAACAAAAAATTTTAATTTAAAGACATTAAATATTGTAGCAAAATGTTTTTTTTTTTTTAATTTAAGCCAAATATTTGGCTTTTTAGCCTAAAAACCTAAATTGAAATAAACTTAAAAATTTAAAATATAAATTAATTGGAAATTCTTTAAACAATTTCACATATCAACAAAATTCCCAGGTAGTCAGAGCTTAAGCTTGCAAATTTTTTTAAATATACATTTAAAAATTAAAATATATTTTTTAAAGCTCAACAAAAATATTTCTTTCATATTATTTTCAAAGTCATACTTTTGAAATGCAATATTATTTATTCAATTATTTATTTTTATATTTTCATTCCACTACACATTTAACGAGTATTTGATGGTTACATTAAAAAAAAAATAAAACACTTCATTCTTTTTCTATTAATAGAACATATTGGTTTTTTATTAGTTTATTTTTTTTTTTAATACAATCATATTTTAATTGATTTGATTGAAAAATATTGTATGAAAATTTTTTTAAACATTCAAACTTTTTTACAATTTGCCACCAAAAGAAATAAATCGAATACATTTTTATTTGAATCAATTTAAAAAAAAAAAAAAAACACTCATCATTTTGTGTTTTTGACTAAAGTGCAATATGAAATGCGATTTATATTGGAAATATTGTAAAGTGAAAATTCCTATAGAGGAAGAGAGTTAAACAGAGAGACAAAAATATATGTAAAACATATGCGGGATATGATGTAGATGCAAATGACACATTTAATCATACAAATGAATTGGTTGATATTGTACGTTGTATTATGTAAATATTTGCTTTAATGGGAGTATGTGTGTGTGTAAAAGCCGCCAACATTGAGATATTTTAAACTAAAATTCTCTAGTATCAAACAAACTACAAAACCAGTTAACCAAAATTGTTGTTTAAAAGAAAATAAACATACATATTTAAATTACAAAATAGGATGACCAAATAGTGGTACATACCAGAGAATGACATTAATTACTTTAAAAAGATTTCGACTTAAATGTTTACTCAATCATTTGCGTTATTTTGTATTCTCCATTTTGTAGAAAAAACCATTTTTTTGCTGAGAATCAAATATGAAGGTACTCTATATAAAGCCAGCAAAGTTGCTACACTTTAAACTTAACTACCAGCATTAAGGGCCATTTAGGACGCGTCAGGTTTAGCTGGTGGGTTTTTCTTTAATTCTCTGTTGAACCTGCGTGTACGTTCACAAGGAATCATTTATGACAACTCTTAGGGCACTAAATAAGTGAAGATTAAAAAAAACGGGCTAAATTACAAACAGGACTTTTCATGACAGACAGACAGATGGACATCGTCATAAGGACTTTTTTTGTAGTAAATGGTCATGAAATGACCAAAGCTCAAATTTGTTGCATAGTGATAATATCAAATTACCACCTCGCACCTTACATTTGTTGGGTATATATTATCTTAACTCTTAATTCGAGAGGATATTTGCGTGGCGACAAGGTATAACAAATTGGCCAATAAGGCATATTCATTTTTCGTCTGATATCGTCCTTTCTTGCTAACTTTTGTTAGAATGATGGCAAGTATCGCAAATCATTCTACAAGAAACCAGAATTTATACGCTCTTGACAAATATTTTATGTATTGCAAAAAATAAGCTTTTTACATTGTACAACTTACTACGGCTGGGTTTTTGAGATCACATTTAAACTAGATTTAGTTAATCTGAAAACAGATTTGTGCCACCATAACCAAGTTTGTATGCAAAATTAATTAATGGAACAGCTTAGTTTTGCTTTAAATGTTATTCTTTAATGAAATAATAGACCGAGTTTCAGACCACGTTAAACTAAGTTTAATCCACATCTCAAAAACCCGGCCTTTATCAGTTTTATTTATAGAGAATTTTATAAATACTTTCAATATGTTTAAACTTTGTACAGCCCTTTTAAAATTTATTTAATGCGAGTTTGATTGTATTTGTGATATGTACTAACTGCAATCGTATACAGTAGTTACATTCATATGTAATTGTATTAGGATTTGTACACTCACAATATTCTGTACGTAAAATTAACTGAAATTGTAATATAAAATATATGAAAATTCAGTTAAAAACCGGTCTACCTAATTTTTAATTATTTTTAACAAGAAGTTCTTTGAATTTTTACTGTCAAAAATTTAACACCATATTCCGTTAAAAGCAAATGAATTTTCCGTTATTTTATTTAATTTACTTATCAAAAAATTAACTACATATTTCATAAAAAACAAAGGAATATTCAGTTATTTTAAGAAATTCAGTAATTTTATATGATACAGGTTTACTCCACAAAAGAGCCGAATTTTTAAAAAAATACCAGACAGAAAACTGTCCGCTTGTTTTTCTAATGAGAGAGAGAGAGAAAGAGAGAATATTATTTGTTACTTACCCCGTTACACACGTTTGTTTTACTTCTGTTGTTACTTGTCCTTTGCTAACAGAAGAACTATTAATTATAAGACACCAGCAGCATAACCGATATGGTTTCACAATTATTTTACATTTAAAATTTTATGAATTTAATTAAATCATTTTAACAAATAGAAAATGGGAATTTTTTAAAAATTTATTTTTTCGTATTTAAATTATATAAAATAACTGAAAATTTATTTGTTTTAACGGAATTCGCGGTTGAATTTTTGACAGTAAATATTAAATGAACATTTCGTTATTTTAAATAACATTTTCATTTAATTTTACATTTTGAAGAATTTAACTTAGTCAACGGACAGTATTTACTGCAACTAAAAATCCGTTTTAATATGCACTTAGTTTTTTGAATAACTGTTAGAATCAGTTAAAAATAAATTTGCTTGGAATTTTAAATGATTATTTATTTAAAAATGACTGAACGCAATACTTTTCAAATGAACTACAGTCCGTTACTGTAATAATATTGTGAGTGTAGATATGTCTTTTTTTTTTTTTTTTTTTTTTGTTGTGTTTGTTACAAAAACTCATTGTGTCAGTGATGATGAAATACAATTTGATAAATTGCTAAAACTTTTTAAAATAAAGCCTCCAATTTAATATATATTAGTGTTGCTTGTAGAAGAAGCAATTGGCAATAGACGGAAACTTAATTCAAAACATATTTTTTTAATTTTTATTTTAATAGCTGCACTTTTTTTGTTAAATCATGCAGTTGATCCAAAAAATATTTTGTTGGAAACATGGTCAGTGTAAGTATTAGAATTATCCTATTGGGGAGAGCACCATCACTGTGCAAGAAAAAAATGTGGACTTTCCAAATAGTATACTTTTTCTTGGAGTAAAATCAAAAACAAAAGTTTAAGGGTAAAAGAGAAATTTGATTCTAATGGGGCATTTACTAGGGTATTCATTTAATCGGGGTTTTGCTTTAATCGGTTAATCGCTCGATTAATTAACCGAGGTTTTGGGTTTAATCGGTTTATAATCGGTTAATTTTGTTATTGATCGGTTAACCGATTAAAAAAGTTTTGTTATAAATTAAGTAATTTCAATTAATAAAAATGCAAAAATTATTTATTATTTGGAATTTATTAGTAAAAAAAAACCATAGCAAAACAATTCTTGAACTTAAATAAGCAAAAAAGTAAGTCATAAATATGTAATACATATGAGGAGGTCCATAACAAAACGCAATAATTACATTTTTTAAGTTTTTAGATTTTTTGATTGAATCCTATTCTACACATTGAAATCTATATTACCTTTATAATAAGGTATTCTAAAACTCAATAACTACACTGCAATTCAATATCAAATATAATGGTTCAGAGCAAAATGCAATAATTACACATCTTTGCAATAAATCGCTACAAGAAAAAAAGTCAACTTTATAAATAAATTATGCTCTGGTGGTAACTCTTAGATAACTGTAAAACTTGAGGAATTTTTGTTTAGTTAATACATACCTTTCGCTTTTGTTAAGTTAATTGAGGAGGTCCATAACAAAACGCAATAATTACATGAATAAATATTATTATTCGGACCAAAACGCAATAATTCCAAATTTGCTATCTAAATACCTTTAAAACAAACTGTCAGATAAAATAATAAATTTGTGATTAATATTATTTTTTGTAGACAATAATACCTCAATAATTGTTTTTTAAAAAAATTATGTGCTACTTACTTAAATTACATTTTGTCGTTTATCCAAAAAAATGTTATGGTGTAATTATTGCGTTTTGTTATGGAGCTCCTCATATTTTATAATTTATATATGTTATGTGTTTAATAGGAAATAAACTGTGAGATCATTTTATTAATAAATTTTTTCAAAAGTTTAAGGAGATCTTATAAAATAATCTTTTATAAAAATAATTTGGCTTAAATGTTTAGGATTTAAGCGATTCTTTTCTTTAGTTTCGATAAAACTCGACTTGGAAAAAATTCTTTCACTTATCGCAGATGTTGGAAATCTCGAAAGCCATCCATAATACAGATTATGTAATTTCTCAGTTCTTTTCCTGTATTTCCTGACCTTGTACTGTATTTAAAGAATGTATTGCTAGAAGGAAAAAATATTTTTCTAAACACATACACATACAAATAATTAAAAACACAAGAAATATGTGATAATACTACAAAAAATTTTAAATTTTGCTACTTCGGTAAATCGGTTAATCAACTGAAATTAACCGGTTTAATCGTTAATCGAAAAAAGCCAATTTTAAATTAACCGATCAGTTAATCGGGTAGTAATTAATCGGTTAACCGATCAAATAATTTTGTCCAGCTAAATTCGGGATTCGTTCCATAGCCGTTACCGCAAAATGTCGTGTACAGGATGGTAACCGCAGCTATCGACTTTTTAAAATTTTGCGTTAATTTGATATACAGGAATGTACCTGTCAATTGGCTTCTAATATCGTGAGATCTTAAACCGATTGATTAGTTTCAATGCGACTACGTGAAGTCAGCGGCTTATGCTGATAAGACATCAACAATTGACGCCTTAATGGCTAATATTGTTCGTGTTATTCACGACATACGACCAGCAATGCTCGTCAAGAACAACCATGTTTTGATCTTGCAAATAAGAACACTTTTTGATTAAGCTTTCAAAGCCACCTGAAAAATAATTTCTCGTTATAAAACATCTTTTATTTTAAGCCGCAAATAAATTTTGTTTAAGTGTTTTTTAGTTGTTTAGTTTCAATTATGTTCCATTTCCTTTAAAATATTCTTTTAAAAGTGTAAAACAGATTCTAAAACTTTACTATACACCAGAAAAATTTGTTTTTTTAACATAGCTCCAATTTTTTCTAATCTACGATGCTGTGCTAACTAAAGAGATAATTCTAATACACATTTTGATTATGTTTCAAACAAAATTGGCCCCCATATTTAGCACTTTATTGCACGTCATTCTATTCTATATTTTTATCAAAAAAATATTTCCCATTGCTTTTATTTTTCCATTGTTTATTTGATTTTCTATAGTTTCCTCTAATACATAATAAAATGAAAATACGTGTGTAAATGTTACCATAAATTTTTAGCTTTCAAATAGTTTAGTTTTGATAAATTGTGGTCATTTTTTATTTGTATTTTTTTTTTTTGTTTTTTATTCGTAACAAACGGCAAACTGCCCACAAAACTATAGCTATTTGGATACATTTTGTACAACTAACAAACATCAGCCGTTAGTATTTAGAGAAATCACGTACATACTAGTTAGAATATTGGTTCATTTGAAAATAATTTAGCAAAACAAAAAAAGGGAAAATTTCCTGTATTATACGACAAAATGCATTTTTATTTTTGGTATAACTTGCAACAATCCAGGAAATTTATTATGACCCAATTGCATTTGCATTTATATATGTATGATGATGATTATTGTTGTTGTGATTGAGAGAGTGAGTGATAGGAGGGTTAATTGGCAATTAGATGGAAATAAAAAAATTCAAGAAGAGCTAAAATTTTAAAATAAAATTAATAAGATAGAAGACGATTTTCGGCATCGTTGAAACTTGTCAAATGAAAAAAGCCTTAAAGCAACTAAGAATACAGGCAAGGCATTGCAAGGCTTTCCTTGAAAATATAGATTGAACTTTACAGTTCATTGGAATAACCCCGTGAGAGTTTTATTCCGCTTTGCTGGTTTGACTGGACTAAAAGGTCCCAAGTATAAAATTTCAAATCTTTAAAGTACTTAGAATTCTCATTTTCTAAACAAAATCTTTGTTTGTTTAAAATAAATAAATTTCTTCTTTTTTTTTTTTGCTCTCTACTCCTTAAACAACAAATAATTGTTTAACGATAAAAAAAAAGCCGAGTATTTTTTGCTTGACAAAATATGGAATTTTGTGGGTTAATAAATATTTATTCCTATATTTGTCTAAAATTTTGCGTTGCACGTTTTATTATATTTTTTCTCTTATTCGTATTTTTTTTATATTTGTAGTTATTGAACCATCTCACCCGTTCGATTTCTAATAAAATAAAAACACAATAAATTTTATATATTTTAAGTCAACTCAATACATGTAGAAGGTGTTATGCAAATACGATTGCAAACATTTTGATTGACAGTGACATTTTTGTCCAAAAAAAAAAAAGCGATAAAACGCCAAAACCCGCAAAATATACAAAAAAGGACTAGAATAACTGACACAAAGTTGATACTGGCAATATTATAATATTTCAACTAAGACAACAATAAATTTTTAGCGCCTTTTTTGTTTTGTTAATCCAATATAAATGGTGTACTTTTATAAAAAAAAAACAAATAAAAAAATTTTTTTGGTATGAATTTTTATAATTTTAAAACCAATATTATTACTGCAAGAATTTAAAAAGTTTGAATTCCACCATTAACACATATGGCCATTTTAATGAACTGCAGTTTTTTTTTAATTGACTTAATTGTCCCATAACTATATACAAAACAAGTCCGATTGGTAAACGAGTGTATACACACGCAAAGAAAAAACAGGGTTGTGGTAAACACATTCTAAGAGCAACATATTATGATAAGAATTATGATTGTAGTCAACATATTAAGATTATTATTGAAACATATTATGACTCAATATACTCGTAATATGTCATCATAATATTTTTCCCTTAATCATATTATTATTCTGTTAATCATACTAAGCTTAGAAGCAATCAAATTATTGTCATGTTAATCATAATAAGCTAAGAAATTAATCATATTATTGTCATGTTAATTATAATAAGCTAAGAAGTAATCATATTATCATCATATTAATCATAATAAATTTAGAAGCAATTATATTATGATACAGCACTTTTTATAGCTGTCATAAAAATACAAAATAAATTTAAATATTTTTGAATCGATTTTTTATTTTGTGGCTTTTTACAATTTTTCTTAATCTTAATCAAATAGCGGAGTTCAATATAAGGCTTGCAAAAGAGCAAATGAAAAATCTGTGGTTTTCATGGGCAACCGAGTGTCCACTTTTTTGATTTTAAGATGTTGATGCCATATTGCCTAATTTTGAACGCTCTTTATATTTTTTTGAAAAAAGATGGATCAATTCCGTTTTGTAACGTAATGACAAAGTTTAAAATATGCAATACCTAGCCCATAGTTTGATCTAGAATGGGTTTTCGGCTTTCCTGAACAATTTGTTTTAAGACATACGCGGTTGCCCATGAAAACCACAGAAATATCGTAGCACTTTTATAAAATATAACGAAATCTCTGTGTGTTTTGTTGTTGGATTTTACAAAAAACTATGATATTTTGCATTTGCACTATTACATCACTAATACTTGAATGAACTCCGCTAATATTTAAATTTTTTAATTTCTTTAAACTTATTTTTTTTATTGAATTTTATCTTTTAATTGTTTAACCGCTCACAAATAAAAAAAACGACACAACTTCTTCAAAATTATTTTACAAATGGCGCTAACATAATATGATTAGAGTAAAAATAATTTGATTGCATCTTTAACATAATATGATAAATGTATAGAAAGTTATCATGTTATGCCTATTAAATATCATGATATGGTTGTGAGAAATATAATATGTTAAGAAAGTTATCATAATTAAGTTGTTAGAAAAATAATTATTTTTCGGTCAACAATACTCAAATTCATAATTACGATAAACATTGATATGTTTACAGTAACTATAATATTGTTGATATTAAATAAAAATAACAATTATTTGTGTACGACAACAATATATTGTTACATTAAACATAGTGTTGTTGCCGCAACCATGCCCAACCATATTTTTTCTCTGCGTGCAAAGTTCATCATTTTGTATGTAACACCCAGCAGTATTCGTCTGATGTACCATAAAGTACATAACGCACAATATATCATACACAGTTATAACTCAAAATGTATGAAAATCGTTTTATTTTATAAACCAGTCAGTCCCATGGTCTGTAACTCCCGCGTCGAGATACTTTTGAAATGTGCGAAATTAAACAAAAATTGCATAAATTGAAACAAACAACTGTTTTTCTCACTTAACTGCGTCTGTAACATTTTAAGCGACCAATAGCTGTCACGCAGTAAATTTACTCGCCATTTTACAGAAAAAGTGGTTCTGTAAAATTTTTGTGAGAAAGTTTCCGCTTTGAACTGTCAAATAAACTCACAAATAAAAATATGGTGAGAAAAAATTTTAGCACATAGAAAAAATATATTCAAAATGCTAAATGCAATAAATAATAGAACGGAAGTTGTCATTTTTTTGTTCTTGGTTAATTTGTTCATTGTTTAATTATTTTGCTTTACACATTTTTTAAAAATACGCGAATGTTTTCAAAACCATTTTGTAAACAACCCACATTAAAGTTGGTACAGCCGACGTTTGTATTTTCGCAGCAGTGAAGCAATTTATCTTTGGCTTATTATGAAATTTATAAC